>ML682028.1:14095431-14148486 GCA_007922195.1 Podocnemis expansa
TCACCCACAACTCTGTTGTTTTTTTTTTTTATATTTACATTTTTTTTATTTTTCCCAAAAATCCCCTTTAAATTTTTTTTTGTTTTTTTTTTTTTCTCCCCCCCCCCCCCCCCCCCGAAACAATCCTTGACCTTATCCATGTTGTTTTTTAATGACCCGTCTAAGATTATTTGAAAGTTGTCCTGATTTTACTCTGTGCTGAACTGTAAATAAAAAACACCAGCAGCTGCAGAAACGTGGCAGGAGGCTGCAGAGCTTTACTCCAAAGCACTGGAAGAGACAATTGGCTCCTTTATGCTTCAGGTGTTTACAGTCAGACAACTGTACAAACAGGTCTTGGCATCTTTGTGATGAACACACATTAGTTTTCTGGCTCACAGGGGCATCTGTATGAAAAATTGGTCTTTGGTCAGTTGAAATGAGGGATCTTGCTAAAGAGCTGGGATTCCTAGGGGCAGAAACCAAATAGAGCCGCTTTCCTGTCTGAAAAGGCCAGACCTTTCTTTCACTTACCAAAACTCCTCTAGCAGTCTCTGAGTTTCTAGTCTCCTGTTCCTGATTTAAAACTAAATCTCATTAACTACTGCACATTTCTTAAGTAATAATTTAACTCTGACAGTGACTGAGTAGGCCTGAAAGGTTGGAATGAGAATTTTAGGGGGGAAGGTGTGGGGACTGCCTACCTAAGGAGAAGCAGCTTGCTATTTATACTGTACCCTAAAATCAACATAGATGTAAAAGCAAGGATGAAGACTGATATTTTTCAAAGCTTGCTAAGGGTGGTCTACACAGGGAAATTGATGGGCATAGCTGTTGTGGAGTAAGCTATTTCAGAATAGCGCCCCAGGTGGCATTATGGAATAATGTCCACGCAGGGAGCTGTTGTGGAATGAGTCATTGAATAACTTATTCCACAGATGGCAAGTTCCAAAGGGGCAGCCGTGTTAGTCTAGTTCAGCAAAACAAACAAGGAGTCCTGCAGCACTTTTAAAGATGAATGAATTTATTACTGCATGAGCTTTCCTCAAAGCATCTGACAAAGTAGGATTTTCTCCCACAAAAGTTTATGCGATAAACGAACTTGTCTGTCTTTAAAAGTGCCATAGGACTCCTTGTTTGTTACTCCACAGTGTTTGTGCTGGTGGACTAACAGTAAGGGATTTGGATGCCTAAGTCCAATGGGAGCCTCTGCCTAAAATGTCAGTTTGCATGACTTTGCTTGTTTATAACTGGTAAAACTGTCGTCTGTTGAAAAGCTTTTAGCTCAGAGACCTTGTCAATAATTCCTGTACAAAATTTTGCCTTTTCTTACAGGTGGATTTATCTAAATGATCAGAACTTATGCATCCCAGCCAGTTCTTCCTTTGTGTATGGAGCTGTACCCATTGGGGCCAGTATTTATGTGATTGGAGACCTCGATACAGGTTAGAATCAGAACTAGTAACCTCAGGTTGCTTATTTTCTTCTAATTTTTCTTCAGAAGTTTAAAAACTATTTGACTTAGAATAAGAGTAAGATTTTATATTTTGGTCTAGTTCTCAAGATTTTGAGTCACGTTTTGCTTTTTTATCAGTTACTTTGTTAAATCTATAGATGAATTAGAGCAGTATTGAACTTTTTGACTGATGATCTGTACTTTTGTGTGTGGAGTGCCAACACAGTCTAAAATGTCACAGAAGATTCAAGAATTCTTCTAGGATATTTGGTTGATTATTGCTGCTAAAGTTAAGAAAATAGACTGAGGCCAGTAGCATGTTCTTGGATTTGTGTGTGTACAGTATAGAACAAATCTCATTAATTATTCCTCAGAATCACTGCTTTTAGTATGTCAGCAACATTGGGCATCTGACTAGCCTGCAAATTGAATAACAGTAACTTGTAGAAAGATTGTGGGGCTGTCTTGTCTGTAGCAGTGCCATTGCTGTTCTGCACTAGGTCAGTGGTTCTCAGCCTTTTGCAGATCATGACACACTTGGTAGCCTTTCGTGACCCTACAGGACACACAAGCCCAGCCCCACATCCCCCGTGCCAAATCCCCAGCTCTCTGCAACACGCTGACAACTGTGTGTCACCACAGTAATGTGTCCTGGCACCGTGGTTGAGAACCACGGAACTAGTAAATGTTGCTAAGAGAATCTGCCCAAAGGCAGTGACCAAACATTTGACAGAAAAGGGAATAATGACGTTATGTAGGAAACTATTTTTAGTAACTAGGGTTCCAAATTTTAATTAAGCACTAATTTATCTCTTCAAGGTGCAATTTTTCCTGTTTTTATGAAATAAATCCCGACTCTTGATATGCAATCCAGTAGATTATAATTTTAAAAGTAGATGCTAGAGGGAAGAATGATGAAAGAACAGAGAACCATATTCTAAAAAGATTTTTCTAAAAACAACTATAAACCTTAGTTTCATGGTAACCTTCTTTATTTTCTTTCTAAAAGTGTTCTGCCCATGTTCAGACGTTGATCAGAACAGTTTTGTTTTTCTGTTTGATCTGTAAATAAAATGGCGTTACACTTAAATTGCTTGATAGTTACTATGTAACTTACTGTGCAGTGTATGTCTGTTTTTCATTTAACTTTAGGTACCAATTATGACTACGTGAGAGAGTTTAAAAGGAGCACAGGAACTTGGCACCACACTAAACCATTATTTCCGTCAGACCTTCGCCGCACGGGCTGCGCAGCCTTGAGGATTGCAAACTGCAAACTTTTCCGACTGCAGCTTCAGCAAGGATTGTTCCGTATTCGTGTTCCTTCTCCATGATCGCGTGTCCAAAATTGGAGGAGACTGGAAGAATCAGACACAGTCCACCATAACATAGCTTTATATAAGGAAAAACAAAGATATTGCAACTGAAACTTACACTCTATGCTGTGCTTTGGTATGGTAACTGTTTTTGTTTGTTTTAAAATGCTTACAAGCTTAAGAGTCTCAGCTCTTATTTGGGGAATAAGTAGTTGTATATTTAAAAAAAATAATAATACCATGACCAAGAGAACACCTTCAGTCCTATCTATCTAATAAATTAACCTCCACTAATGAAGGAGTTCCTTGTGTCTGAAGCAGGAAGGAATGGGTGTTTGTAGCTAATTGTATCGAAAAGCAAAAAGATTGAAGGTACATTTCCCTTGAGGGGACTTGATAAGAGTTCGCATGCTATCGTCAGGTGGATAGCGTCAATACATAAATATGCTGTATGAAAATCAACCTCTCTGATATACTGCAGGACTGTTCTTCACTGGAATTGGCTGGAGACATTGATTATTGCACATTTTATTTCCAGCCATTCTTCATGAGTTAAGGTCTGTGCCTAAAAAGGTGGCGGTGTACATATGTTTTTCATTCATTTCCAGTGGCTTCATTCCTAAGAATCTTTTTTAATATATTGAAAACTGAAATAAGAGTTACAATATATTGTAGGTGAGTAAACTGTTTTTTTCTACACTGTTTCGTTCAAATGATGGAAGATTCAGTGTGTAGGTGGACCAGCATGCAGTCTTTGTGTGGATTTTGAAAGCTGCAATTACTGAAGCAAGGGGAAGGACTGAAGAGTAGAGAATGTTACACCTTTCCAGGTGCTGGCAAAGGAATGCAACACATGAGTTGCTTTTCAGAGAAAAACAGGACTCCTTTTTCTTTCAGATAACTTAAAAATCATTGCACATTTGTAATATTGAGAATTTTAGGAGAGTATTTGTGTGAAGGGAGAGAAGGAAAGGTGGGGCATTATAAAGGATATATGTGTGTTGCAGAAAACTTGATTTCAGGTTCCTGTTTTAAAGGAAATTGTACAGGCAATTTATTATGGGATCAGAAACTGATTTACTAGTGAGCTGTGTGCTAAGTATAGTGCCGTGATTACTGCTGTTTGGCTTTGAAGGCTGGTTGTAGAATGCAGCTGTAGTGAAGAATTTATTGTCTCATGGCTTTTTCCTTTTTAAGTCTTGTTCACACAGAGAGTGATAGTTACCTAAGCTATATTAGTAGTAAAGATCTTCTGGTAGAAACACTTTACCTCATTACTTAATTTCATTTTTGTTACTTGTGGTGGGTGACACACAGCACTATTTAATAAAAGAAAAGAAATGGAGTTGGAAATGCAGTTGAAACTTACCCGTTTGTTCCCCTTGCAAAAAAGGCTCTTACAATACATGTTGTATTGACGGTATTGTTCCAAGACGCTGTTCTTTCCACTCTGAAACTTTGAAGGACCTCAACCACAAATCAGTGGGTCACATTCTGCCCTCAGTTATCTTCATGTGAATCCAAATGAACTCCTTTGAGCCATCGTAGAGAATCTTCTCAAATACAGGCCACAACTAGTACAAAATAGCTAGTGTTCAACTATCTAAATGTTACTTAATGAAACATTCCACATCTTACTGATTTTCATCATCATTCTGTAATGTCGTCAGAATAATCCAATTAAATCAATGAATTCAGGCAGAATTTATTCCACTGATTTGATTTTTTTTAATGCCGAAGTGCTGCAGAATCTGAACTGTATAGAGTAACCTATTTTAATGAGTATATTTTGATAGTTTTTACATAATGCAGTAAAAATTTACTTGACTTAGTATTTGTCATTAGATTTAAGTTTTATTATGCTTAATTAGAGAAATGTTAACCACGCTTTCCGTCTTCAGATTTCTGGTTAAAGATGTTTTGAACGGTGGTAACTTACCTTGTGAAGATTCCCACTGCTTAGAAATTAAAGGCTTAGGGTAAAATTTTCAAAAGCACATACATTCTGTTTTCAAAACTGACTTTGGCACTTAAAAATTAGATTGATCTAACTACATTGCACGGTGCTTTGACAAATTGTGTGCCCTGTACAGTGTGTGTTAAGCTGACCTAACGTCAGGCGTAGATGCAGCTAGGTCGGCAGAAGAGGTGGATTAACTACATTGGCAGCGGCCAGAGCTGTTCCACGCTAACCGAAGATGTGCCCTAAAGACTCAAGCCCAATGGAGCATAACAAACGAGGAGTCCTGTGGCACTCCTTGTTTGTTTTGCTGAAGTAGGCTAACACAGCTCCCCCTTTGGATCTTGGCAAAATGGAGCATAGGCTCCAAATTAACTTACATGCTTTTGAAACCTAATACCCTGCAGGGTGTGAAAAACCTCCCGGCAACTGGAGTGAGTGGGAGTCAGTGATATTCAGCACACAGGGAGGCTGGGCAGTAAAAGCACAAAATAAATATAAATATATCTTAAATTCTGTGTGCTTCAGCCATGCTTTATCACAAAAGTTAATGAGGAAAATGTTAGTTTAATTTACACTTAACAAGGTGAAATAGGACTAATATCAGGGTTGGTTTTGCGTATTCTAAAACAAGAAATAAAACTTACTTGTGTAGCTAACCCACTCTGGTTTGACAGAGGAGTTTAAGCCACTTACTCTGAAACCCCTAGACTCATTTAGCATGAAACACATGAATAGTTCTATGGGCTACTGCAGGATTGGGGCCTCAGTTCTTTGAACCAAAACAAAATTGAAAATAGAAATAACAGTGGTTTGTGGTTTTTACTTTATATTGACATTTAAAATAAGTAAATAAAAAAAATTTGTTCATGTTACCAAAAAATTCACCTTAGGGTAGAGCCCTAGAATTGAGAACTTCAGTGAAAAATATGAATGTTTTGGAAAATTATTTTTTAAAAATAAAGAAGTTAATGGTTTTGCAGCCTTAACCATAGTAGGCAGTGTCATCATCCTATTTTAAGAGTGTAAGCCTGTGTTTTGAAGGTATGTTCAAAACCAGAAATAACTAATACAGTGCAGGTTTTTTTATAAAGTTTTGCTTTGAGGATTCTGGCAAAAGTCTAAAGAAAAATACACCTGGTACCTCTTCCTTCCCAGCCAACCAGTGTGGCATCAGTGTAATAACCAATCTCTGATCTTTTTAAGCCTGGGAATCCAGCTCTATTTCTACATGTTGTAGAATTTCCCAACACATGGAAAATCTGTGCTGTTTGAATTCACATCCTCTTTACACATTTACTCTCAATACAGCTCTTGTTAAGAGTTCTCTGCTCACTTGGAGCAAAACAGGTCTTTTCTCCTTTTAATATTTTCCCAGCAACAGCTGTTTTTTGCATGTGATTTATCATATCATTTTTGTTGTCCCCAAATCAAGGAACTTGCAATAGCCCTGAAGTTCTCTTTAAAACTAGCAGGAAACAACATTTCACTACAACAGTGATGAATCCGGAAATTAATCCCAAATTTTAAAAGCTGCAGACAAACTGTCCAGTATGCCTGTGGAATCACAATATTCAAAAGCATGTTCATACACTTATTGGTTGGAGTTATCTCTGAAAATATAATTCATCAAAACTTCTGTAGCCCTTGACTTCACTTTAGGAGTTGGGTTCCCATTCCAAAGAATTGCAGGCAATTTGGTTTCCATTAGAGATGTTAGTGAAGTTTTTAGAGGCATTAAGTAGTACATTCTTTTGGCAATATTTCTTGTGTTTGCATGTCTTGGTAATTGCACAATGGTGCAAAAGTGAATTTTTACATTTTAAGTGCAGTTTCTCTAGTCAGCAGTATCATAAATATATTATCTGTACAGAACAATTGATTTTGGTATTTGCCATACCAGGTGCAGTATGCAATAACAAAGGAAAGCCGTTACAGGTGCCAAACTTTTGATTTTCTCTGTATAGACTGAGAACACACAACTCTTCTGTTGCAGTACAGGGATGTTTCAAATCACTGTGTTTAAAAAAAAAAAAAAAAAAAAAAAAAAAATCTAAATTAATGCTACTTAAACTGTAAATCTTGTAATTTTTTTAATACTGTTCTGCAGGTTTGTGTTACTCTACACTAGTGGTTCTCAGCCACAGTGTCGGGACACGTTCTTGTATCGCCACCCAGTGGTAAGTGTGTCATGGAGAGCTGGGAAGGTGGCTGGATTTGGCCTGTGGCAGGGGGGTGGCTGGTGTGTCCTGTTGGGTCGTGACATGCCACCAAGTATGTCATGACCTGCAAAAGGGTGAGAACCACTGGCTTACACTGCTGCCTTGAAACATCACTCCATGTGATGCATATGGTCACTTGGCTCTTATTAGGGCACTCATAACATGCATGTAAATAACAAATGGCAGCTGTCAATAATATTTAATTAAGTGCAATTCATTTTAATTAATCTCGCCTGCAGAAGGAAGGTTGTGTCTCAGGTTAAGTCACAGCAAATGTGAGAACTGTATTACCAGGGACGCAGGAGTACTCCAAGGCTACAGTTTTGTAGATTGTAACCAGTATGTATTTTTGTGCTACTCACAACGACATTTTCAAGGAGTTTTAAGGTTTTGATTTTAATTTGAGGTATTTTCTGTTCTTGACATATTGAGCATCCAGCCTGGGTTTCTCTTGACTTTATTTTGTTCCTGAGCTGCTTGGATAAATTCTGTCTCCAGAGTTCATTAGATGCAACTTAATCTGAAAATTAGAAGGTACTGAGTCTCGGTTAATTTGCAGGATTTTCATGCTGATATTGAGGTGGTGGCAAGCATTCAGTTCTAGACACATTAGTACTGTAACTTCTGTAATGTTTGCTTCTTGGGATGCTTATTAGTGAGATTAAAAATTCTCCTTACTATAATCTGGGTCCATGTTTCAGTAGCATGCTATGTCATAAAGGAAAATACTGCTGTTTCGAGGCACAGTGTTCACTTTAGTAAGCCTTAGATCACTTGTCAAATAAGATTTGGGGCCTGATCTCTGAAGTGCCACATGCACTTCATGTCCATTGACTTGAAGATAGTGCTCAGCTCCATGTAGGATTTAGATCAGAGGAAACAAATAAATAAAATGCTTTACTTCACAATGCAGAAGCAGAAGCGTTACGGTCTGTTGGTAGGTTGGGCCTTTTCAGTACACAGCCTACCTCCAAAACCTCTCCAGGGTGCCATATTCAATTTCACCACTCTTGGAAGAACCACTTGTTTACAGGCAGTACTTATTAAAATGCTATAATAACCTGGCAGCCATACTGGGTATGGCAAAATAGCAGATGACATTTCTGTGACTTAATTGTCATGACTTAAACTCATTCAAGTTTGTAAATAAAATGTAAATTGTGTGATTTGACTAATGAACACCTTTCCAAGTGCCTAATTACACAGACCCAGAGTGTTCTGTTATGTGAAATGGGGACTACAGTAGTAAATGCATTAAACCAAAAGGCATTCCCAACAGGAGGGTACTTTTAGATTTCTTTCAGTGTTTTGAATCTTTAAATTTTTTGGTGTAGTAGCTACATATAAAAATTAAATAACCATACATGTTTAAAACTAGGGGAAATTTATCCAGGAACATTTAGAGGTCATCTGAAAGGCCATGTTGCAGTGCCTTTCCTTGGAAGGCTGGAACTTTTCAACATAATAGCTTATGTCTTGTTGCATGTTGTCCTCGTATTCAATTCCAAGCAGAGTGAGCATGTAAATACCACATTCATCTGCTGCATAGTTGCACAGGGTTTGTCTACGCTGCAAACATAAGCCGACCTATGTTAGGTTGACTTTCAGCCCTGGCAGTTCATATCCACGCTACCCACCGTGGGCTAGTGATGCGCACCTCACCAGGAGCGCTTCCACCAGCCAAAGTGTGGCAGTGTGGGGAATCAAGAGTCCGATCCATTAGCTTTGTGGCAACTGCTGGCCAGGAGCGTGGCTGCCACACAGGCTCCAAGCAGACTTATCCCCTGGCACTCCATGACCTCCACCTCTGCTCCTTACTCCCCACAGGGAGCGGAGGACGCTGCTGAGGCTGCTTCTCTTTCCCTTCCCCACCAGGAGCTGAGGGAGACTGCCTGGGACCTCTCACCCATGGGGGCAGGGTCCAGCTGCCCCAGTTTCTCAGTCCCTGCACCCAGCAGCCGTGTCAGTGTTGTGGCTCACCCAACCGTGAAGTTGTCTGTCCCGCTTGAGGCAGCGGAGTGCCTCCTGGGAGCAGGGGGTCAGCTGGGCTCTAGATGTCGGCTAACGGCCTGCCCCGTCTGCGTTGATGCAGGCCTGCCTCTTGTGGGGCTGGAGTTATGATGTCAGCATAGGGCACTTAAATCAGCAGATGAAGCCTGTAGCATAGACACTGACATACAGCAGTTTGTATCAACCTTGCTCTGTAGTGTAGAGCAGCCCATAGCAATTGCTCGGTATTGCTTCCATTACTAGTGAACTGAGATTGTGTTGAGACTGTCCTGGGGAAAGCAAGTTTTCTTATTACTTAGCCTCTGGAAGTTGTTATCCTAAGAGTGAGCTCAGTGATCAGATGTGAATATGTAAATACTGATGTGTTTGTTTTGTTTGTTTGTTTTTTTAATTATACATAGTAAATATTTCTAAATCTGATTTCCCTTCCCTCATCCTATCAATGCCAATGCTAATGTATTTTTTTAAAGCTGTATTATTTAAATTCAATTTTTAGGCCTGATTTTTTTTCAACCAGGTCCCAGCTTTTTGCTGGTGAAATCTTGTGCATGCCTATGAACACCAGCGTTTGTTTAATGGCAGGGTAAATAAATTTTTGCACCAGTAAAATCAAAGGGCACTGCTGGAAAATCTGGCTCTTTACGTGCAGTAGGCATCAGACAACAACACAAATATCATTGGCTATCAGAGCGATAACTAGGGTGGAGCGAATGGGGCAAAGACCTATGTGGGGAATTTGAAAGGGTGGCCGCCAGGCCCGGAAGGGGGCACATTCCTCCTGGAGCCAGGCAGAGGCTTGGGTTGTGTCTCCTGCCCTGCCCCAATGGCTTGGCTGCAGCAGGGGAGGCACCTCCTCCCCCCTCCATCCAGACAAATCAGGCCCCCGGCTGGATCAGGTGGGGGGGGCACCTTTTCAGCTGCCTGCCCTGGGCACCAGAAGCCATAGTTAGGGTTCTCTTGGCTATTCTGGAGTTTCTCTTTCTTTAGAGAATCTATGTGTCTGAGAGCTCCAGCTAGGGAGCATCTGTTTGATTAATTTATTCTTGGAGCACAATAGGAAAACAAAGAGTCCAGCTTTAAAAGTAGGTGGTAAACAAAGTGTCAGTTATTGCTTGTATTAACTCTTTGAGTTTAAAAAATGTAGCACTATAGAAGAAGAATAAACTTCAGCCTTTTATTAGCATTAGAATAAGAGCTGGTAAACTATAAATGCTTTATAGATAATTTAATAAAATGTTGTTCTCCAAAATTGGGAAGAAGAAGTTTCCCAGCTTCCCTGAACTGAGTATATTGATTAAGATCCAGCTAGGTACAAAGAAGGATGTCTGGCACAGTAATCAAGCTCACTAAGGTAGCATTAAAGCCGTAGTTGAGGTTTCCAATCATTCTGAATAGAAACTGAGTGAGATGCATTCACATGAACAAATGCTTTCAGAGTTAGTGTTAAACTTTTTAGTTGGTGGTTATCATGCATATAAAGAATCTGTAGATGATCTGTTGAAATATGCTTATGGGGGGGGGCAAAAACAGAAGCTATATTCAGTTCCATTGGAATTTTAATTTTTTCCTGTAGATTCCAAAACATAGTAATTTTGATTGTCATATCTGGAGCAGGGGTGGGTTTTTATACTAGGGAAATGTTTCTCACTGAGGCTGTATCATAATATGCAGAGCAATGTGCTATTGATATTCAAGTATCAATACTTAGGAGTCAGACTTTACATAGTGGGCCTTTTAAAATATAACAATATTATAAAGGAGAGCGGTGAGGGAAATATCAGGCTCTGCAAGACACTCACTGCTCTGACAGGGCAGAGGAGCCAGAAATTCTGGCAGATGTGCTCCCTCCTTTGTAGTCCCTGGTTTTGAAAGGATGTCTAGAATGGTGCAGTCCTCCCGTAATCCTGAGCTACCTGGATGGCCTCTAGGGGCCTGACCTGGTAAAAAAGTGACCACAGCAACTGGCTTCTTTTCAGCCCCTCTCCTCAGTATTCAGTGCACCTAATAATTCAGGCATGGGGCTCACTTCACAGTGTTAATGATCAGTTGTGTAATCGGTGGGCAGAGGATTTGCAGACTTCTGTTGGAAATCCAGGCAGGCCACTTTCAAAAACTTAGGGAGCCAGAGGGTAACAGTCCTTGGCCATCATTGTGGCCCTGCCACTTGACTAGTACTTTCCTTCTTTGTTTTCCTTCTTGCTACACCATGCCTCTATTCCCTTGTCAGCCAAGAGAGTATCCCCAAATCTGCATGGAAGAGATTCTGTGGGCTGGGAGGAATATGCTACAACTTTTTATTTTCCATTTGTCAACATTTTGCTGCTGACTTTGTATGACCTTCTGTGCTGTGCATTGTATTAGTTTAATAATTCATTCATGGGTTTTCAGTTAAGACTTGCTTTCCATCAAACATACAGAATTCCTCTGCTTAATATGCAGATGGTCCTGGGTTCAAGTCCCAGGGGGTTGGACTCAGTGATCTCATGAGGTCCCTTCCAACCCTATGATTCGATTTGATTCGATTTCCAAGCCTAATTCAAGCATATATGGGATGCAGTTCACGTGAAAATATATATCAGGTGGATTAGACCTGATAATCCATGATGTGGAAAGTGAAGGCCAAAGTGGTCCCAGTGGTGGTAGGAGCACTCGGGGCTGTGACTCCTAAGCTGGGGGAGTGGCTCCAACAGATCCCAGGAAGAACATCAGAGCTCTCTGTCCAGAAGAGTGCAGTGCTAGGAACAGCTAAGATACTGCGCAGAACCCTCAAACTCCCAGGCCTCTGGTAGAGGACCTGAGGTTGAGGAAGACACATACCACCCATAGGGGTGAGAGGGGATTTTTTTTATATATATATTCATTCAGATGTCCACATACCTGTTAGTTTAGTAGCAGGAAGTATTTGTCTCTTTAATAATTTATCCTTTGTGGGTTTTTTTCTCTTTCTTTATGATTGGGGATAAATCCTTATACCCAGCTACCTCAGTGTTTTTTTGCACTTTGCCAAACTGGGGGAGGGCGTGTGTGTGTGTGGTTGTGGATTGCGTTCTGTCCTTAACAAAAGGTTAGAAACAAATGGGAAGAATATTGCCATTCTCCAAGGCTGTTTTTTCCCTAGTTTTCTTTAACAATGTATGTCTTCAGTGGCAGGCACAAAGTTCTCCTGTAGCTGCTGTAAGACAATTACTTGAAAGTAACTAAACTTTTGTGGTTTTAAATGTAGGAAGTAGTCACAGGCCTATGTTCTTACAGCTTTAAATAGGAAAGACTATTTGCTCTGCACTCCCACAGTAGTACAAAGCAGGTTTAGTGTGTCTGAAATTTTGGAGAATTGGTGGACACTTTGGAAAACTTGTCACTCTCTTATAAGAAGTTGTTCAAGCATAGTTTTCTAGAAACGTGCTCGTCTGGTCTGTCAGCATAGACGCAGCTTAGGAACAAAGTGAATAGTACATCACTGATCTGTTGTTCATAGACTTGTTCTATAAACTTCCTGGATGTTGAAGGTTATAACTTAGATATTTTTTATTACCATCTTGTTTCCCACTCTTGGTCTTCATTCATTGACTTAAAAACTGAATAGTACAAATCACTTAGGCCAAACTAGGGAACTCGGCATCCAGCCTGAGTGGGAGGCTGAATCTGAGTGCATCTGCTTGAGAGATGGGAGCTGAAGAGCCCAGAGTCACGATAGTAATAGTCCTCCTCAGCATCAGCGTCTCTCTCCCACAAGGGAAGTGCCAGAGATCACCATGGAACCAAATCTTCTGCAACAAATGGCTTTTCCAAATGCAGTTCTCTTCCTCCTTCCACCCCCCCATCCCCATCATCCTTACCGCAACAGCTCCACCATACAGGAGGCCAGCTGTGGTCATGGAAAAGGGTTAGGTTTGTCCTCTTAATGTCTCCCCAGGTTATTCTGACTCCAGCTGCAAAATAAAAATGTTAACATTTAAAGTTCTGTGAAGATGAAACCTTATATGATTCTTTAAAATAAACCAGTTACTCATCCACTCCAATACTTGTCTCTCTATACCACACTTATAGAAATTAGATTAGGAAAGTTTTTGACAGACTGGTGCCCAAGAATCTCATGTCCTGATAAACTACATCCACCATTTCCTCCCAGATTTTTCTCTGACTTGTTAAACATTCTTCTTTTCTTTAAATAAAACACTTCTCACTGTGTGTCCTTCTAGTTGGATGCTTATTACTACTGCCAGTAACCTCTTCCTGTTGGAGTAGAGCTCCAGACTTGGACCCAGATCTACCACCAGTGTAAGAACATGTCATCCTATTGGCTATGTACATTTGTACACTTTTATGCCAGTGACAAATTGAGCCATTCTGGCTTCCTGGATCCTCCCAGATAAATGTAGACCTTGTACATGTCTGTGTCGTCCACTGCTGCCTTTGGTATTTTCAGAAATACTTAAAGCTGGGACTTTTCAAAAAAATCAAAGGAAGTTAGATGTCAAAAATTTTCACCACTCCTTTTTGTGCCACTTCCATCGGAATTCAGAGGTGGACCCTTATGTGCTCTGGAGTCTTGCTAGAAGTCCTTTGTTTTCTCATTTATTTCCTCTTTCAGTAAAGTGTGTTGGTCTTGTGGTGTTGTGCCTTTTCACTCCTTCCCTTCTAACCAGGATTAAGAATGGAAAACATTTGCTATCCTTTTCTAATTTACCTCTTGCTGTGTTCACCTGCATCCTCTGTTATCCTGTAGGTGAGCTTTTGCGTTTTACTGAACACACTTTTTTCTCATCCTGTGCCTCTTCTTGATCCCCATTACTATTTTTCTCCTTTTTAATTCAGTTTAGTCTTAGTTTACGTGTATAAATCTGTAGATCCCTCCAAGATGACACATTGTACCATGAAATGTTTGAAACCAATTTCTGCTTGTCTAAAATTGTCGTGCTGGTTTCACTTGAGTCCTAAAGTCCTAACACACATTCTTCTGTAGAACAATGCAAGCAGAACAAAGTCTGAAAGTGTTTCGTTTTTGTTTACACAAAATGTTAGTTTCTAGTTTCTTCTTTAGAAGTGGCCAGTCCACATTGTTAGCAGACTAGGAGTTTCTTATGCTTTCTTCCATTTTCAATATTTTTTAGAAACGTATTCAATATTTTGAGAAACATTTTGGAAAATGTACAGTTTTTATACTTTGACATCAAAGTGGCCTTTGCAGGAAAAGCACATAAAATATTTAGATTAAAATCAATTACATATGTAACTTTATTGGGGATTTTTGTATTGACAGGGTTTTTATGCATTTTTTCAAAATATACTTTTTTTGTGTTAGAAACTACTGATATTTCTAAAAAATATATTAAATTTTCCCATGGTTGTTTCCCATTCCATTCAGTTACCACAAAGCTGTTAGTTACCCCTGTACATTCCTTTCTCCCTTCATTTGATTGAATTGATTGAATTGATTATTTTCATAGTATCAGTAATAGTGAGTTATAGAATGGACTTCTAGCTTTAAGGGAACAATTCTACCAGTATGGGCAGAATTTGGGAATATTTTATCTTTTGAAGAAGGGCGTGTGCAACATTTCAGTTGTACTTGAGCAACTGACTAAGTTATCAAATGAATAGTTGTATATTACTAGAGTTTTGCTAAATGTAATTTCTTCCATCCTATAGTTTTTATGTTGGAGTATGTAATACTTGTGCTGTGTGCAACTTTCCTTGCTGTCATTGCGGCATCAATGGTCACCAACCTGAAAAGTTCCAGAGTCCTTATGGTGTCCCAGTTAATGGGCTCTGAATCAGAACCAGATGAGATGTGTTGAAAAAAAAATAGATATGCACATAATTGGATGTGTTTATATTTTCCGTTAACTGATGTACAATCTTTTTAACTTTACTGGAGCCTGTAAAGTAATTGACCTTGCAATTAAACAGTAAACAAAATTAGACTATTGAAGAGCTAATACAGGGGGAATAAAAAGAGTGATTTTGAAAACTGCAGGCAAAAAAAGTATGAATTGCACAATTAACCTGCATGTGCAATTGCTTCAACTGCCTATGCAACATAACATATACAATTTTCAAATTCCAGATCCCTCATATTCTGTCATTACTCTGATTTTAGTTTCTCTTCTCCAAAATAATAGGTTATGTTTGCTATTTACAGACTTCCAAAAAGTTTGTCAACCCACACTTCCATTTTCATTATAGGCATACATATAATTTCTGATTTGTTGGTGCGTTTTTGCTTAACAAGAGATCCTGTATCTTTTATAGGTTAGCAAAAGTCCAGACTCTTAGGAATGTTTATGAAACAACATTCATGCTAATGGGTATTCTCATATTTAAAGAAAAATGTGCAATATTAATGGCATTTTAATCCACTGCTGAAAAAAAACTGGTATTTACAATGGAACAAATTGTATAAATCGTAAAAAGACCGTACTTGAACGTCTTCCTTGAGTGTTGAAATTGGTAACTTTTCAAGACATGTCCGCAAATGTTTTGGTAGGGATATGATTTGAGAGCTTGATAGTACATTATTAGGAATAATATATTGCTGAATTTACTTTTTGTCATAAAATCTAACACTACACTACACTCTCTGGTCCACCTCCATCAGTTTATTTTCATGGCATAATCCTGCACAGCTTTACAGTTACAATTTGGAACATTGAGTCTTTTCAGTAACCTTTCTGGCAGAATTGCTTTATGGTTTACATGTTTTAAATAATGCAAAAAGATACGCAAATTTTCCTGGATTAAGTAGCACTTACGTTGTTTACATGTTCAGTATAATGTTGGGTAACTAAAGAGTGGTTCCCCTTTTAAAGCACATGAATTGTGCTCAGGGAACTTAGTTGCCACTGTGCAAATTGTGCTGTAATATTGTACCAAGGATCAGTGAAAGTGTTTTATCTTTTTTAATGTCGTTTGTATTGACTGGATTTTATAAATGTCAGAAAACAGAGTGGTGTATTTTGATCTGAAATTTGTGTAGGGTAAAGTAACTTTTGCTTTATGTATTGGAGGTTCGTTCAAAACTTGAAATATTTTTAGGAGGGTACAGACCAAAATTAATTGTCTAAAAGGTGTTTATTAAACTAACCAAATAAAACATTAATGGTTTGAAGACTTGTTTAATTACTCCATTTTATCCTTAAATGCATCTTTTTATTTTTCTAATTTTTAATTAATATACTTCAGAATTCACTTTGAGGGTTGTTGGGTTCTCTTAAACTTGATTACTGAACTACCAAAATAAATTCTTTAAAGTTAAATTTGCACTGTTTCCCTTTTATTCTTTAAATACAATATTAAAAAGAGGACACAGTTCATTTGAAACCTAGTCATTTTTTTTTAATTGTTTTGAGGTGTTCCACTTTGTTGTGGATCCCTTTTGTCAGTTTTTATGATTTTACACTCATTTTCCTCTCTCATTTTCATGAAGTAGCAGAAAAGGCGGGAAGCATTTCTGAAAGATGCACACACACAATGGAAACTTCACTATCCACAGTGTTATCCAATATACAATAGACACAAGTTTTAAAAGCATATAGCTCACATGGATGGGCATTGGGCACTTAAGAAACTGGTTAAAAGTGACAAACAGAAAAATGGACAAATAAATGTACGAATAGGCCACAAAGTACAAAAGTATGCATTCTCTACCAAATATACTTTGTATTAATGTTCTATTCATAAAGGGTCAGAATATGATTCATTCAACATGTCACCACTTAATAATCTATTCATAATCATTTATAACACTCAATGTTCATCTCTGAAGCATGCTTATAATATCTATTAATTATCAACATTGTATAAATGCTATCTTAATATAAACCATGACAGATATATTTTGTATTTTCTTAAGCCATTGGGGCTTGCACAGCTTTCATAGAAATTAGATTTGTGTAATAAATAAACTTCAGATGAATAGATGTTGGGAGAAACAAATGGATGCAATCTGAAGAACTAGGTAGCAAAACCTAACTAATGTCAGCTTCACAAGATCTTCTGTGGGTTAGAAAGAGTTCGGCATTGGGGACGGAAAGACCTTTCCTGCAGTGCTGCTGCTTGCTAATCAGAAGCTTAAAGAAGCAACATTTTCTTCTTCATGAGGAGGCAGGACTTTTTGTCCCAGGCTATTCACTTAAGACATCAAACCCTCTCTTTTTTTCCACCTGACCCAGATTCTCAGTTTGCATTTAATGGAGAAACTATGGCTTTGACTGTAGTGCTGCAAATGTGGAAGCACATCCTCTCCAGGCCCTTCTCTAGAACGACTCCTTTCAAAACAAAGTTAAAGGAAGCAAAACTATAACCCAAATTCAAACCTGCTGCAAGTGGGTGCAGTTGCAAAAGTTTCCCAGGCTGGCACATACTTTTGAAGAACAATGGTAAACTAGCATCGTACAGCTTAACTCACCATTTTTAACAACTAGCAGCTCTAGGTTGAGTGTAATTAGCAACATTGCTAAATGGGGACTTGTCTTGATCCTGTCTTCATCTCTCTGCTGTGCTACAGCAAATAGTTCATGCTCTGGTTTGCCCCTCTTCTGTGTATCTTATTTCCTGATAGAACTATTAGAGCTCCAACCCTGTCAAAGCAAGCAAGAGTTGGAGGGTCCTCAGGGCCTTGTGGGAAGTGCTCACTGCCTCAGAAGATGCAGCCCTGTGATATGAAACCTAGAATTCAGAAATAATGATATCTCTGTGCAGGAGGTAAATGCTGTCTGGGTTGAAACTCTGGCAGAATTTGGACTCCTTAGGATATAGAATCTGCCCTCCACTCTTGCATGCTGGGCTGCTTAAGTCCAATTTTAAAGGCCTTTTTGTTGAGGGTGAAGTGCAGGCCAATGTCCTTCAACACCTTCTTCCACCCATCCACCTCCCTCCAGGGGAGCTAGTGAACTGCAACTATGGTACTAGAGGGTCTGAAGAAATAGATTTACAATCTCTGACCCACTAAACTTGAAAGAAACTCTGCATTGAAAGGGAAGGTGGGTAGACAGCTTTCCTCAGCAGAAGCAAGATAGGGGCTCTGCCAGATTCCTGTGGCTGGTTCTATATTTTCACAAGCAGTAAGACCCTTGCAGTGAATCTAGCTGGCCATGCAGACGCTCTCAGACAGTGATTCCCAACCTTTTCAGTAACAGCACACTTCAGCAAGACAAACAGTCCCATGGCACTGCCAGGGCTGGATTATCAAAGGAGATTTAGGGGCTTAAACCCAGGACCAAGCCAAAAAGGGGGCCCCAGGCTCTGGCTCCTAACCCTCCCCCCCCCCCCCAAATCAGGAGTGCCAACAAGGCAGCAAGGCTGCAATTTCTCTTAGCAAAACCAAACTGCCAACCTTATATATCCATAATTAGGCTTTCCTTCCAAAAGGTCTCAAAGTAATTTACATGCTATGTATGCAGGGAAATATGGAGGATGGGGAGTGAAGGGCAATAGCCCTGGGAAAAATAGTGATAGGTGACATTTTGGTCCAAGCCGCCAAGGGCAAAATAGCATTGGGCTCTTTACTGCCCATGGCCACCTCGGCAAAGATCTCCTGAACCATGTACTGCTTCAGTAGCACAAGGTGCGGGCGGTAGTTTCAGCAAGACTTAGTAATTGAGATCTGATGATTCAGGCTTCTGTGCCAGCCATTGTTTTTGATAGATGGCTAAAGCATGGAAGTCCATAGTCATAGAATCATAGAACTGGAAGGAACCTCATGAGGTCATCTAGTCCAACCCCCTGCTAAATGCAGGACCACTCCCACTAAATCATCCCAGCCAAGGTTTTGTCTAACCAGGCCTTAAAAGTTGCCAAAGATGGAGATTCCCACAGCTCCCAAGGTAACCCACTTAAGTGCTTCACCACTCACCTAGTGAGAGAGTTTTTCCTAATTTCGAACCTCAACCGCTCCAGCTGCAACTTGAAACCATCGCTCCTTGTTGTCTTCTGTCACCGCTGAGAAGAGCCTACCTCCCTCATCTTTGGAGCATCCCTTCAAGTTGTCCTGTCTCTGGACTCTGTGTGTGCTCTTGGGCAAATGACTTAACCACTCTGTTCCTCAGTTTCCCTACCTTTTGTAGAGTGCTTAAGACCCTTGCATGAAAAGTGCTAAGTCTTTACATTCTAGTACATTCCGACCCACACTCTTTGCAAACAGTTCTGTTTTGCTCCCTTTGTGGTTCAAAAATGAAAACACCTTCTCCCCGCTCTTGTCACTCCTCCCCCACAAGCTTTTTGGGCAGGGTAAAACAGAAGCCTCAAGCCTGCAATGTGAAAGCCTGTACATGAAAGGCAAAGGAAACCAGGACTCCAGCCTGTAGAACAAAGATAAATCCAGATCTAACCTCCCCTTTTTTCCAAGTCTCAGTAAGACAGAGGAGCTATGGCAGAGCCCATCTATGCAGCAATAACCATGGGAACGCCAGCAACAAAAGTAAATCAACATTAGATTCTGTATTGTCGAGCCCATGTTTACACTGGACCCCTCAGGCCCTCTGCACAGCTGACTCTGGATCTGTGCTTTGTGTTTATATATTTTGCACTTAACAAGAAGTTAGTGAGAAGTTCTGTCGTCTGGCTGAATGTGAGCGATGGTCCTTTCACGTGTCCAGGCACATTCAACATCATCCTGGCCCCTCAGGCTCTTCTTTTTGGCCAGGTACATACACAGGGAAAGAGTCACAAATGGAGTTAGGCACCTAAGTCCCAACATAGAGCCTCAAAACCCTCCTCAGCTGCTGCCTATCTTTCTGTTGCAGCAAGCCTCAGGCAAGGCAATCCCCTGACTATTTCAACAGCTGGTAGGCATGCCCTCAGCACCCCTACCAGACTGAATCACTTAAAATGCTTTTGTATCCTATAGTCCAGCAAGAATGCGCTCTCGCTGGGAATGTAGGGGCCCTGGGTTCAAATCACCCCTCAGTTTGATGTGGGGCAGGCATTGAACCCAGATCTCCCAAGGGGGTGACTGACTACTCAGATGTAGGACACTCTGAGGCCCTCCTCTCTGTCCCTTCTGTTGAAGCTGTTGCACTTTGTATCAGTTTAATATGCATTGGACCAGAGAGCATGAAAATGAACCTACCAAATGGCTTGGGGACTCACCTCAGCAGTAAGCCATCGCCACTCAAATCCTTCCTCTGCCTCAAGCAGAGAGGGGAACTGACTCCAGGTTCTTCCCAGCTTGGGCGAGTACCCTAATCTGTGGGCTAAAGGTGGCCAGGGAATGGCTGCTTCCCCTGGTGGTTCTCTGCCAGATGGGTAGCTCTAATACCGCCTGGCTGACTAAACTAAGCTGGGCAAGGCCTAGCTGATTCTGCCAGGGCTCAGATGTGAGATGGGCCCTGCTGCTCACTGACACAACCTTGGACCTTCATGCTTCCTGCATGGAAGAGCAGCTGAGCAGAGGGTGCCTGATGACTCGAGTGTTGCTGAACTGTCCAACCTGGGTGCCTGTTAGTTACCCAAGTCCTTTTCTGCTGTTCAGATGTAATGCACTGGACCTCCCCATTTTTTTCATGTGTTGGATGGATGTTGCTAAAGAATTGAGGTCCAGCTTGCTGCCAAGTCAGTGGGGCTACATGAAAATAAGAAATGCAGAACTTTCTGATCAAGAAGCTGTGTTTGGTTGCCATGGGCTTGATCTTGAAGGCCTGCTCCAGATGAAATCAATGAATGTTTTGTCACAGCCTCATCCAGTCTCAATTAAAGTTGATTACTGTTTTTTTCTTGCTGCTGTTCAAACATGCACAGATTTGGGTCTGTCTTTGCCTGTAAGGAAGCCTAAGTCTAAAGCTTTTGGACAAAGAAGTTAGCAAAAGGGAATTTACAGTAAGAACAAATATATTTTTATCCTCAGGATATGCTTATCAGGAAGGGGAAAGCAGAGCAGCAATCCTATCTCTCTGAGGAAAGGGAAGGGGAAGGGTCAAGCGTGACTCTAGTTTTTCCAAGTTCTTTCCAAACTCTGGAACTTTTTGTTGTTGTTGTTGTGCAACATCATCAGATTAATCCACAGAGTGAAATATTCATCAGTCCATGGGTGAGCCCAGGGTCATAGGTGAAAAACATTTAAAGCAAGGCTTCACCACTTTTTGTCATTGCTGAGAATGAACATTTACCCACTTCACATTCAGCAAAGACTTTTAGGAAAAGTGCTTTGAAATAAACCCATGTTTTGCTTTTTATTAATATACACTCTAGCCAGAAGCTTTTAATTTTTCAGGGCAGCTTTGATGTTTTTTGTTTTGAAGAGGAAAGCAGATCCCTCCCCTGGCCCCTTTTGGAGCACACAGCACTATCTTGTTTTTGCAACATTAGAGGAAAAAGCTTTTTGACGTAGCTTCCCAAACCACAAAAAAAGCAGTAAACTTTCTCTACCCATGTGTCACCCCATGTTCAGGTGAAGTAGCAAAAGCAATCTATTAATGGTTTCTACCATGTATGTATGCATCCTAAAGCAGATGCTGCAAGTTGGCTGGGTTGTGTGGCTAAGGGGGAGGCTGGATTCTGTAGTTCTACCACAAAGAGTTAGATTCTCCATTGCATTAGACACATCCTCTAACCTGAGTGTAGCTGGCTGCAGTAGGATGAGTTCAGTGCGGGTGGAGGGATCCTCTGGACTGAGATGCAGCTGCTGGCTCCGTCCCCATCTATGACTGACGTAAAGGTCACAACTAGGGTTTCCTTGACCTACACCTGCCGTAACAGCCCATGAGGGATGCTGGCAAGTTGTGTCATTTAAAGCAGTTCTTAGTCCAGAAATCCTGCCCGGTATATAGGCAGGGCAGGATCAGGGGAATGGGAATATGACTTTACTGATCTCACTAGGAATTTGGCCTCATTTTCTCCCATGCTGTTCCCACCTCAGCTCTGTCTCGGATGCCTGAGTTAGATGTTTTCCTTTAACTCAGGATGCATCTAAGGTCCTGATCCTGTTTGATGTCATGTATTAGTAGTTCCCTTTAGTTCAGAAAGAGGAATGCTGAATGAAATGGTTTGTTGTTTTGCTTGTCCAGGAAACAATTTAATGCATCTTCACAGCAACATGAATACCAAAAGTGTGTTGGCAAATCTACACATACACTGCACCCTTTGCAACTAAGCCAGGGCTGGTGCATCCTTACCCTCCTGCATCAGCTGCCTGGGTATGAGGAGTTTGGGGTCATTCCCCAATAACTAGGAATCAGCAGGTAACTGCCTGAACTAACGCACCTAAAATAGGTGTGGCTATGCCACTGCAACCTTTGGGAGAAACCACTGAGAGCTGCTCCCTCCTCAGTTGGACCCAGGCCAAAGAGCTCGTCCCAGGTGTTCCACCCCTTTGCAGCAACCAGTCCATAGCAAATGTCTCCTGCATTATACATGCTAACTATACCAACCAGTGAGATCCAGGAACAGAAATCTTTTCTCCCAATGCAGATGGGGAAATGAGCCAGGTTTGCCAACAGCTTTCATCTCTCCCCCTGGGGGACACAGCTCCCCAGAAAGCCTCGGATCACCAGAAGACAGAAACCCTGCTTTGCCTTAGTTCTGCCCAAAAACCCAGACTGCAGCTCTGTCAGCCTCTTACTGACTGTCTTTACATAATTGTGACTATCAGCAAACAAGAGTGTTCTCAACTGCCTGCCACCTGGTCAGCAACCTCCAGCTACCTTTCATCTCAACCTGGCCAGGAAGCTGGCTTCAGTTACAGTAAGGTGGCAGCACAAAGGTAACTTGAAATGAGAGAACGCAGCCCCTGCCATCCTGTGCAGGCTGACATGGAGTCAGCATAGGGCTCTGCATCCACCTTGCTCCTAATGACAGGAAAAGCCTGAGGGTGGATGGGGAGCTGGCAGCGGTAAACTGCTGTATGGCTGTTTGCTCCTTCCTCCCGGGGGCTGGGGGGGAGGGTGTAATATGCACTGGCGTAAGGGGGTGGGGGGAGGCAGCCCCGGATCTACTCTTCCCCTTGAGATTGGCGAGGCCTCTGGCCTCCCCAAATACACTGGGAATTAGGTGCCTAAATCTTGGTTATCACATGAGCCCTTCCAAGAGATCAAAGAGGGATTAGCTCTATAAATAACCAGCCATCTATTTTAAGCCTGCGGTAGGCGTCACAAAGGAAAACTGTGCTTTGAAATGCTAAATCCTGTCCGACTGAAGATCAATGCTCGGTTGAGTACAGTAGTACACTATCCCCACGTGCAGAGTACTGCCCTGCTTCTCACGTGTACGCAGATGTACAGCCACATCCCACCTGTCCTCAGACAACTCGCCAGCTCCCCATTCATTCCACACCAAATGGCCTGCCTGCATACTCTTACCCTCAATGAGCTGCCGCCAGACTCCCAGCAGGCTCCCTCCATTCACAGCTGCTTCTCTCACTGCAGTGGCTTAGCTGATTCACAGCTGATGCCCTCTTACCATACCTGGGTGAGTATGCTGGTGAGTAGGTGTGGGGTTCGAAGTTTGTGGCAGCACAGCGGGCACCAGGAGCTAAGCCCTCCTAGCCTCTGCCACGCACCATCCCAGCTGCCTGGGCCAGGGTAGGAGTGGGCCCTGTGAGCTGAATAGCGCCTGACTGGTCTAATGCTAATTAGGCAATAGAGAACAGCTGCCCCACCCCCTGAGCTATGAGTATATAAGCTGGCACAAGGGGGGGGGGGGTACATGGCCAGGAAGCACTACCAGGGCTGGGAGTCCATACAACAGTGCTCAGGAATGTGGGGCGAGGCACCTTTTGTGCCAGGACTATGGTGCTGGCTTCTGTGGGGAGAAGGGCTTTTGGGAGAAGGAGTAGCCCTACCAAAGAAGTGAAAGAGAGATTCATTAGGGTTGGGGACCCTGTAGACTGATTGGGGGGGGGAGCATCAGGTCCCCTGGGCAAGCCACTGTGTGAAGCCAAAGAGGAGTAGGGGCTGGGTTAAGCCGGTGGCCTCTTCAAGGGGCCAGCAAGACTCCATAGCTGTGTGAGTTGTGTTGGGTTAATACTAATTAGGGTGGCAATAAGGACCAGCTGCCCTCTTAGTGGCAGGAGGCTGGGAAGGGAAGAGGTGAGTATGGCCAGAAAGGGCTGGAGCCCTGCAACCAGTTAGCTTCAGGGCCAGCAGTGGCGAGCAAAGTAGAGCCTCAGAGCCAGACTTTGCTTGGGGACAAGGTGGCACTTCACTGTAAATAGAGAGTACAGGTGTTTACACCAGAAGGATGCCTATGAGTCCTCTACTGAAAAGGGGGTGGCAGCTTCAAGACGATTGACTATACTCCTATTTGCGTGCAAACCCCTTGAAGTCTTCCCAGGTAAATCGGGATCCTCCAGTGTCAGTGAATGCAGCATCAGAGATGCCCAGAATTTTGCAACATGACCATCAGCGTGTCAACTGGTGACTTGTGTCTTGTATGAGGCAGGGTATCAACCTCCCAGAAATTTGACTAGTCATCCACTGAAATCAAGTGTTGCTTTTCACTGAAGATAAATGAGGCTGTTCCCACTTTGTCCCCCTGGCTGGGTGAGGAGCTCAAGTGGTAGCAGAGCCTCTGTGGGCAGGCTGGCATCCCAACAACCAGCAGGTGTCACACCCTTCTGTCAGGGAGCAGAGCTGTGTATTCATTCCCGGTCAGTAAACACAGACTTGATTGTCAGCATCCAGCCATCAGGTATGTAACTGCTGCACGACATCCTTGAGTAATGACATAGTAAAAACTACTCTCTGTCCTTGAAATATAACTGCATCCTGAATGCTCATCTTATCTTTCATTTGGAAATAGAGTCCTGTTGCTACCACTGCTTGGCTTTTGACCACACTTCTCATATCACACTCAACTGTCTGTGGGTGGACATCCTGTTCCGTTGTCGCTCCGATTTCTATTAGCTTCATTGTGGGAACTGGATGATAGTGTGATATGCTAATAGCTTCAGTGTCCTCGCCCCTTCCCTCCAACTCAGTGATGGTTGATAGATATGTCCTGAGGGCGTCAGCTAACACCAACAGTTGTCTTGGAATCACATCAGCAGATTCTGTAGTCTCTTTGGAGCACTTGCAATGACTGCATGAGTGCAGGGGTCTGGACTAAATGGTCTCTTCCAGTTTCTACAATTCTATGACTGTCTTCAGGGATTTGTGGTTTATTGGACTATTACTGAGTGGCCATAAGTATAGTGAAGGAATTGTTCCATTGCAAATACCACAGCCAGGCACACTGTTTCTTTTTGGGTGTATCCCCTGCAACCTCTGACACAGCTCTGCTGACACAAGCAACCGGCTACTCGTGCGGAATAGAAAATACCTACATCCAACCCACTCTCCAATGCAGCACCCTGGAGTGTCATTGGCCCTCCTGGCTGGTGGTATTTCAAGACAGAGGCATCTGTTAGCATTTGTTTTTGCATGTCAAATGTTTCCTGTTGGAACCTGCCCAGTCCCACTCAACATCCTGCCTTATGAGTTGATGTATAGGGTTCTGCTACTGCAGTCAGCTGTGGATAGAAAATTTATCATTACTGCTTTCCCATCCACTGGAGCTGGCATGTCGCTGGCTGCCTTGGTCTCGTCATTATCTGCTTTTAGTCCTTCAGCAGATGTCCAACATATGTCACTCCACGCAGTTTATCCTATTTTTTCTGGTTGGATTTGATATTCTTGTCCTCAAATAGCTGCAGAAATGCTTGTGGATTTCAGTCATGGTCATGTTCATCTTTTGTACTGCTACTCCTTTCACCTATAATGAGAATATCATCTGCTGTTATTTTCACTCCAGGCAGTCCGTCCAGTGCCAGGGTGAGTCTTCCCTGAAACATTTCTGGTGCTGGGCTTCTGCGCAATAGCATGTGTGGCTATCTGTCCTGACTAAATGCCATTTAAAAGATTGTCAGCATGCTGGACTCTTCAGCCATATTTGTGTGCCAAAATCTTTCCCTCACATCATAGACCTTAGAGGTTCAGGCGCTGGAGAGTTCTGACATGAGTTGTTGATAGGGGCATTGTTCAGTGATCTGTTCAGTGGCCTTGGATCTGTGGAGGTGTGTAATTTGCCTGATGACTTATCATCATCAAATTCATGATGCTTAGCTGGCCTATATTGGCTTCTACCCTGCTCTACAGTGGTTTGTGCTGTTTGCTTACTAGGTTATATGGTGCTACTGGACTTTTCCTTCATCATAAGCTCACACGGTCCACTGCAAGATATTCTTCCAGTTGCAGTTTTCCTTTGAGACACCCATTGCAAATATTTAAGAGCAGGTTAGACCAATGGTTCTCAACCACTGTTTTGGGGCACATTACTATGTCACCACACAGGAGTAAGTGCATCGCAGAGAGCAAGGGCGATGGCTGGATTCAGCCGGGGGGGGAGGGGTGGCTAGTCTGTCCTGTTGGGTCATAACATCACCAAGTGTGTTGTGACCCATACAAGGCTAAGAACCACTGAGTTAGACAAACACCTGTCAGAGATGATTTAAGTGGGTACTTGGTCCTGCCATGAGTGCAAGGAACTGGACTCGATGACCTCTTGTGGTTCCTTCCAGTTTCTATGCGTCTATGATTGCTTTTGAAAATAACCCCCTATGGAATTGTCTCCATTGTCCATTGGGACTCCTCCTTTTGCTTCATGCACTGCAGCTATAAAATTCTGGTGCTGTAGCCTGATCAAATTCATGGGGTCTTTCCCAAGCAGGGTTTGTCATGCTTACCATTGCACTAGCCATGTGGCTGGAGTCCTGTGTTCCCCAGTTCTCCTGCTGCACTTGACCAGTCAATAACAGGCTCACAAAAGAGCTTGGGCCCTCTGCCCTCTCTTTCAGGGATCATGACACAGTGGGGAGAAGGGAGGAGGAGCAGAGGTTATGTAGTTATGGGGTCTCACCACGGCCAGGCACCTATTCCAGCCTGCACCCAAGCCTCTCAACCTCACCTGGTGTTTACCTGGAGCACAGCACAGCTCTGCAAAATCAGGACATATGGAGTCCTCCTAGCTGGCTATGTTGCTATCCTTTCCCATGCAGCAGAACTGTCCCATCTTCTCTGCAACAAGGACCTTTTGCAGCAGCTGAATGACTGTCAACCTGTCTGTATTTAATGCTGGGAAAGTCACTGGACTGACTGTCCAAGGGCGTGAACAG
The DNA here is from genome assembly GCA_007922195.1 of Podocnemis expansa. Lineage (NCBI taxonomy): Eukaryota > Metazoa > Chordata > Testudines > Podocnemididae > Podocnemis > Podocnemis expansa. The sequence goes on from ML682028.1 coordinate 14,122,457, forward strand.
GAGCACTGCTTTTGCAGGAAATCTTAATTAACCATTTCAACTTAAACAAACAAAAAAAATGGCTTTGATTTTTCCACTCTCCAACATAATACACAAGGTCTCTACAGCAACACTTTTTAAAATTGATACACAATTTGCCAGGTACTTACGTCACCTGTATTTACAGCAGCCCCTTGTTATAATAGCACAAAAAGTAGTCAAATAGAATTTTGACTCACCTCTAATCTTAAGATTCTCATACCACGCCTTCGCTGGCCAGCAGCAAATGTCTGCTGTCTTTGCACAAGTGAAAGAGCTGCAAGCAAGGCCAAATGCAGGTTAAGCTGAACAAGGGGAACTTTTCAGTGCCTTTTCAAGTCTATTTCCAGGGAAGCTTAGTGCTCTCTGTGTCTGACACTGGCAGCTGGGTTAGTCTATTTCTATGGAAATCAGCTCATTAATATTAATTTAATTTTTTGCCAGGGCCAGAGCCATTCTAAATCACTTCTCCATGTTCATAAAGCAGTTAATGAATCACACACATGTAAAAATAGGGAGTTAGCAATTAGTGTCTCTCTTTGAAGTACCATAATCCAGACCTTTAGTTTTTATAACGAGCTATGAGCTCTAGAGTTTTCCATGTTCTGCTCTTCATTACAATGACAAAAAGGAGGGGGACCTTTGTAGTCAATGGCTTTTTAAAGAGAAATTTAAATGGTGAGAATAATTGTATAAATTAAAGGAAAACAAAACCAGTTTGCAGTTAAGTAATTGTGTAACCCACATGTTAAGAAATGAGTCTACAAAGGGCTGAGGAAGAACATTCTGAAATACACCCTTCACAGATGGGACACTGGCTGACGTTATACTAGCCATGCAAAGACACGTGCTGTGTTCACCATGTCTTGCATCATCCCAATATGGTTCATGAATCAGAGATGTGGTGACATATAACAGCATCATATACCATCCTTTCTTCATTGATTGAGCTTCTGTCAGCTAAAGGGACAGTCAAGGTTTATAATAAGTCTAGTCTTTGGTTCCCAGCCAAAAGGCATGCTATGTCCTCCATGTCTGAGTCGGATCGCTGATCCACCCCTGCGAGTTACAACTGAAACCACATACTCGTCATCTAATGGTGACTAATTACAACATTATCTCCTTCGGACACTTTTTTTTTCTTTTTTGTTTTAAATCTAACCTGATATTTCTGATGGTGTAGTTAAAATAGCTCCAATGACCTTATACTTCACCCTCTGATGATACAGATCCTTTGTTGTAGTGCTTTAGGCTTACATTTGTCTTATAAAGCCATGAGTTAGCACCTGGACACAGCAACAGCTGGTTATTAGTCAGAAGCCAAGAACATCTCGGTGACAGCATCAATCAATCAAACTACAACTAGTCAATTTCTGACTAGTTTAAGCACAGGGTTAATAAGGATCATTGGGTACTGGCAGTGGGTGGGAGGGAGAGAGCCAGGCAGGAGGACCTGCCCCTGCTGAAATCATGAGCATTTGTGTTGACTCAGCCCAGTCCCTTGTGTTCTCTGCTTTTCTGCCCCCATGCTGAGTGCAACAAGGAAGTGGCGGGACCACCCCCAGGCGTTGGAGACCACATATAGGTGAACTCAAACTAGAAGTTATTCTCCACTCCTTGAATTTCTGTGTCCACTTACACATTCCACCTGGGAGCAGAAGTGCAGTGAGAAAATAGCTTCCCAGGCCACGAGATTGCTCTAATCTGATTGTAGTAACCAAGATCTTCACCCAAGCTAGTGGAGGTTCCTTCAGCTCTAAGGATAAAGTCAACCGGGACACGCTCTGCCTTGATGGGAGGTTTGAGGGCTCGGAACTGAGCAGTAAGGCTGTTCCAATGATTCATGCAAGAAGGCAAACAAGGTGAGTTTCATTAGCTCCAATCCAAGGGTGTAAAAATGTTTGTATGCTGCGACGAGCTACGGATGAGATGGGGGAATGCTAGAAACAGCCCACTCAGGCCAAGGCTTCTGTTTATTTAGTTTATTTTTCTTCCTATTTAAGAATAAAGGAACACCAGCCACTTACGTCTCATCTCCCCTTCACCTCCACCTCACCCCATGTTTTTGCATAGGTGGTGTCGCAACCAGTCCAGTTCTATTTGGCTACAGTTTGCAGATCTTTGCCTGGTCAGGCAAAGTTCCAGCAAGTCACTCTAGTGTTATGCAAAAAAGCACTTACTTGCACTGAGTGGGGCTCTCCTCAGCTAGGCAGAAATAAGTAAATGGGTCAGGCTCTGATCGCTCCAAACAGAGCCTGTGCTGAAGGTAAACACGAGAGTCATCCTTGCATTGACCGCAGTGGGTGCTGCGCAGACATTCAAATTGCTGGATGTAGGGATTCTGGTCAAGAGTTTGTCCTGTTCAAAAACAGAATGGGTCAGGGAATTTTGACAGCAAGGAGAACATGTTCACTGCAGAATGTCACACTTTTTTTTTACCAGTTCTGCTAAAACAAGTTATTAAAAAAAGACATGGAGGAAATAATTTTTGTTTCAGCCAGATGACTGAATATTGCCATTCTGTTCTGCAAAATACAGAAAGGCAGCATTGCCTGTATCACTTCTATCACTGCTGTGACATGTTTACAAGTCAAAAGAAGTTTCTCTGCTCTCGGGGACAGGAGTAGTTATTCAGATCAGCCCTGTTCTTACTGCAGCACCAGTTACCATTGCCTGTAACCTTTTGTATTTGCACTTACCTGGTGTTGTATGCAACATAAACAAACCATCCCACAGCCTAGCAAAAAAGAGCCTGAATGTGGGGTGAGTTTGACTGTCATAGACTCATCCCATTCCACATGGAGCTACTGAAACTCAAGGGTTAAGTGACTTGCCAAATATGTCACAGACTGAGTCCACAACAGAACTAGGCCTTGAAGCTAGGAGTCCTGAGCTTCAATCCTACTATTGCCAACCATTCAAAAATCAAGAGTATTGTTCCCCAAAATCATAAAAATTGCCTGAAAAATTGTGAGGTTTTTAAACATTTTTTTGATTGGGCCTTGTATTAGAGCCTTTTAGTGTTCATGTTTTCAAAACAAAAATGTTTAAGAAAGGAAACAAGAGCTTCTCCTCAAAATCTCAGGACTCCAGGAGCTGAGGCTTTCAGAAAAGATGCTTAATAGCTTGAGCTGCACAATAAAGTTATGAATGTTGGCAACCACATGGTGCCTCTCTTTCTCTCCTCAATAACCTCTTCTCATTCCAATATTAAGAATAACAATGGTACAGAACATATAGAGAACTCAGTGCATTTTAACAATTTAAAAGGGCATCCTACATTCTTCCTATCTCTAATCCCAATCCTCTCCGCTAAACACTAGACACGATTTCTCCACTCTGCTTTACACATGGCTCAGCAAATCCTTGTTCATGGTTCAAATTTGGGCAGTGAAATTTTGCAATTCAATTTACTGAAGGATGAGACCCCATTGGGTCTACCACAGAAATACTGCAAATCTGGTGGTCTTGCAAACCAGACAGTTCTTTAATTAGATCAGTCAAGGAAATAAGAATCCACCTGCCCTGCCTTAGCTAATGGTGATTCCACCTCAGATCAGGTGAAGTCATTTGTGTTTGTTAGGGCAGGTGAAAGCCATGAATACCTGCTTTGTAACCACTGGTGAGATTAGTGGTAATGTGACTGACAGGTTGTTGCTGGACCTGTGGTAGATCCACAGGAAAAGGAAGGAGAAGTCAGCCATCACCTAAAGACTCAGGTGACATGAATTAAATTTCCTGATCTACCACAATCTTCCAGAATGGTAAGTCTCTCAGTCCCTCTGTACACTGAGCTTCATAGAAGGGCTGGGAGAATAAATATATTAGAGATGCAAGGTGCTCAGTGTATGGTAATAGGGCCATACAAAGACCATAGATGGGAACATAACTAAACTAACTAGAAAAACAAACAAGGAGTCCTACAAATTTATTGCATGAGCTTCTGTGAGAGAAAAAGCCTACTTCGTCAGACATTCTCTGAAGATGGGGAAATTTACAGAATTGGAGGAAAATAAATGCAGTGAAGTATAAGTCATAGGATCAGTAAAACAAACAAGGAGTCCTGTGGCACTTAAAGACTAACAAAATTGAAAGCTCATGCAATGAATAAATTTGTTAGTCTTTAAGTGCCACAGGTCTCCTTGTTTGTTTTACTGAACTAGAATAACATGGCTGCCCCTTTGGATCACAGGATCCGGTCACGGTGTAAACTAACTAGCAAGGTGAAGTACTGGGTGGGGAAAATGATACAATTCTTAGCTTGCAGATAACATTGCTCTCTGCAAACATATCCTGGGAAGGATCTATTATCAGCAAAGCAATCTCTCTTTTCTGCTGGCCAGTTGTTCAGTGAGTTAAGCACAGTCCTTTTCATGATCTGCTCAGTAAGAAACACCTCAGCTGCCACACAGCAAAGTGTCAGCCTGAGCTCTCTTTTCTCCAGCAGCCCCCAGATTGCTTTTGTGGGATCTTGCAGGTTTCACCCATCTCTCAAAGCTACAACATCTTGTTGGGGCACAGGATGCACACTGAGATTGTTGTAGCAGCCTTCCAACCATGTTTCTCTGTTCTTCCACGGCCTAATAGTCCCATTCACGCCTCCTGGAACTTTTGCATAGTTTCCTCAGGCAAGACAGCCTGTGCCTACACACCTGAATTCTTCTGATTCTTTTTGGGTGAGTCTCTGCTGCTCTTCCTTACCCCCACAAACTCAAGCAAACCACTTCAAATCTCTGTGCACATCCCAATTTATATTCTCAAGGCGCCTGGGTAATAAAGCGCTTGCCACTTTCAACCCTAGTTTGCAACCAGTAATTCAGCCTTTCCCCATCCCAGGAAGTCTGGGCATTATTTATACGTGTTGTAAAATGTGTAATGTGTAAACTAGAGTTCAGATTGACTAGAGTCCAATTCTGCAAGGTCCTGCTGGGCACTGAAGGCATTCAGCCCTTTGCAGGATGAAGCCCGAAGAGCCAAGGTGTAACTTCACTATCTGCCCTGAAGAAGGGACAATGAACTTGTGGCACAGAGGCTCACTGGTGGTTCACTACTCTGTCAGCAACATACTCACTACACCTATTGTCATAAGCTGTAGCTTAACAGGCATCATATAAAATATCACATATAAACTGGTAGGCTGGGCCCCCAAAAAATCATTGCATGCGACACATAGGGGGTGTGCACACACAAACTTAATAAGCTCCAAAGGGGGCAGCTGTGTTAGTCGAGGAAAGCAAAAAAAGCAAGGAGTCTTGTGGCACTTAAAGACTAACAGATTTTTTTTTTATCGCAATGGCGTTTGTGGGAGACTATCCCACTTCATTAGACGCTTTGAAGAGCCTGACAAAGTGGGGTATTCTCCCACAAAAGCTCATGTAATAAATAAATCTGTTAGTCTTTAAGTGCCACAAGAATCCTTGCTTTTAAAGACTTAATAGGTGCCTTAATTATATTCTTAAAAATGTGTTTGGGAAGCAATGTATAAACACCAGCTGCCTTAGACAAAGGAATGTGTATTCCCTTGTCTGACCCACCAGGTCATCAGGCAGAGCAATGAAGGTGCATTTACATATTAAGTAAACAAAGCTTTCAAGCTAGGATGGTGTCTACATACCAGCAGGAGAGCATGACTTAGACTAGGCTTACATGTCAAAGGTTTTTTTGGACGACAAAGCCAGGGCAGTCTGACCCTCAAAGAACAGGCAATTGAATCAACTATTTGTATCCAATACTACTGTATCATAAAAGTGTATACAGTAAGATCTTCTATAAAACCCTGGGGTCCACTGGTGATTCATATAATTGTAAAGCATCACATGAGGACTTACGGCTCTTAGACTTCTAAAGTCTGACAAGACAGCGAGAAACAGGTTTTCTCCCAGGCAGAAAAGGAAGGTAGCTATCCAGTTGTCTCCACAGTAAATTAAGCGCTGTGGAGTGGAAGCCAACATTTACATAGAAAAGCGAACAATGGAAGTCCTATTTACATACTAATCAGCATGGAGAGGGGAAGTCAACAGGAGGAGTAGAAAAGCCACAAGCCTTCTCACCCCTTGTTAAAGAGGCAGTGAATGTTTTGATAAAAGCAGGAGAAACAGAAAAGCATTTTGGTATCCATCACATAAGGCTTCAAAAGGCCAGAGATTTTGCCCTCACTAGAACATTGGGCTCTTCAACCAAAGGGCAACTGAGTTGGAGTAAGAAATGCCCTTAGGCAAATACGGTAACGCATGAAAAATTCAAGTTTTAGTCTTAGAAGTGTGTTTTTTTACTTTTGTTTTCATGTAATGCTTCTTGGCCTTCTTCCTATGTGGGATTACTTCCTCCTATGTCTTTGTGTTAAATAAACCTGCTTCAATTCAGCACTATGACTGAAATAAGAGTTTGTCAAACTGCCCACCCCCTTAAAGTATTGTTTTTTTAAAGGAGCAATGAACTTAATAATGTCTGTGGGTGTTTGATGAGAGGGCTGGATGGTGCAGGGAGACTGTGGGGACTATGAGAGATTGGTAACTGGAAGTCAAGGTTTGGAATGGTAGAGTCCTAAAGAGTTTGCAGGCAAGACAAACTGGTACGGTAAGGAGTTGTCACAAAGCCTTCACTTGCTAAGTGGCTCACAATTCTGGGAACCTCAGCAGATTTTTCACATTGGCAGATGATCTGGGGGAAATATGGGTCTGGGCACAGGTATGATAGGCCAGGGAGCTGTCCTCCCCTGGTGCAACCACTGCCACATACCTGGGTTGTGATGGACCCCCATCGCTCATGGTGGTGTGGGGCTGAGCACAGGAGAGCTTGGCCCTGGCTGGCAGTACTTTGTTAGCCTCTTGCTATGGGGGCAAGTGGGCCAGCAGGCATTTGGAGCTGGGCAGGCCATCAAGAGGAGGAGAAGGGAGATGGAATAGTGGGCAGGGCTTCATATAGAAGGGGCAGGGCAGGGGTTTAGCTACCCCAAAGTGTGGGGGGTGCACATGCCCAGGGTGGTGGTTGCATTGGGGTCACCCTGCAAACAGTATCTGGAGGGGTGGAGACCAAAGGTGTGACCTGGACACTTGTCCATGAGCTGTTGATGTCAGGGTTGTGAGCCACAGCAGCACAGCATTTAAGCCACCGAGAGCTGCAGGGTAGGTAGGTAGGTGGTGACAGAACCGCTGAGTGGTCTGGGATGAAGCTCCAAGTCTCACAGCAAGGAGCAAATTCCACCTCAGAATCACAGCTCCCCTCTTGCAATGGGGAAGAGAGGAAGGTACATCACTCCTTTTAGTTGAGCTGCTTACTCTCTCACTGCCTCGGCAACCTGGCCAGCAACTGCTTTATCTGGATCCAAGGCTCTGCCAACCCTCTCCACTCTCCTGTGCCCCTCTCACCCACTTGCTTACAACAAGGAGTCTGGCATAGGGTTACCAAAGGTTAAGCAAAAGGAGGACATGTTGTCCTTTCTACCTTCATGTCCTCCATCCAGCAGGCATTTTAAAAATACATGATTTTGTCTGGCTTTTTACTTACAGGGTTTAAGGTAGGCTGGAACACCCCAGGACACCTTATTTTTAGGTGGTAACATTCCAGGGCCCCCTAAAAACAGAATACTACTACATTAATGCTACATTTTCTCCATGTGTTCGCCAATGTCCTCCTTTTTGTCCTTCCCTGTCCTCCTTTCCATGCTTTGGTATCTGGTAACCCTAGTCTGGTGGCTGTGTTAGTCTAGTCCAGCAAGCAAGGAGTCTGGCGGCACTTTTAAAGACTAACAAATTTATTTATCACATGAGCATTTGCAGGAGAAAAATCCAACTTTTTTTCTTCTATGAAACCTCATATGATAAATACATTTGTTAGTCTTTAAAAGTGCCACCAGACTCCTTGCTTGCTGGACTAGACTAACACAGCTACCCCTTTGGAACTGGTTTACAGCAGGAGGTATTGCGTGAGTAATTAACTGAGTCACAGCATGAAAGGGAGAGGCATAGGGACTGAGTGGCTCACTTCCTTATGTGGCTGTATAAATAAGAAGCTAGCACTAAATGATTTGCCTCTTTGAAGTTCAGAATGTCTATCTGGTTTCCTTATCTTTGGGTTCATTCACCTTCCTCCAGTATGGCTAAACTAACTCCAGATTCTGAAAAGCAATCTCTGGAATGTAATCAGTTGTTTGTAGCAATTGAGCAGGTAATGCAAGAGCTCAGTCCTTATTCTGCAAATGACGCCTTTTAGTATGCAGGCTGTGTTGTCCCTTTGCTATGAATGTGAAATAGCAGTTCTTCTTCAAGTGCTGCTCGGATGCATTCAGTAATAGGTGTCTCTGTGCTGGAGCGCTGGATTGGTCGGAAAACTTTTCTCCTAGCCTGTCAGGAGAGGATAGGCGGCCTCCGCCCCTTGCGCCACCCCGTGGCTATATATATATCCGCTCCTTGCTAATGCAAGCAGCCTGTCCTCTTCCTTTGAGCTTTTCACCCGACTGGGAGCACCTCTTTGTGGACATAGTTTCACCACAGGAGACTTCCACCATCAGGCCGGAACATCGTCGAATATGCCAGGGTTTAAACCCTGCTCCGAGTGCGGCAAGGCCTTCCCCTGGGATGATCCCCAGGGGAAGTGCCTCCGGTGCCTATGCAAAGACCACCTGGTCTCAACCTGTTCCCTATGTCTCTCCTTTAAACCTTAGACCATCAAGGAGAGGGAACAACAGCACCATGCCCTAGCCTCTAAGCAGGCTAGGCACTCTTCAGCCAAGGTCTTTGAACATCAGCTACCTCTTGAAGAAAGAAGTCAGTGGTATAACCAGGTTATTTTCTTAGTGTAATGTGTTTTATTTACACCAGACAAACCAGTTCTTGAACAGAGGTGATCAGAAATGGCATGTAAGCAATCCCTTCTTTTTAAAATTACTGTATGAAATTCTAATACTCAGTTCACAGGGGCCAACTACACCCCCCAAAACTGGCTCTAGTTACAGATTCAGGCAGAGGCAAACTTCCTCAGCATTTGCAACAGCTTTTCCCAAAATAAATTACCTGACTAAATTAACAACAAAGCCGCCATTCTCCAAGGCTTGCACTCTGCATGCACAATAAGAGAAGAAACTCATAAAGACTGTGGGAACCAGGGCCAGTCCTTCCACAGAAGCAACCTAGGCAGTCGCCTATGGCACCAGCAATTGGGGGTGCCAAGGGCTGGCCTGGGCTGCTCCTCTCCCTAACAGTGGCTGGACTCTCACCTGCAGCACCACTCCCCAGCTGGGGCTGGATGCCCACCCATGGCCAGACTCCCCACAAATGGCTGGATCCCGGCAGTGGCACCACTCCGTCAGCAGCCGGGGCAGACGCACAATCTGTGCTGGCCTAGGGTGGCAAAAAACCTTGGCCCAGCCCTGGTGGGGACTACTACCAGAACTGTTGGTTAAAAGATATCGCTCACACAGTCTGCTTTTGCAGGCAGAGGAGGGTAGCAGTCTCCTAGATTATGAATGAAGTAAGCCAGGCAGGTAGATTTAACAAACTCCCTTAAAAAGGTTCTGGGTACAAACTCTCCTAAATTCAGGGTTGTTCAGATCCCAGGGTTTTGTCTGGGCCCAGCTCTACTTTGGCTGTCTTTAAATTGGGCTAAATCCAGAGGAACAGGAATATGTAGACTTCAACTGGGCAGGCCATTCTTTGGCAGGCCATTTGTAAGGAAACACTCACTTTGGACTTGACTACACTGTAGGCACTTCCTACAGACATGTAAGGGTCCTTTCCATCACTGTAGATCAGCTACCTCCCCAAGTCTAAGGAAGAATTCTTGTATTGACCTTGTTGCCTCCACACAAGAGGTTACGTCGGTTTAACCATGGCTCTGAGAGGTGTGAATTTTTCCCACCCCAAGTGAGGTAGCTGGATCAGTCTAAGTGTAGACCAGGCTTAATCAGTTCCCTGCCATTGCACAGGCATAGCAAGTGCTGTAGCTCAATCTCTCCTTTTTTTTGGCCTGTGGCACACAATAGTTCAGTTTGTGGGTTGTAATACTTTTCTGGGTTTTTTTGAGCTCAGTAGGGAGTGGCTGGATAGTGTTCAGTGGCCTGTGACATACAGGAAGGTAGGATGGATGATCTCGTACTCCCTCTTGGCCTCTACCTCTGTGACTCCAGGTCTTTAATTTGTTCTTTCTTCAATCCACCATGCTCCCTTCATTCTACTACTGTAGTGTTTCTAGTGGTAGCACAGATGGTGCTCGTGCTTGATTATGATGAAGTATGCTATAGGCTTGAAGGATTCATGTGCATCATCTTGAAGGTGACTTGGCAGGAGGCCTGACAAAATGACAGAATATGCCATTCTCTCTTAGAGCCCTACATATGGCATGAGATGTCAAGGGCTTGTTGGCCAATTATCCAGTTGAGATTAAGTAGGCAATTCCAGAAGAACCTAAAATGGAATTTAACCTAAGCATTTCTACTTAAAAGCTGAAAGAACTTTAAAAATACTTGTAAGTAATAAAAAAACAGAAGAAATATTGCTTATTTTAGCAAGTTCAAGGTTCATCTTGAGCCTAATCCATCACCTTCAATTTTCAGTGTTTTGCTACTCTATTCAAGCTTTTATACCATATTCCTCACTAAAGCATCTTAGTGCCTTTCAGTAGTGCATAAAGCAACATGAAGAATTTGTCACCTCTTACAATCCAATTAAAATGGGGGTTTTATTTAACCCATGACCTTTTTTTAACCCATGACCTTTTTTTAACCCATGACCTTTTTTTAACAAACATTCTTATGTAACTTCTTTCTAGAAAATCTTATTCTTCATCCCCATCTACATTATACAGAGTGAGACGTAAAACCCTTCTATGTTCTTATCACCTTAGACAGAGCTGTAATGTGGTGATCTGGCACCCCTTGCCATTAGCGACGCTTGGGGCAGGTGCCGTGAAACATGCCCTTTAATAGAGCAGCTCCATTGAACTGCTCCAGAGTGCCTGGGGCAAAGCCCCATCAGCCCTGCTGTACTTACAGCCCTGGGGACCTTAGATTTATAGTTCTGTAGTAAAACAGGTGAGATTGGCTTGAGAAGTTGCGCAATCCATTATAGTAAACCTTGTTAATTTTTTTTAATAAACTCAAGATAATATTCTTAACTTTCCCACAGTACACAAAATTCAGAAGGCCTTAAAAAGGTGGGTGAGGAGCTTTATTCTCCTTACTCAACAGCTGGAAAGCTGAAAGCACTGAGAAGTTAAAAAACTTGGCTAAGGAAACCAAGTGAATCAATGGCCAAAATCTGAACAGAATCCAGGTCTCCTGACTCAGTCTGCTAGAGCGTTCTGTCTCCTTGAATATAAGTGAAAAGGCTGCTCATTAGATAGAGCTGTTGGTCTAGTCAGTGTTATTTGCTTTGCACACCACACCCCTTCTTATAAAACACAATCTAAATCACAAAGGTGGTCAAGCTTGCTTCCTGTTTAAAACAATGGTTCTGAGTGACACATCACATCATAATGTATGAAGCAACTGCAACAGGAATGGATTGATGGATTTTACTATCATGTGGACTTCATGTACGTTTCTGTACTGACTTCTAGGTCAGAGTGACGAACATTATAACAGGGTTGCTGCTTTCAACCAAACAAGGTGGCAAGTTGGAGGCACACTTTTTGTTTTGTGCTGGCTGTTGAACTTTTCAGTAACTCAGTCACAGCATGTGCTATTCAAAGCACTCACTAAATGGAAGAATGCTTCCATTTAATAAATTATCTCAAAATATGGGGGAAATGTCCTGTAAATACTAGACACAGGCAAAACCATCAAAAGTTTATCATGTAAGGTTATGTACTGTGACTCTGTGGGACTTTGGCATAAACCCAAATACATGGTTTGTGTATCCAGGTAACCCTCCAAGTATCTCAGTACTGGATCAAGTTTTTATTTTTTATTTTTGGGGGGATGCAAGGAGGATTGTTTATGGGGTTTGGGGAGGGAGCAGGGGATTGCTTGAGATACTATCCATGGGGAAAAAGTAATATGAGATCTAGTTTCTATCATCCAAGAACTGGAAAACCATCCAAAATATCTTGTATTATATCTATGTAACAGTAGGATAAAGCCAAGAACTGTTAAGAAGAACATTGAGTCAGTGCCCCTACAGGTGCAGGATGTGTGGAGAATGGATCAGCTGTTAGGAGATTAATAACCAACCCATTCAGTGCATGTATATTAAAAAGGACTTAGAATCATGAATAGCAAAAGAAAAAAAAAAGTATGAAGTGACAATAGCCTGATGCAGAAGATACAGATGACGGTTAATGGTCAAGTAAATAACGTACAACAAAAGCTCATCAGCTACTTTTAATCTATTAAAAAAGATATGCTTTCCAGTAAATGGTCATTCTTTATCGTATTATTTTCATATTGGTGGCACTCAGTAACATGTTCACTAAAGATGTGTCCCTTGACTAACCATCAACCAGCACATGGGCTTGGTGTAGCATCTGTGCAGCTTACAGGCTTGGACCAATCTCGTTCTTGGGACCCCATGCACCCAGTGTGTGAATGGTGGAGTATTTTCATTCTTTCAGTGTATCAGGCAGGAGGCATATTACTTCAGTTTCTATTCCTGAGACTCAACAAAGGCAGGGATCTGGTTCTCCATAACCAGATCCATTTTGAAGGAATTTTAATCTGTCTCTTGGAAAAAGTCCACTCCCTGTTTTTACCCTTTCTTTGGGGTCAGGTTACATCTGGCTCTGTTTCTTTGTCGGCCTTCAGATAATTTACTGTCTCGTCACTTCTTCCAGCCTGATGTGAATTATCCTCTCTTGGGAGATTTTCACGTCTGGAGTTAACTCCCCCATCCTTTCTTGTGAACACTGAGGCAGATGATTAACTGTAGCCAGATCTCCCTCTTTTTGTCAGTAAATTATCCCTTGCCATCTCTAGCTGCATTGTCTTGGTTTTAACTAGTAATCTCATAGGATGTGTGACTCCCTGCCTTTGCGAGTGAACCATTTAAAACAAAAGCCACACTCCTACACACACGCGTGCACGTGCGCGTGCACGCACACACACAACATGAACAGCTCACACTCAGAGACAGTCATTGACACATACTGACAGCAGCACAGAGACAGACGCTTATGGCAAGAAACGGACTGATGCAAACCAACACACAGACATGATTACTGAGTTATGCCAGACATACACAGATTGGTGCTGGCAGGTAAATGAAAATATCTTAGTTCATGTAGGTGAATGTTTGTGGAAGGCAGTCACAGAGGCAGCAATGCGACTTGTCTTAGTGGAAGTTATCAACTGTACCATCTCAGCTCATTTTTCCTGTGGTTTTTAATCTGTTGGGACAATTAACTATTACTCTGTAAAAAGCATGACCTGTTGCATTTTTATTCTCTAAGACAATGTGAAGCCAGAGTAACTGTCTCTGCAAAAGCTGTTCCATTCCCAAAGGCGACAAGTAGCTTCTAGACTTTGCATCCTCAAACTACAGAAAACAGTCGCTTGATGACATCAGGCTGTGGGGAGCCCATAGCTTCTTTTCTTCCTCTTAAGAATGTAGAAATAATTAGCAGCTGGGCCTGCATTCGATCGGTAAGTCTCATTGGGATATTAACTTGCAACTGCTAAAATCCATTAACTGTAAAGCTTATTCTTTTGAACTCAAGATGAATTGGTGGCATCCCATATGGCTTAGGAAATGGATTTACAATCATGCCTATGATACTGCAAGTTGTCCCTGGAACTCCAGTTGCATAGCCCCTAACTGATCAAGGAAACTTCCTCCTGCATATACATTATCCTGGGAGTCTGAGACATGAAGATACACTATAGGTAATTAATAACTGTTGTACTGTGCCTCCACGTAGGACGATGTTTCAGCCTTGGTTACAAGTTAACTGAAGCTGCCACCCAGTGTGGTGCTGGCTTTCCAACTAAATTCCTTTGTCTCTTTAGTTCACTAAGAACTACAAGCAGTTTTCATCAAAATAAAACATAAGGTGCGTTAACTTTAAACTAATTGTTTACTCTATTGGTTTCAGTCTGTAATCTCACAAGTTTTGCACTGAGTGATTTATTTATACCTGCAGAGTGTCTTTTTCCTACACCCTTGCTGTCTTTTTTCCATGGCATTCTTTTCAACTGAATGTACGGATTTCATGCTGTTATCCCAAACTCTTTGGCAAACATTTGTTTTAAAACCAATCCATTTCCCCTATTATCTTTTCTTTCCAGTACTTTGATTCCATTGACTTCACCCAACACTTCCGGCACTTCTTGTTCTCCTGTTAAAACAGGGTCATGGTTTAACAGATTTCTGGTTTCACTTTACAACAAGGAGTCCTGTGGCACTTTTAAAGACTAACAAATTTATTTATCACTTGAGCTTTCGTGGGAGAAAATCCCACCTCGTTGGATGCTTTCAGGGTGGGGAATTTACAGAATGGGAGGAAAATAAATGCAGGGAAGTAATTCAATTCGATTCAATTTGAAGTCACAGGATCAGGTCAGACTGTTACAGCAAATCAATGCAGTAATTTAAGCTCAAACACTGGGGAACAGCATATAGAGGAATGTGAGCTCAAATCACCTGTTGTAATGAGAAAAAAATCCGGAGTCCTCATTTAGCCCTGAAGAAACTGCCAAATTTGCATTTTAGTCCTGATTGCAGAACTTACAAGTGTCAAATGCAGCATATCCATAGTCAGAGAAGCAAGTCTAAAACCACGGCCGTGTCTATATTATAGAACCTATGACAGCACAGCTAAGTCGGTGTCACTAGGCCAGCATAGCCCCTGTGCCTGGTATTTGTTAAAGTTCTTCTAAGACGACATCCTGAATCTCACTGGCTAAACTGACTGACAGAAGCACCCATCTGTTAGTAAATCTGCATCGGTACAGATTTTTTTTTTTAATTTTTTAAATTCACACTCCTCCCTGACCTGCATATGCAGGGAAAAGTTTGTATTATAGTCTAGGCCCTTGTCTACATAGGTGATTTTTAGCTACCAGTGCAGTTATAACGAACAACTTTGCTGGTGCAAACCCCAAAGGGGATATGCTGCACTAATGTAAACTGGTGTAAAGTCCCAATGTGAAGGTGTTGACCTAATGGAAACCATGATTTGCACTGATGCAGCTAGCACATCAGGTAAACATTTATAAATCACAGGTTTCACTGGCAGTTATGCATCCTAGTACAGGCAAGGTCTTAATAAAGGCTTCAGGAGCCAACCCTGAGATAGGGTCCCTCATTTCTGATCTTTTTTTCTTCTTTTTCTTTCTTGCATTTGTATCTCAAATATTGCCTTACTTTCACTAAAAATCATCCCAGTCACATGTTACTCCCTTTCTGCCAACTTTTTTTTACTATGCAAGGAGCAAGCTGTGGCTCAGGCCTGAGTACCAAAAACTGAATTCATTCATCATAAAAATGTCTGGCTTTTTCACATCATGTAATCCTGTGGTAGTCCGGAAACACCGACATCTGTGGTCAGCCTCAGCCCTTTGTACTTCAGAGCTTTTCTTTCCTTGGTAAAATTGTTTAGTGTGTTCCTTCTGTGTATGTGGCCCAAACTATCCATGAGGGTAAAATCTCCAGTTGTAACCAGTCTGTTCCTTCCATAGACTGTTTAGTTCTGTCATCTTTGTCCCATTGCGCGTTTGATGAGGAAAGTGTGACGCAAACTGATACTCCTCTTACTTGCCAGGTTCCTTGAATTGTAAGCCTGTAAGAAAGGTGTTGCCTTTCAAGAAATCAGCCAGGTTAAGCAGAGGGATGGGTGGAAACAATCAATACACTTATTTATACAATGACAAAAACAACCCCAAAAAGCAAATGTCTTCAGTGGTATCTGTGTCTAAAAAAAGATTGAAGATAAAAATATAGTTGATGCCTCCTCTCTCATCTTTTGCATGTTGTTTTTATGTTTACACAGCAAATGCTTTGCCCAGGCTAGCCTGACCTTGCTTGACTCCAGTGAGGGTGGGTAGCAACAGCAATGTGACGACAGCGTAGTGTGGGTTTCAGCACAAGCAGTAGAAGTCCAAAACAAACCCTGGGTATGTACTCAACTTTTTAGTGTGCTCTGCATAGTTTGCATTCACTGTTGTTGAAACCTTCAGTAGCTGGATTCAAGCTAGGTCAGGTAGCTTAGCCCACGCACAGCTTTTGCTGAAGAAGCAAACCCTTAGGGGTCTGCTGTGCTGGTGCCGGCCTCTCCTCCTTGATCCTCAGTGAGTGCCAGCAACCTCCTCTGCCCCCCTCTCCCTGCTTGCAAAGTGACAGCTATGGCTGGAGTTGTGATGGGGGGGGGGAATGTTTCCTGGCATGCTGCTGAAAGGAGCCACTCGAGCAAAGAAACCACCATGGAAAGAAGGCACCCAGAGTGGCTCCCTTTGGTGACAGCACTTTGCAGAGAGGAGCTGGTCTGGGCCACTTCTTTCCATGGAATGTCTGGGGACTCCCACCCAGCTGCCACCAAAAGGAGCCGCTCCAGTTGGTTTCTTTCTGTGGCGTTGGGGACCCATTCCCAGGCACGCTTTCAAGAGAATCCACTCCAGGCAGCTTCATTCTGCAGCATCCCTGGGGACCCCCACCACAGCCAACCCTGAAAGAAGCTATCTGAAATGGCTTTCGGTAGCAGAAGCAGCAATTTCAGTGGCACCACAGAGGGCACCCTGTGCCGCTCTGAATGGGCTCATGTTCCACTGTTGGCACACATGCTAGCTGGGGTTAGCCTACCCCTGCCTTAGACTTTACAGTCTTTGGGCCTGGGACTGTCTTTGTACACTAAATATGGTGATTAGTACAAGGTCCCAATCAGTGCATGATGCATCCTGGTATAAGACAGGAGTTTACACAGTCTTTTCTAACTCTGACCCATATCATGTAACCGAGGACAGGAAGGGGAGTTCTGACTCACTCCTGGGTGTCAAATTTATTACTGGTGCTACGATAAAATAAATATTTCATAAAAAGCATAATTAGTAATTGGTGTGTCGTTCTACCCTTCCTTCCTCCTTGACACCCCATCACCATGATATCATCTAAGGGTACTAGTCCCATTCCCTACATCTCCTTCCCCAGACTGTTTTTACTGATCTCTTATGAAGAGTCTGGATCCTTCATTATTTCCCCTTCTTGGAATCTGACTTCCCCATGGTGTCAGTTCAGCCTGTGAAGATGATGAAATTCTCTCTCTCATGATAGTTTTCTTTTCTGCTGTTGGACCTCTTCTGTTTTAGTGACATTTCAGACACTTCTCCTGCTGAGATGGGTTTATAGCTTTGTCGCATAAATCTTGGTATTCTTATTTTTATATATTACTTGTGCTTGAGAACTCCTGTGATATGATCAAACATCCGGCCCCATGGTGGTAGGTAATGTACAGGCCTGTAACAAAGAGTGCCCCAGAATGCTCATGATCTACACGACAGACAGGATGTAACAGGTGGAAGAAACAGACAAATGCAGCGGGAGTGGGGTAGGGTGGGAGAATAAGACAATAATAACACGAACAAAGTTTATCGGAAAAGCAGAAGTCACAGCATGTTCTTTGCCTGGCCAATGCCAGGCAGGAATGATTTGCAAGCATTACAGCAGAGGTAAGCTCTGATGAGGGATTTAAAGGAGATAAAGATGGCAGGTTTATGAATTTTATTGTGGGGGGGGGTCTTTCCCCATGCACTTAGAATGAAGCAGGAGTCGGGTGAATGGAGAAGTTGACCATCAAGGCTGGTAGGCAGAAAGAAGATCCTGTTTTTATTGAATGAACCATTTGAAAATATGGCTCCTGTATGGAGGGAAACAAACATCGGTTTGTAACTGGAAGCATACTAAGTCTGAGTAGTTGGAACTGGATTGCAACTGTTTGTTTCACACTATCTGTACTAGCCCGGAAAGTGGAGAACATACAGACAAAATACAGAAAATAAATAGCATTTTGGAAGCTGAGAGCAGAGAATCCTACACATCAGATACAGGAAATAGTATGTTCTAATTCACCTAGTCCTGTTACCCATATGCTGTGATTTACTTGTGGAAATCTACCACAGTCTCAAGAATTAAACATTCTGGGAGCCGCACAGCAAATGATCAGAGAGTTGGGAATGGGAGGTGAGCCTATAAGCGTTTTAATTTTTATGCAGTCAGAGAATCCATGATCTACTTCATCTCTCTAAGATGGTGCAGGATTGTGTCCAATGGGACATTTTCCAGATCTGGGAAGTTCCGTGTGTCCCAAACAATGCAGCTGCCACCACTCCTCTGGGTAACTGATTCTGTTTCAAGTTAAATTCTGAACCTTTATCTTGATATGGTTTGAAGGGCACTCTGTTTAAAATCACCATCATCATAATATCAAACTTTGACTCACAGAACCCCTAAAATGTCTGATAACCATGCACTTCTGAATATTTCATGCTTTCAGTGAAATATGGTTTATTTCCCAATTTCAGAAAAGAATAATTTTGAAACATTTAACAGTACAGCATTCTTAAGGCAATAAACTGACTCAAGCAAGGATTTGCTCCAGGTCCACAATGGCAGTTTACAAATATTAACTAATGAATTAATTAATCATCACAGCACCCTTTTAAGGTAGATAAAAAGTTCCATTATCCCCATCTAACAGGTGAGGAAACTAAGGCAGAACATATACATTTGAATGAATTTGGGAATTCCTGATGCTCAAGTCTTCTGCTCAGAAAACCAGTTCACATCTCTGCAAAGTCAGTTCCAAAGTGATAGCCGTGTTAGTCTAGCCCAGCAAAACAAACAAGGAGTCTGGTGGCACTTTTAAAGACCAGCGAATTTATTTATTACACAAGCTTTCGTGGGAGAGAATCCCACTTTGTCAAATGCTTAAAGATGGGGAACTTGCTCCCATTCTGTAAGTTCCTCATTGTTGGTGGGATACTCTCCCACGAAAGCTAAATGTGCTTAATAAATTTGTTAGTCTTTAGAAGTGCCGTCAGACTGTTAGTTTGTTCTGCAAAGACACCACTCAGAGGCTGGCTGAGCAGAGCCTATTAGTTTTTTCATCATAAACACAAAATGGTTACCCTTTGATAACAGAAATTTCCAGACTCTTAAGAAAGGACTTTTCTTCCCTCCTAGAGCTAACTGGGGCTAAGTATTTTCCAGAACACCTGTTAACAATGTGGCATTCTGTAAACTTAATTAGGATGGACCAAACAATGAGCAGTTTTAATCTTCTTTTTTTTTTTTTTGTCACCTATGAAAGTGCATTGTAAACCCAAGTGGGTTAAACCTCTCTCGATATTTATTTATATTTGTATTGTTATATTCATTCTCTTTCCTCTATTTAGTTTGTACATTCCTGCCGCTGCCTGCCCAGGGTTTGCTTTCACAAAAGGTGCCTGAAGGCAATACTTCTCTGCTGTGTAGCTTTTGGCATCTCAAGTGTTTTTCATGAATCTTCCAAGCCCCCACTGCTATATAACCTATGTTACTGGTAGCTAGAAGTACTCATGGATTTCCTGTCTTTCCTTCCTCCAGAATTCATATTGCTTTTATTTTAACACATAATTATTAATAGGTGCTACCAAGCATAAGAAGGTATGTGATGCCAATGCTTCTGGTTTGGCACTGAGGAAGGACTTCTTGCAGAACACTTGATGGACAAGACATTTGTAGGCAGCCAAGAGACCAAGTAGTGGAAGCGCATGAAATGTGATTAAGAATGGATTCCCAGCCAAAAATATGCAAATAACTGAGTTTATAGGCCAGCCTCACTTTACAGATGAATTTAGCTTGAAGGGGGGAAAACGTGTGTGTGGGGGTGAACCCTATGCATCTGCAAAAGAGATTTATTTAGGCCATCTTTATTAGGCTGAATTATGTGCTTATCCTTGTTTTCAGGGCCATTACTTTTCTCAATAAGTGATATTTTGTTTTGTTTGAAAACATCCTTAAAGTGAATTTAGGTGATTTCTGAAGGGCAGGTGTGACTGGGCAAGACAGGACACTGAATGAGACCTGAGTTTTATTCCTGTTTCTGACACCAACCTACTGTGTGACCTTGGATAAGCTGACTTGTGCTCAGACTGCAGAGTGGTTTAATTGCAGTAGAGATGCCAGGGCTTGGCCTATAGCCGGGGCTCTAGGACCCTGTGGGTGAAAGGGTCCCAGAACTTGGACTGCAGCCTGAACCAGAACAGCTACACCACAATTAAACAGCCCCATAGCAGCCCAAGCCCCGAGAGTTTGTCAGCTAGCATGGACCAGCCGCAGGAGTCTAATTACAGCATAGCCATACCCTCTGCCTCTTCCGAGCTTTTGTCTGTCTGATCTGTTTAGACTGCAAGTGCTTTAGTGCAGAGGCTGTCTCTTCTTATGTGCCTGAACAGTCTCAATGCACAGGAAAGCTCTGATCTTAGTTGGAGCGTCTAATCAAATGCAATACGAACAAAGCAAAGATGAAAACTGAGCACAGCCTAGATTTCTGTTCTATTCCCTTTCCACCCCACCAGGCAGGCTGTGGGGAGCATCAGCACAGAAATGTGGTGTGTGGTGTTTTTTTTTTTTTATTAAACATTTCACAGAGGCATTCACATGTAATTTTAACAAAATTCAAGAATTTGATGGTCTGCTCACAATCATACCCTGAGAAGAAGGGGTAAAGTCTGACTGACACATTATCTATTATGAATGGTTGGCTCAGCACTAGCTGTATGCCCTCCCCCTCCACTTTAGGAAAAAGCTTCTGATTTGATCTGTACTTAAAAAACATGGATTCCTACAGCAAAAACAGAAACTGCTTCAAACTTCATTTGGAGGGATATGCAGATATCATCATCCATGTCTATCTGTCCTGAAGTGCATCATGGGGCTGAGGGGAGCTGGAAGAGGAATTTGGCCAAACAGCAGGCTGCAAAGGCAGAGCCTGCATTTCTCCTCTTGCTTGGGTGGTTGATAAGGGATCTGATGCAGGGAGCCAATGCAAATGTTCAGCCTTTGATCAGGCACATCAGTCAGTGAAGCCAGGATGGTTAAGTGCAGGTCAGTATCTTACACAGGCACTAAGTACTTGACTTGTTTAAGTGGGAGTTTTGGTTGTTCTGAGCTGCAAGGCTTTGTATGTTTTCACAGTTTGTTCCTATTACTGTGTCCTGACACCATTCTGGGGATCATGTCAGTGTGAGTTGAAAGTTCTCAACAGCATATGTGATATGGACCTAGAGATTGTTAATAACAGTACAGCTTTTTATGGTGTTCTTTTGCAGTGCTGATATACCTGGCTGTCTGCTGGGAAACTAGTTTGAATCTGTGCTCTCACATTTCTGAGAGAAGGCCACCCTGCACCCCTCCCACGCCATAACTGCAATCACCTCAGATTCCTGCTAGTTTTGGTCTGCTGGTTAGTGTGTCAGTAAGGCTGGTGCATACTCAGACTTGTACCAAAATGACTAAATTGGTTGTAATCCACACAGAGTTTCTTGCACCAAAATAAAAAAAGTTGTGGACACTTTTATTTCAGATTATTATTTGTACTATGGTTGTTCCAATGAACCAACCGAGAAAGGGGCCCTGTTACCCTAGACCTGTATGTCAACATACATAATAGAAAGACCCTAAAACAGAGTTTACTGTCTAAATAATGGGTGACTTTTTAATTAATCTTTTAGTTTTTCACTGTCCTAACTATATCATAGAAACTTCAAGGGACCATGAGAGGTCACTGAGTTCAGTCCTCTGCACTCACAGTAGGACCAAGGACCCTCTTAAACCATCCCTGACAGGTGCTTGTCTGACCTGGTCTTAAAAACTTCTAATGATGGAGATTCCACAATCTCCCTAGGCAACTTAATATGATGGTTAATCACCCTGACAGCTATAATTTTTTTTTCCAAATGTCCAACCTAAACCTCCCTTGCTGTAATTTAAGTCCACTGCTGCTTGTCCTATCATCAGCAGTTAAGGAGAACAATTTCTCTCCTCCTCATGACAACTTCTTTGGTACCTGAAAACTGTTATGATGGTCCCTCTCAGGCTCCTCTTTTCTAGACTAAATAATCTCCCACAAAAGCTCATGTGATAAATAAATCTGTTAGTCTTTAAGTGCCACAAGACTCCTTGCTTGCTTGCTTTTTTTATACAGATCTTTCAGTCTTCCCTCATAAGTCAAGTGTTCCAGACCTCTAATTATTCATGTCGCTCTTCTCTCGGCATTCTCTGATTTGTCCACATCTTTCCTGAAATGAGGCACCCAGAACAGGACACAATACTCCAACTGAGACCTAATCAAGGCCAAGTAGAGTGGAAGAATTACTTCTTGTATCTTACTTAAAATATCCCTGTTAATACATCCCAGAATGGTGTTTGCCTTTTTTGCAGCAGCGTTACACTGTTGACTCATATTTAGCTTGTGGTCCACTATGACACCCAGATCTCTTTCCATAGTACTCCTTCCAGTCATTGCCCTCTTTATATATGTGCAATGGATTGTTCTTTCCTAAGTGGAGTACTTTGCACTTGTCTTTATTGAATTTCATTTTGCTCACCTCAGACCACTTCACCAGTTTGTCCAAATCATTTTGACCTGTGACCCGATCCTCCAAAGCAATTGCAACCCTTCCCAGCTTGGTATAACTGGCAAACTTTATAAGAGCATTCTCTATGCCATCATCTAAATCATTGATGAAAATATTGAACAGAACCGATCCCTGCGGTACCCTGCTCGTTATGCCCTTCCCTCATGACTATGAACCATGGATAGCTACTCTCTGAGAGCAATTATCCAACCAATTTTTCACCCATTTTATAGCAGCTCAATCCAGGCTGTACTTCCCTTGTTTGTTAATGAGGTGATGCAAGATCATATCAAAAGCCTTACTGAAGTCTAGATACACAAGATCTACTGCTACCCCTGAATCCACAAGGCTTGTTACCACACCATAGAAAGTTATCTGATTGGTTTGACACAAGTTGTTCTTGACAAATCCATGCTGACTATCACTTAACACCTTATTCTCTTCTAGATTTTTGCTGATGGATTCCTTAATTATTTGCACCATTATTTTTCCTGGTACAGAGATTAAACTGACAAGTCCATAACTCCCTGGGTTGTCCTTATTCCCCTTTTTAGAGATGGGCACTATATTTACTCTTTTCCAGTCCTCTGGGACCTCTCTAGTATTCCATGATTTTTCAAAGATAACAGCCAATGGCTCAGATATCTCCTGAGTCAGCTCCTTGAGTAGGGTGCATATTATCAGGCCCTGGTGACTTGAAGACATCTAACTTGTCTGGGTAATTTTTAACTTGTTCTTTCCCTATTTTAGCTTCTGATCAAAACAGAACATTTTTTATTATGAAGTAAGTTTCCAGAAGTAGATTCAAAGGTGTGAATTAGAACTGATTGTTCTTTTGTGTAAATTTGTGTGTAGCGCAGCACAAAGACAGGTACAGAAGGCTGTGTGAGAGCTGCTGGTGCTGTTAATGCATGATGACTGACTGATTTTCTTACAATCACAATACCAGGAATTCAGTTCTCTGAGATACCTATAGTCTAAAAGGCACTTAAGAAAAACCCCTTTAGAAAAAAAGAATTGTATCTTGTTCTTGACTGTGTCATCAAGATAAATATACATTTTCTAAATTTAGCCAGCTTGCATAATCCCGTACAACATTCTACAACGCTAAAATGAGGGAGGGAGGGGTTGCCAAATTCTCATTTTTCACAACTAGTTTTGGTGCTGATGTTCAGCAAAAATACCTCATGCATTTTGCTAATAATTCAGTAGGTTATTAAGATCTCCATGGATAACAGATTATGGGTCTTGACTTTCTACATAATCTATATTTCACACCTGCATCATTTTTAAATAAAAGGAATGATGAAAGAAGCATGGACAGGGTGATGTTGCATAGGAATTGCCTGAGTGGATCATCCCTTAAGTCCATTTAGGGCTATATCCTATCTCTTACATGGCCAAACACTACGTGCTGCTTCAGAGGGTGCAAGAAGCCCCACTGTAGGCAAAGTAAATGAGATAATCTGTCCTCCATGAAGGCCTTATTCCCAGGTCCTCAAGACTGATTTAAGCCTTAAAGCATAAGGTTTCATACCCTTTCCACAAGTCTTGTTAGCATTATTACAACTCTGAATACTGTATACATGTTATCCATACACATGTCCATTCCATCTTTAAATCTTGCCAAATTCTTGACTTTAGCATGTTGGGACAATGAATTCGACACACACTGTGTGAGAAAGTATTTCCTTTCTATCAATTTTGATCTCCTGCTTTAAATCATGGCAGCTGGAATCAGAAATACAGTTTTAGTTTGCCATTAACTTCCTGTGATACTTGTGGATAAGTCATATAACATCTGTGTGGGGACACTATTATTTACTTCATAGGTGGGTTGGATGGATTGACTAGATGTTTGCAAAATGCTTTGAGATCCGCAGACATCACCAAGAGGGCAAGACATGATTATTCTAGTTTATCATAAAAATTTATTTCTGCTGTTAGTTTGGAAAAGCTGTTCTCATTATGTTTGGCACCTCAACTCCAGGTTGGAACCCAGGAGAAGAAAAGCAAGGGAAAAAAAGAGGCGGTAGGGGAGAATTCACAAGTGTCTGTCTCTAAAGGCTAGTCAACACTTAAAGCTTAACAGTGGCTCTTCGCAGTACTGGTACAGCTATGCCACTATATCCCACTGACATAACGTATCCACAAAAGTGCTTATGCCAGCAAAACTCTGTCACCCAGGAATGTGTTTTTTGTCATTTAGGGGTGTGAAAAAGTTTTGCTGGTGTAAGTGCGCATATAGACAAGACCTTAAAGGAAGCTGGTTTAAAGAAACGGACCAAGGTCTGGAGAGTTCCTTTTTTTTTTCCAGACTGGCTTTCCTAAGGCTATTTATTTATTGCACAAAGCTCCTTGTTTGTTTTGCTGAACTAGACTAAGGTGGCTACCCCTTTGGAACTTAAGGTTATCGTTTGACAGCTGCTTCTGAGTCTGTATTGTGGCTGGAAAAAAGACAGGGCCTAGGACGGGTTATTCATTATTTGAGGCTCCTTCTACCCCTTGCTCAACATAGCTAAGGTATTTTTAGAATGATGATCAGCCTTGTATCCAGGTGCCATCTTGTTGTGGTCTGGATTCTCATACTTTAGATGATCTTTCAGCTCCCAGTACCTTCCTGAGACCAGAGGAAGAACACTAATACTCAAAACTCACCACAGCAGCGACCTCAAGCAGCCTGTCACAGGGCTCCCGTACCATTTTCTGCGCCGGTTGTAACACAAGGGGACATCAAAATTCACCCGTGCTGCTCCAGCTTCCTTTTTGCTCATTCACAGCCGGGTTGGGTTCTGCTCTGCCCTTGCCTTGGCAGGGCAGCAGTGCTGGTACTGATAGATAGGGCAATTTAAAGGAGCAGTGTACAGACAGACATTTTTGCTGAGTGTGTTACTTGAAAAAATGAGCTCTCCTTCAGGTCAAGGTGTGGGGGGTCTCCCCCAGAAATGATCAGCAAATCTGTGCCAAAGGGGGAAACCCAACACTAGGGCTCAGCTTGTGAGGCAGCCAATACCACCAGCAAAAAGGTGGCTAGACAGAGACCCTGGCAATGTGTGTGTGGAGGAGGTATCCTTCCTACTCTGACTACACAGCCCCATCAAACTCCAAGCCCAGCCTCCCCTGAATTCCCCCACCCCAAGCCCACCTCTTGTAGGGCCAACCCTCCCTCACCTCAACTCTCCCCTCGCATCCTTCCCCCACCTCTCTCTCTCTCTCCTCCTCCTCCTCCCCATCCTTCTCTTCTCTCCCTCCCCCACCCCATCCCCTTCTCCCTCTTTCACCTCATCCTTCCCTCCCCACCCCAATCCCTTTCTCCTTCCTCCATCCTCCCCAACCCCAATTCCTGTCCTCCTCCTTTCACCCCTTCTTCCTTTTCCCCCATCCTTCATCCCTAAGCCAATCCTTCTCCTTCTCCTTCCCCATCCCCTCCTTCCCTCTACTCCATCTTTCAATCCCTTTCTCTGCCTGCACCCCA
>ML682028.1:14153486-14567843 GCA_007922195.1 Podocnemis expansa
CTGTGTTGTCAGACCAATGTTGCATGTGTGTTTTCTGTGCAAGACTGCACTGTGTTGTCAAACCAATGCTGGATATTTGTTTTCTGTGCCACACAACGCTGTGCTGTAAGATTAATGTTGGATATGCCTTTTTACTGCAAGACAGTGCTGTGTTGTCAGATCAGTCTTGGATGTGTCTTTTCGCTGCAACACAACGATGGGTTGTCAGGTCGTTGTTGGATATGCCTCTTTCTCAAGCTAGGGAGCTCTGTTTTATATCCCACTAGCCTGGTAGAAAATCAGTGCTGTTGAAGTCACGTCTTGGGGATTTTCAAAGGGTTAGTCTAGTTCAGCAAAGCAAACAAGGAGTCTTGTGGCACTTTTAAAGACCAACAAATTTATTTATTTTTTGTCTTGGGGATTGTTAGGCAGTATGGAGAAGCCTGCCTAGCTACTGTAGAGCAGTTGCCAATCAATGTTCGACTTTTTAAATTATAGCCCTAGCCAGAATGGCTACGTGTGTGTAATGTATAATCAGAATTGTGTATTGATTTAAAAAACACCAGGCAGGTCTCAATCTTGCTCTGTTGGAAGAAGGGTTCAACCACAAGTCTACCCTTTTTTTTTTTTTTTTTTTTTAAACCGCAGCAGTTGGCCTAAATTAACAATTCGGTCTATGATAACATGGGGAAGAATTTGAGGAAAGCAAATTTCATTGAAGTAAAAAGAAGAGAGAGTATGTAGAGTAATTAGTAGAAAATAAAGATTCTCTTTGCACAGAACTGGAAAACTGGAAAAAAAATTAAACGATCTGCTCCCTCTTAAATGCGTCTGTGTGTGTGTGTGTGTGTGTGTGTGTGTGTGTGTGTGTGTGTGTGTGTGTGTTTGCATGCGGGCCTGTGAACCTGTTGGGTAGTCTTTATTTACAACCATTAATAGTATTTACGAATTTACAATTTTATTGTATTTTAAAGGTAAATCTCATTTTTATTCTCTGTGACTTTTTTATGGCTTTGCTCATGGGAATGTGACAGTGACATGAAATTAAGATATTTTCACAAAATTTAAACTAAAACCTGCAGCTGATTGGCAAGGTGGGAGGTAGGGAGAAGACAAGATGCTTTTCATTTTCAAATTGGGTACTTTTAGTATGGACTGTGAATACGCAGTCTTGGTCTAGGCCTTGTTTTTTATTCTGATTTTTGGTGGTTGCTTGTTCCTTCTGGACACTGAACAACGATGCTAAAGAAGCATGGTAGTCTCCTTTAGGGTATTCTCTTTCATTGAGGGCAATGAAGAAACCAGCTTGTAAGGGCATAATATTACCATCACAGAACGTGCATACGGCAATATGTATTGGCCTTAAAACTACGGTGTGTATATGCATGTAATAAAAAATAAATGTGTGGTATCTATATTTTTAAAGGATCAGATAACATTTGGTGCAGCAATATGAACCAATGAAATGTAACAGGCTACACAATCATTTACACTCATATAGGACTTTAGATAGATAAAGGCTTGATTTTTGGCTTTTTGATTTGTGTGTAAGCACTCCCCCCCCCCCCCCCCGGATCTTCTCTAGAATACAGTAAGTACATTGGCTTCATTCTGCCCTTCCCATAGGAAGCTCAAACTGTAGGACCCTCGATTAGCCTTTATATGATTGTCCATCGGTGGTATACTTGAAGGTTGATTTCAAACATGGGTGTAACTTGAAGTGGGGAGAACCCAAAAGTAGATGTTGAAGGCCTCTTTAATCCAATATTCTGCCACACAGAGTGTCTGAAGTGGGTCCATCCACGGGAGCTATCTCTAAGCGGACCCTCTGTCCATGCTTACCTTGCCATCTTCTACTGCAGATTCACTGGGCAGTTCCGAATGTTCACATGCCTAAAAGAATATGAATCTGCTGATGCAAACTGAGATACTACAGGAAAGGAGCAATAGGCAGTGGAGTGTTAGAGAATCCCCCAGAAGAACGCGGGTAGAGAACAAGTTCCCGTTCTGCATCATTCTTTAAAGATATTCTGAGGGGCACAGAGGAAGTTAAGTGCTAATGGTAAAAGATTCATTTTTATTGTTGTTTATTTGCAGTAGCCATGCTCTCTGAAAAGGGAAAAAGAGGAGCAATATCTGACACTGATAAGGGCAATCCTCTTTGTGCTTAATACATTTAAAAACCCCTTTGAAAATAGACATACACTAGGGATTAATTTTTGTGTGTGCAAAGAGATAGTTAAAACCTTGCCAGAAAGAAACAGCTATTTCAGACACTGGGTAGTACTTTCTGATAGAATTTCCCATTCGCTTTATTTTAGTTCTCTAATACACGGTTTTTCTCTCATCCTTTCTTCTTAAGATGCATAATTAACAGAGACATACTAAACCAGTGGGTCATTCCATGCGCCAGTATCTCCTGTTGCTGGTTTCATTATTATCTCTGAGAGCTCCATTTTGTTGAGTGGTACTTGTTTGTTCTTGGTCTTGCACCTGTAATTACCATTTCTCAGTACTAGTTCACTAAGTAAATACAGTATGTTTAGGGCTAAATCCTGCTTGCCTTATGTATTCAGATAGCTTTATTCATTTCAGAGGAACTACTCAGGTGAGTATCAGGAGTAGAATATGTCCCATAATTATGTACTTGTTGCTCGAATGTGTGGCTCTATAGTCAGTCATGTTTTTAGACATTTAATATAGGCTATTTACATTTGTAAAAAGTTGGGCATATGTAATTCCACCAAAAATGACTGTCAGTGTCAAGGTAAGGTAGAAATGGAAGATAAAATGAGTGCCTAAAATTTGGCATTTAGAACCATACTTCACAGACTCAGTAAAAGAGGCCTGATTTTCTTTTTTTCCCCAAAGCATTGCTAGCTTCTACTGAAGAGTTAAGCATTTTGGACCCCCAGCACATCTGAAAACAGGCCTACTTTAACACTTAGAGCTTTTCATGTTCAAAGTACTCTGCAAACGTTCACTAATTAATCTTCACATTGGCACTGTGCAAATTCTAAGGCTTGCTGAGTTTTACTGCATCCTATGTAAAAGGAATAAAATTGAACAGGAAAATAGCCTCATCTTATTTTGCATTTGGAAGCAAAAATTGTAGGGGCAGCTAAAATATTAAACCTTGATCTGGCCAGGTTGGCACATGAATGCTATGGATAAGGTATTTGTTAGTCACAGACATATGATATCTTCTTTGTTATCGCCTGAGAGATATGTGACTGAAATCCACCCCCACAAACTCTTTATTTGCTAACCTACCCAAGCCCGGGTACTGGGTTATTTTGCCTCTGTATTATCCATCTGTTGTTTGTACCTCTGATAGACACTGTTCCATATAGAAGTGTGTCTAATTAACAAGGATCTGTTGTTTTGTCAAGATAGGTGACTATTCCCATTGTTTAATTAGGAAAATGTGCATTTACCCTGAGAAGACAGCTTTCCTTGGTGAACACCCTAAGCAGAGAGAGAGAGAAGTAGTCAGGCCATTTTGTTTTAGTGGCTGCTGTTTGAAAAAGAAAGAATCCACATCCTTTACAAAAATCAAATGATAAAATTTTTAAACACAGCAAATGGTAAATGTTTTGGTTATAACTAACCTGTATAAAGTAAAAAGAGGAATCACTTTGTGTTAATTTTATGCTAAATTAACCCTGGTCCATATGGAAAAATTAAATCAATCTATCTGTGTTGCTTGGGGGTGTGAAACGTTTACACCCTTCAGCATTGTTAGGTTGGCTGAACTCCCAGCATAGTGTTAGCTTGGCTGGTGGGAGAAACCCCTCTCAGTGGGCTGGATTAACTACCAAGAGGGAGAAAATACCTTCTGTTTCTGTAGGAAGCGTCTACACTGTGATGTTGTGGTCTTTGCTGGAGCTTTGGTGCTGTAACATAGACTAGCCTTTTCGGTAGATGTTAGGATTTTGCTTGATCTGTATATTGTTTCCATTGTTTGTTTTCACTTTTTCATTTTTCGTCTGATGATTTTCTTTATACATGACGTAGTTTCATGAATGCATATACATCATGTGTAGGCTGTGCAGCTTTGCAGGTTTTTTTTTTTTTTTTTTTAAATATCAGTCAGCTTTGCAGCTAGTTTTCCTTTTTTAATCTTTCAATGCCAGATGTCCCAATGGGACATTTTAATATTTACAAACTTCATTTGCCAGATAACAGCTTGCTTGGGGACAAATCTGACTTTCTCCCTATAGGAGGAATGATGTTTGTTCTATAAACGTTTATAAAACTTTAAATGACAGGGCATTTGCTAATATTCTTTCTGGGGTTTTTGTTTTTTTGAATAGGGTCTGCCTGTGTGTAGGACTTATTTGGTTAGCGGGAGTGATTGTAATAATAAAGATCAATGATAATAAAATCCAATTTAATCTCTTTTCTCTAAATTGTTATGAGGAGAATGAGAATTGACTATTTAGAGTATAAAGATCAAAATGAAATTTTCAGTAGTTTTCAGGTGCCATCCGTAACTGGGCTTCTGTACAATTTCTTTTCCTCCCCTTCCTGTTCCCTTTTTGGGTATCTCCCATCCCTTTCTGTTTTTTCCTTCACTGGGAATAGTATAATTTGGCAGAATTTACATTGCAGTCCCTGGAGCATACAAGTAAAATACACACAGAGCAAAAAAGAAGAGGGTGAAGTGTAAGCAGTTCTTTTCACTGTTGTGATATGACATTCCCTTGGTAACACCCATCTTAGAAGACAAGGCACAATTGCATCCATGAAATAACAAATTAACCTACAGTTTCTGGAGGGAAAAGTTAGCTTTTTAGGTACATTTCTTATTTGTTTTTAGCGTCACATTTACAGGCAGGTTGGATATAACCATTCCCATTCAAAACAGCAAATAATCCTGAAGAACATTCAGGGCTGTTCTGTGCACGAAAGCCTGTGGGGGCACTAGTTTGTTCGTGAAATAACTAATATAGAAACTCATTTAAAAGAAGTATGGAAGTTAGTCACCCCTGAAACTCATAAACTGCATGTACATTCACTGCTTGGTTAGGTATATATGTGAATTAAACTCAGTGAAGCAAATACAGAAAAAAACATGATTGAAATTAGGAAAGGGGAAACAGATTTTAATTCAGTTTGGTGTTGGAAAAGTGCAGCTATTGAGTCAATGTATGTTTTTTGGACTTTTCTTTTCTCTGCCTTAAAACCAAGGGAAGAATTTGTGTTAAGCAGGAATCTTTTTTTTTCAAGTGCAAGCTCCCATTTAGTTTTTAAAATTAAATTTTTCCTTGCTAAGCAATTTGATCAAGGGGGAAATATTATGCAGAACTTGGAGTTTCACAACACTCTAAAAAGCAGAACCACATTTAGAGGGTTCCTGAAATCCAAATACCACTAGGTTCCCCAATTTCTAATGAGAAAAGATCTAATTTTTTTTTAATGTTAACAGTCTTTGTGTTAAAATGAGCGTGTGCCTGACTCCTTCCCATCTTCCAAATCCTGTAAGTTCACTAATAATCAATGCAATTTTGCCAGCCTAACTAAGGTAAGCTTAGCCCCTAAATCAGTATAGATATGGAGTCAGGAATAAATTTACGAGAATATTTTCCAATGCACCTTAAAAATGAAATGCTACATTAAATTTTCCTTTTGGAATAATATATCTGATAATTTCTCATGCAGTGAGTCAAAATATTTCATATTGCCATATGCTTCCCTTTGTTAATACATAAATGTGTAATGCATATATTTGTCTGGTGGGCATATGTTGGTAGGCTCTATCTATCATGTAGCTGGCTTAAGCCTTGTGTTAGCCATCAGAATAATTTAATCAAACTCAACCCCCAAGCCGTTCCCCCGTTCAAAATTTGTATGCAATCATTGGTAATATGGAGGTCTTTGCGAATCATGCTCAAAGTATTGTTTTCTTTATAGGGCTCAAGATCCTTAATAACATCATCATCTGTATTTAAAAAAAAAAAAAAATCCACCTGACCTGCAGGTTGTAAATGATTTGTTGTTAGATGTTGTGCTCTAAATGATAGGGCATTTTTATTATTGTCTTACCCATAACTTTTGTTTTTAAAAAATGAAAATAGTTGATATTTCTTTAAAGTTGTTTCATGTTCATTGGACATTGCTGTAGCAATTGTCTTCAAATCCAGTATTGTCATGGTATTGTCAAAGGACTTGAATACAATTCCCAACCAAAAGCCATATTTATTTTCCAATCGAATGAGAACTCTTAATTCCCCAGTAGGATGAGAACTCATAAAAAGCTATTGTTCTCAATTTTACGTTTTCATGGCCATGCATGAGAAAGGCACTCATACATTCCATTCTGTTTTATTTCTTATTTATTATTGGGGGAAGGATGCTGTGCTAACCGCTACATAGCGACAGGCCCCGCAGGCAAGCATACGTGTTGCCTTGTGTACCTGATAGAAGGCTGATTCTGCTGTGGGAATTGAGGATTCTCAGCACCTTGCAGGAAGAAATCCTGAGAGACTGTGAGATCATCTTTCTTTTTTTTAATATGAATGTTGCAGCTAGTGAGGGGGAAAAGCCTGTTAGATAATCTGATTCAGAATATAGTCCCCTATTAGAACATTTATTAAGTATTAAATTTCTTATATGTAAAAGTGCTTAATTAAAAGGCTATCTGAGGGTGTGTCATTGGGTTGGCATTCTGACCTTGTTGGTTTATGGATTTGGACTGTGAAGGAGGAAGAGAGAGAACTAGTCCCATTGAGGTCAGTGACAAAACTGACTTCAATGGGACCAGGATTTCACACAGTCATTGGAGGAAAAAGACAAACAGGTTTAGTATGAATGTGAAGAATGGTTCTGAAAATTGATACAGATATTTTCTCTATGTACAACCTGTTCACTCCTTTGAAGTGTGCAAATGCTAGCAGGCGCTAGATCTGTGTAATGGTAAAATTCTTTCTGTATAATTCCTTATTTTTCACGCTTACAAGGACAGCTAGTTTAGGACTACATAAAAAGGAAATCCTTACTCCAAGTAAAGAATGGAAGAAAAGACTTGATGGTGATGTAATGAGTGAGAGACTAACTAGATTATGATTTGTTCATTAATGTTCCAACATTACATCTGAGATTCAGCGAAATAGGAGCTGCTGTCTCCCCTAAATGAGTCTCCATCAAACTGTGCTATTGCGAACACATCCTCCTCATTCAAAGTTCCCCTAAAGGTCCTGCCAGCTGCAGCCTCATCACCACTTTCACTTCTGTCCCTTTGTGTTGCCTAATGCCCATTTAAAATCTGCATCTGCCCTTGCACATACCTGCATAAAATTTATCCTTGCCATTTTCACTTCCCTTACTGTTTAGGGTTCACGCATTATCAGCACTGATAGCATTTTCAAGGCCCTATGGTGCTATTTAGGTTTGTTGCTCCAAAAGACAACTCGAATGTGGATTGTGCCTCTAAAGGTGCAGCTCCCTGAAGCATGGGAGGATGATATGTCAGCAGAGCATTTGGGACCTCTGATTGGATTGGTTCTTGGCAGTTTAGAGACATAACTATACCAAGGAAGCTTTCTATGCATTAACTTAGAGCAGTGATTCCCAACCTGTGTTTTGGGGGCACTGCAAAGCACTCTGCTTAGGTCCATAGGTGCTAGGGTCCTTGCTGAAATCAGAGGGAGGGAAGGGCAGCACTGATCTTATGTACACCTGGTTGCAAATGGGAGCCACTGCCTTGAGGCACGGAGCTGCAGGATGCATGCGGTTTCCCTGCCACAGCCAGGAAGATGGGAGATCTGTGAGCACAAAGGCAAACTGCTTCTGAAGGGAGATGGAGGGTCTGCTGGTGGCCCTTCGGGGCTGTAAAAATGATACCCATGGCCCTTGAGTCAAAAAGGGTAGCAACCACTGAGTTGGAGGGTCAGGTCTGCCCGTAGGAGAATTCTGACTCAGTTGTTTCCTCGAATGTAGTGGTTCCATGGATGCTCTGGTTCTAGCTGCTGTGTTTGTTTTACTGCTTAGAGTTTGTTCAGCATCTTGGCTCTTAAAAAGGAGGGGGAACTGTCCCCAAACATCCTAACAACCTCCAAGTATAGTAGCACTTGCTTCTGTAATTTGTCATAGATATTCTGGTGTTTGTGGGGAACTAGAGGACTCTGGGGATTAGTAATGGGACATGGAGTCTTCCAGCTCCTAGTTGAGAGCAAGCCAAATTGTTGGGGACTGAAAATTGTTACCAGCAGCAGTCTGTTCAGTGGCTTTTGGTAAGTGAGTTTAGTAGCTTTAGTTGATTGCTCCGGGTCGAAGGTTCACAGATTAGCCGGCACTACAAAGTGACTTTGGTAGTTAGTGAGATAACAGCCTTCACTGAGGTTATGTCTATACTGACAGTGGCAAAATTGCCACCATCAGACCAGCCTTCTGGGAGTGCCTAGTGGCGAGTCTGAACTCCCTGCTGCGCTCCCAGACGTTGGCTCCATAAGTCGTGGGGCTGGGAAGTCTACGGGCAAGCCAAGTGCAAGGCATTCATGGTCGACTTTCCTGAGTGTGTCCCAGCGGCTAAGAAAGTCACCGGCATTTGCACAAGGCGTTCTAATGTGCGTCGACTGCTGCTGAGAAGAGCCCTACGTGTAGACTAGGGGTGAGAGTAATACCTCTCAAGTCAGAGCTTGTGTAGAAGAGAGAAGAGGCTTTGTGCGACTGACAGGAAGGGAAGAAAAAAGAGGAATCCATTCCAGTGTATTTCTCTTTGTTCCCATTCACCAAAGTAGGATCCTGCAGGACCACCTATGCAGCTGATAGCTCAGGAAACAGGGTTGTATTACTTAGGGGAAACTAAGAAGTCCTTCTAGCCCTTTTTTAAACTATTAGTTTGGGTGGTGTGATGCTCCTTACAGCCAGAGAAGCAGACTTCAGTTGCATGGTAATACATTTAGTCCTGGAGGAATTCTGCATATTGGTTCAAGCTCAGATTTAATGGCCCCCCAACAGATTTTTTCTGTGGAAAAGAATAAATTGATTCAGCTTCCCCTCCCAGGTGGTGGTCAGGAGGGAAGGTGTTTTGGTTCTGAGGGTGGGAGCACCTGGGGGAGCTGTAAATCATCACCTTGGGGGGTGGAGCCGAGCTCTCTGTCCCACTCTGGTGTCACTGGAACTGGGGAGGGGCAGGCCAGGGAACACCTAGCCAGTGGCTTTTACCATGTGCTTCCTGCCCCCGTCACTTCCCAGCTGTGTGTCAGGGAGGGGTCACTTATGGGGATCTATCCCCTGCCTCCTCACTTACCCAGACCATCCTACCATGAGCCCCCCCTTGGATCCCCACCATGCCAAGCTGCAACCAGTTGCACCCTCATCCTGCCAAGTCCCATTCTGCCTGCATCTTGACCCCCTGCCAAGCCAACTGCCCCCTAGCCGTGAACTCCTGCTGAGGCCTAGGCACCTTGATCTGGAGCTCCCAGCAAGGTCCCATTGCATTTGCACCTGGAACCCTCTCCCCAACAAGTCCCTGCGTTTGCAAATTCCCTTACGTGCAGACCTCCCTCTGCGTGCCCCATACCTTGATTGGGGACAGGGAAGAGGCAGAGCTGGGTGTGCGTGTGAGACCTCTCACTTGCTGTGGAACCATATAGCTGTGCTAATATGCCTAGTAAGGAGTCTATTTGTCAAAAAACATTTTCTGAATCTTTTTTGTGGTCTGCGTTGTTACAGACATGCTTGCTAACAAGTATTTGAAAGTACATTACCAAAATAATGGAAAATGGTGTGATTATGTTGTGGTGGTTTGACAAATAAAATATCTGGAGTTTTGGAGAATTTTAAAATCTTGCGGGATGAATTTTTAATTTTTGGGTACAGAATTCCCTCAAGAACAAAGGATGGGTAATGAACTGCTCTGGGCAATATTACTTTGAGCTGTATCATGAAATGCAATAAGCAAATTTGTTGTCTCAATGTGGGGAAATGAGGTGCTTCAATGAAAGGAGGCATTTAAGTGCAAAGTAATCATTGTTTAATGCCCCTCCCCCCCATCTCAAGTTCTTGATTTATGTTTCACTAGTTTGGGAGGAAAGCTTAGGCTTGAAATAGAGAGTAGTGCGGTTTCCAGAAACATAATGCAAATTCTTCCTCCTCTCCCAGAGGAGCAAATGGTTTGTGTGGAGTCCTGGCACCAAAGAACGCGTGTCTGGTTTCCAACCAAATGATGTGACCATTGAGAAAAATTTAAAACATCCGTTGGAACAGAACTCTTCTGCAGAAGATGAAAATGCAGATGCAGCCAAAGAGTCTCTATTTTGATGGAAAACACATTTTGCAAGAGTTATAAAATGCATTTGGGTGATTTGTTTCCTGCTTCATCAACTGCAGAAAGTAACAAGTTGACGTTCAAATGAAATACACTTCACCGTGCATATTATTTTATACTAAAAGTTGAAGATAAGAGGAATGGTGATGGTTGCGGTCTTAAGAGCCTGCTGATGGTCTGCAAGCCTTAATGGTGATATTGCTTCTTTAGTTTTTCCTTTATCAACTGGCATATTGTAGGCACCTGATCAATAATTGCCTTCTCTGGATGGTGTTTATCTCTGGTCTTGCTCAGAGTGGCTTGCCTAACCTCCAGCAAGCCATTCCTCATGTCCCCGTCAGGATAGTATCTAGGGTTGTACCATTTCAGTCTGACAGAGTTTTAAATATGGTGAAGCATTAGATTGTGTGTGAAAGGCCTTTACTAGAGACAGAAGGCATTGGGAGAGATGATGCACCTTTTACTGTGCCCATCTGGCTAACCTAAAATTACAGGACAGATTCTGAATTGGTGTAAATGAAATTGTTTTTTTTTTTTTTTTCCCCCATGGAAGTAGGTGGATATGCACGAGCTGATGATCTGGTCTGTGTCTGCATTCCTTCCTAAGTCCTGCCTCACCTATGCTCCACAAGGACAGTCCACTCCATCATGCAGCCTTCTGGGGCTGTTGATGCTGTATGGACTTAAAAGACAAAATATATAGCATGAAACAAGTTGAATACAATGGCTGGGAGTTAGAGATCGGGTCAGCACCCTCTTTGTATGAAAATAGGGGTCTTGGAGTTGGCTGCACTGTTCTTGCATTTCAAGAACTTTTGACGGATTTTTGTAATAAATAAATAAATAAATAAATAAATAAAAATTGTGGGGTCTTAATCGGCAGCATAGTTCTTACTGTGGTGTAAATACGGCTTTCCCGGGTTGGCCACAGGGTGACGGGGCCTGCGTCTGTCTCAATCCATCTCTCTGTATTTGTATTCCCTTATTAATGAACTTTGGGGCTTTATTTTTAATTTTTTTATGTTCAAGCTGGTGGGTTGCCCATATGTCCTAGTGCTTTCTGATTTATCTAACTCAGTTTTTCTTTAACATTTGAAGACTTAGATAAAGATGCAGCGTTCTGTTACACTGTCTAGATTTTATAAGTGGATTTTTTTAAGAGGTGGTTGTTTTTAACTTTGCCTGTCATGTTATCTTAACAGAGGTGAGGGAAATAAACCTGTCTATGCATTTTTCTGACTGTACAGTCTACCTGTAGGTCTTTTGAGTTGGTGTTGTGGCTTTGATTACTGATCTAAGACTTGCTGTGGCAGCTTTCAAATTGCCACGCTGTTTTTGCATTTGTGAGAAAAACCTGTGCAAACAGTATTGTGCTGTTTCCAAACACAGTAAAGTTTTCCCATGAAGTTTCCTGTTTTTGCATCAGGTTTGTGAAAAGTTCTTGCCCTCTTTGCTTTGCAGTTAGCACTAAGGTAAATGCATTCAGCATTAGCTACTGTTTGTTCCCTGGACCCAGTGCCCTAGGTTTCTGTTCGGTGCCTTACCACTCTTTGTTTATGGTAAGACAGATTTAACAAAAGAACAAGATTTGTACGTGTATGAGTGCAAACACACCAAGCTTTAACTGTTCAGTCAGGAGTTTTGTGCATTTCACCCCCAGTAACCACATCAATAATTTAGTGATCGATAGCTGGATATATGCTCAGTGTGCAGACTAACATGAAAAGGCCCAGGTTACAACCTTTATCTGACCAACAGAGGACTGCTTGCATGATCCTGCGTGGTGTACATGTGGGATTCGCAGAACAAAGAGCCTTCATACGCTTGTGCAGCCCTGCATATGAACTGCAGCAGAGAGGGATGATGTCTCTGTACTGATGTGAATAGACTGTTGATTACATAGTACTTAATCAGCATAGTATTTCACTTCTTCAGCTCCCTAGAAAGACACAAATGGGCCTATGTGGGCCTGTGGCTTGTTCTGTAATTTGCATGATTGGTTTTGTTTTTAATATTGTTTGTGTCGTCCTTTGGACTTTGCTCCTTTCCACAGGAGATTGATAGGCCAGGAGGGTGGCAGCTGGGGCGATCTCTAAGGCAGATGGGTGCCACGCGATAGGATAGGCCTGACTTGGAGAACAACCTCAGCCGTTTTACTGCTTCAGGCTCATTAGGTAGCAAAGGGAAGTAGAGGTGAAGCTTTTTGTCTCTTGAGAAAGGCACTCTTTCCCCAATCTTAGCATTAGGTATGTGGCTACAATGCTATCTCAAAAACCTGCTGTAAAGGACCTCTCTCAGGCTGAGGGAATCTATTCAGTCCCTCATGTGGCGATGCAGTTTTGAAGTAATTTTGTTGGTCCTTCAATCATAAGATGTGTGTCTAGTTTGAGATATAGACAGGCAACTGATTGGGAGAAAATGCTATGAACTCCTCTCTGTTTGGACTGGCTCAATTCTGTGTGTGTGTGTGTGTGTGTGTGTGTGTGTGTGTGTGTGTGTGTGTAAGTAAGTAATGGGGGAGAGTTAGTGCAGAGTGTGGGGAGAAGGAGGAAAAACTTGGTGCTGGTGTAACATTCATGGTAATAGTTTCAACATTTGTTTCCAGTCTAGTCTGACGTAACAGGGTCCAAAACAGAGAGAAATCCATTTTAGAACAGTCCTTAACTATCGGCCTGTAAGCTAAAATTCAGTGTGTGGGGTGGTGAGTCATGTTTAGGGATTTGGCAGTAGGAAGAGGGACTTTTGTGGCTGCAGATAATTTCCTGGAAGTCTCTTCTAGGTATAATTCAGTAATTTTAGGGGTGCGCTAATTGCTTACTGTCATGTCACATGTCTTCATCTCTACATTGGGAGCTTCATTTCTTTTCGTAGGAATCAGAGGCATAAAGATAAGGTGAACTTTACCAGTATGTGCAGAGGATAGGTTATCCAGTGTGTCTGTTCTCTGACAACCTGTCAGAATGTAGTGCAGTACCCTGTCATCACAAGTCACCCAGTATCTATCAAAGCAGCTGCATAAAGAAATGCATTTTGGAGGTTACAGATCCGTTCTGTTTGCTGCCTACTTCTGCAGTTAGTGCAGTGGGAGGAGGGATGCTTCCTGTTTATAGCTGGTTGCTGTCTGAGTGGATGACACAGCTCTCAGAAGAAGTGGCATATTTTTACATGCATGAGGCAGTGCACGGTACCCACAGTGGTTAAAGCAATGTGGTGCTCTTTGGTATATGTCTGTTGTGTTTTTACAAGTCTCTGGATTGTGACATATCCTGAATTTATAAGTGGGTCATTAGAGTGAGTCCTGTGCGCAGAGTAGAGCAGAGCATATGTAGCAGCTCACCGTGCATGGCTTTCAGCTCAAGGAGAGGTTGCCTGGTGGTTCTGGAAATCATGCCCAAAGCGTCTCAAGTTCGACACCCACAGTCAGTGGCTGCTCTTTGAAAAAGTTTTTATAAGTGTCTGCATTTCTGATTACGTCACCCTGTGCAGAGCTAGATGAACACCATGGCATAATGAGTCCCTTGGCATTTGCTATTTATTTGTCATACAGCCTTTTAGAAAACCTCTTCCAACCTGAGGTTCATAACTGGAACTTTTCATCCTTGTGGCAGTTTTATTACATTTGAAACTTGCACAGGAAGGTGGTTCCTCTTTAATAGCTCTGTTTAAAAAAAAAAAAGTCACAATGTTACTGTGGATTTCATTGTTTAGCTAGAAAAGGATTTCCTACATCTTGGGTAAGTGTCATGGTGTAAATCTTTTCAGAAGCTGACTGTGTCACATACAGCCATTGGTCCATTCCATGACCACTTTGACCTGATCAGGATGAAGGTGTCTCTCTTTTGTGACTTCAGAGATTGTTGGACAGATCACTGAAGTCTTAGGGCCAGGTTTTAATACCTTTGTCTGTCTTAATAGCAGCTGACTCCACAGGTTAGTTTCATTAGCATAACTATTTATTATCACAACTCCAGGATTGTTTTGTTGACTTTTGTCGACAAAACTTTCTAATGTAGACAAGGCCTTAGAGTAAGATGTTGTTCACAACGAACCAGTATCTGCATACTATAGTCTATGGCAGGAAGGCTAATTTTTTTTTCTTTTACTGTACCTTCTAGATCCATTTATAACTGAGTTTTCCTTCATCTATGCCTTTGGGAACATCTCACTCAGCTTGGCAGCGTCTCAGTCCTTTGAATCCTGTGTGGAAAAAGGCATGAAGCAAATTAAACAAAATGACTTGTATGTGAAAGATCAAGTCAAAGCACTGTCAAGATGAATATCTTTGAGTGGATGGGTGTACAGTGTGTGTGACTAGAGAAGCCAAAATGATCTGGGTAGGGAAAAAAACAACTGACCACAGCAGAAAATGTGCCACTAGAGACTTCAAGGATTTAAACAAAAAATCTTTTTTGTCTTGTGTCTCATTATTATTGTGGTTCCATGGTGCTTGCTACTGTGAACACAATGAGCATTAGAGGAAGATCCTAGCAGGGTGTCTTAAGTCTAAAAATGGGTTGAGGAATGGAGTGGGGGGTGGGTGGCTGGGGGGGAGATTTGCAGTAAAGACCTAAACCTATTCTTCTGGCAGCATTCATGGTTTCACACATAGCTCTTGGTGTGCCCATTCCATTGCTTTTGCTCATAGCCTCTTTCTTTTGGTTGGGAGTGCATTCTGCATCTTCAGTGAGTTGATGTCTGGACCCCCTAATGCTAACAATCCAAACTACTAACAATTAGTGAATATGCTGTCTGGCAGTCACTGACCTGCAAAGACAGAATAACAGACATAATCAAAATGTAGATTTTTGTACTTGTTGACAGTAGTTGTCAGAGACCAAACTCGTCTAGTTTTCCAACACTAAACTGCTTTAGTGCATGTATTTTTAAATCAACGTACTTACTAAATACATAATAAAGTTTGAATGTACAGAGAATGTGTCTTCACCACACACACAC
The DNA here is from genome assembly GCA_007922195.1 of Podocnemis expansa. Classification (NCBI taxonomy): domain Eukaryota; kingdom Metazoa; phylum Chordata; order Testudines; family Podocnemididae; genus Podocnemis; species Podocnemis expansa. The sequence continues at coordinate 14,168,695 of ML682028.1, forward strand.
ACACACACACACACAGCTATCTTGATGCAAAAACACATAGCTATTAAATGAGATGAGGCATGGATAATTTATACCTCCATGGAGCTAACAGAGTAGCCTCAATGGGAGATAGAAGGTTGACTAGTTCTGGTAATTTTACTAGAGGTAAAAACTATTCTGTCTTGTCTCTGCTAGGATTTTATACTGTAGGTTAAAATTGATAGCTAACTCATTTCTTGCCTCCACCTCCCAAATAAAGACAGCCCAGAGTCGTGGGACAGTGGTTCAGAATCTTATCTCGGTTTCACCAGTGCTTATCACAATCCCAGTGCCATTAGTGGTAATCGCTAGTATCACCCATGTAATGCCGGTGGAAGAATGAACAGGTTTGGTCCTGGGGAACCCAAGAATTTTTCCATGAAATGGCTGGATTTTTAAAAAGGGCACTGCATTTGAGTGGGCAGAAATCAATACCTTTTGTCTTTAATGCAGAAATTATTTTCCACATTTTCCCCCTAAGATTTGGATTCCTTTTGGAAAAGGGAGCTTTTTGGAATCCTTACTAGCAGGGGTGCTGCTTTAGAAAAATAACAAGTTCAGACCTTTTGTGGTTTTCTGACCTTGTCTTTGGATTGTTTCTTCTTCAGCAAGGGTGTGTGCATCTGACTGTGATTCAGCCTCTGATTAGAATTCAGGGGTCTTGAACTCAAATCACCATGAGGGTTGCATGAAGACTAGTACATTAGCATAAGGGCCACACCACTGAAACCTTTTCATACAATATTGTCATTACGGGCCACATGTGGCCCGTGGGCTGCTAGTTTGAGACCCCTCGATTAGATAGTACCTGCTAGTGATAATCTTGTAGGCATTCTCCCCATCTGAAAGCTTCTCTCTCCACAGTAGATAGAACCTTAGATACATATTCTAATTTTGCTTCTGAAAGAAATTGGTACGTTTCATAAGGGGATTATGTTTTGTGTGATCCATTTGAGATCATTGTAGGTACAAGAGGAAGTTGGAAGTAGCCTTGGGAACAATAGGGAAGTTTTAAACAGCTGCTTAGCTTGTGCCAAGTTTTTTTTTGTGGTTGTCATAGAAATGTGCCAGTCTGTGTCTCTCGCCGATGAGCTCACTAAATGAATGGTTGTGCAGATTTCAATGAACATGTTTATAGTTGAAGAGCGCAGATGGGCTACACCACAACCCAGAGTCCAAACACCCGTGCCCTCCTCTGCCCAGAAGTTACATCCACTTTGCCTGAGGTGAAAAAAGCAAGGAGTCTTGTGGCACTTAAAGACTAACTGATTGATTAATTTATTGCATGAGCTTTCGTGGGAGAAAATCACATTTCATCAGCCCCTTTAGGTGCCACTCCCTGCTCTTTTTGCTTTACTAGACTAACACGGCTGCCCCTTTGGAACTTTGCCTGAGGTGAATTACTGTTCAGAGTGCAGATCAGAGGAGATCCAGGTGTATGAAATACTGAAGAATTAAAAAACTACTTGACTGACATCTGCATTAAGATCTGTTACTGAAAGCAGTTTATCTACTAACCTAAGGCATTTTTAATATGCTCAATACACTGGTCTTTAGGTGCAGAGGCAGAATCTTGCGGGAGGAGTCGAATCTCCAGATCATTTCATTTTTAACTCCTGGCTGTACTTCTGGAAGGCCCATCAGTTCATAGGACTGGACCCTGCCTTGCATTGAGGCCATTTCACACTGCCAAAGTGGGATCAGGAAGTTTAAGTGGAAGTATGCAAACCTGCAGATGGGTGGATTCCACCTGGCCCAAGAAGTTGACAGACTTGGAAAGGTGACTTGACTCTCTAAGTCTCAAGAACCCATCCCTTCCAGAGTATCAAAGGACTAGTAAGTCTGCCCTGCTCCTGGGCTCCTCTGTAGCCCGCTTGGGCTTTCATTGGTTTCCATCCTTTCAGCAACCAACTCATCCTCCACAGAAAGCTCTCTTCTACTCCCGGGACTTCTCGTGTTCTCCCCCTTGTTGGATGACTTCATTCATTGCCCTCATTTGGGGAGGCAGGCAAAAACCAGCATAGCTGAGTCCTCAATTGTATGTCTACACTGTGTAAAAAACAAACAAAACAAAACAAAAAAAAACCACACTCATGGCAGCAGGTCTGAGCCCAAGTCTGCTGACTTAGGCTTGCACTAAAAGTAGCAGTCTAGAAGGTCCAGCTTGGGCTCTGATTCTGGAGATAAGGATGCTTTAAAGACTGGGCTTCAGTCTGAATAGGAGTGTCTGCCATACTGTTTCTCATGCTATAGTGTGAATCCCATGAACCCGAGTCTGTAGATTTGGGCTTTGAGACTTTCTGTTGTGTGTTCTTTTTTTCTTTTTGATGCATTCTTTAGTGGCCAGCTCACCCTGTGAGAGGTCCTGTGGTGTCTCCAGAATTCCCTTGGGTTTAGCTATCCACAATTCAGCTGTCTGGCCTTCCTGCCCACTTCAGTTTGCCATCTGACCAACAAGCCTAGCTGTTTGGAAATGGAGTGTGGCTGAGCACAGAGGCAGTGCCAGGTCAGTCTAGGGGTGTGCTTAGTAGAAAGAAGGGATGCTTGTTCCAGTGAGCAGGCTGAAATAATCACTTTTGCAGGGAACATAGAAAACTGATAAAAATTAAACATTCCCTGCCACTGTTAAGTAGTGCCTTTCCAATTGGACACTGCCCCACGCAACTGCTCTGCAAAAGAGATTTACCTTGATGAAAATTGCTTTGAAGACTTCCACAGAAGTTTGTTTTGAAGATGGCTAAGCACCAGCATTAACTGCAACGTTAAACAGAGCTGTGCAGGTCTGTCCTCTTCGTACCCATTTTTACATGTTGCTCTCACAGGTGTCCTGCTTGAAGTTTAGCTTTGGATGAAGCTCTGCGCTGTTCAGTGGGAAATACATTTTAAAGCTAAAATATGTTTTCTGCTTTTCGCACATGCAAAAGGCTTTGGGAAGCACAGTATTATGTAGATAAGGGTCTCTTCTTTTCATAGCTTGAATCTTGCACAGTGGTTTTAAAAGGTTGGACTCCTTTGTTAAGGAGCTCAGGATTGATTGTGGGAATATAGATACCACTGCTGTAATGTGGGATTGAACCTGGCACCTTGAGCACCATACCAGAGGGCTCGGTCACTTGATTTCAAGCAGGACTCTGTTCTAGTTATTGGGGCTGTTCACTACAATAGACGGAGCCAGGATTACATGCTCTAAGATAATGTATTCAACATCTGTCCTTTCACTAATGGATTTCAGAGTGCTTCACTAACACTAAGTCTCATAACATGTGAGTTAGAAATTCACAGGTGGGTAAAATGATTTGTAGTATAAGAATAAATGATTTTGGCAAAGGTGACTAGAACTTAGGGTCTTGTTGTCCATTTCTCAGATCTAAGGGTGTGTCTGGATTGTAAAAAAAATCCAACCAACCAATCAAAAATGAATGAAAACATGGCATGAAGTCAGAGATCCTGGATCAGCTCCCTCAGGCATGCAGGGCTTGTGCTATGGGGCTAAAGTAGCAGGGTAGATGTCCTGGCTCTGACTTGAGACCTTCTTTGAGGCCCTGTCCCCCGCCTGAAGGTTCAGCTGCTCAAGCCTGAGTGCAGTTGTCCATCCTGCTATTTCTGCAAGTCTGAATCAGTTAACCCATACACTGAGACCTAATTCTGTGGGTTGGTTGGCTGATCTGTTTGTTTACAGTGCAGATATACTCTGTGACAGTGGTTCTCAATCTTTCCAGTTTACTGTATCCATTTCAGGAGTACCCCTTTGTTTTGTCTTGCGTACACTAAGCTTCGCTTTGCTTAAATGCCCCACTCTGAAGGCAGCTACGCCACTGGAAGGAAAGGTAGCAGTGCCACAGGATGCCAACCCTGCCCCTTCTTTTGTGCTGCTGCTGGTAGTGGTGCTGCCTTCAGAGCCAGGTGGCTGGAGAGCAGTGCCTGCTGGCTGGGAAATTCATGTTGTTGCGGGAAGATGATTTTTTTTTAAATTTTGTTTCCATCCCACCCTGCAATACCCACTCCTACCTGCTTCCCAATTATTTGTTGAATTTTTATCCCACTCAGGATCCTAGAGCACCAGGGCTTTAGACCCTGTTGTAAAATTAGGCAAATAAGATGGGGGGTGGACAAAATTGGCTGACAGCTAGGCGCCAGCAGTTTTACTTTTGGTTGCCAGTGGGTGCACCTCCATTACATTTCTGCAATGGAGCTAGGTGATGGGCTACTACAACTGGTTGCCATGGTGACCAGCAGCATAGATTTGTCGAGGCCTGGAATAAGATGAGTTGATGTACCCTGGATGTGACCCACTGCCCTAAAAGACCAGTGTACTGAGCGCAGGATTAGAATCCAGGAACTCCTGGTGTCTGCTCTCAGCTGTGCCACTGACTCACTGTGGGGGGGCTGGCGAGATGCATGACGATTTTGTGTGGTTTCCCATGTGGAAGATGGTGTTAATATACTTACCTCCTTCATATATATGTTTTAAAGGCTAATTATTAGTAAAGATAAGGAGAGATAGTCAACTTGAATTTTTTCAGTTGGTTAATTTTAAAACCCCCCCACATGGTTTCTAATAGTGCACACTTCAAACTGCGCAAATTTTTTTGTTTGAATAGTTTTTGAAGACATTACAATTGTATAAGTGGTTATTGTGTGTCTTCTGCCTCTTTCTCCCTAGTCGCTTTACTTTTAGAAGAGTCTTTTCAGAAAAGAAGGGGAAACAGTGGAACTTGGCTACACCTACTGTAGTACTTGCAAGTACACAAAGTTAAAGAAACTGGGGGAAAAAAAGATGGGTAATATTTTTTTCCACTATTATTTTTCAGTTATAGCTCTCATGTACAATGCTTTAAGGTAGGCAAAAGTGTGATCCCCCCCATGCTTTATTTTTAAATTTCTGTGCAGTTTCTTAAGAAGATGGTCAAGTGCTATGTGTTATCCACACAGCCTCCAATTTATGGGCCCCCTGACCCAAAGCATATTCAGTTTGGCTAGAGCTGGAAAAGAGTAGTAAATAGTAAGATGCCAAGATACCAGATGCAGTAGTTTTTGTCTTTTTAAGTTTTCACTGCAGCCGACCTTATTGAAAAATGAACATTTTCAGTGTAAGATCATCCACTTTTCATCTGATTCCAGCTTGACTAGAGGGCTCTTGGCTTGTAAATTTGCAGTCTGCTTAAGTTGACCTTGGGGTGTGTGTGTGCATGTGTGTGTATGTTAACTTTTAATATGAAATGCAGCTTGAACATTCAAACAGTTTGAAACAAAAACAAGAGAAGTCACAACATGAGAGAATATTTTTAAAGGACTTTATGGTTCTAAGTTTCTAACACAATCCAGATGTCTCCTATCTGCTCATTCTGCAGTGTTTTCTGGCCACAGCATATTTTGATTTTGAACTTTGTCCAAGCTGTGTGCCAAGTCCTGAAATAAAGTAAATCAGTGAGTTGTTCTTGGACATTTCTCCCTAATCCAAACCAACCCAAATCAAACTTTAGCTCTGACCTCAGGACTGCACATTCAAATATTTTCCTTTGCATCCTCAATTTCAAAGTAGCAAAAGCAGGAGATTACCACTTTGCAATGTTTAAACAGACGGCTTGTGCGATATCCGTGCAGCTGAAGCAACTTCGTTCCTTGGGACTTGGTGCCTGTTAAAACACAAGGGACATCAGCCAGGTCCTTGTCATTCTTTGTCACAACTTCCAGTGTTGGTTGTGGGGTGCACATTATAATCCCACCAGAAAGGGGTGTTTTGGAAGCCTTGTGTGGTATTGGCATCTAGGCTACTCTGTGATGACTATTTAAGCTTTTACTGCGGAGAACTACTTTTCAGGCATTTCTTACAAAGAGTTAATTTCTGAAACATCTATCCAGTGCTACTAGGAAAAAACAAACAAACCACTACCAGAATTCACTCCTCGGGTAAGCAGTCTGTCTCCTATCTGTTAAGCTTTTTTTACACAAGCATTATCTCCACTGAGCCCTCCACTCCATTCAGCTCAGGGTTGAAAGTGGTGTACAGTGTATTGGTGACAGTTGTGCTTTCATGGACCATTTCCTCTACCATGATGAAACATCCTGTGGCAGCAATGGTAGTGACTTGTATGGCAAAATAGCAGTAGGAAAGTATTTAATTCATTTTATTTAATTAATTTTTAGCTATCTTTTTTTTTTTTTAATGCTGTTTAGCAGCTGTGAGGAGGGGGATACTGCCATGTTATACAGCAGCTCTCTGCCAATCAGCAGAAGTTCATTTCCCTTCCCCTGCCTGACTGTTGTGGGTAGAGAACTTCTATGTTCATTCCTGAGCTATCAGTTTCTGGCAAACCAAGTTTAAAGACTATCTCAGCATCTAGCTCCCTGTTCAGGCCTGATCCAAAAGACATTCAAAGAGTCCTTCCATTGACTTATGTGGGCTTGGGAGCACGCCTTTCATGAATGCTTGTCAGGGCCGGTCCAAAGGGTTTTGGCACCTTAGGTCAGTGGTTTTCAAACTATGGGTTGGGACCCAGTACTGGGTTGCAGAGCTTCAGGTGCTTAATCGTGGCACCCCCTGCTCTAGCTGCCACAAGACTGGAATGCATTGCTCAAAGATGTAACTGTTTGGTCACAGGTCTAAATGATTTTCTTTAACTGGGCCCCAAGAAAAAAGATGGAATACCACTGGACTAGATGATCTTTCTGGTGCTGTAATCTATGAATCCTGTATAAAATGGACCAAAAATTATTTTGGGCCATAAAACACATGCTGCTTTGAGGATATTAAATTATACTCAGTATGAGAATCCTATGTTTGTATCAGAATGTGTAATTTCCATTATGGCTGAAATAATGGACTAATTGAATTCTTTGTCATCTTGATACGTGGGTGCCTCTCACTGTCTAGAAAATTCCCTCATTATGGAGTGGCAGTGACCCTGTTTGGAAGAGAGAGGTATTGAGGGAAGCTTACAGCCATCTGCCTGTGCTATGTCTGATTCTACCCAATGTTATTTATGCCTTTATTTTTTACTATTTACTTTTTATTTTTCATATTGTAGTAGTGCATAGGTGCCTCAAGAAATTCAGGGCCCATTGTCTGGTGCTATGCAAACGTAGCAAGTGACTATTTATGCTCCATGGTAAGTCCTATTAGCACTAAATTTACTTTCCCAGAACAGCCATGAGTGCAAGAATAATCTTTATTTTTCATGTAATACCATAGTCTAAAATTGAGTTAAATGTTCCTATGCATTTTTTGCTTCCTGTGTTATAGGAGAATGACATGTACTTTTGGAATTATTATGCAACTGTGAATACTAGGAACCATAGCAAATGAGCTTATTAACACGGAAATAGCATAAAATGTTGTAGAATGGTTGATCTTTGCCCCAGTTTGTTCTTCTAATTTGTTCATCACTTAGCAGAGAGGCTTTTGTACATGGGATTTATGTTTCCCTTGACTTTTCTGAAATAATTGTGAAAATGCAAGACAAACCCTCCTTTTACTGATTCCTGAGGGAGCGGCTGAACTGGCTATGTGGAAGTGACTCATAGTGGGAAGACTGGCTGAGCAGGGTTCCTCACCTGAGGTTGCTGGGCACTTGCTTTAAGAAAAGGTCCCATTTTTCAGTGTTGGAAATCCAGCACAGCCCCCTAGTCACAAAACTATCCAGCTGGCCTGAGTAGTAATCTCTGTGTAACAAATTGGACAGTATCTGTTAATAACAAACTCCCTTCTTCAGTGGACCACAACAGATCTTCGTCAGCTGCAGGACCTTAGAAAGGTGTTCAAGCTGACCTTTTATCCTGTGTTTAGAGACAGGGGGCTGGGTTCTGCCATCCTGATGCGAAGTGAAATCTAGAGTTGAGTCTTCCAGCAGAAGCACCTGTCTTTTAATCCTGTGATGTCCCTATTCAGGAGTTGTCATCAGAAGCCAGGAAAGTTGAGTCCAAAAATTGACCTAGTGCATAAAGAGAGAGGTGTCAGGACCCAAGCAATAGGTGGATTTTATAGAACAGAGATCATGCTATTTGAACAGCACCTGTGTTCAATATGCTCCTCAGGTCTCATCCAAACAAGTGGGATGCTCACATTCTGCATCAGCTTTAACTTCAGGGTGGTCTTTAGAAATAGACCCATGTGGAGCTTCTGGAAGCTGGACTCTGTTGTTACTGTGCATATTTTATTGAATTGGGCAATATTTGTATCTGCAGTGACATCTATGGTGATACTCTGAGCTACTTTCCATAGATGCTGGTTCCTGTTTGGGTTTTGTTTTGTTTGGCAGCCTTTGTTTGGCAACTGTATGTCCCAGTCTTTCTGGTAGGGAGCAGTGCTGGGACGGGGTGCGTATCCTTCTAGGTGAGGAGACCATTAATTGTGACTCCAGAAGAATAGAGCAGGTTACATAGCCTGGAAGGATATTAACAGGAATGGCAGGAAAGGGGCTGCAGTTTGTATGTGTGCACATGCATGTTGGCAGATAAATAGAGAAGTGAGGGATCTTACGAGCTTTTTAAAAGAAAGAAAGAAGTGAGGAGGCAGGTGAACAGAGATGGACTCCACTCCATAAAAACTGATGATGAGGAAATAAGGTTGAAAATAAAAATGCCAGTGGTGGTGGTGATGAAAGGAGGACATACTGTTTAAGCCGAGGACTTCAGTTAGCAACTAAAGAGAGAGAGACTCCAGACTGATCAGCAGAATAATTATTACATTTATGGTTTGCTTAATTTTCTCTCTCTCACCTCGAAGGCAGTAGGAAGCAGTTTTCGTGCTACCCTAGCAACAGGATTTTTTAATGTGGGAAACCTGACAGACAGTGTGTCTAGTTAATGCCAGACATTGGACTGGTGCCCCTTCAGGTTTCCTTGAGTAGGGAAGCAATGAGAAGAACACATTTCTTACACATGTAGTCATCACACTGGTAGTAAATGTAACGCTGCTTAGCCTACATAAGTACAAACAGTCACTGCAGAAACTGTTTGGGGTCATTGGTAGGAGAATGATAAATGATCTCTCTAGGGTTTGCGTGGGGGTTTCCAAATAGAGAGAGAAACTACAAGGCAATTTAATGTCGCTTTATTCTGCCTGGGAAGATGTTTGTCCTTGCCTCTCAGCCTTAATGCATATTAATCTAGTCTGTGCCGTCATAGTCTGGTTAATATTTTGCTTGTCTGTACCTCTTTGTTAGTATGTTGTGCTAGGCAAACTCCTATTCATTACAAAGACCCATAGGCAAAGTAAAGCAAGACTATTGTTCCCATTTCTATTATCTGCTAGCAGCAGTTTCAACAAGTGAACCCAGTTGAGCTGTGTTCACTGTAACTGGTTCAATTGTAGGATTGAAATGTAGAGAAAATGTTCATGTATGTTTTAAAAAGCTCTGTTAGAATCATGGAAATGGTCTGTGTTAGACTGACAAAAGCCAGGAAATTTGGTGGCTTCCCCTTGCTGTTTTAGCTTTTGTAAAGTTCTTTTAATATAGCTTTGTATGAAACTCAAGTCCAGTAAAAATAACTTAAATACAAATATGAGCAACAAACCCCCAGTTCACATTACTGACTTTAGTTTGTGAAGCAGGCTAAATAGAAAGCAAAATGGTATGAATTCTAGAAATACAAACTGAAAACTATAGATGATGAGTTCAGTGCGCAGACAAAAAGGAAGGCCATTTGGATATTCTGAGAGAATGTTTTTGTTTGTGTTTGAATTTAAGTACACATATTTTCTTGTTTTGCTGGGGAAGGGTGTAAAAATGGCTTGCTATGGAGATGTGCTAATTTCAGACAGACTGCTAGCAAGTAGACAGTGGAAATGTAACTGCTGGCATTGTCCATCCTAACAATGAAGTTAAGATCCCAAAGAATCTACAACCAGTTTGTGGAGGAGCTGCAAAGTACTGGGTGCTGTGAAATCTCATTGACTTCATGGGGAATGGAGGATACCCAGTTGTTTGCACCCTTGGGACCAGGAAGACCTCAGTCTGTGCGGTCACCCATAAGGAATGTATCTTGCAAACAAGTATCTGCGGTAATGGGGCCCTACTTGTTAGCAAACCCTCTCTGCGTCCTTATGCTCTGGTATTGCAAACCCATAGGCAAGTAGCTTTATACCAGGACTTGACAAAACCCAGGTGTCAGGTCACCATGATGACCAAGGTTTGTAGCCTGTCACCTAGCTCTGGTGCAGAAATGCAGCAGAGGAGTGCCCTGTGGTGACCAAAATCAGATATGCTGGTGCCTAGCTAGGAGCCAGTTTTGTCAAGCCCTGCTTTGTGCTCATGAGTAATTCTGGAGCTCAGTGTCCTAAATTTTTGCAGGATTAGAGTCTGATCCAAAGTCTACTGGAAGCTCATGCAATAAATAAATTCATTAGTCTTTAAGTGCCACAGGACTGTTTGTTTGATTTGCTGAATTCAGTGGGAGTCTTTGCCTTGATTCCAGTGTCTTTGGATCAGGTCCTTAGATCTTAAAGGTATGTCTACACTGCAGCAAAACACCCACAGCTGACCTGAGTTGCTGTAATGTTGTACTATGAATGTCCAGGGTTTGACTGGAGCCTGGGCTCTTGGACCCTGTGAAAATGGAAGGTCTCAGAGCCTGAGCCTCTACACTACAATGTTGTAGTCCATCCCAGCTCTAAGTGTTTTTATTGCCATGTAGACTTACCCCAAATGACTCTGAAAAAAACATTTTTATTTGCTGTGTAAATAATGCATGCACTAAAGACAGAATTCTTGAAATGTTATGTAAAGAAGTGTGTTTCATTATCCTTCCCTTGTAAAGGCTCAGCACTAGCAGCAACATTTCTGTACAATATGCAGTCAATACAAAATGTGTGATAGTGGGGCGTGGTGCATAGACCTCTATTGCCATTCATTTGGGCTGAACCATGTAATTTACCATAGCTTTGATGCTTGTAAGGTGGCCGTGGTATACTCATCTCAATAAATCATGAGACCATGCCACAGTATATTTTGTCTAATTATTTCTGTTGCTGCAATCACCATAGTCTTTTAGTGCTTCAGCGACATTTTATAAACAACAGTTTATCCTTACCACCCCTTTGTGAGGTTAAGAGATGGTGTTATATTCATTTTACAGATGGGAAATTTAGGTACAGAGATTGTGACTTGTTCAAGATTGCATAAGAACTCTGTGGCAGACTCAAAAGTAGAACTCGGGATCTTCTGAGTCCCATTTGGGTATATTAGCCATAGGACCATTCATCCTCAACCAAATGCCTTCAGTGCTTTTTGTGTTGTAAGGCAGTGTAAAAAAGAATGCTTTAAAAAATGGCACATATGCTTTTTGTTTGACATAGAGTATCATTTGTTTTTATGTAGGCATTCGCAACTACTGTAGCCCTTTCCTTTTTCCTCGAATAGGAACAATAGTTGTATGTGTGTATATAGGCATTGTACAAAGTGCATGGCCATTGGGTTAAGTCTGTCTGTCTAGTTTCGGTGCATCTGTCAGGCCCAAAATACATCATTGCAAACCTAAATGTCACTAAATACATCTAAACCAGTTGTCCTTATGGAGAGCTATGTCTCTGTGGCAAGCTGTAAGGTTGTTAAATTGAGCTGTCATTGAATTGTAGAAGGGCAAAAACATCTGAATGCCTCTTGAAAGAATATCGATTCCTTGGGTTTACAGCTCAAAGAAGGCTCAAGGGATCTTGCTGAAACTTTCCAAACAAAAAAATAAGTTCAAGAGGATCTTTTTTTTTTTTTTTTTTTTGAAAAACAATAATTCTTAGCACTCACTGACTGATTTTATGCATTCAAAGTCCTGTGCAAACATGAAATAATTATAGCATTAAATACAAGGAAGTGGAAAATAAGGATCAACATTTAAGTACACAGTCCTTTCTGGGTTCTCTGTTTCATTAATCAGATTTTTTTTGTGTCATGGTCATGGGTGACACTTACCAGAAGTAATCTGGTATTGTTAGCTGTTCAGCTGCCTGAATCGATCAAGGTTATTTGGTGCTCCTGTCATCTATTCCAGTGGCTCGCAACCTTTCCTGACTACTATACCCCTTTCGGGAACCTGATGCCTCTTCCATAAGTCTGAATTTCACCTTATTTAAAAACCACTAGCTTACAAAATCAGCCATAAAAATATAAAAGTTTCACAGCATGCTGTGGCTGAAAAATTGTTTAGTTTCTTATTTTGTCTCTATGATATTTTATTTGTATGGACATTGCTAATGTTTTTACATAGCCTGTTGTAAAATTAGGCAAATAGCTAGAAGAGTAGTTTTCCTGACTGTTTTTGTGCTAAGTTTCAAAGGGGTAACTGTGTTAGTCTAGTTCTGCAAAACAAGCAAGGAGTCCTTTGGCACTTAAAAGACTAACAAATTTATTTATTTCATGAGCTTTTGTGGGAGAAAATTCCACTTAGTCAGATGTTTGGAAGATGGGGAAACTTACAGGATGCAAGCAAAATAAATGCAGGGGAGTGTAAGTCATGGGATCAGGTCAGACTAACATCAAATGTGCGGAGATTATAGGTGAACTTTAAGTGACTTTTCAGTTTGCTTAATGGTGTTTTGTTATTGATTCCCTTATGCTACCACACTAAACCTTTCTTACATTTTATTAGCATTGATATTGACCACTGCCGTAATAGTTCTCTATTGATAATTTTGGATGCCTGTTTCCCAGTGAATAAGTTGAAAATCATTAGCAAAAGCTAACAGGAAATTAAAAGTAATCATAAAGCGATCTGATGTTAAAAGAACTGTAATAACTTAAGTCACATGTTCATCTGAGTTTGCTCTACCTACTGCAGTTATAAGTAACAGATAAAATTACATAGTGTGATTAAAGCAATTACTTTTCTATTTTATTTACTTTTGACTTGCAAAGTGTTTTATTTTCTCCACACAGTGAGCTAGTTTCCTCTTCCGTTTGTATGGTTCTTTTGTACAGCAACAGAGGAATGACCAAAAAAAGAAAAAAGCTGGTGAAACTCAGAGGCAGGTGTAGTGCCTGGAAACCTCTTAAAATGTAGCTGTTTTTTCCCCGAAGGAAGAAATTACTACAAGTGGGAAGCTTCCTGTAACCAGAATTACAACTTGCACATGGCATTGTATTATTTAAAGAGTTGAGGGCATTCATTCTGTTCTACTCAAAACAGGACACCATTATATATGTGGTAGTTTTGAGTATGTCCATGTGTCTTCATATGTGTTTCTTATAGCACCCCGCTCACTGACATTCAGTAAGTAATGATAGCTATATGTGTATAATAAATGCACTGTCATTTGTGATGTATTTGTGTGGTGGCAACACCTCTGGATCAGGTCTCGACAGATCTGTCCCTGGTCACCATAGAAACCAGTTTTAGTAGCCTGCCACCTAGCTCTACTGCAGAAATGTAGAGGAGGAGCGCCTTCTGGTGACCAAAAGTTAAATTGCTGGTGCTTAGCTGTGAGCCAATTTTGTCCACTCCTGCTCTAGGTACTACTGCAGTTCAGGTAAGTTAACAGTGCTTAGATAAATGGTTGTGCTGCAACGGAGGGTTGAAATCCTCCTATCACAGTGTATTGGTGCTGCTGCTCACTGCTGCCATGGAACTACTAATTCCAGCTTTCATACAGACTCCTCCTGTTATTTTGGGATTAGCACCTGGGGGAAGAAGAGAATCTGTACCTCAGTCTTCCCATCAGAAAAATCAAGATCATGATTTGGTGTCCTCTGGGGTTCTGTAGGCATAAACTAGTGAACGTTTCTAAGTGCTTTGAAGTGCTGTTGTCTTGTGCTTTGTACTGTAGAAGGTCAGTGTGACTGCTGCTAGATCACACTCTTGCCAAAATTACTGTTGTTAACAGTGCTGAGTTCGAGGAAGGGTCACTGTGAGTACAGTAACAGCTGCTTTAACAATTGAATTTTAAAGCAAAACAAACCTTTTGGCATTGGTGCTTTAAGCATGTGGGATTGGCTTAACTTTTTGAAAAAGCAGTGTGTTGTTCCCTGCTAGCCACTGTAGCTTTTTTTCTTTTCATCAAATTGGTTGACTAATGACATTCCACAGGGGATGATGGCTGTTTTTCAGCTCAGTGGATTTGGAGAATGACGTTTTTGTTGTTCTACTAACGGTTTTGAAAATATGTAAGTTAGAGTAATTCAGCAACCAAAAAAAAAAAAAAAAAGAGGAACCTAGAAGCAATGACGTGTATTACAGTAATCCTACTTCCCATTCCTGGTATCCTGGTTTTGGCTTTTGAACTCAGTAAGCAGTTTTAAAGTGGAAATTGTCTTCTCTTAATAAAACTTAACCGTTTCAGTCCTGGTGGACATCATTGACATCTCAGATATCCAGTGGGAGTGCTGAACCCAGGAGATGCTGCCAGCCAGCCTGTGGCTTGGGAACCACCTGTGGAGTTTTCCTGGGAGTTTAGAGGTTGGCTTGTGTTGCACACCTCTAAGCAGGGACTGTTGTAAAAATGGTGCTTGCTTCCTGTGGGTGTGCTTACCCTGTTTGCGTCTGGGAAGCCAAGTTATGTGCTCATTTGTGGTTGTCTTAGTGTGCTGTAGTGTGGAAGGTAATAACAGTGAGGCAAGACCTTGGGTAAAATACAGAATTAGGGGCCATTAAGATAAAGATTCTGTTTGATTCTGGCACAAACGTCTTCCATGACTCTAACCAAATCTCTTAAGTTTCTCTATTTCAGTTGATCCATCTGTATGGGCTGATAGTGCCTCTCTGTTTTGCAAGATTGTTGAGGCTCAATTCATTATTACTAGTCAAGTGTTTTGGAATAAATTTTATTAGTGGAAGAAAAGCTGATTTGTTTCCTCTGAAAGAGGTGGAATTGGGGGAAGGAGGTTGGGAAAGAGCTTTTGATAGAGCTGGTCAGGAATCTTCCACTGGAATGAACTTCTAGCAGAAAATGCAGTTCCTGCAAAATCAGTAGTTTCAGTGAGAAGATTTTGTATTCCTTTTTGCTCCTCAGTTTTCTGTCTGAGACTATCCTAATGAGTATTTCATTATGGATCAGTCTGACCTGGAGCAGAATGTTTTTGCACTGTTCTGAAATGTTCAAATTCTGATCTGTTCAAAAAAAAAAAAAAAATTGAAGTGCTATTCCTGAGCAGCGCATTGCCTTGTGGGAACTGTAGTTTCAGCTTCTGTTTTCTTCTGTGGGTTGGGCTTCTTTGAGAACTGTATGGATTTCTCTCAGCTCTTCATGGGAATCACATTATACTAGCAAAAACAATGAGAGTCCTGTGGCATCTTATAGACTAACAGATTTCTTTGGGCATAAGCTTTCGTGGGCTCTAACCCACTTCATCAGATGAGTTGGAGCCCATGAAAGCTTATGCCCGAAGAAATCGGTTAGTCTAAAGTGCTACAGGACTCCCGTTCTTTTTCCGTACACAGATTAACACGGCTACCCCTCTGCAAACATTATACTAGATGGATTATAGGAAGTGTAGTTTGACCAGGGAGCTTGGCCCAGAGGGGACAGTGGGACTATTAGGATCCCAAACTGTAATTTCATTGAGGCAGTGTACGCCTGTAGGAAAATGCAATTTAATGAATTAAATGCAATTTGAACTGACTTGATATGAAGCATTTTGGGTCTGTTCATTAAACTAAAATGAAATATATTTCAGATTTGGGAATACTGTGGGTACTTTAGCCCCCTTAAACCTTTTGGAAATCCCAGCCTTTGTAGGGGAGGGGCAGCAATCTGATAAAACCCCATCTAGGGTTTCTCTACACTGCATAGTAAACCTGGATCTGTAGGACTTAGGCATGTGGTTCTCTGTTTTCAAGTCTGGGCTTGGGTGGCCTCGTGGCATGTTAACTTGGGCATTCAGTTGCTGGACCCAGATCTCACAGCCATGCTAACACACTCTGTATGTTGTACTTATAGGTCAGTGGTTTGAGCTGCATCCATGCTGCCAAAGGAAAGGGTTTGGATTTCAGTCAGAGGGGCTTTGAGTTTTGACTAAACCCACTAGCAGGGTCCTAGGACCTGGATCTGGGGTGCTTGTTAATCTGAGTTAGACTGATTTGAGTGTAGACATGAGAGTTTGGGCTCAAACCTGAGTAAAAGCCTGGGCTTAGTGTGCCTTAGCAATGTATCCCTCGAGTTTGAGTCTTGAAGAGAAAATATTGAGCTGGGAGGAATAGAGAAGAGAGACAGCTGTGTGGCGGGATCCTCTACTCTGCCGTTGTAGGTGCACTAAGGACGTTACAGGGAGATTTAGGGACCATTCAGAAACTGGGATATCCTTGGCATCTGCCACAGCAAATAGAAAAGGAAGAGGAGAGAAGAGAACCATGGGGAGCCTTAAGAAAAGGGTGTTTTGGAAGCAGCCCACCAGGAAGTGATGGTGGACTCTAGTTTTTGTCATGAGCTTGCCTGTAAAGCAACAGGTTCCTCCATCAGTACCGTTTGAGCTCTGAAACACTGTCATGGTAACCTCTGTGTGATACTGCAAGTCTACTTCCCCCACAATTCATTTATTTTTCTTTAGACTGAAGCCGTTTTTTCCCCCTTGTGAGGATGACAGATGCATACCCACAGCTACTGAGATGCTGGTCTCCCTAAGCCTTTCAGCACTTCCTTCCCATCCAAGAGCTGGATGTGGGCAGGTGGGTAGAGGAGTGCGTATATCCTGTAGGTGTGGCAGAGAGGGATGGAAGGGGAGAAAAATGGTTTGTGTGGTCACACAAGTCTCTTTGGTATGTCTTGGCCCTTTGCTGTGTGAACTATTGGGTGAGACACGTGATGTAAGAGATTTTATTTTTCCTAACATTTGGAAAATTAAGTTCTGAATCAAGAGACTAACACAGGTGTTGAATTTCTTTCCCTGGCCATCTCCCATCCAAGAAGTATGTGCTCACCCTTACTTGATAATGCATTGCAGAGAGATTGAAATGGTGTAGCAGTCAAGAGAATTGTCAACATTTTGCATCTTTTTCCAAATATGGCTCAACCACACTTCACCTTTTAATTAAGCGGCCTCTCATTACAATGCTTATTAGGGGTGGTTGATTCACGTCTCTGATTCTCGCTGTTGATTTTGATACCTACTCCTGATTTACACTGGTGTAATCAAAACCAGGCCTAAATCCAGGGCTTGACAAAACCTGGGTAGCAGGTCGCCATGGCAACTGGGGTTTGTCACCTGGCTCCTGGCTCCACTGTGGAAATGCACCAGAGGAGCACCCTCTGTCAACCAACAGTAAAATTGCTGGCACTTAACTGGAAGCCAGTTTTGTCGAGCCCTGCCCAAATCCATTTATCCAGTGCTAGTGTTACCTTTTCTTTTCCCTCCACTTGGTCAAGCTCCATTCTGTCTGCATTATCTACGGTACCTGTTACCATAATATAACAATACTGCAACAGCTGTAATTACTGATAGGACTGTTTAGAAACAATCAAACAGATAAACGGAGGGGAGCAAAAGTATTCTTGTAGTACATTAGGTATTGATTAAAATCCCAAGTCTCACAAAGCGTTTTTATACAGAATGCACAGTATTCAAGCCAGCCTAGGATTAAGAAGGAAATGCAGTTCCATTTTGTATGTGGCAGATGAATAGAAGTAGTTCAGTGCACTGGAAGGAGAGTTTATGATACTAAACAGGGCAATAGATAAATGAGGATCATGTTGATGCCTTTTTTTCCACCTCTGGTGGGTTTGTCATTTACTTTGGAAGCATGAGTCTGCTAATTGCAGAATCCCTCAAAACCTGCTGAAAAGTCAGTTGGAGTTGATGGTTCCAGCAAAGGGCATTTAGGGCTTTGCAGGTTTGGTTGCCAAGGTACTGTGGTGATTTGCATGATATACATACATAGATGGATTAGGCTAAAGTGTCAGGTGCATAGAGAGACTCTTCTTCTCAGCTAGGAATTGCCAAAAAAAGGTTTGAATAAATTCAGATCAGTGCTCATAAGCTCAAGCTGCAGAGGCTTTATTTCAGTTGTGTGGTATGTTTGATGGGTGTATCCATAGGGAAAAAATTGCTGGTGTTTATCTAAAAAGTTGGGTTTATAAGCAAGTGAACAAAGGTTAAACCCAGGTTGAAAAGAATGGGCATTGATTTCCTAAAGATGGTCTTAAAAATTGCTGGAATCAGGTAGAAGGAGCCACAGGACTATGCTTATTGTACATTTCCTCATGAAAATCATTAGGAAACTGAGAGATGAATTGTTTTCATTCTTCGCCCTTCACTTGGAGGGTGATGCTAGTTGTGGCTGTCTGGTCATTTATTTGAGATTACTGAAATGAAGCATTTTGCAGTGTGCGTCAGAGTCTAACTCTGTGATTTTTTTGCATGGACTTCACTCCAGTTTTAAGATAATTGCTGCAATAAATTTCTTCCTGAAACCAAATTGATTTCTGAATGACACAATGATTTCTCCACTGCTTACCAAACTGGCCTCCCTCAGTGTTTAGTTGATGGCTTAGGTCTCTTCTGCTTACTGGGGGAAAATACTTGCTTATCTTTCCCCTAGCAAATTCAAAAAAATCCAAGGAGGTCAGAAAATACTAGGCTAGATGGAAAAAAAAAAGTCTGATAGATGGTTTTTAGTTTGATTGGCAGGCTTAATTAAGCTTTTATGTTTTCTCTCCTTTTAACAGTAATGCACTATAATTGGTAGTTGAAGAACTTAAAACAACCTCACCAGGTCTGTGTTACCAGCAGCTGCATAGGGTAGTTAAAAGTCAGCAAGGCAACAATCAGTGCCTAGCTCTTTCTGAGCAGCCTCAATATCAGTCTGCTTTGTCTGCGTTGCAGACTTACTGCTCTATGCCTGATAAAACAATAGCAAAAGAGAAGGAAGAAGTGCATCTGTTGACAGCCTTGACAGAGATCAAATTCCTAGGCAGGCCCTGGGATTCTTGTGAGGGGGCTGCTGAAACAGAGCTCTCCTTTGATTAACTAGAGATTGGGTGACACCTTTTGCACGTCAGAGCTGTAGTCAAGCTTGGAATTAGAGTCAGAGATGAGGTTTTAAAGGCTGACATGCGATCCCCTGCCCTCCCCTTCCTTTGGCTGTGGTACAAACCAACAGGTCCTCTCTTGCAGTTTCATTTTGTTTAAGCACCACACTAACTCTGTTGTGATCTGATCATGGGGTTCAGAAAACTTGCAGTAAGATTTCTTTCTCCATTCCCCTGCCTCTTAGCTTTGAAGACTCTTCACATCAAACTGTTCTTCCAACTTTGCCGCTTGCTGGAGTTGGTCAAGTTTTTCTGTAGCTTTTGCTCTTTGCTCCATTATCGGTTGAATTTTTTTTTGGTTCCTGTATTTTGGCCCACACAGGTGGCTTGAAGTTTTCGTACAGTCAGAGATATTCTGAAATGTTGTTAATTTTGATTTTTACTTTTTCCTAATAGTAGCTATTTTACTAGTCTTACAACTTGTCTATATATTTTTAAAAAAATTTCACCTGGTTGTGTCATGACTTGAGTGTATGTGTCCTAAATTGTAAATGTTACAGGGTTTGATCTCATGCACAAAAGGACCCTGTGTGCTTCAAAATGCCATGTTATGTTGTTCTATTGCTAGTCCTTTATGTGTGTTTTCTCACACTTCTAGGTTTGTAGCAGGGAGCAGACAGAATAGTTAACACTGGATGTGAGATGGAGCTCTGTCAGTTCCAAAGGAGTAGCTGTGTTAGGCTAGTTCAACAAAGCAAGCCAGGAGTCCTGCAGCACTTTTAAAGACTAACCAACATATTTATTGCAAGAGCTGTCATGGGACTGGATTTTCCATCAATTTGTACCTGGGAAACCTTCATTTATATGTGCCATGATTCAGTGGAGACCCACATTTATCTGCTGGGACAGGAATAAGCTCAGGAAACCAACTGAACGGCTTCATTGAGAGGTACTTTCTAAATCTAGCTGCATCTGTATTTAGGTACGTAGGGCTTAAATGTGAGCATCAATGTGTGAGGTGCTCAGGGTCCTTAACTGCCACTGATATCAGTGGTTCCTGAAAGCATTCGGCACTTCACAGCAGTGGCTCTCAACCACTGTGTTGGAGCACATTACTGTGTCACCACACAGTCATAAGTGTGTCACGGAGAGCCAGGGAAATGGCTAGATTTGGCCTGGATGGCAGTGGGTGGGCTGGTGTGTCCTATAGCGGTCATGATATGCTACCAAGTGTGCTGCAATCTACAAAAAGTTGAGAACCACTGCTTTACAGGACTGACTTCAGTGAGGTCAGGACAAGGCCTTATAAAGCTGCCAACATGACTGCATCCGTGTGCTTTTAGAAACCTTTTGCTATAGCCTCTAGGTTTCCAGTAATATTTATGAATGTTCCCTTTTTGCTTTGCAGCCTCTTTTTTTTTTTAAATAGATAAGATACCCCCTCCTTTTTTTTAAAAATTGGACCTAACTGTTGAGTTCTTTCTTCTTTAACAAGCGTGCACAGAGACGGTATTACAAGTTGGAAAAAAAGCTGCACATAAAACATGTGAGTGCCAGGGAGCATTTGCAACCTGTACCTTGGTTTGCTACTTAGTAGGTGCTTGTGTATAGCACTAAAGCTTTCACAGATGCTGGTAACCAAGTGTCTGCACTGACCATATTTTTGAGATACTTATATAGAGAGCAATGTATAAAGTTCCTTTTTAATTTTTTAAAAGAAAAAACATTTTAATTAAATATGTTGAAACAGTATTAAGATGTGCATTTTAAAACTAGAGCTGGGAGTGGCTCAGGATATCAGTAATGGGAAACAGAAGTTTTAACCACTGGGTCCCTGGTTAGAATTCTGGCTGGCTCTATAATAACCAGAAGTTGTTGATTTGTAAAGGTTCTTCAATAGCTGATGCAAAATTTGTTTCAGGCTCTAATCCAGCCTGGGTGTCTGGGAGCCACACCAAAACTGACACCCTTTGACTGCCCTCCTAGCAGACGACTGTGCAGGATATGAATAGACTGGACTTGAGTGATGCCCCCGGGGCAGCGTGATGGGGAGAAAGATTTCAGTGCTTTGAAAGAGCTGTTATCAGGCCCCCTATTTGAGTGTTAAATTTATGGGAGGAGAGAATTGGGACAGCTTTATGTTTTGAAATTAATCCATTTGTATGTACTTTGAGTAGGGGCTCTTCACTTTCTGTCTTTAAAATGAGAAGTTGCATTGAATGACTTAACTAAAATGTGCACTACAGTGTTTCTGCTTTCATCTCTACTGAAATCTGTGGTAAACTGATACCAAACATGACTCGATTAGTTGTTTTATCTGGATTTTGTATTGACACGGCAGTGTCATGTAGCGAAGTGAACTGGCAGGAAAGAAGCTCAAACTTTCATCTTTATTGTAGCAGAGGGCAGTTAATATAAAAAGGAGAAAATGGCCACACCATTAAAAAATGAGACAGGGTGGATGAGGTAGTTTCTTTTGTGGGCCAACTAATGTTGGTGAAAGGAACAAATGTTTGAGTCTCAAAGAGTTTTTTCATGTCCTTGGGCCAACATGGCTGAACCAGCATTATTCAAAAGGGAGCATTAGAAAGCTCTATCAAATGCATCCTAAAAAGTCCTGAGTCCCTCAGCATCAAGAAAACTAACATACAGCTTTCACATTATCAATTTGTGATTGGGCACATACTCTGACTATGCTGACATAAGATACAAAGTCCAGGCTCCTAGCCATGCTGCAGCAGAGTAGCTTCACTGAAGTCAGCGGTGCGTGCTGATGTACATCAGTTGAGAATCTGGCTACATGTCCCTTGCTTGTGGCTGGGCCTGTTTTTGAGAAAATATACTGTGGCTTTTTGGGGTTTCACCTGCGCTGTAAAGTGCCCCGTACGTTTATTGTGCTGTTTAGATGTAATGAATAATAAGGCACTTTCGGACACCTTCAGCCAGAGTCTGAGTTATCATGTAAGCCATGGTTTAATGAATTCAAGTTAATACTGGTGAGAGCATTAGCTGGAATCTCTCTTCAGCCACGCTCTCGTGATCAAGAAAAAGTGCTTTCTGAGCAGAAACAGGTCTTCTAGTAAAAGTGATGCAACATAGTTCTCTGAACCTCAGGATACTTCGGGATGGCCAGCTAGGAGGGGAGATGGTTCAGCAAGGGCAAACTCTCTTACGCAGGTTTTGCAATGTGAGCCTTATGACATTTTTAAGGTTAATGTTACTAGACTATGAATCAAATTCAGGTTAGTGAGTAGCTTTGATGGGCATGGGCCTCTGAACTCACTCAGCCTTGCAACACAACTCGCTTGTTAATAGATCTGTTCCTGATGAAAACCTTCCATTGGTAACTGTCCGATTAGAAACCCTTGACTGGAAAAACACAAGGAAACAGCATTTATAAGACACCCAGAAGGCTACACATGGCAGTGTACACTTTACAAAAGAAGCAATTATGCAAAAACACTTGCCAAGAACAACAGGGTTTAGGAATTTATGAGTCATTACCAAAGCCTAATGACCAAAGTTTGAACTCTGCAAGCAACTAAGAGGACATTTAAAACAATTTACATAGTAAAACATAAATGGCAAAGGTGTAGTTTTGTGCATAAGTTAGACTTGGTAAAAGGTCTTTTTTCCCTTCCCTAAAATTCCTTCACAAGATATGCTCAGTTTACTGCCAATTTTTAAAAACTTGTTCTGTTCAGGTTCTGATTAACAACTTACTTAAATTTCTTCACTTAAAATTGAAACAGGGTTTGTATCGAGGCATCAAAATGAAAGACCAGGTTTACTAAGGGTTACCCTATGTAATCTTTGTCACAAGGTTAGCGTCCTCTCTTCTGCATGGCAGATCACTCACTGCAAATGTTTATCTTCCAGGAAGACTCCCAGAGAAAGGATTGTATTTTAAATCATATTGGTTCTGGGGAGAAAGGAATTAGTTCTGTGGGCCTTTTTTCCCCCTTTTATATATAAAGGTGCAACACAGATAGTACATCTGTGACTGCTTAGCTGTGGCCTTAATTAGTCTTTCTTTTACTTCAAAGTTCTGTAGCCTGGCCTAAAAATATATATTAAGTGCTGTCCTTTTGAATCATTACTTGCAAAAATGAGCAGTACTGCATAGCTACTGTGGCAGCCATGCAGGATGTGGTTTCTATGGTAACAGGTTGCCATGACATGGAGCCAAAAAATTATGTGCATCTTTCTGCGTGGTAAATGGTATAAATGTTTGGACTTGCATAAGTTAACAAAAGGTTCTGGTGCCCATCTGGAACAGATGCATGTTGGGTGCCCTCTTCTTGAGGCAGTGTCAATTAAAAATTCGCCATCGCTAGTCACTAATTAACCTGTGTTTAGGCTAAGGGTAGATCTTGAAACTGGAGTTACTACATAATCTCTTAACCTGTTAAGAGAGAGGTACTAGAGGTCTGACTTTTGCTCAGAATTTCTTGATTATTTCACAGCACCACTGTGTTCTGTGTTGAAGCAGTACAATAACAATTTATGACAGTAGATTAATATGGAGCAGACCCAGTTCCCCAAAATACGACCCAAGTTTTCTTTGCTTGTCTCTGAATCCCTCTGTTTCTAAACAAACAAGGAGTCCTGTGATGCTTGCAGAATAACAAATGTATTTATCACATGAGCTATTGTGTTGGTGTCACAGGACTCCCTCTGTTTTCTAGTACATCTTTTTGTTTTTTGAGATAGAGATATCAGACTGGAACTCAGAACCGCAGGAGAGCGCATACCATCAATTTATATTTCTTGAATTGCATTCTCTCCATTTTATTATGTGCTGTCCAAATAACATGATCTATTAAACATGACAATTCAAAATAAAGATTATTGTGTGTTGGTTTAGGGGCAAAACTTGAATTATTATGGTTTGAGATGATAATGCACCAAAGATAGATTTTTATGGGTTAAATAAATACTATGCTTATACTTTATTCATATGTTCACTTATTCACCTGTTGAAGAGCAGAGGAAGACCAATTATTTAAAACAAGGTATGTAGAGAACCCCACGTTTTTCTTGCTTCCTTATCTATTCTATACTCTTATTATCTATACACTTTCTCTGAAATCCCAATTTGTTTTGTTGCGATGGTATCCAAAGTCCTACCTCGAAATACAACAATAAGCTGCTGAGCTGAGGTTAATTTTAAAAAGTCCCCTCCCTAGTTTTTTTAATCTTGTTTTTATAACTGAACAGTTCTGGTAAGCAATGGATTGAAATGCTGGTGTAGTTGGCCAGCAAAAGCTACAGTTCTGACATCCTGAATGAAGAAAAGACACTTATTTTTTTAACAAGAAATACAGTCTAATTTTCATGAAGCTTTAAAACACAAACAATTCCAGCAGGTCAAGCTAGCCAGACTTAAGACATTATAAAATGAGCCATAACTTCAAAGGAATTGTGCTAAAGATGTGAAAGGCATGACCCCTCCATGTGTATGTTGCCTCTAGAGACTTTTTCCATAACTGTATAGCCTATTCTTTTATGACCTCCTGGCATATGATTTCCAACATGTGATATGGTACTTCATACATGGGCATTTGAGAGGGCTTTTGTAGTTGCATGTGAAAAAGGCCTCATAGATACACTCTGGTGAAAGTCCTGCCATTTTGGGACTTGATTTTTTTTTTAATACAATTTCTTTAATTTCATTTTATCCCTTTCCTAGCAATACTCCCACCTGCCATTTAAATTATTTCCACTGTCAGAAATGCACATCAGAGTTAACTGATGTGTTTTTATGTCTGGTGTGCTCATCATTCACTGCAAGATCTCATCATGTAGATTTCTAAGGAAGCTGGCAGGGAAGTTCAGACTATAGCAGTGAATTGTGAGAAGCTCTGAGGCTTTATGGGAAGGTTATTCTTTTCCTGGAATTGCAGATTTCTTGGAAAATCTCAGACATCACTTTTGACAGATCTGGCTTTGGGGGGGGGGTAATCATTTCCTAAAGAATGATCTTGGGGTTTGCTACAGCTACTCATCACAATACAGTCTGAGTGCCTAAGGATGATGGGTAAGGTAAAGAGAAGTGAGGTGACTTCCCCAAGATGACACAGTAAGTCACTGGAGATCCAGGGATAGAACCCAAGTCGTCTGAGTCCTAATCCAGACCATATTAATATTAATCCATGTTGCAAATTGTTATTGTACTACTTCAACACAGAACACAGCTGGACCAATCTGCCTGTAGTCGCAAGAAGCGATTACATGCATATTTCTGCTTCCTTCACCCTCTTGCTTTCAACCTCTTTTAATTTTTTTTTTTTTTTTGAGGGGTCGGAGTGGGAAGGACAGTTTTTCAAGTAGGATAGTTCCTTGAACAACTGAAAATCATTCTAATTTATGGTAAAAAGACAGTTACCTCCAGCTTTGAAATAAGAATTCCAGGGGTGGATCTGAGTTCTCACATCCCTGGATGAGCTCCTAAGAAGAAGGGAAAGGGTATATAAGAGATAAAAACTCCAGGCAGGCACCAGTGTTGCATAAGGCAGAAAAAGGGAAATTTGCGGCTGCACTGGCCCATGTTAAATGCATTATTAATATTATTTTTCTGTTCATAAAATGCTTGCTAAAGTTTTGGTCCAGATGAAGGCCTGACAGTAATTACTTGATACTTGTGGTACTGCCATTGCTACATATGCATGGCTGTGCTTTAAGAGGTTTGTTTGTTTGACATCGGCAGCATTACCTATGCTTTCTAGGCATAACATGACACTGTCAGGTGGAAGTATTGATTTTTTGCTGGTGTTGGCATGGCTTCTGGAATGTTTCAGGGCCCTTTAGTGTTAATATTTTTTGACTAATGATTTACATCTTAGTTAAAAAAGACCAAAAAAAAAGGGGGGGGGGGACTTGACCCAAAAGGGATTAAGCAGGTAAAGAAGCTGGTGCATGATTCATGGCTGAACTAATTAATTTCATGGGTAAAATGGATAGTCAAATACCAGATGATCTCAAAAGAGGTTTGAGGTCTATAATGCTTGCTGTTCAAGTTATTTAAATTTATGTTTCAGTTGAAGAGCTTATCTGATGCAATAGTTTTTTCTGTCCCACCCTTTAACAGCTATTTACTTTTGCACAACTTGTGAAATCTCTATGCTGCTTAATGCATCCAAAAGTGAACTTTGGATATTTTTGGTGTGAAAGTTCTTATCTTGTGTGTCTCTGGTCTCATACATGACATGAGTTTGATGGGCCTCATGGCCAAGCA
Source organism: Podocnemis expansa (assembly GCA_007922195.1). Taxonomy (NCBI): domain Eukaryota; kingdom Metazoa; phylum Chordata; order Testudines; family Podocnemididae; genus Podocnemis; species Podocnemis expansa. The sequence goes on from ML682028.1 coordinate 14,194,839, forward strand.
ATTACATCGCAAAACATGGCACTGCCATAGTTGTTGTTACTTGGCATCCTAATTGAGAGACTCCTTGGAGAGGCCAAAAGAACAAATGGGCCATGAAGATCAGACTCTTCACTGGCCATAGCTGCAGAGGTTGGTCTGTTTTTTGTCTGGAGTTAAAGCTTGTGGCCAAGGCTGCTTGGGGAGATGTGCAGTGTTGCTATCTGTGCTTGTATCTGTTCTGTGGGTAAATAGAAAGAATCCATTTCTGGTAGCTATCCTTTCTGTTCAAATTTACCTTTGAAACCAGATGTTGTCCTGGAGCAAATTCAGTTATTACAGCTTGAAAGCAGGTTTTGACATATATTTATAATTGATGCAGTTTGGCTATTTCTCATTTGGAACAATTATTTAATGCTCCTTCTATTGCTCTTCGAAACATGGCACAGGACAGATTTTCAAACGCTGATAAAGTGATGGAACAGTTAAGTAAGACCGGGAAATGCCTCAGCTTTATGATTTTAGAGGCCTGTAGTGCACAGAAGGTGCAGTGTAATTTGCTCAGTGGAAAGTCTGCCTGGCTATTGCATCTGATTGCATGATTTGTGAATTGGGACCAAGCTCAGCAAAGCACATAAGCACATGTGCAGGATGAAATGTTGGCCCACGGCTAGAAGACAAGAGCAAAACCCAAGGAAGGGTAATTTTTTTTTTTTAAACAGTATGTGATGAGGAAGCTTCTTTGAAACCATAGATCAGATAAAAGATCAATTGACCCGTCCTGCTCCCCCTCTCCCCACCGATAATCTTTTATGTTTCCATAACAAAAGATGCAGAACAGGAAGATTTTGTAAAAATCATGTATTTGCTGTAAGTAATTATAAAATGAAAAAAGTAAGAAGGGAAGTAGGAAAATCTATTTTAATAGTCCTCATTAAATGTGGCTCTTAATCATATGCTGAAAATGAGTAAATAATTCTCTCCTGAATGTTGAAGGACAGAAAGAAAACAGCAAGTCTCATAAATGAACCAATAAACATAGACTGTGTTAAAAGGAATAATTTTTTGTAATAAAACCTTGTAGTCTGTTTGCAGTTACATAGGAAATTCATTGTAAACATCCCTGTAAAACCAAGTCTTTAAACAATACGGTGGACAAAGGGATGTGAGGTTTTTTGTACACAGCAAAGTTCCAACTCTCTTTCTTCTGCGCCCCTTCCACCAAATACAGTTTGAGTGCCACTACTGTGTTTTCAGGACAAGCACTTAATTTTAGGTCTGCGCCTGAAATGAAATAGCAATGAACTTTAGGGATGGGTTTGAATATCAGGATCCAGCTCTGTTTTGTAGGTACAACCCATTGATGCTGTATTGTAAGGCAGCAGTTACCTTAAAGAAAAACAGGAATAGTGAACCTGGTTCAAATCCTGCAATGTTTGATGCACTTGCTTACCTCTGTTCATGCAAGGTGTGCAGTTGATGTCAATGGGACTGTTCCTGTGTAAAATGATCACGGCCTGTTTTGTTACCCTGTTTGGGTTGATTCACTGAAGCCACTGGTCTGATAGGTTATGTGTGTAACCTGGTCATCAGGCAATTTCATCCTTTCCCTTCTTCATGTTGTAGATTTACACTCCGTGGGGTGTTTCTGATGGCTGGATTTCATGGTACATCAAGGAAGAAGCTGTGTGACATTTCTTTCAGCTTAAATTATCTTCCATTAATTATAGACATACAGTTGTGCAACTGTAGTAGCAATAGAATAAGCCATGTGATTTGATACTAGATAAGATTTTTAAAAAATCTAGCCATGCCAGTAGGCCATGTATTTAACACTAGATTTAAAAATTCTAATCTCTGGTCACATCTTTTTGTCTGGAAACTAGGTCCATGGGAAATAGCAATGTTTGATTTATGTAGAGTGAATATTTGTTCTTACTCCTGACATCAGCACATCTGATTATTATTGGGGGTGTGAAGGAAGAAAATCGAAGCATTGGTTTGCCCTGGCAGGTAGTAGTATAGTTAATTTTTAGCATTCTAAGTGATGATAACCTTGTTTGGTTGCTTTCTTTGCAGGTCATCATTTTTAACTTAAATCATTTGGGGGCCACATTTTCAAACCCAGGTTAAATGACTGAGCTCACAAAAATGCATGACTGGACAGAAAATTTTATTAGACATCTATTAGCCACAAGGCTAAATTTAGTCAAAAGCAGTGGAAAGAATTATTGAGGTAATAGGGGAATCTGTAAGACTTTGGTAGTCAATAGAAATGGACAATGACATTTACTAACAGAATTCAATGACAGAAGATTAATTGATATGGTTTATTATTAATTGTTTTGTAAATTTTGGTCAGTACATCTTTTCAGAGTAAATTTTTAATGATTTGGGTTACCATTAATTGGTAAGTTCCAAAAGGATAGCCATGTTACCCTAGTTCAGCAACAAACAAGGAGTTTGGTGTCATTTTTAAAGACTAACTCATTTATTGCATGAACTTTCATGGGAGAAAATCATGTTTTGTCATTTTGAGATAGCGTTCCAGCATGCAGGTATTATAGGTAAAATAAATGAAACACTTTGTCCTTTACTAGGAATCTGTAGTGTAGTAGCAGCAATACAAAAAGAGTCTTCTTAAAATGGAAAGTAAATATCTCCAAGTAAGAACAATAGTAACTATTATCTCCTAGTCTGACTGATTCCCTTCTCCCCAAATATCAGTTTCTTCCCTCAAAGGTAATTTATTTCATTCTCATCCAACATTAATTGTGTTTTAATTCTTAATTAACATAACAGCAAGTGTCCATCTGCTAGTGTAAACCTGATCAGTTAAACAGATACAATCAGCATATCTGCAACATCAACGAAGGGCAGGCAGGCAACAATTATGCACATGCTTGAAATATGACCATGTACTCTTGCAAATACGCTACCCTGGCTGTTGCTCTAAGATTCCCTAATGCTGGTTCTCCTCCTCTTTTGACCAAGATTTAAAAAGCAGTTGGCACATGAAGCTAGGTACCTGATAAGTAGCCAGATTTTCAAATAGCAAATCCCAATGAAGTTGACAGGAGCTTCTGGACAGTCAGGGCTTCTCCAATCTGGCCACTGTTCTAACAGCTTAACTTGACAAAAAATTGTTAAAAATTATTTTTCCAGTGGAAACCATTGCTGGCTGTTGTTTATCTTCTGTAAAAAGGGTGCTATTTGTGCAACCATAAATGTAAGGGGATCTGTTGGCAAAAGCATTTCTCTTTTTTGTTGATATGTATGGTGCTATGGAGAAGATTGAGAGCTGTCTGTCAGCTAATACAGTTGTTTCAAAAATATCTGATTCCCAGCTTTGACTTCAAATAATGTGAAAACCATGCTGGTTTTTTAACACTGATACAACTTCAGCATGATTTGTATATCAGTATGGACAGAGCTGAGTATAAGAAGGGAAGTCATTTTCATGGACTGTAATGATGTCTCAATAATCTTTGTTAAATATTTTGTCATCTACCTATTCTGCATAGAGGTAAGTGGATGGTGAGAGGTAGGGTAGCTGGATATTAGGATAGATAGAGATTGGTTAAAATTTATACATGCAAAGCATAAAATTTTTATTTTCACAATAACCTGTTGTAGTTGCAGTTTTAAATGATGTTTTTTAAAATCTTTGTCTCATGTAGTTTGAGTCTTGAACTGTGTTGACGAACCCAGATATGCATCGATAGACTTTACTCATCTTTGTCACTTGAGTAGCTCAGGTCATGTGTTCTCAGCTGTTGTTGGGTTTGGAAAGGATAAAACACAGAAATAGGTCATGCTGCTTCAAATTCTTTCACAGCCAGGACTGACCAGAGGTGAAAAAAATTCTGTCTTCACAAAGGGTTTCAGGGCTTCTTTACAATGATGTTATCAGCACATTAAGGACTTCTCTCCTTTATCCCAATCTGTAGAGCTCCCCAGGGTCGGGGGAGCGGAGAGGCATTTTCCCTTACCAATTCACACCTGGAATTCTACCATTTGGGCTCCAGGTGTAGTTTTCCCTTATTCTAGGTATAATTTTCTGCAGTCTTTGTGGGGTCTTTTACTACTGAAGGAGCCTTACACGGCAATATCCTTATTCCATAGTTATTAAAAAAAATACCAAAACAAAATGCACATGCTAAGCATATAATGCTCACCACTCCGAATAAGGCAGACAAAATTCTCCTTGTGGCCATTCAGTATTAGATCATCGCAGGACTCCGCCTACATGATATGGTTTGCAGGGTGCTGAGGTCTGGTGGTGAGCTATGTCCTGGGTTCAAAAAAGAATTTCTTTTTGGGTCTGAGTTTATATCAGGCGTGGCCAAACTTATGGAACACAAGAGCCATGCAAGTTAATTATTAAACCTTCAAGAGCCGCACTGAGGCATATACTTTTACCTACTACAAAATTACTCAGTTTAAAATTCATTGCATACTTTAATTTTATCATAAAAAGAGGACAACTATTGACCCTACTAATGTCAGATTCTAATTATTACTTGAGGTTATCACAAAAATTAGCCCTCTACAGTAAAAACTTAGCTGCTGCTTGATGTAGAAGACTGCAGGCTAGTGGTGAGTTTTTTAAAATTCTGACCATGCCGCACTTCTCCCTGCCATCCCCTACCATGCCACACCTCTCCCCACTCTCCCGACCTCCTCCTGAACTTGTAGGCTGGGGCTGCTTTCCTAAATTGATTTGCTGATGTTCTTCCGGCATCCACAAGTGGCTCCCAAGCCGCAGTTTGGTCACGCCTGTTTTATATACTTAAAACTTCGGTTCTGCTTAGCTACACCTTCAATGAAAGTACTTCAAAGCACTAATCCTAGCCCATTACAAAACAGTTCTTCAATCAGTTACATTCCACCATCTTAGCTGATTTAAATATTGCACACTTAGTTATGTACCTGATAGAAACAATCAAAGAATCAGAAATCAGATAAGCAATAGCGAAGTGGGGTACCATAAAGACAAAACAATAAGTAGAAATTGAAACCCAAACTGTTGACAAGTGGGTTGCTTGTCACAGTGCTGTCAGACAGATTTTTCTTTAAACATCTTGAGAACAGTTTTTTATCTGGTGGCAGGTATGTGTGGGACAGTGGCACCTTCCTAAGAGCCTTGTACTATGTTGTCTTAGTGTACTTTCAGTAATGTGAAGATGTGACTTCATGCTTCTTAGCTTATGTCTGCTGTCTCTCCTAATATGGCTGCTCTTGTTCAGCCACAAAAAAAAAAAACCCCAAGTCTCAGAACTTACAGTGATCATTTTGTATGGGTCCGTGCTCTGATTTCAGCTTTGAATTATTTTTCATCATTTACCTAAGTGAAACTGTGAAGTAATAGGCTGTCAGTCTGAATGGTGTGGAACATCTTGTTCCAAATTTTCCTCTATGCCTTTGTCTTTACAGCCAAAATTGTCCCCACTCCTGGTTCTTATCCTTTTAAAGATCCTCTAAAATGAGTAAATCCAGGATTGGGGGTGTGTGTGTTTTTTTTCTTTTCTTTTTTTTTCCTTTTAAGGGTGGAATTGGGGAATTTTTGATCTGTGAAGCCTAGTTAAATAGTGTGTGAATGAGATTACTTATTGTTTAGTTCAGGGCGAAAATAATCATAGTTAAGGTTAGCAGTCTTATGGAGTGACAGAATATAAAGAACAACCAGTGAACCACTTCTTCCCCAGTCACAATCAAGTGTATGTACAGCAGAATCTGAGTTGCAGACCGCTCGGAAGGGAGTAACTTTGAACAGAACATAAAGGTTGCTCTTTCCAAAGTTGCAAGTCAACGTTGGCTTAATACCGATTTGAAACCTCACTAGGCAGAAGAAGAATGTTGGTTTTAACCATCTTAATTCAAATGAAACAAGCACAGAAACTATTTCTGTATCTTGTCAAATCTTTTTTTAAACATTACCTTTAGTTTTTTTAGTTTACATTTGACGAAGTGGTATACTATATTCGCTTTGTATGTGCACACTTGCATGCCTGCTGCTGCCTGATTGTGCAGTTCAAAATGAGGTGCGTGGTTGACAGGGCGTTTGTAGCTCTGGTGTTTTTAACTCTGAGGTTCTACTTTATATTTTTGGGCCAGATTAGGGGGAAAAAAACCAAAACAGTACAGCCAATTGCCTCCATTGAGAAATGTGTATGAAATGGTCAGATTTTCAAAAGTTCCTGGCATTTTTCTTGCTGGAAGCAGCAGGGTATTGACTAGTTTTGAGAATCTAGCACCTGCGTGTCTGTCTATAAATCAGGCACGTGTGTACACTTTCCTGGATCTGTGCTAAAGAGAGCTTGGTTCCAGTCGTCCTTAAAATAGAGCTACATGGTTACTATAAGAATGAGTGTTCCCAAAGGTGGTTTTTCTGGCCTTCCCTCATTAACCAGCCTAGCACTCTTCTGGGAAAGAGAAATGTAATCCTTCCCAATATTGTCATGTGTTACAGTAAGAATAATTTTTATCTGTGTTAAATAAATCACTTTACCTTTGCATCTAGGGTGCTGTACAACAGAATAAAGATATGATAATCCATTAAAATACACCCACCCAGAATAACAAAGGAAATCCAATTTAAATGTAAGGAAGAAAGAGGGGCTGGGCAGGAGTGGTTATAAATAGGTTCTCCTTCATATTTGAAGGAAGACAACTCTGGTAGGCCAATGGGGACCAAATTTTTCAGAGTTACTGCTGATATTGTACTTGCTGTGTGGAATAAATAGGGAACTTCAGGGCCGGGAAATTGACAGCGCGCTATTTGACTGTAGTGGTCATATCCCAAATTACATCTGCTGAAGACATAGCTCCATGTCTCTAACATACTTGATCACACTCATTTTTTTCCAAGTAGCAAATGCCCTTTTACAAACAATTCTTTTAAATCGAAGAAAACTATATTGTGGGTACAGCAAATTTAAGCTTTATGTAGTGTAGCAATGACAGAGCTTTACTTAGCAATTTATATTGTTGTTACCTCTTTAGCACCATGTTAATTTAATGAACTACAGTATAGGTAAATGAGTCTGTATGTAGTCGCTACAGTGTTCCTGTCAGGATTATAGATTAACTAGCGTTCCATTATAACCTTAGTTTTATTATTGTGTGTTTCTGAAACCATAAATTCTTTTTAGAAAGCGAACTCAAACACTCTGACCCAGGATGAAAAACTGGGGTGGAGGGAGGGAGAGGGAGGTGTCTCCGACATGCTGGAATTACTCCTTGATTTGTCATTTCTTCAGCCAGTAACCCTTGTGACGCACAAGGCAATAAACACTTATTATTGATAAGTTACTTTAACAACACATTGCAGATAGGTTTGACTCTTAAATTGCATGCTGATAGTGAAGGCAGATTAAAATACATATATCCTCCTAGCTCTATTGGGCTATAAAACCAGGAAGGTGTGGTGCACTTAGTGACTGGGTGCGTATGTGTGTGTTTTGGGGGGGAGGGGTGTATTTTTCTTCCTACAATACACTAATGTTTATGAAAATAGCTACAGTGAGAATTATGTGAGATTAAATTGCTGGTGTTGAGTTGCCCCTTGAGGATGCCATTTTGTCATTTCTTAAAGTGTTGTGGAAAGGGTATGGAAAGATGAGACTGTGACCATGTGCCAGGGAGAAAGTTCTTATCTACTACAGCTGAGCATTAGAAATGGCTGAGGACCAACACTCTAGTCTTAGGATTCGTGGAGGGGAGCTCTGAGTCTATTCAGGTTTGGAGTGTGAATCACACAGCCGGTTGGAGTCTTTTCGCCTTAAAATACTTGACATAATGTTTAAAAGCACCTGCCACGTTTTCCTGACCTTTCGGATACTGGCAGTAGGCCTTAAGTGTTCACATCAGTTGTATTATCAGATGCTGGTACCCACTTGTGTCTTTCTATCAAAGAAAAATGATGGAGAAAGAGATGCCATTTCTTCTTCTCAGTTAACTATGGGTGAATTACTCTCAAAGTGCTTTCACCCAGAGTTTTTCCTTTCACTGGGTGTAAATCAGGAATAACTTGTGTTTAGTGACGTTCCATTGGTGTGAAACTATGACAGGTAACATCAGAAGCTAGCCCCTTGATTTGCTAACCTAAAATACAATACCTATCATAGGTTTTTCACCTTAAGGTCAGCATCCTTTTTCTTCAAAGCATGCATCTGAATCTCCTTGCATGTTGCTTCAACAGTTAGTGACAAATGTGTGGTTTCTAATGAGACAGAGTAGCAGTCAGGTCTTCTGGCTCCCAGACATTGAGTGTGATGTCTTTGCTTGTGCCTCAACCACCAAGCTAACCTTGGTCTTCCTACCAAAGTGTACATTATACATGTACATTCATAGCCCAATCATAAACTAAACTGTAGAGAGGCCCAAAGAATAAAACATGATTCCCAACAAAATAGACAACCTTCCATCACCCAAAGGTTACAAGGGCAAAGATCCATGACTTGAAGCAGAATGCCTTTTAAAAAAAGATTCCTGTGCCAAAAGGGATCCGTGTTGTCTAGTCTGTCTCCTATATAATAATATAACACAAGCCATAGAACTTCCCCAGAATATCTTAAGGAAAACATCCTTTCTTGATTTTAAAATTTTCAGTAATAGAGAGGCCACCAAGCTGTTAGTGAATTAATGCAATGGTTATTTACCCTTAGGATTAAAGATTTAGACCTTATTTCCAGTCTGTCCAATTTGTCTAGCTTCAACTTCAGACATTTTTATCTATTAATTTAGAGTGTGCTATCTTAATTTTATGTTGTTCTAGATTTTAATCAAAATACCATGTGGTGAAAAGCCTAGGTAGTGTTGCTTATAGATTGGTTCTTCCCACAAATTCAGTTATGCAACATATTTTCATAATTGATCCCAGACCAGTCAGTATAATCAGCGCATCTATGTGCTTTCAGTATAATCTCCCCTATCCCATGTCTAATAAATTGCTCTCTCCCAGGGATGCGTCTGTTATTGCCTCTATTGGAGGAGCATTGTCTTGCCAATGTTTAAGAAACTTAATTGCTGCCCTTAAGACAAACTGGAAAAAGCAGGTTATTTTTGGGGAGGAGGGCTAAGAAGTGTGTTCTAATAGGCCTTTTCAAACCCAGTGTAACCACTGTTAATTCAAACTGCATCCAGGTTACTTTCTTGCATGGGGTGTTGTTCTGCTGTGGAGTGCCACTTGATCTTGCACTTCACAAGTGCAGAGTGGAGCTGCTTAATTTTAGGAAAATGTGGAAAAAAAGAGATATTTCCCTTGTATCTGTTTGACCTGAACTCTTGTGCAGAGCATTGTGATTATAAATTTAATTTAAAAAATGCAGAGGTTGCACACGTGAACTGATCCTGTCTGAATGTGTGCTGTCCCATGGGTTCCGCTACTACAGGCTTAGTTGCATCTATGAGGCCAGAGGGGGGAGGCAGAACTAAATGCACCCCTGGCACAATAAGGACCATGTTTCCACTCACTGCCTGAGAGCAAGGGTCACATCGCCAGCTGGTGTAAATCATCATGCCTCTATTGACTGATGGAGTTTCTTATTTAAGCCAGCTGAAAGTTTGGCTCCATGTTTTCTGTACGTCAAGTATCCACCTACATCCTGACTATTTTATCCTGGACAATTGTTGTGATCCTTAATTCCCTTCAGTGCGATGAATATGACCTATGCCGGGGTTAGCTGCCTTTGCCAATCCCCATGCTGGCCCCTTCTCCCCGACCATCAGCTGGTGCCAGCGGCCCCTTATGCTGAAGCAAGGTGGCATCCACCTGAAAATTCAGCAGTGGCCACAGCTAGAGTGAGGTTGGGGGGCATTTCCCAGGGAGGCCTCTGAAAGAAGCCACTTGCAGAAAAAAGCAGCTGGGCGTGGCTCCTCTTGGCTGCATGCCTGGGGATGAAAATTCCCCTGGGATGCCACAGAAAGAAACTGCCTGGAGTGGCTCCTTTCGGCAGTGTGAATCCCCATCCCCATCCCCAGTCACGCTGTGGATAGCTGCCTCCTGGCTCTTGGGTGTCCCCAGCCATGGTGTGAAAGAACCTGCTTGGAGTGGCTCTTTTTGGCAACATGTCTGGCCATGCCCCAGCTGTCCCTGAAAAGAGCCACTTGAAAGGCTTTCCATGGCAGGAGCAGAAACTTCTGTGGCACCACAGAGGGTGCTGTGTGCCACTCCGAATGGGCTTGCATGCCACTGTCAGCACATGTGCCAGGGGTTGCCTATCCTTGAACCTATGCCTGCTGTCTTCTAACCTATGCAGGCACTTGAGCTGAAACACAGAAACGGTCAGTCTCTGCTATGGACTGTACGTAGGACTCATAGGATCATGCAGATTGGTGTCCTGGCCGTTAAATCCATATCCAGAACCATTTTCTCTTCTCAATGTCCATATATAGTAGCATTGTTCCAAACTATGTAGATAAGACCTGCTGGCAACATATTCAGCAGATATTTACAGATGTTGAGCCTGACCAATCCAGTTTCTGTGGTATCTGCTATAGAGTTCTGCATTGGCAGAGAGATGCACTGGGTGGTCTTTTTCGGTTCTAATGTTTATGATGATGCAATGTTTTTAAGATCAGTTTTTGAAAAAAAACATTTATATGTTTAGCCCAAACTCTGATAGTTGTCTACTGTAAAATTGGGTTGCCCTACTCTTGATATGTTACTTGCATTATAGCAGCAAGGTAGGTCCCATCTGAAAGGGCTATAAAACAGCTTGAATTAAATGCTGTGGTCATAAAGGTCACGACCCCAGTAATTGAACTTCCAGTGAATTTTTCTGTTCTCCAGTTCCTTCTGCTCAGTGCATGGCATCAACATGCATTGATTTAAATCCATTTTGTTTTTGCTTCTGTGCTTTGTCATGTATTCTTAACCACTTCAAGTCAGGTGTGGGGGAGAGACACCCACTGTTGTGTGGTGTTGCTTGAACACAGAGTTTCATAGTTACAGTTGAAACACAGGTTGCATGCAAAAAGCCCACGATAGCAATATTGACCCTGTAAAAACTATCCTAACACCTTGATTGCATAAGCTTTTTTGTGCCAAGTAGCACACACAGCCTGCTACTCAGGTTAAGGAACTGCATGAGACTTTTGGTGTAAGTTGTTATGCAGCCTGTGCATTCCTTAATAGATTAAAGATAAGAGAGCATCTGCATTGTACTTTCAAGCTTTTAGGTACTATTAATCTGTCTTAGACCTATTCTTTCTATTTTGCATGTGTTAGGGAGAAAAGAAATGGTCCTGACATATCTAGGAGGAGCTGGTGATACCACATGTGTTGGTACATATTGTTCAATAACTGAATGTGATGGCTACATCATACAATATGCCTTTAAAAATACTGCAGGCTTGTATCGTGTTCTTCCCAGTCCTGGCAGTATTTCTCCCATAGTACGTTAGCAGAGCTGCCAACTCATTGACATGTGCTCGCTGTTCAAACAGCTGTGTTTAGTGGAGAGCATTTACCAGGAATGACGGCACGGTGTGAATAAGACTCTGGAGTTGCAGAAAAATAGGCTATCCCAGGACTGCAGAATACTTCAGACTGTTTTCCCATCTTGTACAGACTGTCTTGCAAATTGCCAAGCAGCAAAATAAAGCATACAGAAGTTCCAAAGGGCTAGCCGTATTCGTCTCATTCTGCAAAACTAACAAGGAGTCTGGTGGCACTTTTAAAGACTAACGAATTTATTTATTGCATGAGTTTTCTTGGGAGAAAAGGAGTAGAGAGAGACAGAGGAGGAGCAGAAATGCACTTTGTCTACTGCCATCACACCAGCCAGAAGTGATGTGAACTTCTCAGTAGATTTGTTTCAGTTGTTAAAAGCCACGGCCAGAATTGTGTATGCTACCCAGTTTTCCAGCCGGTGTGGAGATGTAATGCCCTACTCTTGGGCTTAAATTTAAGTCTTTACGTGGTCTGTGAGGCTCAATAACATGCACATCAAGTCGTCATGAGATCTTTTTTTATGTGAATAAGTGGGAAACACAAAGCCAGATTTATTTTTTTCTTTTCAATGCAGAATGGAGTGATATATATTTAGTAATTACACTTCATTCTACATTAAAAAGGAAAAAATAATTAATTAAATTTAATTTTAATTAGACGGGAAATTATATAAATAAAAATAAATACGAAAGATACTTTTAGGAAAACAACAAGAGTTCTGTGGCACCTAATAGACTAATAGATTTCTTCAGGCATAAGCCTCCGTGGGCGCCAGCCTACTTTGTCAGCTGCAGCATCATCAGCCTGAAGAAATCTGTTAGTCTATTAGGTGCCACAGGACTCTCGTCGTTTTTGCTGTACACAGACTAACATGGCTACCCCTCTGAAAGTTTTGGGAAAGAAACTGGTTTAATGTATCTAATGTACAGCTTCCGTTAGGACCAAAATCTCGTTAGTTTGTTAACAAATGTAAGACATTACATGAACATTTCATCCGGTATATTGGTTTATATCCTCCCTGGGTTTATGGGCTCACCCTCCCTTTATTATGGCACTTGTTGCCAGTACAGTAGGTATGGTAGGGTGGAGATCATTTTATGTTTGCATCTTAAATAGCATTTCCAAGTAGAATATGAACCTCTCGTCATTTCTGATATTTTATTCAGAGTAAGATGTGCTTTTATGGATATAAGGGTAAGAAGATGTAAAGATCCACTCTTCCTTCAGAATCCTATATGTAAATGTTTGTTTAGTTGTGCAGACTGGGTGAGGGTAGATGATTGCTTGGTAAGACAGAACATTACCCTCATGACGTAACTGTTCTTGTACTTCAGATTTCTTCAGTGTTACTGCTGTCTGTTGCTGTTGTCTCAAAAGGGGGCTGTGACGTTCCCCTCCTGGTATCTGGACTAGTGTGCAGCTGTCACCCCAGTTCTTCACTTCTGGGCCTCAACCTACCCCACTTTCCTCTGTGAATCGCCCACTCCTGGGTCAGCTCATGCACAGCCACTTGTGTGTAATCGGTCCCTCACCCAGTGGAGGAACACACTGGCCAGCCACTCGTGTGATAGATCCCCAGGAAACACCCCAGCGCCAAGAGCAGTTCTGGTAACTACCTTCTTGCAGCATTCAGCACTGCCCACTGCAAGCTCATTTACACTTGTCTGTTAGTTTATCAAAGAAATTGATATGCACCAGCTCTGTCACTCCAAGTAAGGTCTCTGCACATGCTCAGTCCACTTGCACTGATTTAGATAAATAAATGTGACTGCCACAAGATTTTAAGTGATTTCAAGTCAGAATGATATAAATCAAGAGATGAACAATAAGTCAAGGAGTTTGTCATGATTAACTAAAAAAATAACTTGTATGCTAAACTAAGATTAGTATTCCAGTCTCTTTTTGGGATGTTGGCTTAACGCACAGGCTGGTTGCAGTGGATCCTGCAACCACTGCGTCCCACACCTCTTTGTGAGTAGGTGCCAGGGTTTGATGTTGTTTAAAAGACAGATTCCAGGGGAAGGCTGTGTTGTAAAGATGCCTCATCTTTTAACAAGTTTCCCTAACATCCCCTGGGATCAGGTGATTGGTCCTGTATGGCAATGGGCATGATTCCTTCCACTTGAGCCCAGGTGCTCCCAGTTAAAACTGTAAAGGTGAACATGGGGTACAGCATGTCATGGGGCACCAAAGTATTAAACGAAAGGCAAAGGTGGGGGGAAAAGAATCTCAGGTGATATGTGCAAATCATTGAGGACTTCCCCCCCTTTCACAAATCACAGTTGTCTTTGGACTCAAGTGCAACACTTAGAAGATAACAGTAGCATTCATCTGAGTACGTTCTATCTAAATCTTTACAAGTATTTAATTAATTTAACTTCGAAGTTCTGCTTCTTGTGACTAAGTTTTAATAGCCTCATTTAATGTGTAGGAAAACAGAGGCAGATTAAGGAGCATATCTGCAAAAGTGACCATTAATTTGAGGGGCTTCATCTTTGAGTGCCCAGTTTCAGACCTGGAGACCTGATTTCCAGAGGTGCTGAGCACTTGATACTCTAACGGAGAACAGTGAGAGCTGCAGAGATGTTCAGCTGCCCCAAAAACCAGGAGCTAGATGCCCCAAATCGAACACCTTAAAACTCCAGGCACCCAACATGTAATGGAGTCCTGTGAAAGGGTTGACTTTGGGTCACTTGATCACATGGTAAGTCTGTGGCAAGTCTCTTGACTCATGATCCCGTGCTTTACTGGTTAGAAAATAAAAAACAAAATTAAAAATGAGGAGGATCTTCTTACAGATGCAGAATTAGTTCACTAGGTGCTAAACCTGTAACTCTTTCATTTTTGTCATTGCTTCGGGCTAATGGGATGAGCAAATTTCTGACCAAGCTAAGCTAGGAGCAGAGATTCAGTTCTTGGCTAACTGCAGGCTTGGGAATCTGAACTCTTCTGCTTCTTGTTCCTCTGCCCGTGTGTTACGGTAAAAGACCAATCGATCTGTTTGCCTGTGCCAGATAGTTTCTATTGGGATTTTTAGCAGATGGAATTTGAACCTCCTTATCTTTTGCAGCACAGTTAACATCTTGCCAGAGTTTACAACCACGACAGCGATGAAAGGTCCAGTCAACAGCAGTCTAAGCAAGACAGTCGCCAGTGCTGTACATTCACTCTCACCAGCACTTACATCAGACATACGGTCACTTCTCATCCTGCTGCAAATCGATTGCAATAGAGACAGTTCATGCATGCAAATTGGAGGCTTAATACAAGGCTCTTAATACATGCTTGATGCATGGCCATTTTAGTGTAAATCTTTTTATTTAGTTTGTTTATTTGTTTGTTTTTAAACTATGGTGCTCCTGCCTGTGGTACTTTGTACTCTTTTAAAATCTGAAGCAAACATTCAGTGTTCACCAGGCTAGATAAAGAAGCTGGGTAAATATAGAGTGACTGCTCTGTTGAGGCCGTGTGTTGGAACAGCTATGTTTATGAATGATTCTTGTGTTCCTCAGCAACCGGCCCCTACTCCCGATGTCTGCCTGTAACGTCTCTGATATTTTGACCTTGAGTTTCCTTGCTTTGATTGATTGGCTGGGGGTTGATGCAGATGTTTGTGATAAAATCTCTTATGATGGCTTGAACTTAATGGTTTTCAAGTGCCCACTCACCATGGTACGCTAAATAGCGTAGTTAAGACGTGCGCCGAGATGCCCCTAATGGGTTCTGTTCTCCACAGTTGTAGGCTCAGGTACTTGTCCTTTACTGCTTTTGTTTTTGTTTGTTTGTTTGTCTTCCTTGCTTTTGATTGCTGTGGAACAACTTTGGCAAAAATGTGAATCTGGGATGTAGGATCTGCTGTGAACAGGAGAGATTTGCATTAATGCAAAGAATTTCTTGATGATGATTTTCCCTAAGTTAAAATATGTCACTTATGCCAGCAAATCACTCATCAGAGCTGTATCCTCATTGCTTCTACTAACTTCCCCTACTGCTGAGTAATCTCAGCACCTTCCTCCTAGCCAGTTAGCCTCTGGCATATGAATGGTGACTGGTTAGGGAGTGTGATTCTTTCAGGCCTGCTTCCCATTTGTGCCTCAGGCAGAGACAGATTCTGAAGTCACCCACTTGATTGCCAACAAAGCAGCACTTCGCCTCTACTGAGATGACTACCCTGCTGACACTGTCGTCAGCCCCCTGTGGTTGACTTCAGGATGCAGAGACAACTCAGCTTTTGTACAGCTCTGTAGAAATCTTGACGTTAGAGCTCTTTAAACCAGGCATATCTTGACTCTCCATTTCAGACTGCTGCCTTGTGCCTCCGTGAGAGATGCCTGAGTGCTTTGTGGTCACACACATGATAAATGTGCTGGTAACCCACATTTTGCAAGGGCTGCAAAATATTTTTTATTTCCCATATAAATGCTAACAGATGTAGCCTTGGATTGTGTAAAAGAACACCACAATGACTTAGGTAGCATACGTGTTTAAAGCCCATCTAAACGTATTAATGCAAATAAACATTTGACTGTAGGCAGAGCAGTGCCAAAGATGGACTCCCTCCTTCAGAGGTTTCATCTTTTTTCGAACCTAAAACATGAGGGTGGAGTGGGAGGGGAAGGGGAATGCAGTGATTTTTCCCAGCTGCTGCAGGTCTGGTCGGTTCCCCCCCCCCCTTTCAAATCACTGAAAGGTTATTTGACCCCTTACTACAGTCCTACCGTTTTGACAAGACAGCTTGCTGCTGGTAGTCTAGTCTCTTCGTCTTAAGTTTAATTTTCATGTCACTCTCTGGGTGGGTACCAATAGAGCTCAGATACTGAAATGAAAAGAGAAAAATCCAGTTGTAACTAACTAAATCTTCTGTGAAACCGTAGGTATAAATCTGCATGGGAAATTTTCAGAGGGACAGAGTGCAAATTATGGCAGAGTAGCCTAGTGATGAGAGGAGGAAAGCTGATTCTAGCTCACCTACTGATAGACCTGAGTAACCCACATAACCTGTCTGTGCCTCAGTTGCCCAGTAAAATGGGAATAATGATATTTAGGTTACAGATTTAGTTATAGAATATCATCAGGTGTTCTGGTAGATTAAAAAGGCTAGATAAGGACCATGAGTTATCATCTACTTCTGTTTTAGTCCATGAACAAGATTGAAAGGGATAAGCCTGGTATAATTCAACTACATCTCACTACTTATATACTACACATAGCTGGTGGGAAACATGATCTTCCAGGGTCTTTTCTCTGTTACAGATTTACACCCTATATGGTGAAAGCCACTTTCTCTGACAAGATCCTAGATTTGCTTTGGTTTCTAAAAGACCAGGACAATAACTAGTGAACAATAGCTTGCTCCAGCCTGTGAAACAAAGGGCTTTACAGCAGGTGTCTTGCTATAGCCCAGATGTGTTCTAGGTTTCTGTTTAAAAAAATGTGAGGGGGAAGCAGTAGTATTGTCTGAGGCAGAGAAGGGGAAAGAAACAGCATGCATGTAATCTCTTCCTTGATGAGAGATGAGATCATCCAGTTTAACCCTTTGCACTGGGAACTGTCAAATACTCTCCATCTGTGCATCTGCCTAAATGTTCATTGCATTTGAGGGTCTGCAAAATGTGACTGTCGCACAGGTTAGAACCCAGAGGTACGCCTGACAAAGATTTTCGTTGTGGGTGATGTGGTTTTCAGTAACCGTTCTAAAACGAGTCGTTATCAGGAGAGCTCACTGGAATACATGATCAGCTTGTGACTTTCCTTTTTAATTATTGCCTTGTCTAAACATCGCCTCCCTGAGTTTTTCTCCTGTTGGGTTTTTAACACAGTTTTTTATAAAGAGGGATAGTTTGCCAGCATGGTGGAGCCAGTGTGCCCGGTTCTGCTGTCTTCATAGCATTTGGAGAAAACAGCCACATATGGTACCCATGCCGGAGCCATCGCTGCTTACTGGAGAGAGTGCATTTCCTGCCTGCATCCTGCAATGAGCTGTTTGTCTCAGCCTTAACTCCAGTGACCAGTTAGAGCCCCTTGTAAGTATACCTCCCCTTCCACAGAACTAATCCTGTCTAAAGGTGTGTGGGTAAGGAGAGGTAAGGTGCTGAGCTGAACTGTATTCTCCTCTAGAATTCGGGAAACCTTTATTGTGCTGCACTTATGCTCTGGGTAAGCCCTAGGTTTAGCTTCTATTTCAAAGCCAGTGTGGGTTGTTGCAATGGGGATGGAGTCTGATCATTTCAGTTAAACATAACATGACTGGTAGATTTTGTAGGATGAAATTACTACTGATGAAGGTACTAGCTGATAGTCTTCAACAGTGATGTTATCTGTGCAGGGTAAAGACCAAGTAGCAGAAATCCAGGCTCTTCCACTGGGGTGGATCCACTTCTAAGAGACTCAGTGCTAGTCAGTTCTCAGCCTTTCTCTGAGACTGTTGGCACAAACATCCATTAGGACTAAACATATTGGTTTTTGCAAGGTTATTGCTAGCAAGCAGACTCTGACCACCCAGTATTTTTACACAATCTACTGAGAACAGACTGCGGCATTTGGCCTTACAGGAGGAGAATGAGGGGAAAGATACATTGGACAATCCCTTCATTCCATTGCAAAACCAGTAGGATTATTTGCATCTGTCAGAAAAAAACACGTGGACAGTCTCACTGGCATATACAGGTGTATTTTAAGACCCAGAAAAGTAGAGCTAGAAAAGTGAGAAGACTGGTCGGGATTCGGTTTTGGGTGTCATGCAACGGCTTGTGCAATGATGCAGTTTGTTCGAGGATCTGTTAAAACGTAGCTATGCATCATCGGTCAGTGGTTAAAGTTACAGGAAGCTTGTATCGGCATGTACAGTTTTTTGGTAAAGCAGTAGTTAGGTCAGGGAAATGACATAGATGCAGCCTCGTTCCTAGATTTGCCTTTTAAAAAAAATTGTAAAATTTATTAGAATAATTTGGAATGTGGTGGTTAAAGTTAGTTTAATTTTTTTTTTTATTTAATCTTCTTTCCTTTTCCTGTATATTGGGACACAATACTTAGAAATAGTGGTACAAATTTTCAGCTTCCCCATCTACTTATGCAAATTCTTTAATTGCATGCACATTAATAATATTTAGCTCTTTTCGTCTGTAGATCTCAAAGCGCTTTGTAAAAGAGGGCTGTATCAGCCCTCTCCTTTGTACTGGGGAAAAACTGAGGCTCTGATTAATGAAGCGGCTTGCCCAAGATCATTCTGTAGATCAGTGGCAGACTGGGACTAGAACCTAGTTTTCTCATGTCCCAGTTCAGTCCTGTGTCATTCAGGCCATGCTGCCTCTGTGCATAAGTGGCTGTAATGGGACAATTACTCATAGTCATCTATTTGTGCCAGTAGTGTCTCTATAAATTCACGCCTAACCTGAATCTCTGACTCTGCTTAGATGCTCCCAGCTTAGAAGGTGCTGTACAGCACTTCTTCTTTCTAGCACTCTAATGCAAAACATTTTCATAGATGCTTGGTTTCCAAAACCAGAAGGGAGTGATGTGACCATTCAGTCCTGTACGAGACAGGCCACAGAACTTCCACAAAATAATTTCAGCATATTTTGAAGGTAATTTATGTAGAAATAGATCATATATTTTCTATGGAACTTGTTAAATGAGTTCCTTTGTTATATGTAATGACTCCCACAGCTCTGAAAATAATAGTATCTACAACAGGCAATGGGATTGTGGCAAGGCATAGACTTGTAGGTAACGTTTTTATATGTTGTTTTCTGCAGGGACAAATTTTTAGTGCTGATCTAAAAGGCCCTTCCTTTTAGAGTGACCAGTGGAATGCAGTCTCTGCCTCTGACCACATGTGTGTAATGAAGGCAAATAATCCCACACATAGTTAAACAAACCTTGTCTATGATGAAAATGGGAAACGTTTATACAGCTACAGAACTGTTTTGTGACGGTTAAGCTGACCCTTTCCTTCCCTAGACATTAGCCTGCCCTTCTGACAGTAGTCAGTGATATTTATATGCTGTGGTCATGAAAATTGCAAAACATCTGTGGTTCAAGGGTGTGAAAAAACACTCCCTGAATGACATATACTTTGCTAGTGTAAGTGCTTGTGTGTTGATGGGAGATGCACTCCCACTCTTATAGCTACTGTTGCTCATTTTGGTGGTTTTATTATGTCGGCATGAGAGCTGTCTCCAGCTGACATAACGTAGCTACCATAGAAGCTCTTCTACAGCTAGCTGCTCAGCTGTACTGATACAGATGTGCTGCTGCAAGTTTTAAGTGCGGACAGATCCTTCCTGATGGAAGGTGCCCATATATCAGCCTGAGGACTCAGTTTTCAGCTTATCCACAGAACAGGAGCTGCTTGAACAATAGCTGTGCACGCTTCCTGCACCTGATATTTTGCTTATTAAGATAATCTTTAAAAATCAGTGGAGCTTTCAGACACGATTCTCATTTATTCCCTGGCCTCTGTCCTCATTCTGACAATTGCCGGCAATCAGAGCCAGTTGTGACTGTGGTAGGAGCTTGTTAGTTATTGCCAATTTCTTTCCTACAAAGAAGAGCACGCGGTGGCCTAGTAACTGCTGTGTTACAAGGTTTAGCACACAGAAATTAAGTAGGATAGACAAATCAATTTCTAATCTTAATGCTCTTGCTTTCTTTTTGTCTGTTGACAACCATCTTTTATTTTACACAGCTTATGAGTCATGTCTGTACCAAGCAGCTTTGAGATTGGGAACAGAAAAGATGCCCCATGTATTATGGGATGTATTTCTCTCTTATCCCATCAGAACTGCTGCATGGCACAGCACGTTGCAATTTCCTTCTTGCTCTTCCTGTGTAAAAGAAACAGCAACCCATGACTGGCACAGTACCTGCAGTGTATTGTGTTACTGAGAACATTCATCTTCTGTGTTTCAAGGGCGTAGTATCCTGTGCTTAATCAGAAGCTGACACCAGTACAATTTATGACATGATTGCATTGAATTAGATTGACTGTTAACATTGTTTGAGGTCACTTATGTTTATTTCATTGCCTGCCCTTTTAAAACAAGGAGCTCTTTGGGTTGGCAGAAGGGGGTGTCCTGCAACCTGGGTAAAAATTTGCCTGGTGGCCATAACATATTAGTGGTAGCTACGTTTTAGAGTTAATTTCTGCATGGGTTAGGCACTGCTGGTGTTCACTTTTACAAATGCTGACTGGGCACCAACACTGTGTGGTCACTGGTGTATGGAGTTGATCCCTGTAACATTGTTTTTAAATGATCATCTGATTTGCCATTAGAAAAGAGCTAAGTCTAAGCCAGAATCTTAGGTTTAGCTAAACCAGGGGTCAGCAACTCAGAAGATAAGAGCCATTTAAAAAAATTCTTTCAATAACCGAGTGTTTTGAGAGCTGCAGTGGTTGTAGCCTCCTGGTTGAAGGGTAGTGGGAGCTGGGCCAGGGTGCCTGCTGCAGGGTCCCCTGCCTGGAGTTGGAGGGGAGATGGAGGCTGGAACTGGGATCAAGCCCCCTGTAGGCTCCCCCAGTGGCGAGGGGAGCCTGTTGCCTACATGGGCCTCCCACGCAGGGTCCTTTGGCGGTTGCGGGGCCTAGAGCCGCGAGGGGGCAGCCAAAGAGCCACTTGCGGCTCCAGAGCTGTTAGTTGCCAGCCCCTGAGCTAAACAAACAAGGAGTCCTGTGGCAGTTTTAAAGACTAACAGATTTATTTATTGTATAAGCTTCGTGGGAGAAAATCCTACCTCATCAGGTTTAGGTGTACCTCATACACTAGAGACTGGCATGTAGGAGTGATGTTTATGACACCAGTGCAGTTGTGAGACAGCGTAGATGGGCAGTGGTGGTCATACTATTTGAGAAAACAATCAATCTGTGAAAACCTGCAGTATTTTGTGATAAATCATTTTATGCCTGAAATCAAGCTGCATTGTTTTGTTTAGACCATCAGCCCTTGGAGGCAGAATCCATGCGGTCTTAGGTGTGTGGGATTTTGTATAGTAGCAAGAGAAGCATGCTGTTTGTGTTCAATAAATAAAAACAAAAATCAAGACCCAAAATCCCCTCCTGATTTTTTTTCATTGACTAAGTTGACATGTCTGGTTTCCTGTGGTATTGAGCAGAAAACTGCTGTAGATCAGAAGGCAAATTCTGGAACATTAAAAGATTTCAGCTAAACCCTAGCAAGAAGGTCTGGGAATACATGGAGGGGGGATGGAATAAGGCAAGAGCAAAATGCATGAGCCTTTGAAGCCATTAAGAGCATTCAAAGAAAAAGTGCTCAGTTAAAACCCAGTAGGGCAGATTACTGGAAGCCTGGACAAAAGATACTCAGAAAGGGAATGACATGCTGATCAAATTTATGAGTCAGTCAGCTCCTTTTCTTTCTAATCTCAGTAGCTGTCATGCAATTAAAATGTTTCTAATTTATTGATCTTGGATATTAAAAAATCGGCCCAGTGGAAGAAGCAGTATTTACTTGCAGAAGCATGTGAGATTAGAGGAGCAGTCACGGTCCATTCATTTACATTAGGTGCCAACCGTTTTGCAGAAGTAACCCACGCTAACCATGCTTGTTGTTTGCAAGCTCAGTGTTTATCTTCTTTATATGAGGTTGGCGAAGGATTGGACTTCTAACATGAGGGCTGATCCAGTGGCTTGCTCTTTACAGGCTCTTTTTCTTTCTGTATTGGAAGAACAGAAACTCCAGTTACTGATGTCTTTTGGTTTCTCTGGAAATAATTAGGGAGCGCTAACAGTAGAGTTCAGCTCCATCCTTGCTTCTTCTCTGGGTCCTGGAAGGCCATGTCAGGGAGGAAGATGTTTAGTGAAAAGTGATTCCATAATCTTTGGTAAAAAGGCACACCACGTCACTCCAATGTGATGTTTTCAAAACTGCTTATTAGAGGGGTGATAACAGAATAATAAATACAGTACCTCCCCTACTTTTGATCTGCTTCATTAGACTAAGTTTCAGATTTTTGTAGAATGTGAATATTAACACCCCCCTACACACTGTACAGTACTTCTTGCTAAACAGTAAAATCCCTGACTGTTGGAATAAAGTATATGGGCATCATTGAGATTGCTCATAATTTTAAATTCTGCTGGCTGGAATCAGTCTGGCATGTCTGATGCCCTTGCTCATGCATAGTTCTTCTGATTCCACTGGGACTATTGGAGGAGCGGAGATGTTAGAAACAGGCCTTTTAAATGGAAGTGCAGATTTCAGGGCACAAAGTTAACTAGCTTTAAATCTCAAATGTAGTTTACTTTAAAATAAAAGGGGGTATGCCAGCTGTAACATAGGGCCTCATTCAATCTGTTTAAGTCAGTGGGGAAATCTTTACTGCCTTTGGTGGGAGTTGGATTGGCTCCATATATAGAAATGTTTTTTTCTGAAAATTAAAAAAAAAAATTTTTTTTTGGAATCTTAAATACAGCTCACCTACCTTAAAAACAGACATCAGAATTGGAAAGGAAATTAAGCTGTCTGTTCCCATTGTCTTTGTTGAGCAAAGCATAAAAAGTAAACCACACAGCACAAATGATGAAAAGTAAATTGGGATTTTTTTTTTAAAGTTCTGAACATTTGAGTAACATGGGTATAGATTTAAAAAACAAGACACCCCACTACCCCCCACTTCTTTTGTCCCATCAGCATCCCTTTTAAAAAAGAAAAATGAACCACTTCATTCAGAAATGTGATAGAATACAGGAAAAATTGGCTGTATTTAGCAAAAAATAAAACTACTGTTCGAGTGTTTTGTTTTTAAATGGGAAGCAAAGTGTGGAACCACAGCCCATTTATGCATACACATGCAGTGTAAGCACAAGCACAGCAAAAAAAGCTTTAGTAGTGTGCATTCAGAAAAATATTCCAGAAAAGTACAATGAAATTTAAAAAATGTGCCTTGGTGGCTTTTTTGGTTTTTTTGGTCTGTTGTTTTTTCTTTTAGCTGTGCAGTGGTAGATGTTAAACAACCCTGTCGAATTTTTAAAGCCACTGTCCCAAGTTGTCTTTCTTCTGTACATAAGAAATTTTAGACATAGATTAAGTTATTGGAGTAAAGTCAAAGGATTTGAGTCTGACAGTCTACTTCTAATTTTAAATTGTTGTTGGAGCCATGCACACAAATTGAGTATTATTGTTAGATGCCATTTGACTACCTGGTTTTGCTCAACTAACTTCCTGGTGAAAATTGATCATGGGGCCTGTAGAAAATTTGGCCCCCTTTTTTCCTTAAAGAATAAGATCAGTGAAACGAAGACATGACAACTAATGCTTGCTGTAAAGGGACATGAACGGTTCTGATAAAGAATAAGATGTGATCATGCTGGAGCAGCACCAGAACAAAATAGTTCGTGTTTCTCAAGGAGCAAACATGAAAACCATAAAGAAACGGTAGGATAAAGAGGGATGGACATTCTTTCATTGCAAGGCACTGAAAGCATTAGCATATTAGTGAGGGAGTTTTTCACTGATGTTAGCATGCTGTCTGCTATTTATCATAATGTAAACACACCATTTAATACAGGAGGATTAAAACTCATCCCAGAGGATTATGTCATGTTCCACTCTCTATACCACACAATAGATTTTGCTTTTCTGATTTGGTGCATGGCACTGAAAGCCTCAGTTATGAACTCACTTGATTCAAGATTACAGAGAGGAGAATATGACAGAGTGGCCATTGTATTTTGCCAGATAAGTGATTTTGATTTGATGGCTTTTTATGCCCATGCACTGTTGCTGAAATTGAAGACTGTCCTTTGAATCAACTAGGATGGTCCAGATTGCTGCCATGGTTCTCGAGAACAATTGAGGAAGGTAAATTTTGATGACTTTCTCCTTGGTTTGAAAGTTCTGACGAAATGGGATTTTCTCCCAGGAAAGCTCATATAATAAATAAATTTGTTAGTCTTTAAAAGTGCCACAGGACTCCTTGCTTGTTCTGCTGAACTATACTGACACGGCTGCACTCTTGGAACTCATGTTTGCTGCTGCTGATGAGAATCTCTGGCAAAAATGAACCGAAGGAGCCTTGAGTTAGGGAGAAGCAGAAAATAGGAGGAACCCTAGCTCCATCCTCCATCCTTGAATCATGGGGAACTAAACTCCTGTGGCTCACTTTCCTGGTCTTCCTATGGGACACATTTATACCAAACTCATGGGTTTCTCATGCAGCTTCATAAGTATTCCTGGAATTCTCTGAGGTCATGAGAATAAGGAAGATAGAAAAATACAAAGTAATAGTAGCATAATAGTCACCCTGAAAAGCCGTAGGAAGATACTGTATGTCAACCAGACAATGAAAGACGCTTTTTTTTTTTCATTTCTAAAAGCAGCTGCACATGACTACAGAAGACCTATTTTGACTTTATATTAAACTGAGAGTAGCATTTGGGCTCTACTGTGCTCCGTCTTCAATTACAATTTGCCTTGTTGTGCCCTCACTTCATCCCTGTTTTCTGTCACTTAGGCTCTGCCATGAGTTAAAGGGGGAAAAATGCCCCCTGCCTGATTTGCCGTCACCACTTGTTGCAGTATCCACATTGTCCCATCCAAGTGCTGATTCAGCTGGAGTATGTTTAGCTTGGGAGACCTGTTGGTGGTCTGACTGCTGGCAGATGTTAGCTCTGTCCCACAAGTACCATAAATGCACTGTGATAAATGTGACTAATTGATAAAAATGGATTATCAGATGCCTTTTTGACCTCAAGACAACAGTCAAACCTCAGCAGCTCCCAGACCTAAGCTTAATAACTTTATATAGAAGTACAGAATACTGTATGCATCTGTATTGACTTTTTAGGGTTTTTTTTTTTTTTTTTGGCATATTTATGGTGACTGTAATGAAGTTAGAATTTATTCCCATTGATGTCACTGGAATCCTTAGCAGTGATGTTGCTTGGAGTAGGATTTGGCCTATTGTGACCCGAGAGTTTCCATCAAAACTTCATTTTATTAGTCATCTAAAAGCTTTTTGATTAAGATGTGCAGGAATCAAGAATGTGATCTCTAGAAAACTAAAAGAAGCAAAAGCTATGCTTTTTTAGAGGCTTCTTGCAGATGTGAACTCGGATCAGAATATTCAAAGCACAGGCTTGTACCCCAAGAACTCATATGATGCCCTATTACATTGATTTCCTCTGCAGACTCAAGTGTGCCAAGGAATGATAGATGTGCTTAGAAGTAGTTTTGTTAGGCTTCATCCTGTGGCAAGTAGTCGATGCATATTACTTTGTGCCTTTGTCTAGTGCAGTGTTTCTCAAACTTTTTGTGTGAGAGACCTCCTTTAAACTTAAAAAAAAAAAAAAATAGCGAAGTTCCCCCCACCTTAAACACAGGGACTGTGGCTCAGGGATTTGGTTCTGAAACATACAGATTAGTTCAGGGGTCTCAAACTCAAATCACCACGAGCGCTGCATGAGGACTAGTACAGGGCCACATAAGGATGAGGATGTTAGCACCCCTGAAACCTTTACATACAATGATATTGCAAATATTGGTAACAATATTGCCATTGCGGGCCACAGCAAATAGCTTTAGGGGCCATATGCAGCCCATGGGCCGTGTGTTTGAGACCCCCAGATTAGTTACTGGGGTCTCCTGTGATGTGGGACTCCAGGCAATTGTCTTTCTTCCTACCTCCAGTCTAGCTTGCAACCCACTTTGACCTGTCCAATGACCCCCAGGTTGAAAAACAATGGTTTAGTGGAAAGCATCAGCTCTAGTTTGTCTTATAGTAGAACCTGAGTTATGAACACCAGAGCTATGACCTGGCTGGCCAATCAAACAACTCATTTGGAACCAGAAGTACACAATCTGGCAGTAACAGAGGATTGCGCCCCTCCAATCCCCCCAAGAAGAGGAATGCCACATTTTTGCTTAGTAAAGTAGCTGCATTAAGTCAATGTTCAGGTGTAAACTTCTAACAGAACACCCAGAAAGTTTTGTTCAGGGTTATGAACAGCCTGCATTCCCAAGAATGTGTAGAGCCCTGTGCAGATACAAAAATGTGGATCCGCATCTGCTCAGTGACAATATGTATATAAAAATAAATCTGTTAGTCGTAAAGTGCCACACGACTGTGTGTGTGTGTGTGGGGGGTTTTTTCTTTTTGCTGGACTAGACTAACACGGCTATCCCTTTGGAAAGTATCTATATGGTCCCTGATCCACATGCCACAACTGAGCTTGGGCTTATAGTCAGCACTTTAGCCTTCGATTGGCTCATTCCTCACAAGAGACCCGGCAACTTTTGCTTATCTTGTTTGTGGTTAAATCTCTGATTGACAGCATGGCATGCGAACTGCAAACAAGAAAAGAAAGAATTGGGCAGGGAAGTCATGGGGAATGAGACAATCAAAGGCCAGCCTGCTGACTGACTGACAGTGAGTGATGACTCCCCAAGCCTCAGCCTGCTGTGACTGAGATGCTGATTGGCTGGCAGACCACAGTCAGAGGTGAGCTAGGATTGATTGGAGTGCTTCCTTGTTCCCCTTTGCGCTGCTGACACAGATCAGAGAAGCAGCTGCAGGGATGAATTGCATCCTGGGCAGATAAAAATAGAATCCACATCTGCGGGCCATTCTGCAGCAATAGGTCATGGATGTGGATACCTGCAGATCTACAGGGCTCTAGTCCTGTGACACCTTCAAGACTAACAAATTTCTTTGGGCATAAGCTTTTGTGGCCTGCAACCCACTTCATCATATGCATCAAAAAGCCCACAAAAGCTTATGCCTGAAGAAAGTTGTTAGTTTTTAAGATGCCACAGGACTCTCAATGATTTTGCTGTACACAGACTAACGTGGCTACCCCTCTGGAACATGTTTCCGTTCCCAAGGTGTTTGGAACTCTGGGTTTCTGCCATATTTGTATTTTTAATGGACAGAAGTGGCTACCACAATTTTGTTGCTCATAAGCTTGGTAAATTACTCTCCTAACGAGCATTGTAAATAGCACAATATACCTTACATTGCAGCAATGAGCTCTGTTGTGCTTAGAAGACCGCTTCATGGTGAAGAAGACACAGCTGCCATTTTTGGGTTATCGTCGCATGACTTTTCCAGCTAGAGAAGTAGAATGGTTGTGACCATTAAGATTCATAGTCTTAAATTTCATGGCCAGAAGGGACCCATATGAGTATCTAGTCTGACCTTCTTCAGACTGCGGGCCAGAGAACCATACTTAGTAATTTCTGGATCAAGCCCATGAATTAAACTCCTCTTGGTTTTAGTTCAGCTCACACAAGTAAAGTGTTGATAACAATCTTTGGGCTTGATCTTCAGGCTTTTACACACACAAATGTTCCAGTTTAAATCACAGGAGCTGCTTGTATGCATGAATGTTCAAGGTAGGGGCCAACAGCTACTCTCTGAGTTCATTCCCGTAGCTATCAATTACTGAAATAGTAATTAATGCTTATCTTCCTCTTAACTGTCATTGGTAAATGTGTATCCCATATAGAGTGTTTTGCATATGCAGTGTGTGCAAGACAGTATGTGTGCTCATCTGTATATACATTTATAGGTAGGCATTGGTGTATTTAATGAATGTCACATTACTTTCGGAATTATAGATGCAGGCTTTGTTTCAAAAAGCTGTTGTTAGGATTCAGCACAATTGGCAGGGCATCTGTTGCTGCATTGTTGATTCTTATGAGGTCACAACAGCAGATGGGAACATTGTGTTTCTCAGCTCCCTTTTGGTAACCTCCTGGATGAACGAGATCCTGGAAATTAACATGCTGGATGGAAATGTTAATACAATTTAAACAACTGATACACAAAAGAGTAGGAATATGCAAGATGACTGACTACCTGTGGTGTTTCTGTGAGAGAGCATGAAGAGAGAATACATAGCCAGAGAGCTGAGGTAAAGAGGAAGGCCTGCCCAAATCAAGGGTATTTCACTAGAGCGAGATATTCCAAGGTGCCGTTTTGCTGTTACTCGAATTTCATGGACCAGGGTCCATAACTATGGAACTCAGATCTGTGAAAACGGGAGTGGGTCTGCAATGGCACCTTTGAAAATCTGACTGGTTCATTAAGAATGTTTCTGTAATGCATAAATCCTACCTCGGCATAATGACTGGAGCTATACCATAATTTTCCTGGTCTCTGGTTTGGAAGGGGCTGGAAGCTGTATGGGTAGTAGAACTGGGGCCAAATGGCAACTTAAGATCTGAGCTCTCATATCTGTAATGGGCAGAATTGAAGATGCATCTGAATTTCATAGGTGTTTGAACCTCTAGACCAGAGCGAATCTAGATTACAAATTTTGAACTTGGCCCTGGGTCTTTGCTTCTGACGCAGGCCCATTTTCTGCTAAAAATTAGATTTCTTGAAAGAGAAGGAGAAAAACTGTTTGCAGTTCCAGGTGGATCTTTTTTTGTACTTTTGGAAAGCTAAGCAACTATCAGCTAGCACTTTTTCTTCACGGAGGAGGGGAGAGAAAGAGTTTTATTATTACAAGCTATAAGTTTTCTCTCCAGTAATAACATTTTCACACTTTCCCAAAAATCTTTTATTGATTCTCAAAAGGAGCCTGCCAGTGACTGGTCTTCTTTTTAAGAGGCAACATTGCCGTTGTTCCTTATTTTCAGATGCTTTATGTTAAGTTGTTTCTTCATAGATGTGATAAACAATCTCTATATACAGCTTTTCTCTGGAAATGTTAACCAGGAAGTTTAAGTAGGAAAACTAAGTCGAAACATTCACAATGCTCACCTTTTCCTGGTATTGCCACCCTGAATATTTTTCCAATAAAGCAGGGCGTCTTTTGTTCTTCACAACCAGAAACATAGTAGTCCCAAGAGAAGGTGCATAGTACTGGACAATACGTAGACGAAGTGATTAGAGAGGGGAAAGGTGGTATTTAAAAGCAAATTAATGGAAATCTTTTGTCTGATCATAGTTAGTTAGAATTGTATTTATTAGATAAAATTTAAGGGCAGTCAACATAGAAAAAGTAAATCCTTGCACTACTGAATACTGATTGCAACTTTTGTATACCACTGCCCTTGGTTGAGTGAAATCAAAACTGCTCATTTATGTGTCATGGGCTTTTACTTCTAAAGTGTAGTGAAGTAAATGTGTATCTCAGGAAGTTGTAGTTCAAATGGTAGGGGCCGATGCTTTTGTAGGGGGAGGATCTGAGTTTTTCCATCGCTGGTATGGTGATTCTAAATGGCCAGATTGTCCAATGACATCTTGTTGTTTGAACAAGCAAACACAAGAGGTCCTGTGGCACTTAGAGACTAACAAATTTATTTTTTGCATGAGCTTTCATTGGAGAAAATCCCACTTCGTCAGACACTTTGAAGATGGGGAGGATTCTGTAAATTCTCCACCTTCAAAGCGTCTAACAGAGTGGGATTTTCTGCCACAAAAGGTCATGCAAAAACTAAGTTTGTTAGTCTCTAAGTGCCACAAGACTCCTTGTTTGTTTGTTTCACTGAACTAGGCTAACACGGCTACCACCTTGGATCTTGTTATTTGAGAATCTTCAACATTAGGAAGAGGAGAGCAAGGAAAAACTCCCTATTTTATATATTTTAGGTACAGCTGATGCACATGTAGTGATGGGCACAAGCCAGGATGCAGATTCAGGTCTGGATTTTAAATTTCCAAAGGGGCAGCTGTGTTAGTCTCGTCCAGGAAAATAAACCAAGGAGTTGTGTGGCACTTAAAGACTAACAGATTTATTTTTTGCATGAGCTTTCATGGGAGAAAATCCCACTTCGTCAGATGCTTCGAAGATAGAGGAACTTAGTTTGAGGCATCTGACGAAGTGGGATTTTTCTCCCATGAAAGCTCATGTGAAAAATAAAATCTGTTAGTCTTTAAGTGCCACATGACTCCTAGATTTTAAACACTCCCAAAACTTGAACTGTGTGATTTGTTGGGCTCTGGTTCGCGTATAGGTAGAACCAAATAATGATTTCATCCATTTATAGGTCCTAATAGTGACATTCAGTTCTTGCTTTGGCTCCAGGGTGTTTGAATTCAGGGTTCTGATGCAGACCCATGCAAAGGAGTTTTGATACTTTCACACCTTCCAGAAGGAAATGCTGAGACTGGCTTGGTGTTGGGGTTTCTCAGCTCGAAGAAGTCACTGATGACAATGCAGGTGTGGTGGTTGTTTTTCAATGTATTGCTGAACTCAAAGCCCTGAGAAGTTTCTCTCCTCCCTGAGTGGAAAGCCCTGCTTGAAATGGTGTAGCTTTGATATTTTACGGTTTTGCAAAAACAAGCTATTTCCTTCTGATGCAAAAAATAGAAAAACAAAACCTTTCTTACCAAAGCTCACACAGCTCAAGAAACTGGCTTCTAGGAGCCTGGGAATGGAAAACTAGAATATACCATAACTGTAGAGGTGATCACAAAGCCTTCAAACTGGTCATTGTGTGGAAACAGGGCAAGAGGCCTGTAGTTGGCCCAAGGATAGGATTTTCTCTAAGCTCATTTTGAAAGACATGACATAGAAAGTCTTTCAGTATGAAGTATCCTTTAAATCCAGGGTGATCCTGCAGGTGATTGTTGTGCTGACTCAAACATTTTAATATTTATCACCAGAGGTTCCAGTGTAAAGTGGATGAAATGGACGGTTGCCTCTGTGGGACTGAAACAGGGCTGTTTTTATATTCTCACCACTGTTACTCACGTGTCAAAGTGCCCTTAGTGGGATACCAGTTTATACCAGAAACCAAATCCATATGGACCCTGCTCTGGAGCCCTTGTTGTCTAAACAAGAATATTGCTATGGAGAACATAAAACTCTAGGGAACTAGAGATGAGGCCAGAGCAACAGTCCAAATCTGAACACATCAAACTGTGGGGAAGTTAGGATCAGGAGCTACACCTCTTAGCAAGTGCCTGTTGTCTGTGCCAGGCCCAAATCTAAATTCCTTCCTGATCTAAATAGGGATACAGATCCAAACATCTCTTTGTACTGGGAATGGTTTCTCTCATTTGCCTACTGAGTGGGGGGTCCAGTTGGGAAGAAATATTTATTCGTGCTGGTGTCTGAAAGAAAGAATAGGAGAGGGATTGAAAAAGGAGAAAAAGATGGAGTATAGAAAAGTGAGAAGAGATGAAGAGAGGGTCAGATTCTAGCTTTTGCAAGCAAATAATATCAGCTTTTACACATAAATCTGTTTAAAAAAAAATTAAGCTTGGACGGTTGAGGAACACCAAACCTTAAAGCTCTTCATTCTGAAAATTCTCTAACTACTACTATTACAGTAACAGCTCAAATGACTATGGGAGGAAAAGTGTGTTTGCTCCAATCCCTTTGCTGTATTTTCCATTTTACTTTGTATAACAGAAGCTTTTTTGTGTGTTGGTGTCATTGATGTTATTTTTTCCTGTTTGGTCAGTCATTTCACCTGGATCCCATTTGTTTGTGGGGGTCTTGAATATAGTCACATTAGAGCAGAAAACATTTTTATAGAATATGTAAATAAGATCGCAGAACCATAGATTGGGAGGCATCTGAACCTGTATCTACTTCTAATTTAATATATTTTATAAGTTGAATGGTGGATGATGCCCCTTTAAAACTGTCACAAAATTACTTCAGCATGCACAATGGAAAGTTGTGCAGTCAGTAGACTGTAAGCTAAAAATGGCCTTGTTTACCACTCTCCGGCTATCTGCATCCATAAAAGAATGAAATGATTCCCCTAGTGTACTTGGCCCCAGCATGCTTTCTGTATATATCTGGTTTGCATGGCTATTCTGTTTGGGTGATTGTTTTCAACAAACAGACACATAATGATAGTTCCAGAGAGGTAGCTGCGTTAGTTTAGTTCTGCAGAACAAACAAGGAGTCCTGTGGAGCTTTTAAAGACTACCAAACTTATTTATCACATGAGCTTTTGTGGAGAACACCAGACAAAGCCGCATCTCTGATGGTGCTTAAGTTCTCCAGTGCATTGCTTACCCTGCTGTACAGTTTTGGATCATTGCTTTATTTCTATGTCCATAGATAGCTGGAGCAACAGGGAGTATTTCTGGCCCTTTAGAGCCAGATGCTTCCTTTTTAAGGCATTCAGCTTGCTGCTTCCTGGGAGCAAGTGCTCCAGCACCAGCAAGGAACAGAGGCACAGACAGCTGTTCTTCTGGCATTGTCCCCTCCTCTCACCTTAGGCACATCTGCCTAGCAGGCTGTGCTCAGAGTCTTGCCTTTTCAACCTCATAGTCATGGGTGGGTGTATTTTCTGCAGTTTTTCTTTCTTACGGGAATTTGCAGTTCTGGTGTTTGGGCAGTCAAACATCTAGCTGTTGAGTCCAATCTCTTGGATTTTTTTTTTTTTTTAAATCATGTAATCACCAAATAGTTTACTGCTTGTTTCTGTTTCCAGATATGTGTTCTAATTAACCAACTTTGCTTATTTAATTTAGAAACAACTTCACAGATTTAAAAAAAAAACAATTGTAAGGCATAGGGGAATGAAGAAAAAGTGTGTGTGTGTGTGTGTGTGTGTGTGTGTGTGTGTGTGTGTGTGTGTGTGTGTGTGTGTGTGTGTGATGTATATGCATGGACATGACTTTATTCAACAGTGGGCATGCTTTAGTATACAGAAGTGTATTTTTCTATACCGTAAGGGGTCGGGACTTGGTCGTATGTTCTGTGACTCAACACATAATAGAGTAGTTTTGGGAGAGTGCCTGCTGTATGCCAAAATTCAGTGTGTAATTCTAATATGTAGTCTTGAGACAATACTCCTCTGAGCTTCCTTTTACCCTCTGTAACTATTTATTATGATAATACATAGGGTCTCCAGTCAGGTTTGGGGCCCTACTGTGCTGCAGGCTAAATGAGCACAAAGTAGTGGCATCATTCAGCTCCCAGTGGATTTACAGTCTAATTTAAGTATAAACCTAACAAGTGGATTTAGCAAATAGGAAGGGGAAGGGTTACTGCAATACATGGATAAAATCATGTGTTTGAATGGACTGACAACAGGATGGGGCATGGGTCACTTGCTGATGGATAGTCTGGTGGAGTCTCTGTATCCTGAAGTTTTTAACCACTATTTGAGGTCTTCAGTCGCTCAGTCGTAGGTTAGGGGTCAGTTATGGGAGGATGTGGGTGATGTTCTGGTGCCTGCGATGTGCGGATGGTCAGACTAGAGGATTATAATGGTCCCTTCTGACCTTTGCATATATGAGGACAGCTTGATGAATTAAGAATCAAAAAACTAAAAGACTTCATGGGGAAATAGGAGGGTTTGTGTCTTTGACTTAACCTAAATTCCCAGCAGGTATGCTGTAATTTCTGTAGATTCTTCTGTCTCAAAAGAACCACTAAAGTATGAAAGTCTGGCCGTTACTGAGAATGTGGTGTTTCTGGTTGTAGTTTCTCTAAAACAGTGCTGACTACAATGGTGATGTGATTCTTTTCACATGCAGGTGTCTGTATTTTCATTCTGAGATCTTTATCTTGAAGAAAAATTCAAGCTTACATTAAAACTAAAAAGTTCACCAAATGGGCAAGTCTCCATTCACAGCAACTTTGTAGTTCACTATCCATGCAGCACAAGCTGTTGTTGTTTTAGTAGACTTTCATTTCTTTAAATGAAGATAAAGAAGAACATTTAGAAACCTGTGAAAATTTTTGAGCACAGTAAAGAAGACTTAACAAAGCTAGCTTGGAATCTGATTGATGCTCTGTGTCATCTCCATTGTGTTTCTGCCAGTAAAGTGACACATCTCTCATACTTGATTCTCCTTCATACTGCGATTGTCATCCTCTACCCCACCCTCCATGGTGGAGATATCACATATTTCAGTTACTCTCTATTTAAATAGCAACACACCTTACAATCCAAACAAGTCAGTCATCATTAGACATTGAGGAGTATCAGCAGTGAAAGAGGTTACAGGTGGAGCCTGGGGAGCATGAGGGAGGGGTTGAATAATCACAGTTTTATGAAAGGCTTCCTGTTTAGAAATGGAATAAGTAAAGAGTGCTTTCCACTGGCGTGGAGGTGTGTTTTCTGTAATGGTGTGGAAGAGGTGAAAGTAAGCCACTGACATAGTCGTAGGAACATGCATTGATTAAAATGCCCATGAGGAATACCATCCAGTCATATCATCTAGTAAGATGAGACACTTAATAAAAACATGGTGTCCTTCCTCTTACATAATCTCTCTTAAGCTAGGGGATTGGAGTTTATAGTTCATCAAGTAGAAGGTTACATTGGCAACTTGTTGGAAGCTTGCACCTAACTTGCATGTCAGGGAAATTTCTTTCCTTAAAACAGAGATTTGACCCAAAGATACTGCAGTTCCCAGCATGCAGTGCTCTATCAGGATGGAGATGAAATATTGCACCCTGGGAATTATAGGCTGTGTGGTCAGCCTTTAAGGGTATTTGTTTAAGCAAAGTATGAGACATTTAAAGTGCATCACATTTGTGCTATGTTTAGCTATTCTAGCTTGGCAGTGATTAAATCCTGGGTCTTGAAAACAAACAACCTTAGAAACAAGCTGTGATGTGCTGTAAAGAAAACAGTGAGCACTGCCAGGGGTTGCCAAAGTCTGAGAGACAAATCAGTAACTCTACAGGATGTGGTATCCTGTATGATTCAACATCTGTACAGTTTCAGTATTTGGTACATGTGTGCTTTTGCAGGTTTGGCTGTGAGTGCAGTATGTATTAAGGCTGGGTGGTGGTTGCAACTTCTTGCCACCACACCATCTACCTTTGCAATTGGGTTCTTGACTTGCACGGAGAAATCTCTTTGGAAATTCAAAAGCTGTCTCTTGGCACAAATAATTGGGGGTCCTGTGTGAAAAACACACAACTGCTCTGTGCTGAGCAAGAGATGATTGTTCAGATATTCGTCTAGGAATCGTTCCTGTTGTCTGGAGTTGTTTGTTTTAGCAAAGGTGCCTATTTCTGGCTTTTCTGTGGTCTGTGAAAGAAAAGGCGCTGTGCAATGGCAGCATATTACTGCTTTTGGCCTCATCCACACTAGCATTTATGCTACAGGATCTTTTGTCACTCAAGGGTGTGTTTATTTCATACGGCCTCTGGTCCATAAGCGACTCTCTCTTCCTATGTGTCAGCTTGACATTTTAAGGCAAGTTGATCTTCTGTTAGCAGTTCCCAGATGTGAGCTCCAGGGGATGCCCCTAGCAAAGAAGCAAGGTTTCTGTGAAGTGCGTGTCATGGGCTGGTTGTCTTGCTAGCTCTTGCGATGACTCAGCACGTCCTCTACACACCACCATTGTTTTTGTTCAAAAGAAAGTTTTGAGTCGGCTTGGCTTGCCTGTGTACGTACTTACATGTTCCTGGACTTACAGTTTGGGTCTTGCTGAAATGAGAAGCTTTTGGGTAGTTCGGTGACATAAAAACACTCCAAGGTTATAGAGTTGGGTGGACCGTGATGGGTGTACTTCAACAGTGCAGCTGTTGGAGATCTCCCTTAGCTGGGAGAAGTAGTAAGTCCCTTGTCCTTTGTATGGGCTGAACCACAACAAAGTCAGTATTCTACAAGTCAGCAGAACCAGTGCTGCCGTAGTGGTTGTTGTGGTTTCCTATCCATATTGGGGAGAAATCATTGTACATTTCTCCAGTACAGATGATGCTGAGCTAAAGTCACAGTTCTCCAGGCCCCGAAACCAGTTTAGAAGAGCCTGGACGGGTGGGAGTTTATATTAGTGCAACATCTTTCAGCCGGTGGTTTCTACTGCAGTGCATTTTAGTTTTGCTTAGGCAGTACCTCGGGCTCAGTGCACAATGGAACGTCCTCGAATATAGTGCTTTCTTGCCTTGCTGGTCTGCCAGTACTTGAGTTTGATGCATTTCATGGCACAGTGCAAGGCCAGGCTGTTCACTAAGAGCTGGCTTGAAGATAATTGGAAACGGAGGGCAGCCTTGACTCAGTGGTTTGTGGATGAAGTGTTTTCTGTCCCGTTGTTGTTGCTATGGCAATTTAGCTGAAGGATTTGGTCGTTTGTCTATTGCTGCTGCCTTTTGAGGGCAGAGTGGTGTGATTTTTAAAAAGTATTGTGCTATTTAGATATATATTTAATTACTTTACAAATCTGTATGTGTGCCCAGTGGCTTCTATGGTTGAGTGCATGTTAGTTTGTTTGCTGCTATTACTATTTATTATTATTTATTTATCATTGCTGTTATAGAGTATCTTCTACCAAAGGATTTCAAAGGGCCCACAATATGCTTATAACTTCCCTCCCCTAAGTAGCTTTCAATCCAAAATAATAAGCAGTGTAGGAAGCAAGAGGAACACAATCAGAATATACAGATTTAGGTTTTTTAATGTGGTTTATAGACAGTTGTTGCTGTTGGTAGTGTTAAATACACATCAGTCTATAGTCAGTTGGTCTTCAGCTTTTCTGTCATTTCTCGGTCTCCTTGTTGATTTTTGTTTGTTTTGTAATAGCCCCTGGAGACCTCAATTGCGACTGGGGAATCCATTGAGCTAGGTGCTGTGCATGCCCACAGTAAGAAATGCTTGAAGCACTTCAGTCTTACTAGATGTGATAAGGGATGGGAGGGGAAAAAAACAACCAGAAATGTATAGAAATATGTATACTGATAGCAGAGTAACATGAATTAGGATAAACAGTTCCCCATGTTAAAAATCTGTAAGAGAACTGAAGTGTTAAGAAGGCTGGATTTTTAGCTAACTCACATGCCTGGGACTCAGTAAATTTAGGTTCCATTCCCTGTTCTATCAGACTTTTTGTGCAACTTCGGGCACATCTTTTTTAGGGTATGATCCTGTGAAGTGTTAAACACCCACAGTCCCTGCTGAATTAATACTTCTGTTGCTTAGTTTCTTCACTGAATGGGGGATAATCATTCAGGTGGCTGTCGCGAGACTAATGGTAAGGAATGTTTAAACCAAGGATCATACAGTGAAATTAAAGGCAGCTGGTTTAAAACAAACCAAAGAAAGTATATCTCACAATGCACAGTCAACCTGTGGAACTCATTGCTGGGGATGTTGTGAAGATCAAAAAAATAATTGGGTTAAAAAATGAATTAAACCTACCCTCTGTTAACCCCTCTATCAGTGGCTGTTAGCCTTGATGGTCTGGGGCAAAACCTCATAGCACTGGGTCTCTCTAAGCGTCTGACTGCTGGATGCTGGGGCTAGATGATGGGTGAAATCACTCAATAATTGCCCTGTCTTGTTTATTCCCTCTGAAACACCTGGCAGTGCCCATGTCAGAAGGCAGGTTACTTAGATAGATTAACCATTGCTTTGACCCAGTTGTGGCTGTTACTATATTCTGTGTTCTACCTCTGGTGTCTCCCACAGCTATTAGGAGACTAATGGCTTTGAATATTTTAAGTGCTTTGAAATCCTTTGGTGGAAGAGGCTCTATAATTATCAAGTATTTTACATGAAAGGCTTGACTGCAGCCACAGGGAGTTTATTCTTAGAGAGTGGACACAGTCCTATAGGTCTTTGTCATAAGGAACTCGGAGAGCTTCCTGGGGGCTGCCAAATGCCCTCTCACTCGCACAGATGTCAATGGGTACTGAGTGATTAGGTACACCAAGAAGAAGGGTTTCCACTTGGGCTTGGTCTGTGTTAGATACCTTGCCATGGATAGCAGGCTGCACCCAATACAGCTCCCGTCTTTTCCTATTCCTCTCTGCTGGTGTTGAAAACGGTCATCCCATAGTGTGTTCTGAATCAGTAAATTTCAACAGACTTAGCTGCAAAACTCGACCAAGTCTCTAATTCTGTAAGTGGTTGGGTTCCCTTTTTGCAGAACACGTTGTGCATGTTTGGTTCCCCTCACATCAGCAGACTTGACCATTTTTAGCACAGCTGGACTTTGCCACAATGTAGGGAGGGCAGAGATTCCCGCATAGACAGAGTGCATTTTTCAAATATTAGTGCCTCAGTTTATGACCATTCAGTATCTTAAAGATCCACCTGGTATCACTTTGTTATCCCTAATTCCAAAGGGGCAGCCGTGTTAGTCTAGTCCAGCAAAAGAAGCAAGGAGTCCAGTGATAACTTAAAGACTAACAAATTTATTGGAAGAAAATCCCACTTCATCAGACGCTTTGAAGATGGGAGAACTTAAAGAACTGGAGGAAAATAAACACACGGGAGTGTAAGACATGGGATCAGGTCAAACTGCAACAGCTTTCTCCCATGAAAGCTCATGTGATAAATAAATTTGTTAGTCTTTTAACTGCCACTGGTCTCCTTGCTTCTTTTCTTACCCCTAGCCTGCCTGCCAAAGCAGGAAATTGATTTCTTATGAGCTGCTCATGTGGAGTATGCATGTTGGTGATTGTTTATCTTCAAAAGCCATTAAGATACACTTCTCATCTTACTGTCAAATAATTCTTTGAATCAAATAAAAACAGAGTGTTCTCAGTAATTCCTCTTCACAATTTGACAATAAAGTTCCTCTCCCCCATTTAAAAAAAGCATACCTTGATGTTATAACATTGTTTTTTAAGAAACCGATTAACAGATTTGTTTCTGCCTACTTGTCTCCTCTCCTGCATCACGCGTACTGTAAAATGACTTTATTTTTCACCCGTTTTGAGTGTGAATTTCTAAGAGGGAATTTTCCATGTGCAAGTCATTGCTTTCACGTGGATGCAAGGTAACGTAAGTCTGATTAATAGAAACATTTATATTCATTCAGCATCTGAAGCAATTTGCATTTATTGTTTCTGGAGATTTTTTTTCTTCCTCTCTCCCTCCAAGTGTGTGTTGCTCTGGTGACTCAGACGTTGAAGAGATTATTTCATGTTGAGGCGGAGACTAGCTTTTCTTGTCAACTGTGTGACAAACAGTTTTGTTCCCTCCATCACGTGTGACTGCATGAGATTGGTACTTCAAACACATTGCACATTATGAAAGTACTTTGTGTGCAGTCTGCAATGAGCCACACTTTTGGTTTGTTCAGTGGGCAGTGTTATATTTTAATATTACATTCAATCCCAGGTACCCTTAAATATTTGGAGAGACAGAGTAATAACAAAAGGGGCAGCCATGTTAGTCTAGTCCAGCAGAAAAAACAAGGAGTCGTGTGGCACTTAAAGCCTAATAGATTTGTTTTTCACATGAGCTTTTGTGGGAGAAAATCCCATTTCGTCGTCTTATGAAGTGGTATTTTCTCCCACGAAAGCTCATGCAAAAAATAAATCTGTTAGTCTTTAAGTGCCACACGACTCTTTTTTTGCTAGAGTAATTTCACCCAATCTACTGCCAAGCTAAAATCAGATGGATTTTTGGCCTGGATTCTTGGCTGGTGTCAATCAGTGTAGTTCTGCTGCGGTCTTTTGGAGCTATGTGGGTTTCTGCCAGCTGAGGCTGGGCCCTTTGCTTATTTAAATCACACAGTAATTTATGTAAACGAGTTCCATAGGGCAGACATCATCTTTTGTGTTCTGTGTTTTTGTACAGCATCTAGCACAGTGTGGTCCTGCTCTGTGACTAGGTTCCTAGATACTATTGTAATATGACAGTTTTGGAATCAGCCTATAGTGCTTTGGACATGGGATATGCATGTTTCCATACATATGGATAAATGTGGTAGAATTCCCTCTTATTCATTAGCATTGCCTAGGTTACACCATGTGTGTGCATATTTATGTAGATGTGGAGCCAGCTCCTCACTGATGTAAATTGGTATAGTTTCACTGAAGATCCAAACCACGGTATCAAAAAAGGTATCAAAAAAGTTAGCGGCCAGAGCAATCCGAGGCACACAGGAAGGTGCAGTTCTGAGGCACCAGTTTGCTTTACCTCAGTTACTAACAAGAAGCTCCACAAGGATAGCTCTGTCTTTGAAACATCCTGCCCTCCTTAACTCACATTTCCCTGACTCTCTGCATCTCAGTCAGAACCAAAAAGCTCTCCTTGGTTTCTGTTGCTGTGGAGCTGTGTGGTAGACCTTTTGCTTACCAGTCAGACTTGCAAAGGAATGAGTTGCCTAGTGAGGAATCTTGGCTCTAGATCTTGGTTCTTGGTGGTTGGCGTTCAGGGGAAAGCCTACAACATACACTCTCTGTCATTGTCCATGGTGTATGTATAGTCCTGCTACTAGATTTTCTGTCTCTTGTCTTATTAATCTTCACGAGATCAACATTGACTTCCAACTGTTACGACACATGAATGACAATACATATCTTTCCTGTCAAAAATTAGCCAAATCATGGAGGTGAATATTGCTACCTGGTGTTGCCAATAGGTGCATTTAATAAATGTCTTTCTGTAGCTTGCATTTGGCCAGATCAGATGTTAATTCTTCTGAAGCTTGTAGGGATAAGGGGTGGGCACCTCCCAATATGCAGTTTCTTTTCTTGAGCCATAGGATCTGTTCATGTATTGTCTTCATACTGGTTGCCATAGTTAGCAATTCCGTAGTCCAGTGGTTCTCAACCTTTTGCAGGTCACAACACACTTGGTGGCATATTGCCACCCTACAGGACACACCAGTCCACCCATCTCAGGCCAAATCCAGCCATCTCCCTGGCTCTCTGCGGCACTCCTACCGCTGTGAAGCTGCACAGTAATGTGTCCTGACACAGCGGTTGAAGACCACTGCCTTTGTCCATGACCTGACAGGATGCTAACTGAACGTCCTCACCTGCCTCCACCACAGTTAGAAGCAATCGGCATTCCCAGGAGGTGGTCTGCACCTTCCATGATAGGGACCTGATAGACATATGGACAGGCATGCATAATAGGGCATAGTCATTGTTCCAAACTCCATGCATTTGCATGCCTTGCTCCCAAAGAACAGCCAGATGAGACATAGATGTGACAGTGATGGGAAAGTATGTTAGAAAAGTGTGTTTTCCCACTCAGGTTATCTCACTGGGAAAGTCATAGGATATTTTAGGGTTACATATCACCCACCCCCAATGCATATGTACATGTCTGTCACTTCTGATGTGAATGATTTCTGGTCTTTGTATAGTGCGTCTGCTCTAGACAGTCCCTTGTAGAGATGATGCAGTTGAAGATTTAGTACATTGTTTCATAAGTAAATGCACCCAAGCTGTATGTTAACAGTGGACATCATGTTTATTCTTTCAATTTTAATAAATGTCCCATGGAAAGAAGTGGGCAGATTTTTGTATTATTGAATAGACTGCTTCTGTTTCCCAGAAAAGCCAAAGGAAGACTGACTTTAAACTTGGGCCTGAAAAGTTCCTTCAAGTTCAGGTGCATCTAATTCTCTGATCTTATGATTTACTCTGCCTTATCTGGTTGTCCTGAATCAAAAACAGATCACTGACTTCAAAGTTTTATGGTTTATATATCTTTATGAAGCTGAAAGAAATACTGAATTTTCTTTAAAAGGATAAAAATTCTCTGTCCCTTTTACACTAAAAAGAAAGAGGTACATTTCTGGGGAGAAATTATTTCACAAAACAATGTGAATAGAAATGTTTCCATGAGTTAACTTTAATTCCCATAAAACCCCTTTTCTTTTGTCTTAAAAATTCCCTGCCATGTTGCAGACCAAAAACAAGAGCAAAGAGCTAACCAACTGTACATGAACGCAAACTGACTAACCTAGTTTGTTTTTGAAGCTGAGTGAAATGTAAAAATGAAATAATTTGCATAAGCAATAATTTTCAGTTCTGTTTTCAAATAATCTCGGTAGCATGAGTAAGGAAAGTGTATTTTTAAATTATCCCTTGTAATTTGACAGATTTCATACTCAGGGACAAGAAATACAGATATCAGAAATACAGCATCTTCCGAAACATTATATCTGCAGTTTTAACTCTGTTTTGCTCTTGAAATAATTTATGCTTGAGCTTGATTTGCGATTGTGCAAAGGCCCTCAGGACATTGCACTGTGTTCATCTCAGCCCAGAAGCTGTCCCGTTGTTTTCAGATACTTTTCAAGGACTTGAGTCCACATTTTGATTACAACTTAATTTCAAGTGGAGCAGCCTTCCTGTCTGAAACCAGAATATAGTCTCTGGGTTTTGTACAGTCTAGGTTTAATGGAAAACAGAGCTTTTTCAGCTCCTTCACTGCTTATTTCACAGCCACAGTGATTCGCAAAGATTGAGATTGATGTCAGAGAGTCTGTTTCAAGAGGAACCAATGTGATTTTAAAAGTGGACTGTTTCCTGATAGAAGGCTGAATTGTGCTCAAGCCGTGTGAAAGTACATTCAAAGATCCCTTAACTTGCAAGTGCAGGGGTCATTAGACACAGTATAGATTTTGAGTGTCACGGGCTGGCGCTGATGATTCCAAAGTAAGGGCTTTCTGCACTGGCCAGCCAAGCTGGCACTGCCTGGGAACAAATGATGGTTCACTTTTAAAAATAATGATGGGTAGCCAGAGCTCCCCCAAATCTACACAGTCTGGGAAGTGCTGTGTGAGACTTGGGCATGGGACCCTCCCAATGTTTGCCGTGATGGCACCCACCTCTGTGCAGAATATGGTTGTGGGTATGTAACTGTATCAAGAAGCACCATTTTAATGGTGTTTGTATGGTCACTTGAAAACAGAGTTGAAATTTCTGGATAAATGTGTTAGGTAGGATGGTATCTTTATTGTGTGTTTGGGGCTTGACACTTGTCAGATTGAAAAGAAATTTCCTCTTCTGCAAAAATGGCTTTAGATCACCAAAATGGAAGACATTTCAAAATTCAGATTTAAATTCCATATATATATATATATATATATATATATATATAAATTTCCTTATATAGGTTATGCCTTGAAAGCATAGTTGTGCCAGATAGCGCAACCATTTTCTGTGTCTTTGGGGACCACATTGTGTTTTAGGTTTAAGGCATGAAAACCTCTCAAGGTCATTACAGTGAAATGGGCCAGTCAATCAGAGTGGTGGAGTATTCAGAGCTCATACCATGCAGGTGATGTGTAATTGTTTGGTTTTTGGCTCACCCCAGTTCGTGGGAGGTGTTTCCTGTGGAATCTGGAATCACTCAGGGATGTGACTAATGCAGAATATGAAGACCGGATACGTAGATATTTGAAGCTTGGCCCTCCCATGTAGAGGCAGAGGGGGACAGGTTTTACCTGTTTTCAGGAGGCTGGGGGGACAAAACAGGACTTTAGGTATAAAAGACCAAGTTTAAACAGGGCCTTCCTTCCCTTTGATAGAGTAGGATATGTTGTTCTAGGGGAGCCCCAATCATTGCAGGAGGGTTGGAAAGACTTCAGCCTACCAGACTCTCCGTGTGGGAGATGGGCGATGTCTGATTTAGTAGATATTTAATTCTTTGTTTTGTTTTGGGTACATCTTTTTCCTGTGGTGCTTTTGCTCTAAGAATAAATGTACCTTGCATTGGAACAGCTGTACAGTCACTGGTAAAAACATTGCAGTTGTCTTGGGGGAGAGAGAGCAAAACACAGGTGCTGGCTCTTAGGCCGGCTGGCTTGCTGAGGATCTCAGTGGAAGGCAGGAAGCTGTGTGGCCTTAAAACTCTGTTCAGAAAGCAGTGAGATAGCTGGAAGTCTGATACCTGTGCAGGTCACAGACGGGGAAGAGAGATACAGGTGTAGTTAGCTCTGAAACAGTGACACAATCTAGTCCCTTCTCTGTAACTGAATATTTGAAACCGTGTTGAAGTACAGATGAGGTGGGAGGCAGAGGTGTTATTTAAATGGTCTATAAATCAGTCTATAAGGTAAAAGTACTCTGGCTATGGGAGAACAGAACAAAACAGAAAAGCCTGTTAATGACTAATGGTTTTCTTTTGATCCTTTAATAAGGAGGCAGATTGTGCATTATCCTACTCTAGATAAAATGTGTTGATTAATGAAAATCAGCTGATGTTCAGTCTTTGGAATGAGATTTAGGTGTTGGACAATGACAGAGCTGTAACTGAAATAGATCAGTTATCTTTAACACTGTTTAAAA
Source organism: Podocnemis expansa (assembly GCA_007922195.1). Lineage (NCBI taxonomy): Eukaryota > Metazoa > Chordata > Testudines > Podocnemididae > Podocnemis > Podocnemis expansa. The sequence continues at coordinate 14,239,148 of ML682028.1, forward strand.
GGCAGTTATGGGAAAAATCTGTCTCGGGTTCTGAGCATCTGAACTCCTGTTTGAAGAAAACAGGCATTCAGGACACTCAGCAGCGTATTGGATGGGGACCCTAGAGAACAATTTGCATTGCTCCTACCCTATTCATTTTACATTTACTGTTATGATTCTGACTCCCCATACTCCCTTACTCTTTCAAAGCCTGTTGTGGAAAACTTTGTCTCCTGAGCTTAATAGACCCTATGCAAGCTGTTTTCATATTGTCCCTAAGTGGCGTAGTTTTGATCTCTAAAGGGTCTTGGGCCTTTTGGCTTCCTGTGAGAACACGATAATTATCCTCCAGTAGGCAAAATATGACGTATGTTTTCAGCAGAAACCACTGGGACTCCAGCCACTAGTATGGAACAATATTCTGGGTAAATGAATAAGCAGAAGTTTATCATACTTCCTGCACAACAAACTTTTGTTAAAGAGGCAGTGAAAATATTCATTACTGGAGTTGGTATAAAATTAACACGTCCGCAACAAGGGTCATTTGTCATTTTTGTGTTGAGATTTTTAAGCTGCTCTCATATTTTTTCCATGCTAAAAAGACTGCTGATGGTTTTGTAGGGGTAATCTTGTGTTACAGGAGTATCTACCACATTTTGGCAGACACTTTATATGGGCCTTCTGTATACATTTAAAGAAGGAAAGGGAATGTGATTTTTTTTTCATACACACCACCCACTTACCGTATGGAAGGAAGTAGTGCAGCTAAAAAGTAGCTACATTCTGCAAGAAATTTGCTTATTTCACACTCACCCACAAGAATCCTCTGTTGTGATTGTTAGAGCTGCTCTTGTTTGCCCAGAGGTAGTTGTAGTTTTGACAGGCTTTTTTTTTCTTTATAGCCTATTGGAAGACTGTTGATTAATACAACTTAAAGTAGGTGGGCAGTAATATATTCGGGACTCATAAGTTAGATACACCAGAAATAGTGAGAAAACAATTAAGAGTAATATATTGCAATTAGGGATCAGTCTAACTGCTTATATTTGTAGAAATTGACCATCATAGCTATAGCTGAAGAGTTATTTCATTAGTTAGATGACTGGACAATTTTTCCACATAGATGAGCCTTGAGTGCAGCTATGTGTGTATCTGCTTTGTGTATATATACGTGTTTGCACATAACCTGTGTGGTGTGCTTAGAGTATTAAATGTGTTTGTTTATACAGGTGCACATATATGAAAATATAAAATGCAGACTGAATGTATCCTAGTGTGTTTGTACAGTGTGTGCTATAATATCTAAGGGAAGCATAACAGGGAGGTTAAAAAAGGAGCTGCTTACTTAACTTTGCATTTCCTTGCTGTTGTTGAGCAACTCACACATTTAACTGGTGCATGCTATTTTTTTGGTTTAATTCTGACTCTTCTTCTTATCAGACATCAATGGTAACCTTTTCAGGAAAATAGCATTTAAATATAGTGGAGATAAGCAGGTCGATGTGATTGCCTTTGATTATAAATCTCAAATCTTGAAGCTGTTGATTGAGTCTGTGTGTAGGAGACACCTTTGGAGTCCAAAGGTCCTTTGATATAGTCAGAGTTCTAGATTTTGATAACGTATTTGATCAGCCTTATAAGTAGAAGGCAGAAAAAAGTATACAAGATTAAATCAACACAATGGATTTAGGTTTGGTGGAATTTGATTTTTTTTAAACATATATTTTTTGAGAGAGAACATTGTTTATTTTTCTGTATTTAAATTTTCACAATTGCAGACAGTTATGGAGAAGATGAGACAATGGGGAGGGGTCAGAAATAATTACTGAATTCCATAGATGTTGAGTCAAAGTTAAAGCTATATAACTGTTAAAACACAAATTGTCAGCACCACATATCAAAATGTAAAAATAAATGTTGCTGAGTCAAACTGTAATATCTTAAGCAACATTTTTGTTTCTTTGCCTATTTGTAAATTTTGATGATCATTGATGGAAATATTTTTTCCTTCCGTCTGTGTGAGTGCCTGGTGGAATTAATGTTTCCTGGTAATCCGTCCTGGACTAAAAATATTACACCACTTTTTTGTCAGAACATGCCAAATACTTTCTTCCTACAGACACACCTGTGCATCTCTAAACTCAAATGCTCTGAGTACTCAGCGCACAAATTCTTCATTTAACAGATCCAAATCAACACATTTTATATGGGGTTTATCTACATAGCAATTAGGAAGGTGTTTCCCAGAGCAGATAGATTGATGCACCCCAGCTCTGCACAAGCTAATATGCTAAGAATACAATAGGGCCATAACCTCATGGCCATTGGCTTGACTTAGCATCCTGAGTACACCCTTACCCACCCCCTGGGTACATACTTGGCTGGCTAGCCTGTGCCATATCAGTGTCACACTGTTTTAGTGCTCTGGTTTGATCAGAACTTGCAGGTGTCTGGAAGGCAAGCTTTTGCTACTTGTGGACAGGCATGATCAACAACCTAAGCCTCATCCACTGGCTTGATTAACAACCTTAGTTGTTTCTTGGTTTTGTCTACTCCTTTGTTGATTTTAACACTCCTGTAAGTGCAGAGGATGGACTGATAACACCTCTATAGAATAAACCATAGAGGTGTTTCACACAAGCTTCCTCCCACATGCTTCCTCTGCACTTCAGTTTTGACTCGATTCAGCAAGGGATCGTCTTTCATAGAATCATAGGGTTGGAAGGGAGCTCATAGGTCATCTAGTCCAACCCCCTGCCAGAGGCAGAACCACTCCCCACTAAACCATCCCAGTCATGGTTTTGTCCAGCCAGGCCTTAAACACCTCCAAAGATGGCGATTTCACCACCTCCCTCGGCAGCTCATTCCAAGGCTTCACCGCTCTCCTAGTAAAAAAGTTTTTTCTAATATCCAGCCTCGACCTCTCTAACCGCAACTTGAGACCATTGCGCCTCGTTCTGTCCTCTGTTATTACCGAGAACAGTCGAGGTCCATCTTCCTTAGAGCATCCATTCAAGTAGTTGAAGGTTGCTATCAAATCCCCCCTCAATCTTCTCTTCTGCAGAGTAAATAAGCCTAATGCTTTCAGTCTTTCCTCATAGGGCTTGTGCTCCAGCCCTTTAATCATTTTGGTTGCCCTCCTCTGAACTCTCTCGAGCATGTCCCTGTCCTTTTTGTAGTGGGGAGCCCAAAACTGAACACAGTATTCTAGATGTGGCCTTACCAGTGCAGAATAGAGGGGAATCATCACATCCCTTGATCTGCTACTAATACTTCTTTTGATGCAGCCCCGTATGCCATTGGCCTTTTTGGCAGCAAGCGCACACTGCTGACTCATATCTAGCTTCCCATCCTCCATAACCCCCAGGTCCTTTTCTACATTGCTGCTACTTAGCTGAATGTTTCCCAGCCTGTAGCAGTGCATGGGGTTTTTTTTGTCCCACGTGCAGGATTTTACACTTGTCCTTATTGAAGCTCATAAGATTTCTATTGGCCCACTGTTCCAATTTATCTAGGTCTCCCTGAATCCTGTCCTTGCCCTCCAGCGTGTCTACTGGTCCCCCCAGCTTGGTGTCATCCGCAAACTTACTGAGAGTGCAGTCTATTGCATCATCCAGATCATTGATGAAAATGTTGAACAGAACCGGCCCCAGGACCGACCCCTGGGGCACACCGCTCGTGACTGGCTGCCAGCTAGACATGGAACCATTGATTCCTACACGCTGAAACCGTTGATCTAGCCAGTTTTCTATCCACCTTATAGTCCACCTATCCAACCCATACTTCCTTAATTTGCTAATGAGAATGCTGTGGGAAGCTATGTCAAAAGCCTTGCTAAAATCAAGGTATATGACATCAACGGTTCTTCCTGCATCCAGAAAACCAGTCATCTGATCATAGAAGGAGATGAGATTGGTCAGGCATGATTTACCCTTGGTAAATCCATGCTGACTGTTCCTGATCACTTTATTTTCCTCTAAGTGTTTGAGGATGGATTCTTTGAGAATCTGCTCCATAATTTTTCCAGGGATTGAGGTGAGGCTGACTGGTCTATAATTCCCTGGATCCTCCTTTTTCCCTTTCTTGAAAATAGGCACTACATTTGCTTTTTTCCAATCCTCTGGCACCTCCCCCGTTCTCCATGAGTTTTGAAAGATAACGGCCAGCGGTGCTGCTATCTCATCGGCCAGTTCCCTTAGCACTCTTGGATGCAGTTCGTCCGGCCCCATGGACTTGTGCACATCCAGCTTCTTTAAGCAGTCCCTAACCTGACCTTCTGTCACCAAGGGCCTGTCTTCTTCTCTCCCATCTGCCACACCCATGGCAGTGGAGTGGGAGCTGACCCTGCCTGTGAAAACTGAAGCAAAAAATGCATTGAACACTTCAGCTTTTTCCTCATCCTCTGTCACAAGGATGCCTGCCCCATTCAGCAAGGGACCTACACCATCCCTGATCCTCTTCTTGTTATTAACATACTTGTAGAACCCCTTCTTGTTATCCTTTACATCCCTCGCTAGCCGCAACTCCATTTGTCCTTTGGCCTTTCTGATTTTATCCCTGCAGTCCCTAGCAATATCTTTATATGCCTCCTTGGTCATCTGACCAAGCTTCCACTTCCTGTAAGCTTCCTTTCTATGTTTAAGCTCAGAGCAGAGTTCTCTGCTAAGCCATTCTGGCCGCCTCACATGTTTGTTCTTTCTCCTAATTGGAATGGCAACTTCCTGTGCCCTTACCAGGGTTTCTTTTGAAATATAACCAACTCTCTTGGACTCCTTTCCCCTTCAAATTAGCTTCCCAAGGGATCCTGCCCATCAGTTCCTTGAGGGAGCCAAAATCTGCTTTGTTGAAGTTCAGGGTTTTTGTTTTGCTTCTTTCCTTCCTTCCTTTAATCAGCATCCTGAACTCAACCATGTCATGGTCACTACTGCCTAGCTTGCCATTTACCTCTACGTCCCTGATCAATTCTTCCCTGTTTGCGAGCAGCAGGTCGAGCGGTGCAAGGTCCCTAGTTGGTTCCTCTAGCATTTGTACTAGAAAGTTGTCCCCAACACTCTCTAAAAATTTCCTGGATTGCCCATGCACTGCTGTATTGGCCTCCCAGCAAATGTCAGGGTAATTGAAGTCCCCCATTAGCACCAGGGCCTGTGATCTAGAAGCTTCCGCTAGTTGGCCATAGAACACCTCATCCAGCTCCTGCTTCTGGGCTGAAGGTCTATAGCAGACACCCACCACAACATCCCCCTTGGTGCTTTCCCCTCTCAGTGTAACCCACAGACTTTCTACAGGCACGCTTCCACTTCCATAATGGAGCTGAGCAGTCAGAGCTCTTTTACATAAAACGCTACTCTTCCCCCTCTTCTTCCCTGCCTGTCTTTCCTGAACAGTTTATACCCATCCATCGCAGAGCTCCAGTCGTGCAGACTATCCCACCACGTCTCCGTTATGCCTATAATATCATAGTTCCTCGTCTGTGCTAGTATTACCAATTCTTCTTGCTTATTTCCCAGGCTCCTCGCATTAGTGTACAGGCACCTGAAATACCCGGCTGATTGCCCTACTTTGTCTTGTTGATTTTTAATTCTGTTACATAAACCTCCTTGCATTTTTTCTTGGAGTTCTTCTCCCCCACTCTCCTCACATATTGGGGCTTCAGTAGAGCACTTAAGACATTTATTTGATCCCCACCCCCATGTTTCAACTACCTTCTCTTTTATTGCTGTTGATACAGTCCCAGCCCCCCCAAGTTCCATCCCTTCCCCCAGATCACCCACATTGTTACTTACCTGTGGGCTTTGGTCTCCTTCCCCCGTTGAACCTAGTTTAAAGCCCTCCTCACTAGGTCAGCCAGTCTGTGCCCAAATATGCTCTTCCCCTTCCTGGACAGGTGAAGGCCATCTCTGCCTATCAGTCTTCTGTCCTGAAACAGGACTCCATGGTCAAGGAAGCCAAATCCCTCCTGACCACACCATCTTCGCAGCCAGGCATTCACCTCTAGGATGCAGGTTCTTTGGTTCAGGTTCTGTCCTCATTAAACTCCTAGTTGTACGAAGTTGTTTGGTGGTTTCACGACAAGATCAGGTGGGGTGAATAAGAGGCTACCAAACACGATTTCTCATGAGGTCTCACCAGGATTGGGCCTAAGGTTCTCACAGGGGATGACTAGTCTTGTGTATTCCCTAGCTGCCTATCACCCACTCCTTGTGGGCCCAAAACATCAAGGACAATCAGATACTATGCTATTCTCAATGCCAGTTACAGTAGGATCCATTTCAATGGTGTAATGCTTTTGAATCCATGTTGTGAAACTTTTAATGAACAAGTAAATAATATTCTCCCCTTTCTCTTTGTTTTTCTTGCAGCCGACTGGGTATATGGAGAACTCAATTTCCTACAGTGCTATTGAAGACGTTCAGCTGCTCTCGTGGGAGAATGCCCCTAAGTACTGTTTACAGCTCACAATCCCTGGGGGCACTGTCTTACTGCAGGTACAGTAAATACTAAAGCATAACTCTTTTACTATTAATCACTTTGATCCTCTGTTTGCTAAGTTTGAGATCTTAGCTCTGATTAGGCAAGCTGAAACTCTGCAGATAATTTACCATGGTCAGGTTGGTTACTTTCAACAGATTTGTTTGAGTTAATACGTTCAAAGTCATTCAAGATTGATTTAGGTTGCTGTGCCTGCTGGTTTTTTGTTTTTAAGAGATAGTGAGGAATGGGAAATTTTGAGCCAACATTGCTTAACTTTGCAGCAGATTTTATAAACACAAAGCGCCCTGTGGGAGAATTCATAGATTTCTTTTTTTAAAGGCCTGGCAGTCCAGTATAACAATCTAGTCTGACTTTCGTCATAACACAGGCTATTGAAGAGTTTCACTCTACAGTTTCTGTACTGAGCACATAACTTCTATTGAAATTAAATCATATCTTTTTAGAAAGCCATCCGAGCTTAATGTAAAGACTTGAGCTTTAAAGCTGTCATATTTTAGAAAATAAAACAGTTCAGCTAATCACATGGCTCAACTGTCTTGAACACTCAAGTATTTGTTTGGAAGTAGACAATTCTTTCTTTTGCTACCCTGTGCCTGGGTGGGTGATGTGGTGCAGAAAGGTCTATATGATTCTTTTAAAGAGTGGTTCTCAACCACTGTTTTGGGATACATTACTGTGTCCCCACACAGCAGTAAGTGTGTCTTGGAGAGCCAGGGAGGTGGCTGGTGGGTTGATGTGTCTCATAGGGTCATGACATAAACACCAAGTGTGTCATGACCTGCAGAAGGTTGAGAACCACTGCTTTAAAATGTTACTATTTATTTAAAAACACTTACCCTCAAGGACATCTCAGCTGTATGTCTTATTTACTCTTAAAATTTGTTTATAGCATTTGCAGTTTGCACAGGCAGTTTGGTCCCACCCACATTTCACCTGTTGATGCAGAAAAAGTAGAGCTTGTGGAGCAGAGACATTAATAGACATGCATTTCAGGTGAGATCTCCAGGAGTTTCAGGGAAATAGCATGGTTCTGTAGACAGGGCTCTGACTTTAGAGTCAAAAGACCTGGGTTTTTTTGTAGAGTTCTGCAACTGATGTGCTATATAACTTGGGGGAACAAGGGGGACTTATACCCTGAAACAGCTGTGCTGGTGAGCGTTCAGGACCTCTGAAAAACAAGCCATAAATCCCTGTGTTTTACTTCTACCAATTACAAATTGGGAATAGTGACACTCACCTTTAAAAAGTGCTTTGAGATCTCTGGATGAAAAGTCTAACGATACTTGCTGTTCATCTGCAGATAGTGGCCTTGGCCATGTTTCCCCACTCCCCATTTCTGATTGTTGTATAGTGTGCTGACTGCCATCACCAGATGTTTTAAAGCTGTCCTGTGTATATAGTTTATTTATTCAGCCTCCTTAAGTCTGCTTTCTGAACAGAGGTGCCACCTTTTCCTTCAATTTCACATTATTACACGTTTCCTTATATGTTTGAAAGTTTTTGTAAAGAGTAAAGTTTCAATACTGTCTGGTCAGCTGTTTACTTGTGGGTGTGCAATGTTTTCTCTAACTGGAATATGTGAACAAGACTGTGTGTTTCACATATGTAGACTTGAAAAATGGTGGAGTGATTTCAGTAGAAGCTGGAGAAAACAAAAATAGATGTCTTGAAATAACTCATGAAAAATTTCAGCCCAAAGGAATTTTGTTCTGATGAAAAGATGAGTAACTACAGAAAAGTGGTTGTAATAGAAGTTGCATCTCTATTTGAACTATACCACATCAGCCCTGGAAGTAGTTCAGTAACAGATGAGAAAATATGAACAGTACAGCACTGGCCAAACTTGAATACTAGTGGTCCTCGTTCCAGAGGGGTAGCCATGTTTGTCTAGTTCAGCAAAACAAAGAAGGAGTCCTGTGGAACTTTTAAAGACTAACAAATGTATTTATCACATGAGCTTCCATGGGAGAAAATCCCATTTCGTCAGACACTTGAAGATGGGGAACTTATCGAACTTACAGTGGTCTTGGTGCTGGTCATTGTCCATCAGACACGTAAAAGATAGTTGTGTCTGACATTCTCATCTTTTCGATTACCTGCAGACATTGAAGCACTGTCAGGGAAGCAAGTCAACAGCAGACTGTAGTGTAATCTTCATAGGAGATGTTAGATTTCTCCCTCCTTTGAAGGATATACACTTGTGGTTTTTAAGAGAAAAATAACCCAGTTTGTCATCACCTTTGTATGCTGGTGTAGAGCAATAATTTTACATTTAAGCGATTAAACAGGGTAGCTGTGTTTGGAATTGCAAAGTGTCTCTGTGTTGTCTCCATGTTTGTGAATCAAGCACAAAGTCGTTATTTGGTCCATGATGTGTTCTGTATGATGTCTGTTGCACATTGGAGAGTTCTTAATTTTCCATTTGTGCATCAGGTATCCACATCTGCCTCACTTGGGGTGGCTTGCCTTTGAATTTTCCCATAAGCTGTGCAGAAGATTGAAGCCAGGGATCTTTTACGTTAGGCCTTTCATAAGGTGGTGGTTTGTGTCTTCTTGTGAACTGCTTTGGGCTTTCCAAGGTTTATCAGAGTTGAGGTTTCATTGACTTGAAGTTTCACCTAGTTGATGCCCATTAACAGCTTGGAGCTAGGCACTAAAATGAACTGCGTTTTCCACATTACGGGACTCCGCAGGAACATGGGACAGTAGAGTTGACTCTGAGTCTGTTCTGGACAAACAAAGATGAATCAAGTTAGATCATGCTCACATTACTCTTGGATGTCTCTTGCTTTACCTACAGTTCCTTTTATGTGTAGAGAGTTTACCAGTGACCTTTTTGCTCAGACCCTGACTGTGGCCCTGCATTTTGTTCCAGTGCTTGGGGCTTTGGATGGTGTAGGAATGTCATCAAAATCTCTTGTAGTTGTGATGATTTTTCAGTGCAGCAAAAATACTTTTCACTCTGAGTCATACATGGGAACATCTGGGGCCAGATTCTCTGCTGCAGTAACCTGTCACGACTCTGTTTCAGCTTGAACTGGCTCAGGTTCCATTCTCTGATCTTTGTTGTTACTTATGCATTAGAGCTGTGAACGCTGCAGGATTCCCTTAGCAGACTGGAGGAGGTTCCCAGAATGATCCCTGAAATTTGGTTCCTAGGGGTTGGAAGTCGGCTGACACATGGACGTTAGGGTTCAACTATCTCAACCCTTGAGGAGGAACTCCCCTACTTCTCTTCCTTTTCTTTCCCCGCTTACAACACACAGTTGGCCCCTCTTACTCCCCCAGACAGCCCAATAGCACCCCTTGAAGGTAAGCTCAGACTGTGTGAACAATGCAGTTTATGTGTGGGGAATCTTTGCGTGTAGGGTGAGGCTCAGGAATTAATAGAGCCTGGAAGCTAAGGAATCCACGCCAGCAGATCAATGCACTGTTCCATAAGACATGGACTCTGTGCATTCTACCCCAAGTCTAAACACTGATGATAGAAATAGGAATACAGGGATAACGCAGGACGGATAGCAGAGGTGAATTCTGGCAAACGAGGTGAAAAACACTTTTAAAATGCGCATCTGCACTCCACTCAAACGGAAGACTTTGGAAATTTAAACGCACAAGTATTTCCTGTCCTCTCCCTTTCCCAGAATTTGTTGCAGTATTTCTAGGTACGAAATACTTAACAAAAGTATAGGAAATGGTTTTTCTCTCTTATCTAATAATTCTTCTGTTGCCTCTCCATTCAGGGAAGTAATGCAAGTAGGTAGGGGGCAGAGAATAACAGAGACTTGTTTAGAGGGACATGGGAGGGGGTAGAAAGGAGCCATCAGTGAAGTGACAGTACAGTTGTTCATTTTATTTTTAGTGTTTCACAATATTACTGTTAAGACTGAGTTGATTCATGCATAGGGGACAGTGGAAACAAACTCGTGATGTAGAGTTAGTAGCCTAGTCTTTTAGAAATGCTCAAAATAAGTAATGGCAAATGCAGAGTTTGCACAGGGTGAAACTCTGAGAGCCATGGTGCTTCCAGAAAAAGGTGAACCACAATGTTGTCCTGTTTTTAATCTGTCTTTCTATGGAACTTATCCTCACAACCTCCCTGTGAGGCAGGGTAATGTTGTTATCCAGCTGCATGTGATTGCAACTTGGGGGTAGACCCTGGCTAGCACTGCTAAAAACAGTAGTGTTGACATGACAGTGGGTACTGCAGTGTTTTGCCAGTCTCCAAAGGGGCAGCAGTGTTAGTCTAGTCCAGCAAAAATATCAAGGAGTCATGTGGCACTTAAAGACTAACAGATTTGTTTTTCACATGAGCTTTCGTGGGAGAAAAATACCACTTTGTCAGATGCTTCCTGCCCAGAAACTTCACACTGCAGAAGCCTGCATTGGCACATGTACACTGCTATTTTTAACCATGTCAATGCAGAGAAAGGTAGTGTGCGTATGTCTACCCCAGATACTTCAAGCATACCTTGCATTGCTGTATAGACATTCCTGAAGTGAGTAAAGGTCTCTGGTAGAGGAGGGAAGTGAGTCCATATCTCCCAAATGCCAGGCCAGCAGCCTAACCACAAAATCTTCCTCATCCAGTTAAGTGACAAAATCTATTGGAGAGAAACTCAGCTGTAGAGTTGGACAACTTCAGTATTTTCCTGTGACACCATAATGCTATTTTATTCCTCAATTTCACTTAGTGGTGTTGGTATCCATGTCTGTCAGGTAGCTTGTGCATCATTTTTCTGTTAAATTTAATTTCTGAATCTTTATTCTGTAGCATTGTCCTCATAATCTCTTTCCCTGACCTGTTTACTATTTTAAATGATAACAAGTTTGAATCCAAAGCGCCCTGTGGAGCGTACAGGGAGTTTGGCAGGCATTGTAGATTTTTATCTGGAGTAGCTTGCCGTTTGTTATTTTAAAAAACAAATTAATATAATTGTGAGAAATGAACATCTAAAACTAGTATCATAATGTTACCTCACGGAAAATGGTGAAGGAATTGAATGAATCAGGGCTGCCATAGTGTTTATATTGGACTGGGTTAACGAGGCCTGGATCTGACTTTAGTAGTGTGACTATGGGAAATACAATGTAACTAAAAACAAGCTTTCCCTTATCTTTTTCAGTAGGAGCTGATTCTGAATGATCTAATGTGACTGGGCCAGTATATTAATGACTTTCCCATACAGAGAGTTCTAGAGGATGCCCAAAATAATATTTTAAAATAAAATAAAAAATAGCTGGGGAATTGAGATGCAAAAGCTACATTTTGAACAGTGATGTAATAGCTAAGGAGGAAATATCTATGACTGGAGGAACAAAGAATTTAAAGTTTATATTCTTTCCTGTGCCTCTTTACCTGTAGAACAGGTCACAGTGTTCCTAGGGCACTCTGATTAAAACCCAGGCTTTCTTGCAGGTTTGTGATTGTGACTTGTAGCTGTTTCCCACTGTTAAAGGACTGTCAGTACAGATCTGGAGAGAATCAAAGGGTTGGAAGGGACCCCATCTAGTCCAACCCCCTGCCAAAAAAGCAGGACCACTCCTACTAGATTATCCCAGCCAGGGTTTTGTCCAGCTGGGCCTTGAACACCTCCAAAGATGGAGATTCCACCACCTCCCTAGGTAGCTTATTCCAATGCTTCACCACTTGCCTAGTAAGAAAGTTTTTCCTAATATCCAGTCTGGACCTCCCCAGGTGTAACTTGAAACCATTGCTCCTCGTTCTGTCCTCTGTTACTACCGAGAACAGTCGAGCTCCAACCTCCTTGGAGCAGCCCTTCAAGTAGTTGAAGGTTGCTATCAAATCCCCCCTCAGTCTTCTCTTCTGCAGGCTAAATAAGCCTAGTTCCTTCAGTCTTTCTTCATAGGTCTTGTGTTCCAGTCCTTTGATAATTTTTGTTGCCCTCTGCTGGACTCTCTCTAATTTTTCCATGTCCTTTTTGTAGTGGGGGGAGCCTAAAACTGGACACAGTATTCCAGATGTGGCCTCACCAGTGCAGAATAGAGGGGAATGATCACATCCCTCGATCTGCTGGCAACACTTCTTCTGGGCAAGATCCTGCACAGTGATCTCAGTTTGGATGTTGGAACAACGCCAGGGTTTACGAGGCAGTGTTTTGGGGGATGAAATTGGATCGTAAATACAGGAAAATGTCTAAATTGTTACAATGTTAAATTTAGTATTATATTTATGGGCTTTTAATTTATATTTTATATCATAATGTTTCAACATTGAAGTTTAATGACTTAATATTCATTTTGTAAGCAGCTGGCAGATGAGCGTACTAACTAATAGCCCAAGAACAAATCCTGCCAAACCAGCCTTTCCTCCTTTGACAGGATTACTGGCCTAGTGGATGGGGAGGAGCTGTAGACATGATATAACTTGTTTTTAGCAAGATGAGTGACACTGTATGTGACATTCTTGCAAACAGAGTAGGGAAACATGGTTTAAATTACTGTAATGTGATTTCAAAACTCTCTCTGAAAGATAGTACTCAAAGAAAAGTTACTGATTGTTAGACGGTCAGCGTACCTAGTAGAGTCCTACAGGGGTCTTTGCTGGTATGTTACTATTCCATACATCCAGTAATGGCTTAGATAATTAACTGGAGATTAAGCTTCTAAAATCTCCATGGATGACACTAAGCTGAGAGGGGTTGCATGCACTTTAGTGGATAGGATCAATATTCAAAATGACCTGGATAAATTGGAGAATTGGTCATAAATCAGCAAAATGAATTTCAATAAAGATAAGTTCAATATACTACAATTATGAAGTTAAGCATAAAATATGCAGCTACAAAAAGGGGAATAACTGTCTAGTCACTATACTCTGGAAGGGATCTGAGAGTCGAAGTGGATAACAAATTGAATATGACCTGACAATGTGGTACAGTTGGAAAAAAGACTAATACCATTCTGGTGTATATAAACACAAATGTTATATGTAAGACATGGGAGGTAACTGTCCCACTCTGCTTGGCAATGGTGAGGCCTCACTTGGAGAGTTTTGTCTAGTTTTTGGCACCACACTTAAGGATGATACAGACAAATTGAAGAAAATCCAGGAGTAAGCAACAGAAATAATAAAAGGTTTTAGGAAACATGAGCCTAGGAGGAAAATTTTACAAAGCTGAACACGTTTAGTCTTGTGAGGAGAAGACTGAGTTGGGGGTCTGATAATCTTCAGATGTGGTAAAAGCTGCTGAAAAGAATGATGATCAATTGTTCTCCATGTCTGCTGAAGGTAGGACAAGAAGTAAGGGGCTTAATCTGCAGCAAGGGAGATTTTGGTTAGTAGGAACAGCTTTCTAACCATAAGGACAGTTAAGCCCTGGAACAGGCTTACAAGGGAGGTTTTGGAATCTGTCACTGCCGGTTTTTAAGAACAGGTTGGACCAATACTTGTTAAGGATAGACTAGGTTTACTTGGGCCTGCCTTAGCATGGGGGGGCTAGACTGGATGACTGCGAGAGGAGCCTTCTAGCCTTGCATTCCTGTTGTTTCTGTGTTATGAAGTTACCAAACACAAACATTTTAATAGTTCTGCATTGCATCTTCTTCATTTGTTTTTTCCAGGAAATTATGAATTTTTGATTTTTCATTCCAGTTTGGAACAAAAACAGACTTCCAAATGTGGAACAATAATTTTGGTTTGTGACCAGCTTTGGTAACAAGACATGAGCATCTAGGCTGTGGTAATGGAGTGTCCCTGAGGAGTCTGATTGAATTAGGTGTAGTCCACCCAGGGAAGTGCCACATACTGTATTAGAAATTTGAGCCCATTTGCCTTTGCTGTCTATTCTTGACCTAGTGCCACGGTGCTGCAGAGCAATGAGTCAGAGGAGTGAGAGGCCAACACCTGTCCTTACATCACCACCTTTTTCCCATAACTGTCTCCTTTTGAAATATTGACCCATCCCAATCCAGCCCAACATATGGGGCCTGACAAGATAACAGCTGAGGTAATATGTCAACTCTCCTGTTAGGAAGGTATTCCTGGTTCATAGACTGACTCCACCCCCCTCACTTTGTAGGAAGGAGTGATGCACAGAGAGAGAACATGGTATATGGACAAACTGCAAAATCCTTTTAACACATTGGCCTTTGAGGCTGACTATTTGTTGTTTGATCCTGGTTGTTTGTACTCCAGCTTGCTTCTGAAGCAGTGTTTGTTTCAGTCCTCACCATTCTTTGTGAGTGGCACTAAAAGCCATTTCCCCAGATGTTCGGGTATGATGATAAGGTGGGTATTGTGTTTGGTGCTCTTTTTTTTTTTGCCAGATGTTACTGAAAGGGAGAGATGAAATTCAGATTCTTCATGCAAAACCCAAGTCAAAAGACCTTTCAGGAGGGAACAAAATCCTCCTTTCAAACTCAGAGTCATTTCAGAGTAGTGCAACTATGACTCCTCCAACTTGTGTACGATGCCAGATTCCCAGTTCTAATAAAAAGTACTGAGCTCTGACCAACTTGTTTTCTCCCTCTGTTCCAGTGGGGGGATTTGCAGGAACAGGTGCACACTCTGCAAGACCTTTGGAGCACAAACCAGATTCAGCCCTTGAGGAGGTGGGAACAGCTCCCCTCATCATCCGAAGTAGCAAGGCCGCTTTGTGTTAGGGTTGAATTGTGTCTTCCTGCCTTTTGTCTGCAAACTGCTGTGCACATTGACAGTGCTACACAGATAATGATATTGCAAGTACCTATTAGTAATAAAATAAGCCAAATGAGACATTTAATTTGCTGAAGTTACCACAGTTCTAGCTCACGTTTGTAAATCTTTAAAGGATCTATGTCCATTTCTCATCCCTCCCAGATAGTACTTCTGTTTCATTGGCAAGGGTTGGGGAATTTGCTCCTGGCTCAGTTTCCAGGAAAAACTGGAGGATGCAAGAGATGGGGAAGAGAGACAAGATGGAGTTGCACAACACATCTAGCTTCAAATGACAGTTCACATCTTAGGTTTTGTCAGAGCCATGTGGACGTGGAATCTCAGAAATGTCAACTTCTGTTCCGTGACTTTTTCAAGTAGGCTTTAACTGTGACAAAGTGAGTTTTCTCATTCTTGGTGTGCAGTGTTTTTTTAATTCTATTCTTGGCAATCAGGTATCGTCAGAAGGAAAAACAAACAGAACAGGAAGCCCTGATAACCACAATGTTCACTGCCCATGCTCCATTCCTGCTTGAGCACAGTCTTTTGTCAGAGGGTCCCCAAGGCAAATGTTTCCGCTGGACTGGGAATGCCTTTGCCTGTTTTTTCCTTAATTCACATGCTTTTCTTGCTGCCTGTTTTTAGTTTAACAAGCCTGTAGTTCTGATAAAATTCTCCCTTTATAGAGTCTAGGTTTTGTTTAGTAGCAAATCCATTGGCTGTCCTTCTAGTGATATGCTTGGGCTTATGGAAGGCCCAGAATTCAGTAGAACTACTATGGCTTTGTTTTCTACTTTTTCCCTGGCCTATCATTCTGTAAGAGTAGTTCCCAACTTCCCAGCTGGCTTCTTCCTTTGCAAATGATTTGGATGCATTGGTCATGCATGGAGGAAGGAGGCAGGGACTGCACACATGTTTACCTTGCACCGTAACTCCTACTTTGAAGGGAGGATTTTGTTCCTTCCTGAAGGGTCTTATGACTTGGGTTTTGCATGAAGAACCAGGATTTCATCGCTCCCTCATATTAACACTAGCTTTCAGTGTGACCATTAGTGTGGAGAAGCCTGCAATATAGTCAGTCTTACCAGGAGGAGAAAAGTACAGATAAAATGCAGAAAAACATACTGAGAGAGAGAAATAAAGAATAAGCTTAAAGCCTGGGAAGAATTACAACAGAACCCAGATCAAGAATCCCCGCTTCATGTTGCCAGCTGATATTTTTTCAGGGCTGCTGCTGCCTGGAATTTGTTTAGGAAGACACATTGAAAAGGCACTGTTACAAGAATTGTTAGAACGTTTTGCCATCTGGACAAGCCATTTCTTGTACCTTAGTGATTTAAAGCAAAGATCAGCAAAATATGACAATACAGTGTGATAGCAGGATAACTAAGAGCAGAGATCTCCAAACTCTGGGGCACTCCAGAAGGGTGTGATGGAATTGGGGGTGGGGGGGTGGGGGGGGATACTACCCAGCCCTGCTTTGCCTCCAGCTCTGGTTTTGGCTTGGACTCCCAGCCACAGGCCCTGCTCCTGAACCTTGACCCTGGCTGCAGCTCCCAGCCCTGACTCCTGGGGGGACATGGACTGGGTAAGGGGAGGAGCATGGACCAAAAAAGTTTGGGGACCATGAAGTCAAAGTAATAGAGCTGTTGGCAAAATGGCATTGATGTTGGCTTAAAGAGAGAGAGGGCACTCCTCAGTCATCATGGCTCTTTTTCATTTCAATGTTCTATCTTGTCATCTCATAAAATGAAATAAAATAGTTACAGGGAGTTTTGGGTCCTGCACAGGCTACTGCAACTTTTGAGGCTCTTAAGTTCACATTTGCCTATTTCTGAATTGTTTCTGTCCTGTGTTGCTTGAAATAGGGCTGCTGACCAACTGAGGGTTCAGTCCTTGTTACAATAAGTTTGATGGTCCAATTCTTCCAGAAGCTGTTGGGTTTCTACATGGCTGTGTGGGACTGACTGCACAGAGCTCATTGCAGCATTGAAGTCTGTCTGACTCTAAAGGGGAGATTGTGAAACCAACTATTTGCAAAGTGCTGTCAAGGGCACAAACTAACAGAACTAAAACTTGAAAGAATTGTTCTGTTTCTTTTATCTTTACATTACTCATAAAGGTAGGTAAAATATTGCCAGACCAAGGTGTGGGTCTTTGAAATTGCTGTTGTCCCTTTGAGAATAACTAGTACAGAATGGCATTGACTATACAGATGAGGCTGACATGATGATGATTAATTAATTTAATTAATTAAACCTTGCCCAGTGCAGTCAAAGTAGCTAAATAAAAAGTGACTTTTAAAAATTAAGGTTTAAACTCTGTGATGGCTGACTCTCTCCTGTCTATTGTACCCTAAAGCTTAATAAAAGTTGTGGGCCGTATCCTCAGATGGTGTAAATTGGCATAAGAGCCACTTTACCACATCATGGATTTTGTTTTGAGCTAAATCCCAGATTGACAAACAGTTGAGCATGTGCATGACTTTATTCCTGTGAGTCTTATTACTGAAATCATGGACGAGAAGCTCTTGGCAAGCAACTGATTTTTTTCTAGTTGAGGATTTGGACCCGAAAATGCATATGAATCTCTTGGAGAGGGGTCTGTCATCAACAGCTAATCTTTACGCAAGCACAGAGGTAAAAATGAGGTCTACTGAGAGAGAGGAGAGACCTAACAATAATAATGATAATTAATAATAAACTTCACACTTAGTGGATTTTCATAGTGCAGTAACATTAATGAGTTAAGCCTCAAGATCTCCCTGTGAAGTAGGAAAGTATTTCTGTACGCATTTTATGGATGGCAAACAAAAACATGGAAGAGGCTAGGCAATTGTGCATGCTGTATGAATCTTTCTTTGCAAGAAGAATAAAATATCGGTCAACAGAAGTTTGAAGATAAATGCTTAGGTCTTTCTGTTCTAGACCAAAAGTGATACTCAGTTGAACCCTGGTCTCAACATTTTCATGTAACAGAAATGCATTTTTGAGAGCCGATTTTTCTCACCTGCATAGAATGTATGCACAAACTGCCTGTGCACTTACCCGACTTCACATAAAGAGGGTATTTGCATAGGCAAACAGATATATAACTTGGGTATTTATCTACAAACATTGCTGTTATTACTGTTCCTTGCAGAACTTTAATTTATCCCGGTAAGTATCAAATATGCCTAGGAGCCCTTTCCTCAATATTGGACTAAAAAAAGAAAATGTTTTGAAACAACAAGTAATTTTCTTGACCTTTGCAAAAGCACCAACATTTCCTGGACATAGCTGTGGTTTAACAACTCTCTGGAAGTACACAGGAGGGAAGCATGTTCTGGGAGGATTAAGCTCTAAAGCCCGTTGGTCTTGCTGGGTGTCGGAAATAGAGTTTTTGTGTTACAACAGCACCAACAAGATAAGAGGGTTAGGCTAAGCCGTGTTAGATAAAATTTAGTTAGTGCTTTGGAGAGTGAGCTTCTGCAATACAACCACTGAATTAATAAGGTCCTGATACCACTGATTCCTGGTCAGATGTAAACCTGCTGGGATTTCCTCAAGGTTTGTTTTTTGCTTTTGGGTTTGCTTAACTGTCATCAACTTTGTAGTATTTCTTTTAGAAGTGGTTTTGAACCAAATCCAGAAAGTCTCAAATTCTGCAATTCTTAAAACTCCAAATTAAGATGTAAATGCAGATGTATGTTTTCTCCTCTCAACTATGATTATAAATTCTTCCTCTGTTGGTTTTTCTCTTTCCCATTAAGCAGTCCATGCCATTGGGATTTTCTGGATGTTTGTGAAGGTCTTGTATTCTCCGTGATCTGGATGCTTGGAAAGGGAAGAGTGGTTGCTAGCTAATGGCGATTTTCTTTGAAAGTGCATAGTCAAGCACCTACATTTGACTCAGAGGGTTCTTTGTTCAGATGATATCCTAGGCCACATCTAGGACCCGAAACAAACTGGCATTGCCTTTTAAGGAGATGAGTATTACAGGTCCCTATTGCTAATTATTACTATTAGAAGCCAGCATATGTTTTATGGTTTTTTTTCCATCAGTATAAACAACTGCAGAAGGCTTTGTTTTGCTGTCCACTTGTGGCTTTCTGTTGATGTCTCCAGGGTTTTCCTACATTCAGAGCCAGCACAGTGAGGTGGAATTTGAAATAAGGCTTGCCCCTTAATTCTGCTGCGGGTAGACAGACTTTCTGGCCTGCAGCTGCCTTTTTTTTTTGGGGGGGGGGGGAGGATGTTTTGTTTTAATAACAATGAAAGTTTAGGCCAGTTTTGAACTTGAGTCCTCAGGAATACATGGCCATCAATCTGTCTGGCCAGCTAGAGCTGGCGGAATAATTTTCAGCATCAAAATTTTTGGTCAGTTAATGAAGTTTCATGAAAATCAAGTAGTTTTGTGAGAATGTCTATTTCAACAAAATGTGAGAAACTGAAACAAGTAGATTATACTCTAGTTTCATTTGATAATGTCAAAATGTGTTGTCTTGAATGTTTCATTTGAATTAATTTCATATTGACTTTATAATAAATATTAATTGAATAGGTGTGCTATTAAATGCTTTTAACATTACCTGAATGAAACAATTCAGTGCTATCAAAATAAAGTGCAGGGATGGCATTTTTCAGTATTCCCATTCCATGGGAAATTTCAGAATTTCAGATTTTTTTTCTGATTGGAAACTAAAGCAGATTTAGATGTATCAGGATTTCCAGCAGAATGGGAATTACATTTTTCATCTGTCTGCTGCCACCCTGTTTACTTTGTAGATGCTCTGCCTAGTGTCTTTGGATCGTTCCCCCACCCTGCCCCAGCCAAACACGCAACACCTCCATCCTTGGTGGTCTGCTGTGCAATAGGTGAGCAACTGGTTCTGATAATATGCTCATGAAAGTGAGATCAGCATCAGACTATGAGGTTAGGGGCATATTTGGCCCAGCCAAGCTTTAACATTTGCTACTCTGGTTACCTTAATCTTAAAATGAAGTGAATTCACAGGTTCTAGGTTTGAACTCCGGTCCCAAAGGTTGGAGCAGAGAAGAAACAATGAAAAGATGGTGCAACTTTCATTCAGCTGCATTGGAAACAGTTTGCAAAATCTTTGCCATTGCAGGACAAGAGCCAGTCTCAAAGGAAATACACTTCTTAGCCAACAAAAAGCCTTGCCGTATCCTTGCCAGGACTTGCATTGGTTGTCCCATTGTTTTCACTACTCATTTAAAACATCCCTAATTGCAAGAAGCTCTAGCAACTGAAAGTAAATGAGCTAGAGGAGCAAAAAAGACGTCTCTACCCACACAACATTCTCCTAATGTACAAAGAGCACTAGGAAGGCATGTTTTTTCTGTGCCCTTAATGGATTTACGTCAATGTAACTGCTTTTATAATTTTTGGTATCAAGCTTGTGACCTTTGGGAACACTGAACTATTTCCTCATTGGCTACGACCCGAGCTGAACACAGGGAATTTTTAGCAGTTCTGCTTAATATGGACAAAAAGTGGTGCACATGTTTCAGTGAGAGTGATTATTGCAGCAAACTGTGTTTTTTCTTTAACATTTTCATTGCATTTGATTGTTGTTGCCAAGACGATACTCAGATAGCTAGATAGTGGCTGGGGAATGGGAACAAGAGAGTATGGTGCAAAACTGGAGGTAGCTACAAAATGTCAGCCTTTTAATCCAGAAGGGCACTCTGTTACAGAGGACAGATTGGCTCGTAGTTGTCATAGGCTTGATCAAAAGCCCATTGAGGTTAAAGGGAATATTTCCATCAACCTCAAAGGTTTTTGATCAGCTGAAGTTAATGCTTTTTGAAGTTAAATATTTAATATTTTAAATGGAAAGGAGATGTTAAAATGTCTTTGTCACTGCTGCCTCTTTTTTAAAATATTATAATACAAACCTATGTCTTTGATAGCTTTGAGAAAACTCTCCTTCACTCTTATGAAGGACCTAGGTTGAAGCTTGTAATTTTAGGTCAGTGGTCTCAAATGCTCACAGGTATGTGCTGCTTTCCAGGTTTCAAAGACTGTGTGAATGATTGGCTTGGCTGCGCTCCATGTTCCCAAGCTTTAACAGAATCTAATGGTTCCATTTCTGTGTTTTCTTTTTAATTGCAGGCTGCAAACAGTTATCTGAGGGATCAGTGGTTTCATTCTCTACAGTGGAAGGTAGGTTCTGCATTCATTCTTTTCCTTGTAGTCACCTTACTCAATGAAACTATGAAGACCACTTTCCCCTCAGCTTGCATGCCCTGTGAGACGTGGAGGGACACTGCTGTAGAGCAGATGCCAAGAAGGGTCACAGGACAATATGAAGAATGACTTGACCATGTCTTGACCCAGGAGTTCAGATACATTATTACTTCTTCCATAGCCATTAGGCTCAACCTATTCAAATAAAGAAAATCCCCTTCCACTTGAGGTTCATGTGTTTTACTTCACTTCTGTTTATAGTCCTTCCTTCATGCTCTGTTGCAGCCACCTTCTTCTGTTTAAAGGAGGGTCTTTTCCTCCCCGAAATCGCAAAATCCTGGGCAAAAGGGTACCTTCTGAAATGGGTTATACTTATAATTAAGTAGTGTCAGTCTGTTTGTCAATCTGTTTTATACTTAAAAATTACCTGGAATGATGTACAGTCTTGGGTATTGATAAATTGAGTCTTGAATGATGTGTTGTATTCATTGGGAATGAGTGTGATTAATGCTGGGATTGTTAAACAAAGTGGCTTGCAAGTGACACCACAATATATCAAAAACAGATTATTTCCAACTAAAAATGTGACCTTTGAAGGAACAGTGGATGAATTCTGTTACAGGTCCAAACTGGCCTTGAAGACAAGTTGTTTTTCTTAATAATGAATAGAGTTGTCACATTTGTAAACCTCACATGTGTGAAATAATTGCTTTCCGGTATGTTTTTTGGAGCTGAGGGATTAGCAAAGGACTTTCCTTTGGAAATATTCCAGTGCAGTCCAGTAGGTTGAGTTCTTACTTGGTAACTTATCAAGATTCCATTTTGACCATTACAAGTATGTGTGAAAATAAATGGAAATCCTTTCCAGAGAAATGCTTTGGTATAGGTAAAACAAATAAGGAGTCCTGTGGCACTTATGAAGACTAATAAATTTATTAATGTGTAAACTTACATGGATTACAACTCACTTTCTCAGATGCATGAAGTGAAAACTGCAGTATGCTATGTATGTACACATGAAGGGTGAGTTAACAAGGTCAATTCAGAGTCAAACAGTGGCTCATTAATGACAGTTGACAAGAAGGTGAGAATGTGTTTTTTGGTTAGCATGGTTTGTGAAAAATAGCTATTCAGAAAAATTTAGATTACTCCTGTATTTTGTATAGACTACATTTACCAGAGGAGTTGTAAAGGGCAGTTCAGACTGGTACATTAAGAATAAGGGAGTAGAGCAGCAAGAGAAAAATTTAGGGGCAGACTACTTTTAAATTCATACTTTTGTCTACCAGTGTGGATATGACAGTAGCTACATTACAGGTGTACTGTGAGGCATATTTAATCTTTTTTAGATCCTGGGCTGTAAAACACTATGTAAATGTAAACCATTAATATTTTCTTTCCCACGAATAAATTGTACATGCTGACAACCTTTTGAGGATGTTAAGGAATTGGTGGGAGGAACACATGAAGTAATTGCATCTTCCAGTAGTTTGTTCTATGTGATGTCTGGGATTTGTAAGGTGGTATCAGATTTTGTTCATTAATACCTCAGTGCTCTGCCGGTGAAGGACCAGATTCCACCTAACTTACCCATGTTGAGTAATTTTACTGTTTGAATGATTCTGTTACATACTAGTGCTTGGCTACATTGAGGCCAGAGTATTCAGCACTTGGCAGGATCAAGCCCATACTTTGAACAAATCCAAGTTCTCAGCAGCAGGATCTGCACGTTAAGAACTTTGTCCTCTCCCAGCTCCTCATCACACAGAATATTCCATCCATTTTCTGTTTCCATTTAGGGACAAATACCATGGTGTGTAAAGGCTGTGCTAAGCTCTGGCCCTTCTGCTTTTGCCACTTGATTGTGAATCATCTTTTTACCACTATCCCTGTGCATGACTGATTCAAAGTTAGCCTTGAAGGCAGGATGGTTTTGTTGTTTGTGCAGCCACGCAGCAGAATTAAGGGGGCATCGTGACTTAAAGCATGAGAGTTCCATGCGCTGCTATTTCCTTTCCTGCATACGTGGATGAGGAGTGAGCAAGAGGGACAAATAATAGATGGATTCTCCCATCCTACCAGTGTGTCAGCCACGAGAGCCAAGGCTGATGGTGCAGGCAAGCAGATTAATTTTCTCCTGAAACAAGTGGTAGAATTCAAGATGCCCACTATGTCTTTGATCTGCTTTTGGTGTGTCTAGTCATACCATGCCCCATATATCCCTGAAGATTTAAACAGCAAAGAAAAACTATACCTGTCATGGCATGTTTTGCTCATACATTTTCCAGCAATGTAGAGACAACTTCACTCTATAGGAGCTGTTCTTAAGGATGAACTCTAAATTTTCTGGCGCTTGTGAGCAAGCTGCTCTTTCTGGGAAACTTTGAGTAATTTAACCTCAGTGGGCATTTGCTGTGTAAAAGAATTTATTTTTGCTCCTCTTCTGCCCTTTATTTTTTTGATCAGTTCTTTCTTAATAGAACAAAACATTATCTTGATTAGAAAGACCTTCCCTTTGCCAGGAATAGGAAGCAGTCCTTTTCCACAGAACAATAGCAGAGCTTAAATCCTGGCCTATACTTTGTTCTAACACATTCCTGTTTGCTAGAATATAGTTGTTTTTAATGGTTTAGTTGCTCAACTTTTCAGAGGAAGAACGCCCGCTAACTTTATGCTGTTTACCTTGGAGCATATTCGGCAGTTCAAGTGAACTCACAATAGATGCATGGAAAAGGCAGGATGTCAAAGACTAGCCTCCTCCCAGGTGCCCCCAGGTGGTCACAGGGTGACCTTGCGGGTGGACCCCCACCTCATTTTCCCCTCTTGGACTCCTCAATAAACTTCACCCATATGCTTGTTTGTGGCCAGAAATACCTCTCCTTAGAGTTTCGATTTATTAACACAAAATAAAATTCCAAACCCTGTTTAAAAGTCTGACATCAGCACAAGTAAGTTTCTGTTCCTTCTCCTTGGCTTACCAGCCTGGGTCCTATCCTGTTTTGGCAGGCCCTACCTGACTGGAGTCTTTTGGTTTTTTACGCTTGGGAAGCCTGTTTTCTGTAGCCCTCAACCTTCTTTAGCTGTCCGGCTTCCAAGTTCAAACCCTTCTCCTGGTCAAAGGTCTCCATCAGGAGCTCTGGCTTGCTGCAGTCTACCATGGCTTGCTTTGGTTGTCTCTCTGAGCATTGTGCACCTCTCTGCAGCTTCCTGCTGCTGTTACAGGGAAATAACTCCATCCCTGATCAGGTGTGCCCACTTTGTAAATAGGGTTGGTTGGCCCCAGGCCTCTAGCCTGTAAAGGGGCAAACCGTCCTGTAACACAGGCATTAATTAAGGTGAGCATCTCAGAGAACAGCTACAGAATCTCTCCTTGCTGCTGCTGCTGCTGCTGACACAGGGTTGTTGGTTCCTTCTGCCACAGCCTGTAATTCTCAGACTCGGCTGCCAACTTACATTTGATGGTGAAACTTGGTTGGTAGTGTGACTTAAGCAGATCAGGAGGAGCCCACGAAGAAACAGGAAGTGGTGGTCACCAGGGTCTGGTTGGTAGCTGTGTCTATCTTACAATAAGGCCTCCTGCATGAGCTTTTTATGCAGTACCTTGATGCCAGCTCTCCCATCCGTAATTTAGGTCAAAAATTTCTGCTGGTCTGGAAAACCCAGATGCAAATGTTTGAAGTAGCTCCCCAATGGGAAGCAGATCTGGAACTCTAAAGAGACAAACTAAGTATTATTATATATTGTTTGTATTGTGGCAGTATTTGGAGGTCTCAGCTGAACTCGGGAGTCAGCTGTCCTAGGCACTGTGCCTGCCTTCCCTTTCCTGAAGGGAAGTATCTGTGCCTCTCTTTTACATGTAGGAAACAGAGAGGCTAAGTGGCTTGCTCCAAGTCCCACAGAAAGTCTGTGTCACAGCTAAGAACCTATGTTCCTAGGCTAGTGCCTTAACCCCAAGGTTTGCTTTGGTCATAAGCCATTCAGTGTTAAAATCAGTGGACTCCGCTGTTACTGTGGAGGGCAAATAAGTCTTCCGTGTCATCCGATTGACTATTTTTATTACCCTTTCCCCTCCTGATAACCCTGAGCTTATCACACTGAGGAAGAGAGGGGAGCAAACGGGGTGTGAGGTAAGCTGAATTCATTGTATTGACTGAAGAACGAAGACAAAGGGATAGTTTAGGGGCAAACATCAATAACAAGATATGGCCCTTTGACATTTTGCCTGTACATTGTCTGCCTCTACTCTCCGTACTTGTTCCATATAATAAGCTCTTCAGGGCAAGAACCTTTATTCCACTGTATGTGTTTGTACTGCACATTGAGGCCCCAGTCCTGATACAATGCTTGGGTTGCTATCACAATACTCATTTTTAATGTTGTTAATAATGAAATGCTTGATTAAGGAATACAAAATTGCACCAAATCCAGATAGATTTTTCCAGAGGGACACTGGTATGCCGTAGGACAGGATGGAGTCTTACACAGCAGGGGAAAAGATGCACATCAAAGGTCTGTACATGGCTTGGTTGCATTTTAATTTTTGCAGTGGGTGGATGGTGAACATCACTACCCTGAATGTAGACCATTCATGTTCTTTACACTAGCATTAACAGTGCTGCGGACAGGAATAATAGGTTATGGTTAGCATCCTGAACTGGCATTGCTAAAGAGCACTGTACTCAGTCTCCTGAGTAGAGCAGGAAGCATGGCTTGTGCTGGGCATTCGCCTCTGTGACCTGGAAGCACCAGGCATGAATCTCATCCTCTCCTGCTAGCAAGGGGCCCTTCATTTACATCCTGCATATGCTGCTAGTTCACTTTTTATATTCCTCTGTTCCTGGACAGTGAAAATAGACCAGTAAGTTTCATTTTTGTTTACATTGATCCCCAGATATATTTATTTTTTGGTTTTCATGCATTGGGAGCTAGGACAATGCTGCAATTTTTGAGTTGCAACATTTAAAATAAACATCTTGCCCTGGAATTCAAATACAGACTCAGAACTATTGGTCTCCATTGAGAGAACTTTTTTCGTAGAATACCTCTGTTTTGAGGTCAGATGTGTGCTGAAAATGGCCCACGGGTTAGTGAGTGTTTCTCTTGTCCATTTGGGTCTGATTGTGGCATATTTACTCTGCAGACAGTCCCAGTGGGACTGTTTGTGTTATATTGTACTATGTGTGATTAGCTAGGGACCAGATTCTGTCATCCCTAGCTTGCTGTGTCCCTTTACTTCATCAGTGGCCCCACTGAATTATGTGCAGAGTGTAAAGTATCGGAATCTGGCCCTAGTAACGGAAACTCCGTATTTTTATGCTGCAAACAGCTCTGGTTCAGTTGAGAGATGCTGTTCTGAAAAGTGTGGCGTGGCCTCATGTAAAACACCTTACATCATTGTCGCTGTGGTAATGGTTATAAATAGTTCTGTTGCAGGAGTGAGGTTTGTATAGAATTTAAATGATAACATCAAAGGATTTCACACCTACAAGTTTGGGTAAAAAGAGTCTTGAAACAGTGAGATCAGAAAACTTACTAGAGATGATGGCTAAAAAGTTCCATCATTGAAACGGGCATGGAGGCATTGGTTAATCTCCTGGCAACGATTGATGGGGGGAAACCTTGGCATCATGTGATAAATGCATTAAAGATGTGTGACACACTTCATATCAAACATATGTAAAGAGGTCCTTGTTCCTTGGAATCCTTGAAGGGATTTCAGCCCTTCTCCTTTGTGGGTTTTCTGCCATTGCCTCCAGCTTTGCAGCCTGAGCCCCACAATGCCATGTCAGCTGACAAGAGCCAGCTGTGATTGTTTAATTACTGCATAGACCCATCCTTACTGGCCGGTCTATCAGGCTGAAGAGTCAGTCAGAGCTAATAAGGAATGAGGCATCTGATAAAACAGAAAACTTGGTGTTTCTTTTCAGGAAGTTTTCAATAACTAATGGACATAAAGGTATAGGAAGAAAGAGGAAGAAGCCTTGTTTGTGTCTCTTTGAGCATGCAGATAATTTGAGGGAAAGCTAAATTGAAGAAGTTAGTTTTCCTTTAGGTCTGGAACTTATGAGGGCAGTGATCCTTGCATCTTATAGGAGTGCATTCCACACTTTGGGTCCGGCCTTTAGGAAATTTGTTTCCCACACCTTCTGGTGGCATAAACAGGTATCTGTTGTGGGAGAATATGGAGGGAGAAGTGACTTCTTG
This sequence comes from Podocnemis expansa, assembly GCA_007922195.1. Classification (NCBI taxonomy): domain Eukaryota; kingdom Metazoa; phylum Chordata; order Testudines; family Podocnemididae; genus Podocnemis; species Podocnemis expansa. Next base: position 14,266,671 of record ML682028.1, read on the forward strand.
GTTATCTGGGGCCAATCCCAGGAAGGCTTTAAGCAACTGAGATCTCAAAGTGGATTCAGAATTTAATAAAGAACAAATAATAGAGAGTGAGGCATCAGGGTGATTTATTTGTGGTGACTAGTGCTGCTAAACAGCCAGGCATCTGCATTTTATGCCAGTTAGAGCTTTTCAGTGTGTAGTCCAGTCTCAGAGTTAGACCAGTCAGCCACATGACCCATCTGGAACTGGAAGTATGCAATCAAGAAGCTGCAGAGACAGAAAAACCAAACACTACAGTACTGTTAACTGTAGTAACTATTAAAAGAAAATAAAGGGAAAGCAACATTTTACTTCTGTGTGGTAAAGTTCCAGAGCTGCACTAACTCAGTGTTCAGCTGTAAACTTTTGAAAGAGCAATCATAATGTTTTGTTCAGAGTTACCAGCCACCTCCAGTCCTGAGGCATTTTGTAGCTTTGAGGTTCGACAGTGTGTGGCTTTCTTTCCTGCAGAACTGAGAATGAATTTCAGTAGCTTTGGACTCCCAATGCCTTTTTGTCAGGAGTATGCAAACCCTCTTGGTGGTGGGATATAATAGTCATTTTTATTTTGAATGGAAGTGCCTGCTCTTTGCTGCTCCCTCTGCCTTTGGTAACACTCCCCTGCTATCCTACTGTGTTTGACATTACCACCTAGTAAATGGTCTAACAGGATCCATGAGAATTAAAGGACTACCTCCTGGAATTTTTTTTTTTTTTTTTTTTTTTTTAATTTAGAAAGTGTCCCACTTGCACAGCATATGGCATGTCTTGTTTATTTAGAACCCCTCTTTCCTGTTGCTCGGGGCACATTCATGTGCATAGGAGATTTTGTCTGTTCCTGCTACCTATCTGACCCAAAATCTGGTCATCCAGGGTCACCAGTCCCTTGGAGAACTTTGAGTTTGACCTGTTGTTTCTATGATCGTGGTCATTTGCTGAAGGTGACTCTGGACATTGCTCTTGGATTGAGAATATCTGCAAGGCGAGGGTAAGCTTTTTAAGAAACCAAGGGAAAAGCAAATTTCCAGGAGGCTTCACAGCTCTTTAAGAATTTGCACAAAAGGCACGGTTTATGTGCGCGGGGCAAAATCGTTTCCACAGTCCATGTGCAGGGGTGAGATCACTCTTCCTGAGTGGGACACTGCCTCCACTAGAGCAGAAGCCTCATTTAGGCTCCTGTCTTGACTGCCAAAAAAGGAATATTTTTCCATCAAGGTAGTTAACATGGGTTAGTGATTTTGCTGTGAAATCTGAGTGGAGACAAGGCAAAGGTTGTTATCTTAAATTGACATCCCGGTTTAAGGCAATTCAAGGCAAGTCTGGAGTTGTGTATAAAATGACAACCCCCCCCCCCACACACACATCAGCTGAACTACCCAAATACACACACAGGCTTTTACTAATGCATGTAGCTCTTTGCCTTGATCCTCTCTTTGGAGAAAGTACAGTTTGTAGGCTACGTTGCTCTTTTGGAATAATGGGGAGCTGGACAGCTGGGGGAGCAACTGCTTCGCTTAGGCTCATGCTGGAGAACTGAGGTTGTACAAAGCTCCTGTAGTCACTTGGTGACAAATTCTGAGCAATTCTGTCTTCCAGGTCATTGTGACCCTTTGTCTTGCAGAGTACTCTTTCCTTTCCTCGTTTATAACAGGAATAAAATTTCAGCTCTCCTTGGGTTCCTAAACTAGAGTGTGGCTCAGGAGAGCTAGATTCTTAAGCATCCAGCAGATCTCTTTTGAGAAAGCATTGGAACTCTCTCACCCAGGGAGTATTTTACAAGGTCTAACTGTCGCTTGTCCTTCTCACATGAGCCATTGGATGCAAGAACCCGTGATTCAAAGGGGCAACTGTGTTAGTCTAGACTCTAGTTCAGTAAAACAAACAAGGAGTCCTGTGGCACTTTAAGACTAACAAATTTGCTCCCATGAAAGCTTATGCATAAATAAATGTGTTAGTCTCAAGGAACCAATGATTTAACGTTTGACTGTACTTTCTCACACTTGCTGCTCGTCAGTCAAACTAATTTTTCTACTGAGGCTTTTTCAGGAATTATACTGAACAGAATTATGATGTTTCACAGGATGGAGTTTCCTTTGACTTCCTCCACTTACCTAAAGAGAGCTATCCTTATCTGTTCCTCAGATTCTCCTCTTGCCTGCAGGGGCGGATGAAATTTCGCTTGCTATTAGACTGCCTTTCCAGTTCTGTAGAAGGAAGAAATTCCTTCCCTCATTCCTTATTAGCTCTGACTGACTCTTCAGCCTGATAGACCGGCCAGTAAGGATGGGTCTATGCAGTAATTAAACAATCACAGCTGGCTCTTGTCAGCTGACATGGCATTGTAGGGCTCAGGCTGCAAAGCTGTAAAATTGCAGTGTAGATGTGCATGTATCATCCACACCCAGCAGGGTTTCTTATGTATGATGGAGAATCCATTCCTAGTCATATGGCATCACTTCAGGACTTTGATGTCTAACCACTTCATGCTACAGTCAGTACATGTACAGATGCACTAGTTGCTTCAGTTGCCATCTGAAGGGGGTCTGTGTTGCACAGCTGCAGGGAAGAGAGCTTAATGCCGTTGCATGACAGATGCTAAGCTTGGAGTGAAGTTGAATGCCACTGTGACATAGTTGACCATAGGCAGAACCGGTTTTAGAAATGTGTTGTGTGATTTCATCATAGATTGCAGCATTACTAAATAAATATTTGACAAGATAGCAACATTTTTCTACTGCAGTATGTTCTCAGGTTTGATTTTGTGGGGCGGAAATAATTTTCCTGGAGTAGGCTGATAGGACAGCTCCGCAAAGAGGTAATACTTGTATAGCCATCTTCAGGGACAGCCTAGCCCTTCTAAAATCCTGTGCCACAGGACATTTTCCCTTGGGCATTTATAATAGTAGAAGATTAGGGATTGGAAGAACCTCAGGAGATATCTAGTCCAACCTCCCAGTCAAGGCAAGACCAACCCCAGCTAAATCATCCCAGCCAGGGCTTTGTAAAGATGAGCCTTAAAAACAGCTGACGATGGAGATTCTGCCACCTCCCTAGGTGACCTATTGCGGGGCTTCACCACCCTCCTAGTGAAAAGGTTTTTCTAATGTCCAACCTCAAACTCCCCTACTGCAATTTGAGTTCATTGATTGTTCTGTCACATCCCACCACTAAGAAAAGCCTAGTTTCGTCTCACTGGTGTCCCTTCAGGTATTTGAAGGCAGATATCAAACCCCACCCTCCCTTCATTCTTCTCTTCTGCACATGAAATAAGACTAGTTCCCTCAGCCTCACCTCATATGTCATGTGCATTTACCCCAATTATTTTTGTTGCCTTTGACTGGACTTACTCAAATTTGTCCACATCCTTTCTGTAGTAGGGGGCTCAACATTAGATGCACTTCTCCAGATGTGGCCTCACTAGTGCCACGTAGAGGGAAATAATCACTTCCCTCAATCTGCTGGCAGTGCTCCTCCTAAGGTATAATGTCATCTTAGAATAAATAACTCTGTCCAGCTGCTTTCCCTGGATCGCAAATGACTGAGTGTTTGCAGTGTTGTGGAGATCTGTGTGATGTCTACGTCTGGTAGAACTCGTAGACGTCATGATCTTGGCACATTTATTGCAGCCTCTGTTACGGTATTGTCTCCTGATAAAATCAGTTGTGTAAATCTGCCTCAGAAATTCTGGCTATCAAGCCTCCCTGAGATCCTGCAAGTTGCTGAGCTCACTCTGCTCCTACTCAAATTCACGGGAGTTGAAAGTTGCTTGGTATGTTGTAGAGCAGCAGGCTTAGGGAACAACACCGCACACTGATTTCACTAAGTGTCTTGCAGTTGGTTTTGCTGGCTGCAGGAACAGACCTTCCTAGCCTTCGTAGCCATAGGGACCTAGAAGGATGTGAATAATTTAAGTTTTCCTCTTCTTCCTTTTATATTTTTCTCATCATAATGAGTCTTGAATTCATCACTAATAAAATGGCTGCGCCCAATGTAAAATCAGCATTCAGCAGGTCTTGCTTAAAGGATTTTAGCAATTATCTTATACACTCACCAAATCGAATGGAATGAAATGTGCTACACATTGCCGTATTTATTATTGGTTATCTCTTCTGTAATAATTGCCAGGCACTCAGCTTGTTTGTCATTTACCTGTCCTTCGTTTTTGAAGAGCAACATTTTTAAAAAACTAAAATTAGAAATAATATAAAATGCCAGCAGCCAAAGCTGTTTAAATTACCTATTCCACCACCTTGTCCCAGGGGCCCGTCTGTCGTCATTATTCATGATAACACTTTCTCTGGTGCTTTGCAGTCATATTTAAAATAAGAATACTAAATTACACCTAAGAAACCCTTGCAAAGGTTTTTTAAAAAATGCCATAGGACTCCTTTTGTGTGTTGCAAAGGAAAGATGCATCAAGAGCAAGGGAATTGCCAAGGGTGAGTTACTTAAATCAGCTTAGTTGGTTAAATAAGACTAATCTTGACCATGAGGGCAAACTCTTTGTGTACCCCACAAGTCCTAGGACCACAGCAGTTTTAGATGAAAAATGAATGCTGAATTAGGCCCTTGAAATATGGGTTATTTTGCCACATCAAGCTGCATTTATTTAAAAGCGAGAAAAATATTGCAGGAGATGGAGAGAAAGCTGCAGATTTTGTGCAGTGGGCTGGGGTGTAAAGGACTGAGTTAAGTGGTGGAACCATTTCAGATGTGATTACTGCTTTGAAAACTGATACTTCTGTGGGTAAGAAAAGAAACAGCAGTACAGTGCTCTGTAGTTAGGAATAGACTGCTTATCCAAAGTTCCTTTAAGATGCTGGCAAGCATCACATCAGTATACAGGATTTGAGCTCTCCCTAAGGCTCTGCAGCAGCTTTCTGACACAAACACGTTCCTTGAGCCGTGCACATCTCTCTTGCTGACGACATTGATGATGCAGGTGCACATGAGAGAGAAGTCAATTTCAAAACCATTTATGGTGGTGCAGGGCTAGGAACACAGCAAAATAATACATTTGCCAAGGAGGAGGAAACAAAATAGGTGAGTACATATATTTCTATTTCCAAGCTCCTGCAGGAGGTGGGGCAGAGACATTTGGGGTGGGGCTAGAATCCACTATGAAGAGTAAAAAGCAAAAGAAAGAAGGCATGATGAGTATCCCTTAAATCTGGTGTGTACCTCTGAGAAATGTAACTGCTTTGCATGCTACCAGCCACCACCTGATCTGCCAGTACACCTTTGTGCTTGGAAACGGAGCTGAAACAAATTCTCCTTAGAAGGGTATCTTGCTTATTGATTAGCAAAATATACAGCATTAGAAAGCACATAGTGCTAATTTAGGGAGGTTTCTCAGGTAAGGGTTTTTATTTCTTTCCCAGCTGCATCTTTAGCCTCATGGGATGATTGACATATTTTGCAGTCTTGCCGTTGGTACAGCATCGTGTTTCCCAGGAGACAACTGGATTCCACCTGACAGTGTGGAATCTGAAGTATGCAGAGCCAGAGCTGGTTGGTTTCTCTGCAGCAGGAACGCTGTCTGGCTATCTCCTCAGTGGCCTGGATGCAGACTTCTCCCTGGAATAACTGATCAAAGTTCAATAATGATAAGGTTGCATGGTCCCTTTTTTCCTAGAGCCTAAATCAGTGATTCCTACGTCAGACTGCTAGCTGAGAGGTGTTGCTGACTAGACTCTCCTGCAGACACAGTCAGCATCTGTGTGATACGGTGAAGCGGCATTAGAAAGTTGGACACCAGTGACACTATCTGACTTGGTGTCAGCAGTGTTCTGCATCTCATGCACTAGTGCCCGGTGTCTCCCTGAATGGGCTGCTTGGTTGTAAATTCTATTTCTGGGTAGCAATAAGACTGTACAGGCAGCTGGAATTGCTGCTCCTTTTGGGTAGTTAAAGTGTTTTGAGTTTCTTGTTCACTTCCTGACGTGTGGTGTAACTTCTTCACAATTTGCTGCCCTTTGTGTCTTATTACTTAAAGATTAGCTCGTTCCCATGCATTGCCTTTAGCCAGTTGAATCTTGAGGCCCGTAATTTACCTACTTAATGCAGCATTGTAATTGATAATCAGCCCGATCTCATTTTTTAGCTATTATACATGACACTCACAAAACCTAGAACAGGGGTGCTGCGTAGTAACATCTGAGCAAACTTAATGGTAGAAAAATCACCAGGGAAACAGAACTTCCCAGACAAGATCAAATTAATGAATGTAAAGTGTCACAGTCCAACACCAGATGCTCCAGAAGAAGCAGAGAGTACCCCGCAGCAGGCAATAATGGAACCCAGTCCAGGAGGAGAGTGCAGTGGCAGAAGGGAGTTGAAACCTCCCCTCTATTTGGAGGAGTAAGACCTCATCTGCATTTGCTATGGGGAGGAGCTACACACCCCAGTCCAAAACAGGCCACGTCCATGCTCACTGCGGTGTGTAGCTACACATGGAAGTGCAAAGTTCAGGCAGGGGGGAAAGGCTGAGACAGTGGGATGCTGCACTGCTAAAAAAAAAAGCTGTGTAGTGGTGGGAGGTGTGGTAGCGTGTGCAGGGAGCTGGGCAAGGTACTTATCCTAAGGTTCAGGCATTTAGGGTACTTTGTTCTGATCTTCTGTGTTGTGCTTCACCATCTACACAGTTATTTATATCCATACTTGTCAGGCATGCAGGTCTGTACTGTACAGACCGCCATGAGTGTCAAGTGACTCCCAGTGGGCAGGTGGTGCCAGCTAAAATTGTGTGTCTTCTGCAGTCTCTTTCGGGAACCTGGGACATAAGGTCGAATCTGCCTTCATCTGCTGAAAACCCCATCCAGCTATCTGTGGGTGAACCTTTCCTGGGAAGCAGCCAGCCAGCCATGTTGCAAGATATGGCAGACCTTTGGCTGTGCTGCCATACAGCTGGTGAATATGACCCTATTCATCTTTCATTAAAAAATATGGGAAAACATTCTCAATGTCACTTAAAATCTTCCTGAAGCCTAAGGGAATTTGCAACCCAAGGGTTTAGCTGTGTCTATGTGAATGCTTGTTGCAGCTCTCGATGTGTCTGCTGGAAACAGATTCCGCAGTAGCAGTGAAATTCTGCATAGCATTAAAAAACAAACTCTTGCTTGGCACCGTAGTATGAAAAATATGGGACAGCAGTTGCTGTGAGCAGGGCGAAAGCTGATGTGTTGCCAACCTGAAGTGTAAAGCTGGTGCTGGAACTGTGGCTTGAAGAATGGGAGCATTTGCCAAAAGGAAATGGAAGCAGGGATGAAGGGTTTCGGGGAATGCATAAAGGTCAGCTCTGCCAAAAAAGTCTCCCCTGCGGACAGGTCTGATTACGATAGTAACCGCATTAGTCTGTGTGAAGTGCAGCTGGAGCCACAGTTGGTCTTTTGTGTTAGATCGTTATTGAATAACATCTCGAATGCACAAATCGGGGAGGTCTGGCTAGGTTTCTGTTGCATCATGAGAAATGGGGCCACATACAAGGCTGTGAGGGATTACTGGGCAGAGGGCTTTCCCGTTCACAGAAGTGAGAACATGCCATGCAGACTTCCCACGTAGGAGTTTTTGAAGGCGGCATACCAAAAATACACTGCAGTATTGGATAGAGGTGGAGTCAAATCAGTGCAAATAAATAGAGGGTATGTTTGCTAGTGTTAGAGACGCATGAGAGAATATTTGGGCTTAAGTATCTGGTCTGAAAGACCTAGAGCCTTGAGTTCAAATCCCAGCAAGGTAGAAGTTTACTTTGTCTTTCCAAGATCGATGTATTCAGTCCCATATGGTTTCATGTGTAAGGGCTTTTCATACTAACCAATAGTACAGTTCGTAAAAAACAAAATCCTACTTGTCTTTTGTGGATTTTTAAAGTTCCTATGAAACTTTTTTCTTGGCTTGTATGTCTTTGTATTAAATCGTTTGCCACCCTCTCAGCAGAGGTGGCTGCATGCTGGTGGTAGTCTTTCTGGCTGAAAGACTGTGCACAGGCAGCATTCAGGTGTTGATGTGATTCTCTGGCTTTATGAGGGGACAGATGAGATCCCAAAGTAGAGAAGAGAAGTATCAAGTTAGTGTTCTGCATTTGTTCTTATGGTGCTCAGGTGGGAGACAGCTGAGACAATGACATTAGATTTCTTCTCCTCCCTTCCCCCACCACGATGTTTTGCTGTTGTACAGGAGGCCTAGGCAATTTCTTTGCATTTTCTGTGGTGGAGGGGGTGGCCATTACTTCTTTATTCCCAGAGCACCCTTGACTCATCTGAGAGGACAAGACAAACCACTGTCTGAGTGTTGTGTAAAGGAGAAGGGCAGCCACTCTGTGAGCAGTGAAGTTGTTGCTAAGCCTCCTGCCATGACCTGGCTATAAGGCACTAGGACGGGGGCACGGGGACTGATGAGTGGCAGCACAGTGTAAGTTGATGTGTAGGAGAGTCTCCCTATGAGCACTCCTTTTCCCACCTTCTTTTCTCTCCTGGATTGGTCTGAATGGCAGTGGTGGCCGTTTTTGCTCTTCTGGATAGATTCACTTTAATTTTTCCTGCGTAGTCTCATAATGAAGGGGGAGCTCTGGTGTCAACGGGGAGTCTCTCTGCTTCGTAGTTCAGCTTCTTTATTAGCCACAGCTGAATTCTTTTCACCTAATGCTGAACTTGCCTAGACTTCACAGCTCTGGAAGTTCAGTCAGGTTCAAACGGTCTCAGGTTCTCATTCTGTTTGATTCGGTCCAGGGTGCTGGTGCTGTGCTCATTACCACAGTACCTGAGTGTAGGGTATTAAGCAACATGACTAACGTGTCGTGTTTATTGTTGCATCCTTTTCCCTAGGGAAAGAAGCAACTGCTTTGCGAGTTTGGGGTTTTGTAATAAATGTGTGCTTAGCAGAGACTGGGGGAGGGTAGGAGGCGAGAAACAGCCTAGAGACAGAGGGAGAGGGCATTGTGGGATAAACAAATGCAGACAACTGTGAAAAAGGGGCAGAACGGGAAGAGATTATGAGGGGGAACACAGCATATTCAGTATGCATCCCACCCACTTTTTTCATCCTACCTCAGATGTGTGAGGCATCTCTTTTACTTAACACATACCACTGGATTCATGGTTTAATGGCTAAAGGCCTTTTACGGGATTGAAGAGTCCTGGGTTCTGTTCACTGCTCTGTTACTGACTCACTGTGTGACCTTGGCCAAGTCATTTTACCTCTCTGCTGCTGTGTCCCATCCTTTCCTCTGTTAAGGCTGTAAACTGTTAGGGCAGGGAATATTTTTGCTTGTACAGTGCCTGGCACAATTTGGCCCTATGACTGATATTGTAAATAATCAGGATTTGCTTCTACTCCAGATTAAAAATTTTTTAAAAAAAATTGACTCATCATGAAAAAAAGGATGCAAAATTTGATTCAAATCAGAACTGACTTTTTGTGAGCCTCAAACTTGGGACATTCAGGGAATTCCTAGCTCCAAAGGGCCCCTGCTTCTCCCTTTTCATTGCCGCTCCCCCTCCCCCCAATTTCTTTGATTATTCATTACATTTAGTCACCATTGTCCAGCCTGCCACATGCACACATTCCTTGGTGGTAGGTGGGAACTGGCATTCTTCAACGCCTAGTGTAGCATAAAATTTCAAGCGAGGAAAATTCATGTTGGAAATGCATGGTGCAGAGTGTTAAATGGTGGTGCTGTCGTGGAAAACCATAAATCACTTGGTCTTCACAAGTAGGGTGTGCAGACAATCAAGAAAGGTTAGGGCTTCAAACAAGTCTGTATATAATCTCTGATTTTGCAAAAAAGTGTATGCATGCACTGTCCCGTTGACTGGAATGGGTTCCGTGCAGGCCTCCGCCCCCCGGCGCGAATTAGGGCTCATCATGACTGGTGCCAGCAAACAGTATTGGTATGAGCTTTGTTGGTATTTTAAAAAAAAGATGGGGAGTGGCTGAAACCACCCTCAATGGAACCAGCCTCTGACTCTGGGAGATCAGGAATAATCTTTCTGTAGTATCAGGTTATCCCGTAATGAAGTACTACAGAATTTTTTGCACCATCCTCTGAAACAGGTAGCATTAGCCACTGTGCCAGACAGGATACTGGATTAATTATGTTAGAGAAGTGCTTTGTTCCTGTATCAGGGGTGGACAAAACTGGCTTACAGGTAGGTGCCAGCAATTTTACTTTTGGGCACTGGAGGCACTTCTCCTTTACATTTCTCCACTGGAGCTAGGCAGCAGGCTACTAAAAATGGTTGCCGTGGAGACCAGAAACCTAGATTTGTCAAGGCCTGGCCTTTATACATAAGTGTTTCTGTACATATGTACACAGACACTCTCACATATTTAGTTAATAGATATGGGCCAGTAAATGGCACTCAAGAATATGTTCTTGGATTTAGTAAAACAAACAAAATTTGCAGTGTTGTACACTACAGATGACTTCTGTGCAGCCTTTTACGGAGAGCTGTTAACAAGGTGGCCCACTGGTTAATGCAGTGTGACAGTTCATGTTGTGTGTTCCCCAAGCCTTAGTCATTGCACCTTGGAAATGCCACTTTCAGTTTATAAATGTTCCATCCTGCCGATCAGCTAGAACTGTAAACTATGCGTGGCTGAGCCCTGGCCAGCAGGGAGCTTGGAGGGACCTTGCCATGTTCCCATTTGCTGGAACTGCCTTCCTCAGCTCAGCAATAAATCAATAATTTCTGGCACACGCAGCCCTGGGGAAACCAATGTACATTTCTGCTGTAATGTGAGTGTTTCTGCAGGAATGACAATTAGCTCACCTGCCATTGGGAAAAGATGGTCCCAAGAGGATCCTGCAGTGGTTGGAGTCAGCATGCTGGAATTTAGCAGGACACTCCAGTTTGTGGTGTTTTTTGTTTTTTGTTTTGTTTTGTTTTCTGTATTCTTTATTAAGACAACAAAAATGCATCAGGTCCCTGAGGGAAATTGGCTGTCAAGAACTGAGAATGTTTCATGGACAGCAACAGCAGTGCATAACAGGAATGGGAATTTGGGCACAGAGGAGACCAGCATCTTTTCATCATCATACCAATGGTAATATCTCCTTAGGGAGTCTAGTGACATCAGAACCCCGGGAAGAGATTATGCTTTCCATTATGTACATTTTGAGTTGGATGTTGCAGCCCTTACTTGCGTGGAAGGGCCCTATGATTGTCAGCCAGCAACTGGGAGTATTCCAGTGAGCAAGGGCTGTAGGATTAGGCCCTTAGGGCATGCATCTTCATTATGTATAGGATTTTCTTTAAAATTTCTGTGTCCTGGATTCTTCTATGTTGACACTTCTGTCCCTGGTTCTCTGTGTGGGAGGCAGTGTGCTCTACTAGTGGCAGAAGGTGTGTGTTCATCAGGAGCCCTGGGTTTTAATCCCGTGTCTGCCACAGACTTGCTGTGTGTCACACAACCTATGGCAGTATCAGTTTCTCCACCTATCAAATGGGAATAAGGCTTACTGGGCTGCTAAGGGTTTTATGAGACTTCATTAATGAAAGTTTACTGAGATCCTTGGGTAAAGGCTGCCCTATAAATGCAGAGCAGTGTTATTTCTCCCTTGTGTTCCTTCAGTGCCACTTTAAGTGTAACAGCTGTTTAAAAAAAATGGCAGAAAAATTCTGGAATAGCATTAGAAAGCTTTGTGGTTCTGGTTGTGCAATAGCCAGCAGGAATCACAGTACAGTTCTGCTGGGGGAAAAAAGAAATTGCTATGGGGTGTGTGTGTCTTTCAGTCTCTGATGTCATTTCTTTTGAGGACATCCCTATTGAAACTTTTTTTATGCCCAACTCCTTTGGTCAGGAAAAAAGCCTGGATTAAACTGGGATCTGCTTTCATGACTGACAGTCCAGTGCTATTTCCAAAAGGTATCTATTGTAACGGGAAGAGGTGGTGCTGGTCTTTGCTCAATATGAGGCTCCATAAACGTTTGCAAAGCTTAGTTCAGTCGTGTCTCCCCTGCCACCCCCAGGGAAGACCTCACTGGCATGAAAGTTTCCATTATCTTTGAAGAGCAACTCCGTACCAAAGAAGCATTGTGGGATTGGTTTGTTGTAGGGCGTGCCTGACCTGTAGCACCCTCGACTGCATTAGGATTGAGCTGCACATACTCCATTCCTCAGTTTCCCTTCTCAGGAAGGCAGTAACTCAATTTCCGGAGCTTTTGATGTTTAATTTAGTAATACCCTTCCTAGGGCTTGTTTATTACAAAACCACTTATGAAAAAAAGCCATAACAAAACATCCCAGCTAAGAAAAAAGGTGCTTCTGGCTTTTCCCCCTGAAACCCATCTCGTAGGCTGTTCCCAGCTCTCTTGGATCCTGGTGGCATTGTGTATCTCTGTCTCCATCTTCTCCTTGTGGCAGGAGCTGGGTGGCATTTTATCTCCCTCAGCTGGCTCCATTTAATCCACTGTCTCCGAGGGCTTGGCAGCCTTCTGCCATGGTTTGCTCCCTGCTGTCTCAGAGCCCTGCGGCATCCTTCTTACTCCCCACAGTGTCTGCAGGCATCTGCCCGGCACTTGGCCCATCTCCCAGCTCATTCCTTATTGTCTGGGTGAGAGGGGAGCTTTGCTCTACCCTCTTTGCGAGGTTCCAGGCCCTTAAAGACACAGAAGAAGATTCCTTCAGAATGCTGCTACGTCTGGAAATCCCTTTCTTTCTCCTGCCTCCAGCCCCCAATATTTTCTCACGCTTTGAGGCGCCCTGGTACAAACTCTTAAGTGGCCAGGCCACATGATATGGAGGGCAAACGACCTAAATATGCCCCTAACGTTAAAGGTGTTTTGTGAATTTGAGGCATATTTTACAGCCAAACCCCCAGAGGAGTTCAGCACTACTGCCTGGTGGCTTGCCTCTGCTCTTCAGCCTCAGCCATAGCCCCACCAAGCACTTGTTATCGCTTGTTCCAGCATGTCGTGCAGGTGAAAGGGGACAGATGGTTTGGCTTTGGCTGAGTGCTTGCTGATGCAAACCAAATTGCTCTGGTAGCTGGCTGATGGGTTTCAGACTTTAATTGAGGCTTTCAGTGAGCTGCTCCACAGTAAATAGCATTATGCTGAAAAAAACCCGCCAGTGTAACCATGGACAAAGGTTCAGGGCAGCAGAGTTCAAGCCTCTTGGGGATGCTGTTGTTTTTGATTTCCCACCATCATTCAGAAGTCCTGTAACATTGTTTAAAGACAGCAGTGCGTCATGTGAGCACATTAAACCCCTTTGTCCTGGAAAGCTGGAGCCAATACAGAGCTCTCTGGATTCTTCCTTTGCAGCTGCTGCTGCTGTATGTGTACAGAGGTAGTTTAACCTCAAAGCTTTCTTTTGATCTGGCTGGCCCCAGCAGCAGTCATCGTGTAAGTCTTTTGCACGTCTGGATGTTCAACTTGCTCACTCTTCTCCGATATACAGCTTCTTTTCTGAATGGAAACCATTTATGATTTATTTGTATCTGCAAGGAGGAATTTGATTGCTGCAGAAGAGCTTGCATGGTAAGATAGAGTTCTCTACACCGGCTTCTGTTTTGATAGTAAGACCCTTGCCTTGGAAGCCACATTGCTATAAGCCTTTAGATGAGGGTGAGAAGAGAAGAGCTGAATGCTTGGGAGGATGGGAGCCTGGGATGGGCCCAGCTGGTTGCTTTCTGTTCTGTCACCCTCTTGTTTTCTGCTCTGAATTTGATTTGCTTATTTCCTAGGACAAGAGAAGTAAAATGTCTGCCAAAAACTCTTCGCTGGGCTTGTTTTGTTTAGGACACTTTGCTCACTGTGCATAATTAGCTAGAAATTAGTAGTTGCAGCTGACTGATGAGCCTAGAAGGATTAGATTTTTATTTAGTGCTGTAGCCAGTTTCACAAAAAAGAAACTGTAGAGAAGCATTAAATAAATAAGTGAAACTAGAATGTCTATGGGACTACTGTGTTTTGATTCCTAAAAAAGACTATAATGGTAATGATTAAATGACGACAATGTGCTCAGTAATTTAGAAGCCCTAAAGGATGGCTACAAGGAGTTTACAGGTCTAAAGGTATTTACTTTACTCTAAATTCCAAAATACATTTATTGTGCTGTGTGAGGTTTTTTCCAGTTTATTTTACTTTCCAGTATCATCAAAATGCTTTGCAAGCCAGAGTGGCTGCTCTTGTGCTTTCTATATTTGCATAAATTTAATTAAAATGAAAAGTGAAATTAAATCACTGATTGGAATACTTTGTCAGTTTATGTATATAGCTCTAATGCTATGACTCATGACTGTGAAGGGCCAAACATGGTACGTGAGGTGTATTGTTCCTTCTTTATTGTTCTTCCCTTGCATTCTGTTAGTCTGTTGAGGTAGATTATGCTCTTGTATTGAATATTAAAGTGGATGCCACCATGGGAAAGAAGTGATTAATAAGCAAATATCCACCGATCATTCGCCGATGATTCTGGAAGGGATGCTCTTTATTAGTGAACAGATGTACCATTCATTAGCACGTTAGCAAAGCCGTTCAGAAAGAGAACTCATCAGAGCTGTGTCTAGATATCTCATTTATTATGCTGATAACATCTAACCTAAATACCAGAATTAAATCCATCACCTGCATTAATGGAGTGGTTTTCCGAAGGCGACAGCTACATGTATGGGTCCATGTGTGCGCTCATAACCCTGTGATTCGTGTAGAGATTGAGAAACTGTCTGTCCGTATGGTTTACTCCAGCCAGAATGAAAATGCACCTAGACTTCATTGAACATGATGATCACAGGATCAGATATTTAAGCAGACATGAGTGAAAAAAGAAGATGAGCAAGAGCAAAAACTCTTGGCAAGGGCGGGATGTGGATGGGAATGGTGGCATTAATGTGTCAATCATCAGCACAAGCTATATACTTCTGATTCTGTGAATATGAAATGGTGATTGGGGATTGTCTGTATGGGGTAATCTGTGCTGGTTTCTACAGTATTGTTTGTGATGACATCTGGGGTGATTATTTTTACTCCCACCACCATTTCATTAGGCTTCTAGAATTCTCTCAAGTTACTCTAGAGATTTTGAAGGGTGAGGTTTTTTCCCAGCGAATACCCTTCATAAGACAACAGTCTATCTTTTAATCATTTATGGGAGCATAGCTATTTAGAAGGCAAGAGATGATCGTCTGCTGATCTCACTGGGGTATGTGCATGTTGTTGAAAGCTGTGAGATTTAGAAGTGCATAGAGATTACTAGGAATAATGTAAAAGTGCACAGGAACCACCCATTAATTAAGGTATTAAATAGAGCTGGGGAGAGAATGGAAATGCCAGATGACAGAGAATTTGAAGATTTTTGAAATCTTGTTTTCATTAAGGAATGAAACATCTAAAATTTTGAAATTCTCTGCAAGAGAAAATTCCAGAAAAAAATGGGTTTGGCATGGTCAGAAAGTTTCATTTTGACAGAATTTGAAATGCATTGTTTCAATATTTACTTTATAGTCTCATAAAAAATTCTAAAATGGATAGTCATTTCAGAAGGAAAAAAAATGAATCTTGTTTGTTCCAAAAATAGTGAAAATGGGTTGTTTGTTTATTGTTGGAACTTTTTCTCCCTTAATTCCTGCAAAAAGAAACGGACACATTTTTGCAAGGTGTTTAGATTTCAACTCGAGTGTAGCCTCCAATGGAAAATTGTGCCACGCACAGTGTTTTTTGTTTTGTTTTGTTTTGTTTTCCCTGACTTTGCTCTAGTACTGAATGAAGAATGCTGAGATTTTCCAGAATCATCATTTGGCTGAGCAGGATAAAAGATTTGTTGAACAATAGGGAGATTGGGGGGGGGTTGTTTTTGTTTTTACTATTCCTAGCAGTTAAATGCAATTTTATACATTTTATTTAAAAAGACACTTAGCTGTGATAAGGGTACAATCACTGTTAATCTTCCATTGGGTGGGAAGGAGTGGGGCATATGCAAGATAAGGTAATTTTGAGACATGCTTCTGTGACGGGCAGTTCATCTTAGAACAGAAGGACTGGAAAGGACCTCAAAAGGTCCTCTCTAGGCCAGTCTCCTGCACTTATGGCAGGACAAAGAATTCATTGTCTCAAACCAAAGCAAAAACAGGGCCGTCATAACCTATTTCTTCCATGGAATTACGACCCAATGAATTTATCTGCATGGCGGTTGCTTTGCCCTTTGAAAGAGTTGGAATACTGTATTTTTTAAAAGGTGAAGGTTTAAAAAAAATTATTTAGGGATGCTGCTGTTTTCTTTTGTTTCCTTATCACAGTCTCACTGTGGTATCTATATGGTTGTTCACATTTTCTTGCAGAAAAAGATTTACAAGTACAAGAAGGTTCTTAGTAACCCAAGCCGTTGGGAGGTTGTTTTGAAGGAGATTAGGACACTGGTGGACATGGCGTTAACCTCTCCACTACAGGATGACTCCATCCACCAAGCTCCACTGGAGATTGTCTCAAAGCTGCTCTCTGAGGTAAGCCTGTGAGGATGTTCTCATCTTGTTGCTTCTCCTTGGGGGGGGATAAAACCAAACCCTCCACAAACTTTTAACTCGCATTCAAAATTCTGTCCCCTGACTTGCACCATGATTCCTTTTGAGTTCAGTAGCCCTTGCTGTGTAGAGTCTTGAGAGAATGTCTTCTTTTTGACTGATTTCCTTCCCCTTCCCTGGCTGTTTGCAGTTGATAACTCATTCATTTATGGAACTGATCCATATTCCATTGAATTTAATTGCAAATTTGCCATTGACTTCATTGGTGCTTCGCTAGGCTCTATTTGTATGTAATAAATAGATCATTCTCACAGCAAACCAGTGAGATGTGAACAGTGATAATCATAATAAGCAGCTGTTTTCTTATTGCCATTTCAAATGGAAAGATCAGAAGGTTTCGCTTGCCCCGTTTCTAAGTCAAATAGATGGTCAGTTCTGTGCAGCTTTAGTATCATCCATAAAGGTAGCCATGTTAGTCTGTGTACAGCAAAAATAATGAGAGTCTGGTGGCACCTTAAAGACTAATAAATTTCTTTGGGCATAAGCTTCTGTGAGCTACAACCCACTTCATCAGATGCATGAAGACTGCATCTGACAAAGTGGGCTGGGGCCCACAAAAGCTTATGCCCAAAGAAATTTGCTAGTCTTTAATGTGCCACAGGGCTCTTGTTTTAATATCATTTGCTCCTGTTTATCTCTCATAGCTTTTAGTGCTGTATTTAATCTGTCACTCACTTTGAAATGGGGTTCCTTGTTGCTCTTAGAACTTCTTCTGTGATTGTTTCAGTTCCGGTACAGAAAGGAAAATGTGATGCATATCAGGGTTTTAAATATATTGGGTGTAGGGGGATGAAGGGTGGGCTGCATTTTTGTGTACGTTTGTGATCAGCAGAATGCGAGCTGCTTTTCCTGTGGTGAACCAAGACTGTAAAACTACAGTAACCTCGTAGCTCTCTGTGGAACACAGAGAACATAGAGAAATACTCTACTGGAGTACTACTGATGCAGCACACTTGGCTTTAGAGGAGCTGCCCCATTTACACTGAAGAGCTATATTTGGCTTCGTATTAGGTGGGAGGAATTACAAGCCAACTACTTCAATTAGTCCTCCAGCCATGGCAGAAAGTGGTAAGGAAAACCTTTTATTAACGCAATCTGTGGAACTGAAAGTTTGAAATTTAGAAAGCAATTGGAAAAAAAAAACAAACCAAAAACCCTCCTTCTAGTTCAGCCTTTCCATTAATTGGTTATTCGGGGCATCAATGTTTAGCTGAAACTTCCTGGTTTTAAGTCCAAGGGTCATCATCCTGGTATGCTGAACACCCCTACACTTGGGAGAAAAGGAAATGAGCAACACTCTTGACAGTAAGTGATGTGTAACATGTTATGGGAATGATTTTAATGTGGCTTGGTTTTATCCCTGATAGCAAGCGATTGAAGAATTGGACTGTTGTACATTTACAGGGGCTGAGGTGTTTGCTTTCACCATGGCACTTTCAAAATAAGGCTAACTCATTGATTTCATCTGCTTAACTTTTTCAGAACAGCAACTTAACCACTCAAGACCATGAGAGCATTATAGTGGTGAGTGTCTATACTTCAAGTTTGTATGTGGGTCACTCTTTGACTGATAGTTGCATTTTGGCTTTTGTAGTGCTTGCTTCTTCCTCCATTGACTTCAGTGGGTGCAGGGTCAAGCCCTTTAACTTTTTCACATTTCTTTTGTCCCCTTTTTCCTGTTCAGGGTAAGTATTGAGAAAAATTCCCTGATTAATGGGTGTTAAACTCTGTAGCACTTTTAGGGTTACTTGTCTCCCTGCGTAGTTTGCATGTTGCAAATGTAAACATTAGGACATACCCTTGAATCAGTCAGACCTATGTGCCTGCTAGATTAGTGCCTCTCCCATCCTCCACAGAGCAATAGTTATCTCAGGGGCTGGTGTGCTCTTGTGCATGCACAAGGGCTAGATTTATTGAAGGTGCACGTGTATGTGTTTGCTTTTGCAAAATGCAGGAACATGGATATGCCTCTGTAATTTTATCCCAGTGCAAAACGTGATGTGAAAATGTTTTCTTCGGTTTTCTCCTTTGATTAGGTATGGTGTAGTGATTTGGATACACACATAAGCAAAGGACAGCCCTCCTCCCAATGCAACCAAAAATAAAACCTTAACAAATCCAACCATTTATCAGAGGTGAAAATTGCTTCCCTATCACTGTAATTTAATTTCAGTTGCTGGCGATTTCCAGGAGATTTTCTCAGTAATCTAATCTAGTAGTTCACCGCCACCTGATCAGATCATGTCTCCATGAATCTTCCTGCAAAATGACATGACATAAAATGTAGCTGCTGCTCAGTGTGAATAGCACTTAACTCTTGTGCAAGATTCCACTTTAGCTGTATCAGTTATTACCTCAAGTTTCTGAGTGGCCGTCACTTTGCTCTGAAGTCCAGTGTGTATTTCACTTTACATCAGAGCCACAGCTAATTCAGACTGCCTGTAAAGGTCAAGCAATGATAAATTGTGATTTGGGAGAAGGGAAAAATCTTTGTATTAAAAACAAAACAAAACAAATTAAAAAAAAAAAAAAAACCCAAACAAACCCTGAACTATTCTGGCTTTTATCAAATCCTGAAGATCCCACCTTAGTCATTTACAGTAATTCAGTTTCTGGGTTTTTTAAGCCCCTTGCAAATATAATGGCAGTCTTAAATTATTCTTATTTATTTATTTACTGGTTATTACTAAATATTTATATGGCTTCATAAATTTACACAATGATTTACTAGATAATCCAAGTGCCCTCCCTTAGATTTAGCTAAGAGCTCAATTCTCATTCTGAGCATCCTCCTTTGATTCATGCCAATCAAACACAAATCAGTTCTTTGGCAGGTTTCGTTCCTTCTCCTGTGGGGTCGAGTGTGGGTGCAATGCATGTGAATTTAGTTTTGGTGAAAGTTAACAGATGGGTAGCCCCACAGAGCAAAGCTCTCTCTTTATCCACAAGATGGATTTAGGCTGAACAGAGAAAGACATAGGTTGTTCCATAGATAATACTGACAGAGGGAGGCTCCATGATCAGTCAGTCATTGTCCTCTCTGAGCGTGCTGATTATGGCTGTCTCTTTGTGAAGTGGACACCCATGTATTAGGGACTGGACTGAGGCAATAAAGGTTATTTTATGCAGGCCACCAAACAGCCAGCTCCATCTCCAGATGCTATGATCAGATAAGTTCCAAAGAGCAAGCCATGTTACTCTGGTTCAGCAAAACAAGCAAGGGAGTCCTGTGACACGTTTAAAGACTAACAGATTTATTTATTGCATGAGCTTTTGTGGGAGAAAATCCCACTTCATTAGATGTTTGAAGATGAAGAACTTACAGAATGGGAGGAAAATAAATTCAGGGAAGTGTAAGTCATAGGATCAGGTCAGACTTTTACAGCAAATCAAAGCAGTTGTTTAGATTCAAGCACTGGGGAGCAGCATATAGAGGAAAGTGAAGTCAAACCTCCTGTTATAATGAGAAAAAAAATCCACAGTCCCTATTTAACTTGATTGGATAACCTCTACCAACAGGCAGACATAAGATGCTCACTGTGACTTTGCAATTCACTTATCAGAGGGATGGAGGAGGATGGATGCTATAGGAGACTATTATAAATTCAGATACACTATTTAATGTAGTTAACTGTTGAATAGGTAGCCAGGTTACTGTGTTCCAGCTGAACAGTACCACAAGACTGCACCATTTTCATAGTGATGTAGTGAGAATATATTGCTGTAGGGCCATGACCAGTGAAGGAAACAGCTGCAGGGAGGGGAATTACACAACAGCTAGCTTTAAACTGCTCCAGTGTTTCGAAAAAACCAAGGCAGCTCTTTGCAGCCAGTGCTCAGCTTTTCATTCCAAAAGTTCATATTACTCTTCACCTATGCCTGAATGAGTGTTGTGATTCACGGTGATTTTGATGGGCTAATTTGAACTGAGCTCCTGTGGGAAGACAAAAAAAAAAACCCACCAAGTGAAATTACATAGGCTTGAATAGCGAAACCCCACATGCCGTTCAGGTAGAATGCCTGTTGTTCAGGCATTTAATACACAATGTCCTAGCTGGTCTCTTAGAGTTTTACTTTTAAATTGGTACTGGGAATCCCTTAGCCCAAGATTGAAAAATCCTGAAGGCATCATCATGTACAGAGAGTGCATTGTTCTCGTACTGCTTCCTAATTTATAAAGGAGACAGCAGCAACATAATTTCATTATGCTCACAGCGGCAGGTATGACCTCTAATATATTTACGGTACATAACTACATCAGGTTGCCTAGCAATAGAGAAAGAAAGGATGACCTGAACTTTTGGAAAGTTAGACACTTGTTTTGTAGTGTCTGCAAAGGCAGCAGAATCATGGCAGTGGTCTTGCTAAAATGAAAGTAAATCAATTATTGACTAGATTCATGGCTAGAATCATGTCTGGTGTAACATCTCTGAAATCAGTGGGTCCAGTTCAGCTTTTCTTCACACAGGTGTAAAATCTGGAGTCAGCTTATTCTCTTCAGTAGCATGATTTTGGATTTTCACTGATGTAACTGAAAGCAAAATTTGACAATGGCTTTATAACAAAGATGAAATTAGGTCCATATTTTAAAAAATTAAACAAACCCTACTTTCCTTCCAGAGGAGTAGCTGAATTAGTCTGTGTACAGCAAAAACAATGACAGCCTTGTGGTGCCTTAAAGACTAACAAATTTCTTCAGGCATGAGCTTTCGTGGGCTTCAACCCACCAAACTACATTTCTGTTAATGGTAGATTTTCTTCCCCTCAAACCACTAAAAATGTTAACTCTCTGACTTAATCCTGAAAGTGATTAAACTTAGAGAGACAAGGTGAGTGAGGGAACATCTTTTATTCTATTATTATATATAATATTGAAACTTAACCATGTTGCGTTTTATTGTGTAAGACACCTCCTCACCCACTTTCTCTCTCATATCCAGAGACCGGATCTGTTGCAATCAAACTGCATAAGATTAAAATAACAGTCATCTTGTCCAGGTCTCTGTTCAAAAGAATTTTAAAATATACTCACTTCTTTTGCTAGGGCTGGTCTCTGTGAGGAACTCAAATTGAAGTGTGTTAACTTTTTATTTTTCAAGGCAATTGCACCTTTGCTGGAAAACAATCACCCTCCGCCTGACCTCTGTGAATTCTTCTGCAAGGTACTAAAAACGTGTAGTCTGAAGTCTCGTTGATGTTTTGATTTTCTTGGCCTCCTGCACTAATCCTTCCAGTTGGTTTCATTCTTTGGTAGATGGCAAGGTTGCTTGGAGCTATCAGTTAGGCCAGCAGGGGTACCCAAAGTGCAGCCTGTGGGCCGCATGCGGCCTGCAAATGACTTTTTTGTTGTAATCATATACTGAAAATATATAACTGTATATTGTGTGTAGTGCAAAAAGAACCAGGTCTGGAATTTTGCAGCCCGCAGGCCCACACCAATCAGTTTCTCCGGCCCCCATGTATGAAGACTTTGGGTACCCTGAGTTAGGGCATAAGGACCCCATCCTTAATGGACCAGACTATAAAATAATTTTAAACAGAGAGAGAAGCAAAGGTTGTGGGCTTCAGTTCCCAAGGTCTTTAAATTTGAAAAAGCTGCTGTAATGTAAATTTTCCTTTCTAAACTGATTGACATTTCAATTTAAAGTCTAATTGCTGACAGTTGGATGTATGCTTTCCATCAGGTCTCCTTGATTACTGGGTGTTATTCACCAGCAATTCACTTGTAAGGAAAGACTGTCAGATTTGTGGATTCAGAAACTTATCAAAGTGATTCACACATTGTTATTAACCGCCTCTCTGGCTGGTGCCTGCCTGCGGGGGTGTGTGCATCTAAAACCCAGATTTGGCTCCTGGTGACTAAGGGCAAGTCTACATTTAAAAACCCTTCACTGGGCCTGTAATACTTAATGAAGACCATCCAAGCCAATGTGAGAAAGCTCTCACATTGATTTTGTTAATCCACATCTCTGAGAGGCTGAGTCAGCGGGAGATGCTCCATCTGCATGGGGAGTTAGGTTGGTTTTGGCCCACTGCTCAGGGGAGATGGTACATTTTTCACATCCTTGAGCAACAAAGTTTTACCAATATAGGCCTGTAGTGTAGACCAGACCTAAGTAGATCATTGATCAATATTGTAGTCACAGGCTTTATACCACGATGTGGTAAAGACTAGGACTCCTCCAAGCTCCATATGCACTTAATGGTTTCTTCTTCCAGCACTGCAGAGAACGCCCTCGATCCATGGTTGTCATAGAAGTGTTCACTCCGGTGGTACAGAGGATCCTCAAACACAACATGGTAAGTATCATTGTGTGTGTTTGGCTGGTTAGGAGGGCTGTCAGTATGACCTTTTATGGGTTATTAACTGGCCACCCTTTTTGTCTGCAATACACCCATCACTGTGATGCCTGGTTCACCGTCTGTGCACACTCCATGTAGCCATGCACAACATCAAGGCACTTAGCGTTAGTTATTCAGACTGGGATTTTCAGAAGCATCTAAACTAGTCTGGTACCCAACTTCCACTGACTTTCAGTGGAAGTTAGAGCCCAAACTCACTTAGGTGTTTTTGAAAATCCTACCGTTAAGTCTGAAAATGTCAGCTGATCATTTTGAATTATATGTATTTACTAGAAGGAATATCAACTAATATTATGAAAGTGCAGCTGTCTTGATTGGAGCATGGCAATTAGTTATCACCTCCCACCAACAGTTAGGGCAGCCTGTCTTGTTCTGGACTGAGAAGGTGCTGGTTCAGTTTCTTGTTTGCCTGGGATGATTTAGTGGGAGTAGCCCTTCTTTTACCAGTGGATTGGACTAGGTGACCCCATGAAGTCCCTTCCAGCCCTAATAGTTTTTCTCAGTAAAAAAAAGTACCATTGGCGTATATTCTACTATGGGTTTCCTGGCTTTATAACTGCAGGGTTTGTCTTCATTGCCTGTTTAATTGTACATGACATCCACAGCCTTTCTGGGTCACAACATACGTCCCAAGCAAAAAGTTTTATGTTCCTTATTTATGCAACATTTAAAAAAAAAAAAAAAAAAAAGCTTCTAGAGTTTTCAGGGCTAACTGACAAAACCAACATGAGCAAATGCTGTATTCTTGGCTCTGTGCCTGCTCTCTCCAGACATGCCAACATTTTAAAAATATTCTTTAACGTTTGATAAAATAGTCTATAAATGTTATTCTTGGATTCCTGACCATTTAAAAGAGTACTACTACCCAGCCCCTCCCCCCCAAAAATCCAGTGCTCTTGAGGGGTCTCAAAATGGAAATGCACATTGTATTGCTTATACTGGGTTAGCTGAAGAGAATTGCTCCTGTGGACCATGCTTCCCATTTGAAGACTGAATCTCAACATGCCTGTTTAGCATAGTATGTAATCAAAGAATTTACCATGTTAAATATTAACTGGAGTGGATTTGGACACTTTACCACTCTCCTGGGAGTTATATGCTGAATGCATATGTATGCATAAAAAAGCTATCTTGGGAAAGAGAAGCAGAGTGCCCAGTGCTAGTTTCATAGCATTAGCAGACCACCTGGAAATCCAGCGAACATTGGGCTGGGAATCAGGAAACCTGGGTTCTGCTACCAGTGTTTGCTCTGTGGTCTGGGACAAGGTGTTTCAAGTGCTCTGCCTCAGTTCCCTCTCGTAAAATGATACTTACTTCTTTTTGTAAAACATTTCAGAATCTCTGGATGAAAAATATTATGTAAGAGCTAGTTCTGATGTTAATGGCCACAGCATTTTGAATCTGCCTGTGAGTTGCAAGCCATAGGCCCGATCCTGTTACATGCTGAGTGCCTCCTGGAGTGCTGGGCACCCTCGACATCTGTTGATTTCCAGGAGATGCTCAGCTCTTTGCCAGATCAGGCTGTGTGTAAGCATCTTTTGTTCTGGTTTCTTTTTAGCCCCAGTTATTGTGGACATTAGCCTAACTGGCTACCATATTGAATAGAGAAACCAGTGACTAGCTCCTAATTGAATGCTCTGGTTTTAGTGGATTTATAGAAATGTTAGAGTGTGTTGAATAAGTTACACCTTGTGTACATAAAACAGCTAATTTTCTCAAGGGGTTGGAGTGCCACCATTAAAAGCTAAGCTGTTGCATTTTCATGTGACGGGAGCCAGAGGATGGAATTCCAGACATACTCTGATATATGGTAAAGCTGTTGATAGTTTGGGGTGGCTTCTAAATCACCATCTGTCTTTGGGACACTTTCCCCTCCAAACTGCATCCGACCACGACTTTCAAAGCTTTTCCCTTTGAACCAGCTTATAAAACAGGGCTGGATTTTGAAATGTAATGTAATGATTTGCTCAAATAGTCCTGATAGTTACACATGCAACAGACTGTTTGCGTGCACAATTATGGCAGCTGGTGTAACTACACACGAACTATTAAGTTAGGGATGTGATAACATTCTTCAGCACTCAGTCTTTGTCTTCCTAAAAGTTACACTGTGGCTCAAAAAAACCCCAAAACTCCACTTGTGTGTGAAAGAACGGGGCTGTGCATGTGCAGATTGGAATTCACGTGCGTAAGCGCTAAATTGTTACATGGAAGGGAATCTTTTACATGTACATGCATATCTCAAAGGTGTCTCTTGGATGACAGAATTTGAAATTATGAGTTTGTTATTATTTATTTGTATGGATAGTCAATGTACAGTCATATCTCTTATTCTTTTGAAGATGTTGACATAACAATGAAGTGAATTCAAACATCCCTGCACTGAGCTCTGTTGAAAACACATAGTTTTAACATACGTTGCAGGCATGTTTCAGCACTGAGTGTCTCCTTTTTGGACAGGATTTTGGGAAGTGCCCTCGGTTGAGGCTGTTTACTCAGGAGTATATTCTGGCTTTGAATGAACTGAATGCTGGCATGGAGGTGGTGAAGAAGTTCATTCATAGGTTAGTTACATTTTATCCTGTGGACTGTTCTCCAACCCTGTAAATATGTTCTTTGCAACCGAGATGGAGAGGGGAAAATACCATTCTCTGTGAATAACTGCAGTGGCTTATATTTGGTGTTGGGTCTTACAAGAATCCAGAAAAATTAAAGAGTTGCATCTGTACAGATATGCCCCATTAGGGCTTGATCCAGTGTGGTTAAAAGTCCACAGGAAGACTTCATTCAGCTTCTGTTGACTTCTTTGGGCTTTGGATCAGGTCCTTAAGTGAGAACTCTTGTGTCTGGTCATTTATAAGCCTTCACTCTAGTTTTTTAACATAATGCAGTAAATAAACTCAGTTCTCAGTGCAGTAGTAATCAGTGGGAATTCTGGGGTTAAACCAATCTCACTAAACTTCCTTAGGTCTCTGTCCCGTGTTCTGGGATCCCTCTCTGTCGAAATATTGTCACCCCTAGACACCTCCATTACACTGGCGTCACCGTCTGGTTACTTCCTTCCACCACTATTTCTGTTTTATTTTTCAGCATGCATGGTCCTACTGGACAATGCCCCCATCCCAGGGTCCTGCCGAATCTTGTAGCTGTCTGCTTAGCAGCCATTTATTCTTGTTATGAGGAATTTATCAACAGGTCAGTCTAACTTTTTTGTGTACTATGTTCTGCTCATTTACAAACACTGTTTTATGTATTCACACTCTGTGTGCATGCGCATCTGCATTCATGCTTGTATGCAAAATCTCAAGGAAGAGAAGCAGCATGTCTTCTGAGTGCAGAACACCCATGTTTCCCATATGTAGGCCCTCTCATTGGAATCCACTCAATGTGGGGTAGATGATGCCTTTAAAGTAATGCCCTGAGTAAAAGGAGTTGTAGATGTAGCAATGGAGTTTCTCAAGTTCCCAAGGTAGAAGGACAGTGAAGCTCAACACCCCTGAGTGCTCATCTTCCTCCGTGCCTCCTGCCTGTCCCTTTGGTACATTCCCTTGGGGGAGCTTGGAGTTCAGTGTGGTTGTGAATAGGTCCTGTAGAGATGCAGAAGGTGGAGTAGCTTGCCAGGCATCTACACAAAGGTCCTTCCCAGTCTAGGCCCATCTGTTCATGACACTGGGATGGCTTATGACCTGGGACGATGAGCTAGTTGGAATGTATACTTCCATTCCCTTTCTCCAATGCAGAGTGAATGTCATCCCCCACTGCCAGTGAGCTATACTTACGGAAAGGAGGCCAGTGTCTTCTAAAGAGGTGTAGACATGGGAGAGGAGAGTGCATGGAAATCATAGTGTAAATACAGCTCCCTACCCGAGTTGATTTCTGACTATAGGCTCTGTTGTCATGAGATGCTTAACCAGCCGAGTTCCAGTTCTATCACAAGATGGATGTTAAAATGGCCCCAGTGTCAGGCAACTGACATACTCTGTTTTTCATTCAGCATTTTCTGGTTTTGTTTTCTACTTGTTTATGCCTATCTGATTTTTCCCATGTGTGCTGGCTGCCTAGTTGCCAGCAAAATTTCCTAACAAGATCAATTCAGACAAGAGTTTGGAGGTGTGCTATGTTCATTTGCAGACTTCTGCGTTGATTTCATGTCAACTTCCTGTAACTTGGGAGAAAGTGCAGCGTTCCTCCCACCTTCATCACAAGCTGGTAAAGCAGCTAGACTGGTGGAAAGTGCACGTTTATAGTATGGGGGCCTAGGAAATGGTCCTTCTGCGCTTTAGTAGTTTTCACTGAGTTTTGTAATCAAAATAAAAAGGGGGAAAATAATTAAATGGTGGGGGGTAAATTATGGTGGGCAGTTGCTTCTCAGCCCTGCTCTCTTCCCTGTGTTAATAGACAGACATGAGAGACATAGCATGGTATTTTTATCTTTAAAATGCAGTCGAGACAATTCTCCAAGCCTGAAGGAAATTCGGAATGGTTGCCAGCAGCAGTGTGATCGAAAGCCTAACTTACCCCTTCGGCTTCTCCATACGAGTCCTGACCTGGTTTCGCAAGAGGCCACCTTGGCCGAATCTCGCCTCAAATCAGTCATTGTCACCTCAAATGAGATCCACGTGGAAGTAGAGCGTAACAACACAACGAACCAGAAGATGACTGCAAGTGTTGGCAATGATAGCGAGCCGAACCTGATTGATTGCCTGATGGTCAGCCCCACCTGCAGCACAATGAGCATTGAGCTGAGCGCCCAGGCAGACAGGATCCTTGGCTGCTATGTGGAAATACTCAAGATGCTGTGAGTGACTATTTACAGACTTTCATACTTTCTTGTCTTAATAATTGGGGAACTTTTCCCAGAGACACAGAGTTGTAAATCTAATGTTAGCATTAAAGTCCAGTGTCTGACAGAGGCATCTGGTGCTGCCAATAAATTCTAAAAATAGCATTTGGAGAAAGCAAATGCAAAGCTTACTTGTACATTGAGACAGGCTATTGTTGCTGGCTGCTGTTGGGCTTATATTGCCCACAAAACATTCTCATTTCACCCCTCTGGACTACATGGGACGATTGAACACAGATTTCAGAGGGTGGATCTATCAACGCTCTTATTAGTTTTAAAAAGACAAACTCCTGTTTTAGGCCAAGACACCTTGTGTTGGGATAAGCAACAAACCTCCCATTGAAGTCAGTGAGAATTGAGTGAGCTCAAATGTCTCTTAATAAGAACTAGGATCTTTACAGGGTTGAGCCCTTTCCATTTTGTAACTCACTATGCCTAGGTTTTGGAGGTAGGTCGGTCTTCCCTCCATCACAAGCTACTCTGTTTACTGGGGAGTCCATTTGGTAAAATGAAACCCACATTAATAAATGACTGTTACAGAATACTTGTGATGAAGATGAATCAGAACTGTAATCAGTACAAATGCTGGCTGTTTTGCCAGTGTCTCTGAGATAAGAAGTTGTGTAATAAGGCTAACCTTTTGGATAGGCTTCACAGGGGTGAGTATGTTTTTAAGGGGGATTGCTACTAAGCAAATTTTCAGAACTAGTTTTTGGAGTGGAAATTTAGATTAGCAACTGGATGAATAAGTATAATCAAGGAATACCAAGAGCTACATGATAGAGTGAAAGCATTAGAGTAGAAGATGTATTCAAACAATGAAGGTGTGTGACCCGAAGGTATAGCATGTTAGAATTCCTGGGCTTTATGTTCAGTTCTGCTTCTGCAGTTCATAGATCCCCTGGGCAGAAGGGACTATTCTGATAATCTAGTCTAACCTCATGTGTCCCCAAAATAGTTCCTAGAGCAGATCTTTTAGAAAAACATCTAATCTTGATTTTAATATCGGGTGTGATGGAGAATCCACCAGGGTCCTTGGTCAATTGTTCCAATGGTTAATTACCCTCACTGATGAAAACTTATTGCTTACTTCCGGTCTGAATTTGTCTAGCTTCCACTTCCAGCCACTGAAGAACCCATTATCAAATAAGTGTTCTTCATGTAAATACTTAGACTGTCATCAGGTCACCCCTTAACTTTCTCTTTAGCCTCAAGGACCTCAGTCTATTCAGTTCATCACTGCAAGGCATGCTTTCAAATTCTTTAATTATTCTCATGGCTCTTGTCTGACCCCTCGTTGATTCATCAACATGCCTCTTGAATTGTGGACACCAGAACTGGACATAGTATTCCAGTAGTGGTCTTCTAGAACTTTCCCAGCGTTTCTCTACTTACTAAAAGTCAAAATTAATGGTCTACCTAGCAGGCTGTTCCTTCAGCTCTTCTAAAACTCTTGGGTGCAAGTTATCTTAACCTGATGCTTTTAAAGTGTCTAATTTTTAGTAGCTGCTGTTTAGCTTCCTCCTGTGAAACTAGTGGAATGGGAAGAATGTTAGCATATAGGGCATGACTGCTATCTGTGTTTTCCCAAATGCAGAACAGAAATATTTATTGAACAATTCTACAATTCTATCGATGATTCTGTCATATCCATCTAGTAATGGGCCAATACCATTTAGGATTCTTTTGGCTCCTTAATATCCTTAAAAAAAAAAAACAAAAAAAAAAAAAAAAAAACCACCTCCTCCTTACTATTGTTATTTTTAAAAGCTACTTTCATTTCCTCTCCATCCAGGTCTTAAAAAAAAAAAAAATCACTGCAGTCACCTTGTTTGATGGGGAGGGGCTGGTACATTTCATAAAGCGTTCTTAAACACTTTCCAGTTATCAATTCACATTTTTCTGATTAAATTATTCCTCCCAGCTGATCTGGCTCATAACTGTTTTAATCTTTAAGAAACTGGCCCTTTTAAAGCACCAACAATATATATTACAGGTCTGGGCTTCATTCTATTATAAATGATCTCTTATACCTAAACTATTATCAGTGTCTAGTTCTATAATCAGTTTTCTCTTTCTCTGTCAAGTTGATATCTAATATAGAATTCCCCCATGTGGTTGTAAAACTTTTTGAGTTAGGAAATTGTCATCTAGGCATTCCCAGGATGTTTTAGTGATGGCAGCATGAGAGCTCCAGCATATGTCACTCAAGTGGAAATCCCTCATGATCACACAGCTTTTTTTCCTGTGCATTAGGAATAGGGTGTGTGAGGAGGCGGTTTGATTTGGTGGTCTGTAGCAGACCCAAACTAGGACCCCATTCTGTGCTTTATCTGTTGGTTTATTGCCACATAACATTGAGAATACTTTTTTTCCCTGAGTTGTCAATGACACAGAAATAGGTGAATGCCACTGTTGACAGAGTGCCACTCCCCTACTCGCTTTTGCCTACTTCTTAAAGAGGTTATATCCATTGATTATAACATGCCAAATCATCCCCACAGGTTTCGGTAATGCCAACTAGATCAAATTTATGCTCATTCATAAATAACTAAAAGTAAGGCTGGAAAAACCACTGAAGCTTCCACATTTGTACATTTTAATACTACAAGGGGTGTGATGAGGGGTAAAAACTGATATTTGAGATGTTTCCATTACAAGGCATTATGGATGAAATTCAGACTCTGCCAAAGTCAGTGGGAGTTTTGTTTCTGACATCAGCGGGACAGGGTTCAACCAAAAACATTAGTAAAATTTTAATACATATTCCTTGGAATGAAAAAAATCAAAATATAATGACTGAAGACTTCCTGAAAACAAGACCTAGCAGAGACCCATGTTTTCAGCATTGTGAAAATGTGCAATTAGTTTTGTGTTTGCTGTCACTCCCATTCAAACGTGCACTTGCAGACACTGAACTCTAATTACAGGCAGGCAATCCCTGAAAATGTTGGCTGTAAATTTTTTTGCTGGCAGTGCAAGTTAAATCCAAGACAGGGCTACTTTTTAGCAGCAAGCTGCTATAGAGCAAAGTTTTCAGTTTTTTCCTTTTTGACTAGACTCCTCTTTCCTACCCCTTAGAAATGTTAGTGTTTAGATCAGTGGAGCATTTGGCTTTATTTTACCTGATACCCTGAGAGTCTGTATTTGCGTGGGTGATGGATGAGATGCTTCATATTCATCCCAGTTCCCTTGACTCTTGATATTTTCCATAAACACCATGAACTCCCAGTCCCAACGCTGTCTCGGGCACTACTCATTTTTCTCATTAGGCATCGATGGTTTTCTGGTTTTCGTTTCATCATGCAGCTGACGCACGTTTTATAAACACATTCATTAATGGGCATATTCTTCCTTGCGGTCAGCCTCCAACTCTCAGATGGTCCATATGATGCATCTGCATTGCTCTTATGTCTTGTAATACGTGACATGATTTTATTACATACTGTACATGAGTACCCTGTTTCTGACATGATCCATGGGTATTTTTAACAAGCTCCTCAACTGAAATAAAGAAGATATCAATTATTGTTGGTGCTCAGCTGAGCTGGCCATGTTGAAGACCCAGAGCCACACAATAGGGATAACACATAACTGTTGGGCACATGAAACCCAGTACAAGATTTCTCTGGCTGCCTTGCTGGCATGTCCTGGCCCTGGCAGAAAAGGCAACATCTTTAACAAAAGAGAGGATAGTAAGGTTTCTGGGGCAGCCTCTCGGCTAGTGAAAATTGTCATAGGTCCAGTGCTTGTGTCTTCCTACTCAGCCTGTCCTCTGGACTGAGACTGCTAACGAAACACAGTTAACATCCTCTGTGGTGTTGAGAGTTTTCCAAAACCTTTCCTGAACTAGGAAGTTCTGCATGAAATAACATTGATTACTTAAAAAATGGAGACAGGATGAAGAAAAGGACACCCCAACAAAAAGAAAACATCAGCATATTATTTATTATTAATCCACAGTCATCCAGGACTGGACTAGACATCACAGTAGGCAGTCACTAAAATAAGGTCTTTATCATTAACAGTTGCTGCTTGGCACTGAATTTAATTGTTCTTCTAAGTATCCAACTGAATATCAACATAAAAGACAATACAGTCATCAGACATAATATCTTTAACTCAGGGCAGTCGGGGGTAATCCGTTTATGACAATTTTAATTATTCTAAATCTCACAATTAAGAATTCTTAACAATATCATCAATAGGAACATTTCTTATTCTTCTACCTCCTAAATACTTGTCACATCTCAGTCAGAGAATTGTAGAGCTAAATTAAAATTTAATGTAAATTATTCAGTAACCTCTAGAATAACTCATACTTTCACAACACAGAAGCTTGAGCACTGTTGGATAAAATTCAGCTCTAACCAAGTTCAGTTCTGTCACCCACTTTGGAATGAGTATGATAGAAACAGGAGTATGAGTGTGTGTGTGTATGTGTGACTTTTTTTCTTTTTAAATCCACTTGTGTAACTAAACACAATAATCATTACATGCAAAAGAAGAATTTTGCTAATTGTTCAACAGGTTTTGGCAGATGAACAATAATCTGGACATATCTTAAATCAGATGTATTCTTACCTGAGATACACTGATTTTGTCTGTTGAGTGGTGGATCAAACTTAGTGTCACGTAGACTGCCACAGATTTTGGATCCTGATGATATCATCATTACCAGGCAACTCACCTCCCACTTTTTTGAAAGACAAATAATCTTAATTTTTTACTTTGTATCTACAGTGAATTGATTGAAATCTTGCACTTGACACTAGTCAATTAGAATATTTGAGATCTGCCTACTATTGTCCGATTCCATTTTTAAACAACAATTCCCATACACTGAAGACTTTTCTTTTCAAGAAAGCCTCTTACACTTCATTGTACGTGAAGTGTATTTCCAAGGTAACGTCAGTTATGTTGTCTTCTAATTGCAAAACTGTGATGAGAGAAATATCTGCTGGCAAACTGAGATGTCTCTCCACCAGTTTCAGGCTACACATATTTGCAGGGGTCTCTGGGATTGCTTAGTCTTCAGATTACACGAGAGTTGTAGAATCATAGAAACTGGAAGTGACCATGCAAGACCATTGAGTTCGGTTCCCTGCTCTCATAGCAGGACAAGTACCCTCTTAAATCATCCCTGACAGGTGCTTGTCTAACCTGGTCTTAAAAACTTCCAATGACAGAGATTCCACAACCTGCCGATGCAATTTGTTCCAGTGGTTAACCACCCTGACAGTTAAGAATTTTTTTCTTAATGTCCAGCCTCAACCTCCCTTGCAGTAATTTAAGCCCATTGCTTCTTGTCCTATCATCAGCAGTTAAGGAGAACAATTTTACTCCCTTCTCCTCATGACAACCTCTTGGATACTTGAAAGCTGTTGTCATGTCCCCTCTTGGTCTTCTCTTTTCTAGACTAAACAAAGCCAGCTCTTTCAATCTCCCCTCATAAGTCAAGCGTTCTAGACCTTTAATCATTCTTGTTTTTTTGACTTTCTCCAGTTTGTCCACATCTTTCCTGAAATGAGGCACCCAGAACTGGATACAATACTCCAATTAAGGCCTAATCAGGGCCGAGTAGAGCAGAGGAATTACTTCTTGTGGTTTTTTTTTTTTTTTTTTTACAGTATTCCTGTTCTTCTACCTTTTAAGATGTATGCACCAAAAGAAAATTCCCCTGCTTGTATTTCTGGTGAAATCTATTGTAGTCAACCAGGAACAAGGGACGGTAGTAGCTAACTTAACAGCAGGAGTAGAAGGCATTAGCAGAGATTTTTGTAAAGTTTCTAGTGACTTTCTTTCCTTTTTTATTATTTTTAGTCTTTGTTTCCCCTGCTGTCTACAATGTGCCAGGGCTTTTGAAACCAAAGAGGCCCCAGCTATCTCTGTGTAGCAGCTTGGGCTGTGCGTGTATGTAAGTACAGGACAGAGTTAAGTCAAGTGGCACAGATGCTGGAGTAATTCCCACTGCTGCTATTTGTGCTTCGTATCTGCTGTGAACATTAGAGTGCTTCAGACTCTAAAGCTGTCAGGCTGGCATCTTTTTAGCAGCACCACATTTGCCTCAACACAATAACACAGAGTGTAAGAGAATCCTGGCTCATTTTGGCAACAGCATTTTCTTACTGACCCAAGTGAATGCTCAATAAAAATGATTTTGTGTCACACCACTTTGAAGTTGCAATCCAAATCTGGATCCATGCTGCCCCAAACTCCAGATTCTGTCACTGCTCTCACCCACTACAGCTTCCGCAGCCTCCTCTGCATTCCCCAGTAGGTCAGCACCATACCCTGAATATCCCAAGCAGATTCTCTGATGTCATGTTTATCCGGGTTGCCCAGGGCTGCTAATGTGTTTTGGATTGTTTGTGCTGCGTAGGACATATGGGCAGATTTTCGTTTTGGTGAAAGGCGATCCCTGGAAGGGAAAATGTATTATGTCTGCTGGCAGATGGTAACAAGGGCCCAAAAGAAAATGCAGTTTAGGCCAGAGGATTATTTAATTACCATGGTGGCTAACGTTCTGGGCTGACAGAGAGCTGGTTTTCTCGGTAAGTTGTTTGCAACAGCAAGTGCTCTCTCGGACAGCCTTCATGTCTTAAGCACCCTGACACCCAGCCTACCTTTAGCTTTCCAAGAGCTTTGTGACTAGGATTTTGTGTTATGGAGCATTCTCCTAGCATTGATTTTTTGCACGATGTGGAATTTTAAGCTGAAATCCTCAATAATGGCTGCATTGCGGCTTCTTTCTCTACCACTCTATGGGATTAAAGACTTACGATTAGTGTGATTTGGAGCCTTCAGTTCAGCAGCCATTGAACAGCTACATGGGAAATTTAGTCATACACACTTTTCACTGTGCTCTCTTTAGCTTTGTGTAGTATCCTTCCCCTACTGTGACTTCTCTGTCTGGCTCATTGCAATGATTAACACCCAACCAAGTTATTCCAGCTCCC
Source organism: Podocnemis expansa (assembly GCA_007922195.1). Taxonomy (NCBI): domain Eukaryota; kingdom Metazoa; phylum Chordata; order Testudines; family Podocnemididae; genus Podocnemis; species Podocnemis expansa. The sequence goes on from ML682028.1 coordinate 14,301,373, forward strand.
TTCCTTTTCCCAGTTTTACATACTCCTGACTTGTCTAACGAGGCTTCAGAGCTTTACAGGGACCCTAAAAAACAAAACAACAAAACCCTTGTGAGTACAATAACCTTAGGTGATCTGTAGAGAGTGAGAATGGGTTTGAAGAGAGAGTTACTGTGAGGAAAATGAGACACCCCAGAGGCTTGTAATAAGTTTTAGTTTTATTCTTCTGCCATGTTTATTTCACGTGTCTAGAGTCATGATTCGGTTGATCAACCATTACTCAGGATTGACTAGAAAAGCAGATTAGATGCATAACAAGGGGTCATCTGTATTCTATGTTCAGATTATGCATGTGTGTCCAAATTCTATATAGTTCATTTGAGAGAGTTTTCTTTTTCTGTAGTGTTAAAACAGAATCTGGTGTATTACGGATACTCCCCTCCTAGACCTTCCTCCAGAAATGGCATGTGCTGCTTAAAGACAATAACATCCTAGCTTTAGTACAGAGAGTCACAGATTTCCATGTGACAGTCTGCACGGTCTCTCTCTCTTTCTCCCTTTAATAAGCTGCTTTTTTTCCTCCTCCCAATTTCATTTGAAGGCCCGCCTCCCCCAATTGCTTAGTACGTGTTATTACTAACCAGATTGCTCAAGAAATGATTTTTGCAGTGTAAAATTTTAACCCAAGATGTCTCAGGGATGACACATTTTAAACCTCAAAGCATGTTTGAGGTTGTAAGTTTATGCTGGGAAAGATCTTTAGGTGCTTAACTCAGGGGTGGACAAAATTGGCTCACAGCTAGGCACCAGCAATTTTACTTTTGGTGACCAGAGGGCACTCCTCCATTACATTTCTGCACTGGAGCTAGATAACAGGCTACTAAAACTGGTAGCCATAGTGACCAGAAACATAGATTTGTCAAGGTCTAGCTTAACTTAAATGCATATTGAAGAAGCTTTGAATTTCTTAGCCTTGAATTTTCATCTTTTGGCAATGGTCTGTTTAAACTAAGGATCACTTTTCTAATTGGCTGCAATGCATCTGAAGCATCAACTATATTTTTATTTGATCTAAAAGCTATGTGGGAGCAAGTCATAGGTCCAGGGTCAGTAACTTGACAAATGTAGCTGGAAGTTAAATATGAATCACAAATTGTGAATAAATTACTAATGTGTTAAAATAAACAAAGACATGTGAGATGTTTAGCTTTGTCTTAGACAGGTTTCAGTTAGAGTACAGGACTCCCAAGATTAATTTCAGCCTCTTGCTGCCTGGAAGTATTTTGCTTAACTTTTTTTGTGCCTAAATTTGCTCATCTGTAAAATGGGGATAAGAGCTCTCAGGCCTGTTGCAAGGTTTAATTACTGTTTTGTTTTGCTTAATTACTGTTTTGTTTCATTTTTGTTTTTGTTTTGTTTTAAAGGGTCTGCAGATTCTCTAATGAAGTGGTTTGTGTCAGTGCCCGGTGTTTTTCTTGCATTAACACCAGCTACTCTGATAGACAGCCCCCCCTCCCCCCCCCCCAATCCCCAGGGCCAATACATTTCAAGGCATTGACTGCTACATGAGTTGTCGGACAGTCAAACTTACTCCTCTGTAGGATTCCTTTCTTAGGCCCTGCTTCTCTGAAGCACAAAATGGAGGCTTTCTGTTGCAGAGCACCATGACTGCACTGAGCTTTGCTTTGTGCCTCAAGTGCTAAAGATAAGAAGAGGTTAAACAGGTTGGATTTATAAAAGGACATAACCAGGATTTTCATCTGTTATTTGTTTGAAGTCCTGGAGAAAACTGAGTCAGGGGTTTTCTGCACCATATCAGGTGCTTAATTGAGCTCCTTTTGCATGCTGCCACTTTACACCAGTGGCTTGACAAAGGAATTTTGGAAAAAAGAAACCTCTAAATTGTATCTCTAAACTTCGTATTGGCCACAGTGTTTGAGAACTTTTGCCTGCTAGGAGGAGCTGGCCAGAATGTAGATGTACTAGCTGCTTATAGTCTCATGAAAAAGCAGAGACTGTTCTCTGGAGTGAAGGAACTGAAAGTGTGTGCCCTTCATTGTCTTTTTTTCTGCACTTGGCATATGAAGGAAACGGGCCTGAAGTGGGACTCAGACAGATTTGTGGTAGGGTGGGAAGAGAGACCACTAGGCTAGGGAATCTATCCCAGTTCTGGATCTGTCCCAGATCATAGTGCTCTTGGGTCACGCGTATATGCATTTTCTATGCCATAAGATTCCCCAGGAGTCATTGTGTTTGTTGCTCTAAGGACTGGAAGCCATGGCAGAATCAGGTATTAGGTTTCCAGTGAGCTGGAGTCATAATATTCTGGCTGTATTTATTTGCCTTGCTTGTTAATTTGATTATTTTGATTGTCTTGAGTTGGAATTTCCTCAGCCTCTTACACTGTCACTTCTTATGTTTGTTGTTCATGCTCCTATATTCATGCATGCAGATTTTCTTGGCATCATTGATGTTGCTTCAGTGTACTGAATTTTACTGTACGCTGAATTGCACATCTTAAAGGTTATGCAAGTCTGTTTTATGTGTTGACCAGGCCCTGTTTGGGCGTGCTTCTAGGCTCTTTACACAGCACTTGTCTGTATTTTCTTTTCTCTGGGTCAGAACTTCTTCAGCTCTATTATAATTGTTGGGTGGGTTCCTGCGTGTTTATCTGTTAACTGAGTGTGGTCATGGTGCTATCAGTAGTCAATGAACATCTGAGAACATTACACTTTGTTCTTCTTTGAAGAGATGTCATACTCTGGTGCCAAGCTTGAAATAAAGCAAAAGTCCCTCATTTTCTAGCTTTTAAAGCCCAAATCTGAGAGATAACAGTGCTAGGAAGAACTACAAACTCTCCCACACAATCTTTATTAGATCTTCTGCATTTGTCTCACATGAAGAGCTTAGCTCAGGATCAAGCTGTGTTTCAGGAGCCACCAACTACTACTACTACTACTAAGTGGGCGTGTTAGTATTTAGGACAGAGAACTGGGCATCAGGACACTTGGGATCTATTCCCACTTGTGCAACAGACTCATCAAATCACTGAAATTCTTTCTTCATTTAACCCCTCTGTAAATGGTTCTAAAATGGTGGTAGAATAGTCTTTGCACAGTGTGTTGTGGGACCCAATTAATCAAAGGTATCTTTCCGGCTTTTCCTATAGACCAATCCATTTGAGCAGTTCCCAAATTGAGGGAACATTCATCATTTTCACACTCTGACTTGCTTTGCCAGCAAAGGACGCTTATACTTGAAGTCGATCATTCTCTTCAGTTCGGTTCACCTTAACATCCTCCTTTGGAAATCACCTCAGATAAGGCCAATTTTGTCTCCAGATAATGAAGATTAAAATAAAATGAATCAAGTCACAGGATGCATCTTGCTAATGTTTTAACAGAGGGGAGACTTCTCCACATACAAATTCTTTCCCTTTCTTTTGGTGGGATCAGCCTGAATAGATCTTTTGCCTTCTAACCTCTTGTTACATCTGCCATCCTTGCCTACCCTTTCCCAGACACATGTCCACCTCTGCTCAAGTATTTTCAAATCAATCTGAAAAAAAATTAGAAAATGACAATTCTGTCTTTTCCCTTTCGTGACCTAAATCATCCCTTGGTCATTGTCTGGTTCAAATGGCACCATTCCCATGTGCCAAGTGTGTTAATTTCTTTTTCTTTGAGCATACTTTGCTCTCCAGAGCAGAGATTTTGCCCTTTTATTCCATTGATTGCATGCCACTTGTTGTATAATGGAGCAGCTGCCTCTGAGAAGCAGTTGGGTGGGTGTCTAATGAGTTGTGAGTGCACACCAAGTGCTTGGCAGTGGTGCTGAGTGAAGTTCACAGAAATCTCAAATTAACGATATGTAATTGTTTTATGAATCAGGCCATAAAAGTGCACTTGGTACTTGTTGGGCAAATGTAAAAACAGCTTTGTAATCTGGCCCACCCCGACCATAAAAAAGTCTGATTAAAGCTCAGAGTGGAGATGTGCATAATAATAGCTTGGTAACTGTAGCTCAAAGTTAGCTGAAAATATCATCAAGCAATTAAATGCTAGATGGTCTCGTAAACAACTAACGTCTTTAAGGTGACATGGAGGCCTCTGGAGGTCAAGTCTCAGCATTTCATTGTAAATATCTGATTTATTGTGCCATGTTGGAGAACATGCTGAAAATGAACAGGAAAAATGTCACCCTAGATCATTAGATTGCTCGTTACTGCTTGCTTACAGTAAATGACTTCTGACTCATTGAACCAACTGCTGACAGTCTGTGTTAAACACTCCTGGTGCTAACAGCAATCTTCATCTCATAGGTCGGACTATGATGACTGGAGACCAGCTCTGGCCAGCTTGCTTCAACCTATCCCATTTCCTAAGGAGTAAGTTCACAGCATCAGCTTGTTTACTGAGATCCTGTTGGTGTGTTTGTTTTATGAAATTTCTACAGTCTGTTAAGCCTTGTTACATTGAAAGGTTGTACTTTGGAAAAGTCCAATGGAGCTGGTGCCACATACCCCCCCCCCCCCCAAAAGCATGAAATCTTCTTGTCCCTGTGTCTCTGTCCCCTTTTTTCAAAGATGATCCTGGAGAGAAATGATTAATTTGATATGCTCAGGGGGAAGTTGCAGTAGAGGAGGAAGTGAATGACTTGCTGTCCAAGGACATTTTGTTGATGAGATCAAAACTTCAGTTGTTCATATTGTGCTGTTTTGGTGGAAGGCAGCTGCCCTGCCACCTAAGGAGTGGCTCAGCCCCCTCAGAAACCTATTAATGATCGCTAGTGTTTATAAAATGCAAATCTCCCAGGATGAGCATTACAGCCTGTAATTGTACAATTTGCTAGCTTATCATGTCCCCCAATGGCCCAGTGTCTCAAAGCAGTGAGGTCCTTCTTTACACTGGTCCTGCTAGGCTATAGCAAGCCTTGGGAAATGTGAAACAGTAGCGTCATTTGCCTAAGTCGATCTTTCTGAGGTTCCCAGAGGGAGTGTAACTTAGTAGTGTCATGATGCAATGCACTTTACAGAACAGCCATTAATCGCTTTACTGATGTATGAGTCTAATTAGTCATGACCATGCCTTGCAGTGCAATTAAAGAGCACATTTGGGTGCTAAAGTAGCCAAAATTCTGTTGGCAGATCTAATTTCTGTGGCCAAATCGTGAAGTCCTGTACTCATTTTCTGCTGACATAAACCTCCCATTGAAGGTGAAAAAAACACTGGATTTGTCCCTACACTATTCGTTTTTCATAATTGTTAGATGAAGAGGGTTTTCTCTCTCTCGTTCAGAAACATTGTCCCTTTTATGTTGTGTAGGCTACATTTTCTTGGCACTGTTATGCAATGAGTTGGTTAAGAATTAAAAAAAATAAATCAAATCCTTTCTGTTTTTAATTTCAGGGCTCTTGCACATGAGAAATTCACAAAGTAAGTGAGTTTTTTTTTCCCTTTAAAATACATTTCTATAATACTAAAATCAAGTCAGCACTAGCAAGAATTATCCATTCATTGTCTTGCCTCCAGTACTTCTGTCCACAAGGGTCTGAGCATATGTTCTGTTAACAATAAAGTGATGTCATTTACTTTGTAATTTGCTGTGATAGCAGAAGTCCAAGACATTTGATACTGACAGAGTTTACAAAACAGTTTGTCACTGTACATCACTGAAAGCTTTCCAAGCCTATTTTAAATAGGCACCATCCTTGGCAGTCCTTTTTAGACTACCTACTACCTCCTGGTCCACTCATTTCTTGATAACCTGCAAATTTCAAATGTAACCAACAAGAAAAGAGACATCTGTGTGAATTCTTCAACCAATCAGCTGTTGGCTTTCATCCTTTTTTAGGGAGCTGAAATATGTGATTCAGAGATTCGCAGAAGACCCAAGACAAGAAGTGAGTCTCTTTCCAGTTTAAGCAGAGCAATAATCAAAGGGTTTGTGAGTGCACTTGTCAAAACGTTCCTTCATGAAGCAATACAAGTTCCAAAGCACTAAGTAGTTCTCAGTCTGCTGCCCTCGATTTACCTAAAGAGCTGAAATGCCTTCAAGATAGAGGCTGAAGTATTGTGAATGGCTTCTTGCCTCCTGTATAAACATGCCATGTGTGTCCAAGATTAGTTGACGATGTTGCTGCTTTGCAGTAAAGTGTAACCAACAAAAATTACTGTAGATTTCCTTAAGTTTTTCCTTGTCCATTGAAAACAGCAGAGCAGCAAGCTCTCAGTTCTGTGATTTACAAAACAAGAAGTTTTTGTTCAGCTGTGTTTCAGTTTTGTTGTGTGCCAGTGACCAGTTCTTATGAACAAAGGGGCGTTATTCCTGGAATCAGTTCATAGCTCTTGCGTCGTGATGACTCACGGCTTTACAGCCACATGCTTAACCTGTTTAACGTAGTCAGTTCCAGCTGATGCAAACAGGGCCTCTCATCTCCATTAGTTTTCTATATCAACACATTGCAAAAAAAGTTACTACTGAGCTACGGGCAGAGCAGGCTGAACCTGCGTTGTCGTCCTTGGCTGAGAATTTTTGGTGTTTGGGTTCTTTTTAGACTCTCTGTATCAAATTCACAACGCTGGTTAACTCCATTGATTTCCATAAAATTATACCACTGATGAATTTGGCCCAAGATTGTTACATACCAAAATGCACGATACTTGGCTTCACTTCCCCCTCACCAAAAAAAGCTGAAATAAAGCTATGCCTGTTAAAAAGCAAAGGTAACAACTGTTAGTGCTTGCTTTAAATCACCAGAGCCCAAGAAGGGGAGGGACTATAGTCTAAAACAGTGGTTTTCAAACATAGGGTCAGGACCCAGTACTGGGTCACAGACCCTCAGGCACTGAGGTCGCGGCACCCCCTGCTGCTGCTGCTGCTTCCAAAAGATTGGAATACATTGCTCAAGGATGTAATTGTTGAGTCAGGGGCATAAATGATTTTTTTCTCCGTCTTTGGAGGTGTTCAAGGCCCAGCTGGACAAAACCCGGGCTGGGATAATCTAGTGGGAGTGGTCCTGCTTTTTTGGCAGGGGGTTGGACTAGATGACCTTGTGGGGTCCCTTCCAACCCTATGATTCTATATGATTCTATGAAAAGTTTGAAAACCGCTAGTCTAAAAGACTATGGAGCCAGGATAAAAACTACAGTAGCAGTTATGTCTGCAGAGCCAAATTTGGACTGCCCAGTAGCTTGTTGGGGCCAGTTCTTCTTCCCAGTTCTACCTTCTCTATCTCTACTGAAGTGTCTTCACTGGTTTTCACTCCTTGCATCTGGTGAAGTTTTACTGCAGCAAGAGGAACGGCAAACTTTCATAATTTGAATGAGCAAGCCAGAAGCAGCCACTTTTGGTGTTCTGATCATACCAGAAACCAAGACACATGCGCATGGTGAGGGAGCCTGGGAATTCAGGCCTTCGCTTTTCTAGAGAAAAGTGCTGTTCTAGAGTAGTGTCAGTTTGTGCGTTGTGAGAAGGAAATGGAAAGGGCTGCTCAGCCAGCATTGATAGCCCTCCACTCCTTGTTCCAGTGGTGTTTCTCTTGAGTGATGCAAAAATAATGAATTGACTGCAGCTCTGTAGATAAGAAGACCAAGAAAGGAAGGAATCCCCCACTTTGTGGAGTGGCTGCTCTGGGGATGCTGGGTAACATGCTGGATAATATGCTGATAATAAGCCTAACCAAAGTGTCTTTGCTTTGTCTGGCAGGTCCACTCGTGTTTGCTGAGTGTACGGGCTGGCAAAGACGGCTGGTTCCAGCTATACAGTCCTGGGGGTGTGGCCTGTGATGATGATGGAGAGCTGTTTGCCAGTATGGTACGTGTCTGCAATAATGTGAGTTTAGCAATTTCTTAGCGGTATTTAGCCATTATATAGCTGGTGATAAGTGTCCTGCAAAATTAGAACACTATCAACCATCTGTGTTTAACTCTTTAAATCCAAGTCTTCATGTAACCGGCTGAAATCCATTGTTCTCACTTACGATGCAGTTTGGCTTACAGACGGTATGTGAATAAGTTGTAACAATAGTGTGTATTAATGGTTCAGTAGGGATCTCAAACAGCCTAAAAAATGAACTGATGAGTGTGTTTTTAAAAAAGATTTGCAGAGCTTCATTTTCAGAAATGGATCTCTCTCTCACACGGTGCAGGAGGGCCATCACTCTTTGCACATGCATTTGTAGTTGCAAACAAGTATGAATCCATTAAAAGACAGATAGATATGGTAGGACATGCAAACATGCATTCTCATTTTTGAAAATTTGACCCCTTTACTTTACTGGTGTCTCACTCACAAAAATACTTCCCATTGGATCTGATTGTCAGGAAATGTGATCACCTGAAGGGATTTTTGTCCTCGGCATCCAATCCGAAAGTTCTCTGTTTGGGGATTATAGGCAGTGGTGGATTTTTTTTTCAACAAAACCAAAACATTTGAACCAATATTTACGCATGCATGTTTTAAACATTTCTGTCTAGAGTCTCTTCTCCATCCTCCTGGTTTCATGTTCTTTTGGGGATGTAACTGGAGAACAAAAGTGTTGCTCTGCCAGTTAGTTATTGTTCCTGTTGGAAGTTGTGACAGTGAACCCAAGAGGCCCAAGTTCATTTCACGGACTTCACATGTGAGCTCTTCACATCACTCGGTGCCCCTCATGTAAGATAAAATGGGGACGATATTCCTTCCTGCCTTATGTGGTGAGCAGAGCTCATTTAATGTTTGTGAGGCACTCGGATCCCATGAGGATTTAGCTGTCTGACTTAGGAGCCTAAATCCCAGAGGCATTTTTGAAAATGTTTGCTTGGGTAATACAAGTAGTTATGTGCCTAGCTGCACACTAAGTGAAAGTCAGGCTGATCAGTGAATTGTGAACGGGATCCTTGTAACAGCTTAACTTTTCTGTGGTTTGTCTTTGTCAGTCCTGGTCCCAAATCATTGCTCTTGAGGGAGACTGTGACAGGCATGGTACTTACAAGCACAAGGAGCTAGATAGCATGAGAAACCACGATGCTGCTAACACACAACAATGTGTAATAATAACTGGGGCTCTTTGCAAGGATGTTGATAAATGTTTAAAGAGCTATGAATGAGTAACTGAAAAATTTGAAAAAGAAAATCCTAAATAGAAGCAGTTCTGATTTTAACCTTAGCGTGTTAGTAATTTTTTTCCCTTCACTCTTAAAAAAAAAAAATACTAATGAGGATCTTTTTCTGAAAATGAGAACCTTTTAGCTTGGAACTCACCTCGCCTAAAGGCAGCTGGAGCAAATCAGCACTTACTTAGGAAACTATAATACTGTGTTCTTGGAAGGTCCTTACTGACAATAAAAAGAGGCGTGAGAAAAGGAACAGTAGCGTATGATCTACTTTGGTTGCAGAATAGTCTCAGCAAGAGAATAGTTTTCAGTATTTTCCATGAGGTTTCAATTGCTCTCTAGCACAGTCCAGCATCATTACAGTAGCACTAAGGCACAGCTTGACAAAACACAGGAGCCAGGGCACTAGGGTGACAGGAGTTTGTAGCCTGGCTCCTAGCTCAGCTGTAGAAATGCAGCAGAGGAGTGGCCTCTGGTGACCAGAAATAAAAGTCCTGGCACCTAGCTGGGAGCCAGTTTTGTTGAGCCCTACTCTAAGGAATCTTCATGAGGCATGAGGCAAAGCTTATAACATGGATCTCCTCTAAAACATCTAATGCCATGAGGTTATGGCCATTCCATCCATAGAGTCTATATTAGAAATCCTATCTCGTACCCCATTTCTCCTGCCTGCCTATTACATAATGTTCTTTGCACACCAAATTTTCCTTTTGTCTTATGCTTTATATGCTGCCATTGTCTACAAATGATTTACCTATTGTGGCATAGCAGTGCTGTTCACTCCAGAGTGACGCAGCTCTTGCTTCCTGCTTTGCCCATTGTCCGCCCAGCGCAGTACAAGTTATAGAAGTCCACCAAAGCTAGTGTCTGTTGTCTAACAACATGGCATGGTGAGTGAAAAGGTCAGGACTCCCCCACCATCCATTCCAGACACATCGGAATTAGAATAATTCTGTTCTGTGAGAAGAGATTGGTTTCTTTAGTGAATTTTGCAAGTGATTCTGCATTCTTGACATAAATCTATCCTTGCGGGTGATGTGATGTGTCACATGAGTCTCCGGGATTGGCCATGGAACATGGAGTCTGTGAGCTGGCAGAATGACTCAGCAGAGAAGAATAAAGAGGGGCTCAGTGAAGTCTTTTCTTCAAGGGGAAAAATGCGTGGAAGAGAAAGCAAAACAATGTCACATGGACAGAAAAGGAAACAAAAGTTTCCCAGCTTTTGGCTCAGCTCACTCCTGTGACCTCTGGGGTAGAAGCCTGCCGTCGAAAGGCATTCCTCTCTCAAATGTGCACCCCGGATTTGCAAGCAGCCAGTCTTATCGGTGAAGCTCTTGCAATGCGAAAAGGCAGTGGTGCCTCTTGTCAGCAAGACCTCCCACCCCCAGCTCAGAAACTCTAATCCAGCTAGGTCAATAGCATTTCATTAACCCTGTACTCACTAATGGACAATCTCAACTCCTCCTGAATAGCAAGTTTCTCAGTGAGTAGTCCCACTGAAGCTAGGGATCATTCAAGAAGAATGCCCAGATGTCCTTCACAATGAAGCAAGCTTTCTGTCAGTGTGCTGATCGATAACGTGCCTCTTGGGGTAGCTGGGATGTGACTGGTTGACATTTTAGGAGCATCCCTGTTTCCTAGGGTTACTTCTCTGATTTCTACTTCCCTTCTAAACAGGTCCATATTTTAATGGGGTCTTGTTATAAGACCAAAAAATTCCTGCTTTCGTTGGCTGAAAACAAACTTGGACCCTGCATGCTGCTGGCTCTGAGGGGCAACCAGACCATGGTGGAGGTAATTTCTAGAATAACTACCCAGCTGTGTGTTGTGAGTAATACATAGCATCAGTATCTCTCAGAACAAGTCGACTGGGATTATAAAAGCTTTGAACCAAATTGAGCTGTTGTATGGTCATATCAAATAATAGTGAGGGGTGTTCTTTATCTTTTGACTGTGTGCTTGGCATGGAATTTTACAGTGCCACAATTATGGGAGTGAGATATATGAAAGGTGACTGTGGATAGTTTTGGAAGCATGCATTCTTCCCAGAAGTTCCCTGTAGTCCAGGGGTCTCAAACTCAAATCACCATGAGGGTTCCATGAGGACTAGCACATTAGCCCAAGGGCTACACCACTGAAACCTTTTCGTACAACAATATTGCAAATATCGATAAGGATCTTCTTCTCTGGGGTTGCGGGAAATAATTTTAGGGGCTGCATGAAGCGCATGGGCCATGAGTTTGAGACCCCTGCTATAGTCGGAAGCATCATAGTGTTGCATGCTTTTTAACCAAGAAATTAGTGACAGCAATGGCCATGTAAAGTAGGACAGAGAACAGCAGAAGGGATGGGAGGGCTAAGGAACCAGCTCAGCCAATCCATGAGGAGGCTGATATCCAGATCAGCAAGGTATAAAAGGGCTAGGTATGTAGTGCAGGACAGGACAAACTTTTTTTTAAAATTTTTTTAAGGACAGTCAGATGTCCGCCACAGCTTTTTTATATGTAAAATCCACCTGGAGTCTCCAGCAGGTGTTCAGAAACCTGTATTTCTCTTAGTTAATCATATCTTTTAAGGGGTCACATTCAGAAAGTATTTTTTTAAACTGCACCTGCAAAATCAGCATCCAAGCACAAAAGTGCGTTTGCACTTTGTCATTTGTTTGCTCTTGTCGTTCACAAAGTGGCTTATTGGTCTGGCTTAACATGTGCAATGTCATTTTTGTTGGGTGCCTTTAGAGGTGGCTCCTTTGGAACTACAGCTTTGCTCTGATTCAGAGGGAAATACAGGATGATTGAACAGACAAGAGATGTTTTAGTTCTTTATTAGATTATTTCATGTTGAGTTTCTCCATCTTTAATATGGGACTTAATGGTGCTGACCTCTCAGTAAAAGCACTTTGAGAGCTAATGATGAAAAATCCTGTAGAGAAGCTCTGAGGTGGGAGTTTTGTCATTGTTATTTATTTAGTACTATTTCCTCTAATAGTGGCGGATTTGCAGAATGAATTCAAATCCTATGTTGCCTGAGTCTTTTCTGATGCTTGGATTTTATATTTTTGAAAGATTTTTGTAAAAAGAGAAAAATCAGTAAAAAAAAAAAAAAAAAAAAAAAAAAAAGATCTGGAGAAAACCTCTATTTTTTTCATTGCCATGTGATATCAAATAGCTGAAGAGGACAGAGGTAGAGCGTAGGTTGGATAGGCCAGTGTGCAGAGAGGAGGAGCTATTCGCTACATTAACAAATCAGGATTTGTGGATTTTTAAGGTCAGAAGGGACCATTCAGATCTCCTGGGTTGACCTGCATAGCACAGACTAAAGAATTTCAGCCTGTAGTTCATGTCTAGCCCAGGGGACTCCCCATAATCAGGATGTTCAGAAGAAATGAAACGCAAAGCTCCCACGGAGTAGTGATCTTTTGTTCTCCTGCTAGATTCTGTGTCTGATGCTGGAATATAACATCATTGACAACAATGACACACAGCTCCAGATCATCTCCACCCTGGAAAGCACGGACGTGGGAAAGAGAATGTATGAACAACTGTGTGACAGGCAGAGGGAATTAAAAGAACTGGTATGTGCATACAGTAAATAGCAGGCCGGACTCTCCAGAAATGGAGGTACAAAGGAAAAACAAGCAATTCCCAGTGAAGAGCAGAGTGGGAGCTGTAATCAGAAGATTTCACTGTACATGTATCCCTGGACTGATATTTCTCTGTGTGTTTGATCACATATTATGCTCTGTATGAGATTTCAATAACCTGTCTCAAATTAGAGTAAAGAAAAATAGTGAGATCTAACAGTATGGCTGATCGTCATATCCTGCTACCTTTTTATACACAAATGGCATTTGGGTTCCAGCATAGCCTGGCATTTCAAAGCGCTTTAGACCTTCAGGTCGTCATCTTTGGGATGCAGTTTTAGTGCATTGTTCAGTCCCCAGTTGATGGTCTAAATTAAACGGTCTGATGAATTTGAGCAATATTTAAGTTGGTTTTAAAAGTTCCCGGTGTTGAATTTCCTGTTTTAAAAGGTGAAATTTACAAATTCAAAACGAATGTGTTTTGCAGTGATTCCTCTTAGTTTTTCCAGACATCCCAGCTCTTGATACATTTACAGTCATGCTCCCCCTGCCTCTGCTCTATCCAGAAAGAGACCGTGCCCAGAGTAACAGTGATTTACTAAAATAAAATGAAAGCTCTGTCCAGCTGGAGAATCCCAGCCCGTTCCTACCTCTTAGCCCCACGTCACAGGCGAGCCTCATAGTACCTTGTTGAACATTGCCTCACTGCACCAAAGAACATCAGCAGCAACAAACCCATCTTTGTTCCATTGCTGCTGCACATTCTGAGGAAAAAAATGAGTTCACAGAGAAGAACATGGCAAACTGGGGGGAGGACTGGCAAAAAGCTTGGGAAGTGGGGCAGGGCATTTTCTGGCTAAAAACTCAGGTTGAGATCTAAAAAGCGAACACTGGCCTGTGTAACTGAAGTATGTTCTCTGTTACAGCAAAGGAAAGGTGGTCCCACACGGTTAACCCTGCCATCCAAATCCACAGTAAGTTAGTTTTATTAATAGACAAAGAACAGACTTTGTCTATCTTTTTTAGACACACTGATGTTCCTTTGTCATGTGGTGAATGGGAAGAAACTGGCCCCTGTGGTTTTGTCAGTTAAAAGGGGAACTGAGCCCTTCCATTGGGGATTTCATAAGCGAGAGCAAACCTGTGCTTTCAGGTCTGCACAGCAGTTCTCAGTGCCATGACAGGTGCAGATCGGGTTGCAGGTACGGATCACGTGTAGATTTGGAGTTTACAGTAGAACCTGATGTGTGGCTGTGGCTCTGAGAGCAAAATTTAACAGGCAACTTTAGCAAACTTAAGAATGTCTGATTCTCAACTCTTTTGAAAGTGGGAAACAGACGGTTACAGTTGGCTACACTGATGTACATCTCGATTAACCTCCAGTGAAGTCAGTTAATTATGCTGAGCAGAGTTGGGACCTAGATCCTGAAATGGAATGGACTTTGGGTCTGGGTAAAATACTATGTTTTGTAAGCAATCTGGATTTGGCCTGACAATAAATCCCACGTCTTTCATAATAATATACTTTCAGAGAAGATTTTGTGGTAATGTTAGACTTGGCTGGGTTCATTTTCCAAGGATTTATGATACAGTGCTCCCACGAGTGTTCAGCTGTTTGCCAAACAAACAGGAACTACTCTGTGTGGCTGCTTATTGTGGTAAACATAAGGCACAATTATGCAACTCTTGCTGGTCAATGGGTCAGTCAGGCTACTGCAGATGGTTGCAGACTGAGCATGCTCCTGTTTATCACTCTGATATTTGCTTTCAGGATGCAGACCTGGCCCGATTACTAAGCTCGGGATCCTTTGGAAATCTGGAAAACCTCAGCCTGGCCTTTACCAATGTAACTAGTGCCTGTGCTGAGCACCTCATCAAACTGCCTTCACTCAAACAGCTGAACCTGTGGTCAACTCAGGTAATGTGTTTTGCAGACAGAAGCACAGAGCCAGAAGCAGTGCTGACTAATTCTGAAATTGCAGGTTATATCATTGTGAGAAGAACTTGAGTTCCGATGTGCAAAGAGGCCTCCTTAAAATGCATTTGACTTCCTGCTGTATTTATATGCTAGTTGTTGGGATTTTTCCTTATTTTAGAAGGCATTTTGTCATCTCAAGGGGTGAGGATTGCAATGAAAAATTTTACCAATCCTTTCAACGGTTGAAATGACTTTCCTTTGTTAACATCACACCTCTTCAGTGATTGCTGCTCATCAGCACTTGAATGCTCTAGTCTGACTATATTGAAACAAAATTTTACATCATAGACACCAGTATATTTACCGTAGAAATGCCTGTGCTTTCATTCAGTCAGGGAAAGGAAACAGTTCTGTGCTCCTTATCTGACCAATCACAACTCAGCAACACAGTCTATAGAACATGTGTGAGCTACGCGTAGTGAGTCATCCATGAATCATGATGAATCCAGCATTAAAAAAACAACAGCAGAGGGGGTGCAAATGAAATAATGAATAAATGTGAAGAAACTGCATTCAGCTGATGGTGATTTTGTGAGCAGAAAGAGACTAAATTCACTGAATAAATAACCCCGCAGTTAAGTAAAAGGGCATTTATAATTTTATTTTTCTTTACATTCCCTGCTATTTTTGGTCTCCAGGATCCACTATTGAATAGATTTTGTCCCTGGTCTATTAGAGCCTCATGGCTGAGCTTACCAGAAATCGAACATTGATTCCCAGTGTAGCTGTGCAAACTTTGTGAATCTTTTTTTCTTTGGTGTTTCTTGTGAACATTTTTGCTACTTAGTTCTACAGAGTTTTTTGCAAACAACAAAGATCCCTTTTTGTGTAAAAATTGGACAGAATGTCTCAACAGAATGTGCAGGCTTCTGATCTGTAGTTCTGAAGATGGTTTTTGCTCAAAATGAGTTTATTTTCGCAGGATAGAGGGGCACCAAAAATGCAGATTTAGGGTTGAAATAATGCCCCCCTTTTTTCAATTTGACATGTGAGATCCCAGGCTTGTAGCCATTTTGTTTCTGATTTTGAATATTTTGTGCAACCCTATTTCCTGTTAACATAGAATTTAGAAATAGCAGAGACTAAATGAATCAACAAGGCTATTTAACCCTATCAGTACTATATTGGTCCTGCCACTGAAGTAGCTAACTAATGCTAATTGTGATACGGGTTTATGTGATACAACTGGAAACTGGGCTGAGACCACCATATCCACGTTTCACATAAACTGGGTGGGAACTCTTTTTATATAAGGGCACGTTGTCAAAGGATTCAATCCAGCAAATGGATGGCACTCCAAATTGTAACTCAGGAGATGTGTGTTCGGATCATGGCTTTACCACACAGGTGTTTGAGATTGAGCCAGGCTGTTCCCCATTTGTGAAATGTGGCCAATACTTTCTTTACTCGTCTTTGTGTCTTGTCATCTTGGACTGTGGGCAGTGGGTATTTGAGGACTCCTGTGCGGGCAGAGCCCTGAATATCCCACGTACCCAGCCAGGTTACTTGCTGAACAGTATTCTGCATGTTACTAATGGAGTTTGCTTGTTCCTCACAGTTTGGAGATGCAGGTTTGCGGCTTCTATCTGAACATCTCACCATGCTGCAAGTGCTCAACCTGTGTGAGACCCCTGTCACAGATGCTGGATTGCTGGCCCTGAGCTGTAAGTGACCCAATGCACTGTAGGGGGAATTCATGTGGGTTCAGAGGATTTCTGTGCTGTGTCTCATTCAAATTCAAGCTTCCAACAGTGCGCCATGGTTGTCCAGGTTTGGCTTTCCATTGACACACATAGCAAAACTTGAATCTGAATCTCCTCAGCCTTTTGGGGATGGATGCTGGGTTTGGTGTCCCTCTGGACCCTCCATCTGCAGTAATTCACTTTGCCTTATGCTGAGGTCCCCTGAGATGTACCACTTCCTTAATACTCCCCATTGTGGGTGTACCTGTACCTGTTCTGGTAGGAGTGTGGGTGAGAAAGTGGGTGAGAATTGCAAAGCCAGGAGGATTGTATGTGGAATTGTATTATAAAACAGCTGGGGAGTTTAGCTTCTTGGGACATGAAGATAGTTTGTTCCCTGCACTGTCTTTTGTTTCAGTGGTTTTTCGGGGATAATGGGGCTGGACTCCAGCTTTACATTTGTTAACATTAGAGGTGAATAGGAAAAGGAAGGAACTCTGAACTAGCCATTTAGGATCCCACCTATTCTGAGATGGCAGGTTGAGACTATCAGTTAATAAAGGAGAAGTACTGCTCTTTTAACAGCAGCATGCCTGCCATCCCTGAAAATACCAGATCTGTCAATATGGTGATGTGGTGAACTTACAAGCTGGAAAGTCAGATCAAAAGGACATCATGTGGCATGGAAGGGTGATCATCTTTATTTCTAGATCAGCATTTCCCATGTACAATATGAAGATCAGGCTGTAATGATGACTGATGGTGTTCAAAAATAACATAGGCAACCAATGATCCTTGAGGGTAAAGGCTGCCATTCAAGGAAGAGCTTAAATCCTGTTGAAGTCAATGAAGCTCAGACACATGCATTAAAGTCCCTTCCTAAACTGCGACTAATTTGCCATTGCTCAGTTTTGAAGTTACATATTTTACTCTTAATAACTGTGCCTGTATAAACTGCTCTTTTTTGTGTATGCCCTAATTGTATACGTGTATTATTAAGTGGCTAGAAATAGGCCACCTTATAAATATTTATCTGTATGTTCTCTATTTTTTAGCTATGAAGAGTTTGTGTAGCTTAAATATGAACAGCACCAAACTTTCAGCTGACACCTATGAAGATCTCAAGGTATTTCATTTTTGGATTTCCATTTGTTAGTCAGGTGCTGAAGACTGACAATATTAGCATAAAAATACTAGATCATTATACAGCCTGTACAGGCTAGTGGAATGTGTACTGCTGAAGTGACATACTCAGTCTCCTGCTGTTGGTGGGATGGGTGGTGGCATCTTTTTTTCCCCTTCCATCCCCAGTCTTTGGAAATTGGTGGGGGCATCTTTGCAGAGGCCTTGTATTTTAAGGAGGTGTTTTGTAGTCCTGCAGTCATGGAGGAATGGATGATCTGGAAACTCCAGATAGAGAGGCAGGCATTGGCCAATTTCAGATGTCTTTATGGAAAAGTGATGACAGAAATAGCATTGTGATTTTGCATTTGTCTCACAAGGACACCCATATCTTATCTGCTGAATGTACAAGTTAAAAAGCTGGGACAGTGACACTGAGGCAGGGTTCCTTCTGGCTTGCGTGCCATCAAAAATAAAAATTCTGCCATAGAAACATTTCAGTCAGGTCAGTTCATGATGCACAATCTAGAATAGATTCCTGTTCACTCTCCAAGAGCTGTGCATTGCCTTCTCATGATATCAGGACTAAAAAGAGTAGCAATTTAACTAGGTGATCTGACTCAGACTGTTTGGGTGAAAAGGTGCCATTTTTACTTAGGTCTTTATAAAAGGAGAACTCTCCTTCCAGTGGGGACACTAAGCCTTGCCCCACACCCTGATTTGCTGTATTCATTGTTTGCTGTTGGCATTATTACTGTGGTTTCTAGCCAGAGTGAAGTAGTGCACCGGAGTGGAGCAGGTGTATCAATGCAGCCATGGGTGGATTCGGGCAAGGGCTGTGTGAAGCATGATGGTTCTTGTTCTCACGACGTCACTCAGACTTTTTCTTCATTTTGGTTTTGAGTTAGTCTGGTCCCTGGAGTTTTGCTTCGTAAACTCAGATGCTCAAAATGAAACAGTGTGTTCCATCGACTTTTGGGTTGAAATCTTAAGTCATCCCCGATTCACTCAGAAAGGTTGCAAACCTGGGCTCAGCTTTGAATTAGAGACAAATCCTGGAACCTGCAGAATTTAAACTGCTTTGAGAATTTTTTGCAAACAGATGTCCTAATTCTTGTTTGGAGGCAGAGTTCAACTATAGACCTGATCACAGGGCCATTAACATATGGATTTTCAGGGTCAGCTTTTTGAATCCTTACGGTGCGTATGCATAATTTTCCATCTAACAAATCATAATTTTCCATCTAACAAATTATATGCTATTGAATACCTGTTTGTACATGTTGTTAACACGTTCGCACTTGCACCAACCTCTTGCTCTAACAAATGATCAGTTGTGTGTCCTAGAACCATAGGATTCCAAGGAACTTACAGGGTCATCTACTCCAACCTCCTGTCAAGATGCAGGATTTGTTGGGTCTGACCCATCCAGCCTCCTTTGAAAACAAACCTCTGGCAGAGAAGTTTCCTGAGTCAGTCATGCCATCATCCTACCATTCCTGCAGTAAGGAAGTTTTTTTCCTGAGTTTTAATCTAAATCTGCTATGCTCTAGTTTGACCCCACTGTCTCTTGTCCAGCCCTCTGTGGCAAAAGAGAAAAACTTTCTTCCATCTTTTTGTGGTTGCCTTTCAAGGATCTGAAGACAACTATCAAGACTTCATTCTCCTTTTCCAGTTCCTTCAGCCTTTGCTCATATGGCTTGCATTCCATTCCTTTGATCAACTTTGTCTCTCGCCTCTGAATCCTGTCTGGTTTCTCTCCATCTTTTCTGTACATTAGTGACCAAAATTGGACACAGTACTCCAGCTGAGGCCCAAGCAGTGCCGAACAGAGCGCTACTATCACCTCCGTGACTTGCATGCTGTGGCTCAGTTAATGCACCAAATAGCTGTATTTTGTTTTGGTGGTTGCTGGATTTTGGGGGGTTATTTTTGGACAACCCTATTGATTGCTGACTCACACTGAGGTGGTGATCCACCACAACTCCCAGATCTTTCTCAGCAGTGCTGCTGCCTAGCCAGTTTCCTTACATTCATGTCTCTTTGTTTGGTTTTTGTTCCTGAAATGTAGCACCATACATTTGTCATTGTCCAGTTTCACTTTGTTATCTGTGCCCAATTTATCAAGATCCCTCCGAAATTTAGCTCTATCCTCCAAAGTATTGGCAACTCCCCTTAGTTTTGTATCATTTGCAGACTTGTTTGGTGTGTTTCTGTGTCTACATCCAGGTCATTAATAAAGGTATTAAATAATGCTAGACCCAGAACAGATCTCTGTGGAACCCCGTTTGAGACCTCCCTCCAATCCGACATCACTGCATTCATAGTTACTCTTTTTTTGCAGTTGTTTAACCAGTTCTGTATCCACTCAGAGGTAGTTCTGCTGAGCCTGCATTTTTCCAGCTTATTTATCAGGTTGGCTTGTGGAACTGTTCCAGAGCCTTGCTGAAACCTAGGTACGCTGCATCTACCTTATTCCGCATATCCACCTAACCAGTTACCCTGTCAAAGTTGATCAAGCTGGTTTGGCCTGATCTGTGCTTGGTATATCCATGCTGGCTGCGATATCCTCCAGATATTCACTAATTGCATGTTTTATACATTGCTCCAGTAGCTTCCCACTTACTGAAGTCAGGCTGACTAGTCTGTAGTTCCCCAGCTCCGCTTTTAAAAGATGGACACTTGTTAACCCTTCTCCAGTCTTCTGGGACCTCTCCTGTAATCAATGAGTTTGGAAGTATTATTCCCCCCAGCTCCAAGATTTCATCATCTAATTCCGTGAATAGCATCTGGCCCCACTGATGTGAATTCATATAAATTATTCAGAAGATCTCCAACATATCTCATCCCTTTACTCATCCCTTCCTCTTTCTTGTCTATTTCTTGTGAGAAGACTGAAACACAGTATGCATTGAGCAGCCCTTCCTTTTGATTATCTTCTGTTTTACCAGCTCACCTTTTTGACTGAGCAGTGCTCTCACACCATCCCTGATCTTTCTTTCTTTGTCCGACATATTTGAAGGACCCCTTCTTGTTGTCTCTAACATTTCTTTCCAGCTGTAAGTCATTCTTTGCTTTGGCTTTCAGAATTGGTCCCTACACACTTGCACAATTCCCAGGTATGCTTCTTTGGGGAACAGCCCCTTCCTTCCATTTCCTGTATGTGTCCCTTTTGGTTTTTAGGTAGCCAAGATGCTCATTTGCAGTTCCATTGGCCTCCTGTGATTTTTATCTTTTCTCTTGATCAGATTAGCTTGGCATTGAGCTTCTAATAATATTACATCCTTTAAGACCTGCCAGCCCCTTCTACTCCTTTTCTTGCCAATTGGGCTTTCCATGGGAGCTTTTCTACAGCTTTTCTGAAGTGGTTGAAATCCACTTTCCTGAAGTCCAACGTTCTTGTTTTGCAGTTCTCATGTTCTCCTTTCCATCAGATCTTGAATTCTGTCAGTTTATGATCACTTCCTCGTAAGTTCCTGGCTATTTTCATTTTCACAACTACCCCATCCCTGTCGGTCAGAACCAAATCCAGCATGGATGACCCCTTCAATGTTTCCTCAACTTTCTGAAACAGAGCACTGTTACTTACACACCATAAGAATTGGCAGGGTATATGTTTGCTCCAATAGCTATTCTTTTAATAGAAGTCCAGAATAGGTGGGTTTTTCCCATTCAGCGAAGTTAAAATCCTGTTTTCCAGCAAACTTTAAAAATCTCCCATTAATACTGTCCTGTGTGTTAGCTAATATTGTTACCTGCTTGTAGAATGACTCTTCTGCTTCCTCTTCCTGATTTGGCTGTCTGTTATAGACCCCCATCATAACATTGTTACTGTTGTTTTCCTCTGGACCTTGGAGCAAGTTTATACATTCTTGATGTACAGTGCAATACCTCTTCTTTTGTCCCCTGCTTACCTTTTGGAGAAAGTTATATCCCTCGATGCTGGTTCTCCAGTCATGGCCTTGTCCCACCAAGTCTCTGTGACGACAGTTATATTAAAGTGTTCTTCATATATCATGACTTCCAGTTCCTCCTGCTTGTTACCCATACTCCCTGCTTTTGTACACAGGCACTGAAGATCATTTTGTCGACTGCTTTGTTGCCTTTCTTTTTGCCTTTTTAATGCAGTTGTGATTTCTCCAGAAATTAGCTCCTTTCCTTGGCTTTGTTACTTGGGCCTACATGTGTGCTGGCCAGATTTTTGTCACCTTTGCCCATAGGACCTAGTTTAGAGCTCTTCTTATGAGGTGAGTCACATGTTGTTCAAAGATATTCTTCCCAGTATTTGGCAGAGGAACCCATCCCAGCACAGTAATCCTTTTTGCAGAAACATCAGCTCATTGTCAGAGAAGCCAATGCTATCTGCATAGCCACCCATTTACTTCCATGGTTTGGTGGTCCCTGGTCAGGACTTTTCCTTCGAGAGAGGATGGATGAGAACATCACTTGTTCCCCAAACCCTTTTATCATTCCTGGAGCCATGTAGTCAGCTGTAATTAGCTCAAGGGGAACCGCGATGCTTTCAAAAATCACCATGTGGATAAGCAGGAAGGGGTGGAGATCTGAGGGCTTATTGAGTCTCAGCAGGCAACTCGGTCACATCTTGAATTCCTGCTCTAGGCAAGCAGCACGCTTCTGGGTTCCTGATCATGGTCTCTGCCTGTTGAGCCCTGACAGAAACAATACCCTCCTGAAGTGTGATCCATTAAAAATAAAATTTAGTTCAAAGCATTTCTGGTCCCACCCTTCTCTCACCAGACAGTTTCTTCAGCTTTTACAGTCTCATTTTCATTGGTTCTGCTCTGCCCTGACGCTGCCTGGCAAGCCTCTATGAGGCAAACAGCTTAACTGCATAAAGTTGCACAAAATTCAGCAAACTGAAATTAGAGACACAAATCATGTTTCTGTCTAATCCCTTCAATTGTATTAGTCTGAGCAATTGGAAAAAAGAATAGATATAGAAGTGTGTCCTTTCAAAGAGAATTTACCTTTCCGGTTTTGTACTTGTTGGGAAGTCTGATTACAAAGTGAGTGTATTTTTGATAAAGATCTTTCCTGCTCACCCTACCTGCTTTTGGTGAGTATTCAACCCCTAAACTCTTATAGCACTGATGACATTTCCTAGCCGTCCCACCACCACTGAACATACTTGCATGCACAGACGCCCACATATGTAGCAGGCAAACTGAACCAGACAATAAACAAACACCCACAGCTGAAGTCATTGTTGCCTAACTGAAAAATTATTTGCTGTCAGTGTCTGTAGTATTCTGACTAACTCTTGTCAGAATATATGTGCACCTAAATCTAACGTGGATCGCTCCTGGAAACTACAACAACCTGATTATGTACTATTCTGATTAAAAGTGTGTGTGGTTGTTTCCTGAGAATTATACAATCGCACTAGAAGGCTATGGAAATACACCTGACGGATCACCACAACCCACTGACTTCCACGTCTGAGAACACTAGCACCTGTAGAAATTAAGAGTAGCCACAGTGGAGTTACCAGAATTAGGCAAAAAGTCAATAACAATTTCTGTGATCTTCATAATAAATTGAAGGAGTAAGGGGAAGGGAAATCAGGATACGAGAGAGAGAGGGAGAAGTGTGGGGTGCTTTGAATTTTGCCATTACAGCAATCTCAGCTGATTGCTTTTACAATGGCATTTTAAAGTTTCACATGCAGCAAATTGTTAATTGGTTATAGCCAGAAATAAAGACTGGGGGTCTGATCCTCTTCTTGCACCAGTATACTTCCGTTGAGTTCAGCAGAGTTGCTCCTGATTTATATTGGTTTAACTGAGACCAGAACCAGGTCTCGTCTGTCTTTTGAACTGGATTTCTCATTGCTTCTTGATTAAAGCTTTGAACCATTAAGCAATTACACATGTGCCTTAGTTTACAGGCAAGGGGGGCTCAAGATAAACATAAATTAAGCATGTGTGTAAGTGTTCTCAGGATCAGGGCCCTTTTGGGGGTGGCTGTTTGGTTTTACTCCTTGTACCAGGCTTCGTATTGTTCTGACAATGCAGATGTGCAAGAACCTTCTTTTGGATTCTGCAACTTTTTGAATAATTGATTGTTTTTTTTTTTTCCTGCCCCTCTCCTTTCAAAACAGGCTAAATTGCCCAACCTGAAAGAAGTGGATGTCCGCTACACTGAAGCATGGTGAACTTTCTCCTCTCTCTTTAGCTTCTGATGAGAAGAAAAAGATTTTAAAAACAATACCAGAAAATACAACTTTTGCCTAATACCTGTAGAGCAGTGCGTTATGGGACTTCACTCCTTGGAGTTGTGGTTGTGAGGTAGAGAAGTTGCTGTGTGGGGGAGAGGGGGAACTGAGCATGCCCAGACCCTGCCTAATTCTTTCAGCTTTGTAATTTCAAAATCAAGATAATTTAAATTGTAAAAAAAGAAGATGACGACTTTGTAGCAGCAAGAGGATTCTAAAGAGGGGGAAAAAAACCTTGTGGATTTTCTTTGCCTTTGTGTTTTATGCCGTGTGGAGAAAAAAGAAAGAATGCCATCAAGTTCTCATGGTTTTAATTGGGTTTCCTCAGCTGGAGTTCATCCATTAGAAGCCCCTCCTCCTTCATCATTTTTGTTCTAAGAAGGCAACTTATAAAATATCAAGAGAAGAATGGAAAAAAAACCCATGATTTGCACCTCTCCCTGTGTCCTTGCAATTGTATGCAAAGTAATTTTGTTGTACATAAGATTTACATAATGCACCTATTTAAGAAAATGGTTCACAAATAACAGGTCTGGGACCTGTCTTTTATTTATGAATTGTTAATTCTTGTACCTTTGGGGGGGGGCATATAGTACTGTATTAACTAGTTTGCTGTCGTCTTGTTTTTTTCCCAAAAAAACTTTCCTTGATGAATTTGCCCTTTAGTAATGCATACCATCATATAATCTCGCTCTGTGTCAGAATATTCGCCCCAGTGCATTTCTGATTTTAAAATGCGTCTAATATCATGAAGTCAGAAGGAAAAAAATATATATAAAAGAGGGGGTGAGGGAGGAGCATGGGCATTAATACAATACATAAATTTCATTCCTGGAAGACTGAAATCTTTCTTTGATACTTTTCAGGCCATGTCAGGATTAGGGACTTGGGGGTGTGGGGAGCAGAAAAGGGTGACAGTAGTTTTACTGTTATATTTACAAGACTTTAAATTTCACAAATCACCTCTGTCGTTTTCTGTTTATGTCCAATATTTCAAACAGAAGTTCTGCCACCATTTTGTGCATAAGCTTTTTCTCTCCTCCCACCCTCTTTTTCCCACCTCCCTTTCATCATGCACACATTGTTTTGCATGTTCCTCTTGGAAGACAGAGGAATGACGTTGTTGCTGATTGGTGGCTCTGCCTTGTCCGTACATGTGACCACTACTTTCCAAATCTCCCCCCCCCCCCAATTGCTTAGAAAATTATAAACAAACAAAAATTTTGGTTTCTTTTATAAATATGCTATTGGCTTTTTTCATAATGAGCCTTTGTTGTACAGAGCAGCTTATTTTTTTTAATCCTTTTCCTTTCTGTTTAGCACTGTTACTTTATTCTTGAGCACCTCGATTTAACATACAGCCAATGTAATTTTTTTATATATAAATATATATATAAATATATAAATATATATATATATATAATCTTCAATGGAAGCCAGGCTTTTGTTGGGGGGGGGTTGTTTGTTTGGGGAGCTTTTTTTTTTGTTTTTTGGCTAGGTAGATTAACCCCTACCCAAATATTCTTACCAAAAACGAGAGAGAGAGAGAGAACAATTGGTTTAAGTCTTAACTCAGTATGCCAGATATTTTTTTCTCCCTCAAATCTCAAAATGGTATAAGAACACAGCATGAGAAGAAAAGAAGAGAAAATTTATGCCAACATTTTTCCTTAGCACTGTTGCTTTTACCAATGGTTTACTACTGTTCTGTAGCTGTGTACAAAAAGATGTGAAATAATTTCAGGCAAAAATAAACTGTAAGTGAATATCTTTTAGCTGCGTGCTTTGTGCTTTCTTTTGACTAAAGGTCTCATCTTGGCTGGTGGCAGGGGACTGTCTGTGATACCTTCTGGAGCAGAAGAATGGTTTTGTGATTGAGACACAGCACTAGGTCTCAGGAAGCCTGGGTATAGTACCCTGCTCTGCCACAAATGTCCCTGTGCTTCAGTTCCCCCTCTGTAAGATAATACCTACTTTCTGTATAGATTGATATCTCTTTGAGGCAGAGGCAATATCTTATTCTGTTTACGTACAGCACCTAACACAGTGGAGTCTCGTTCTCAAGTCTCCAAACTTCTACAATGCAAATAGCATTAATAATAAT
The DNA here is from genome assembly GCA_007922195.1 of Podocnemis expansa. Lineage (NCBI taxonomy): Eukaryota > Metazoa > Chordata > Testudines > Podocnemididae > Podocnemis > Podocnemis expansa. The sequence goes on from ML682028.1 coordinate 14,327,151, forward strand.
AAAGATGATGGGCATCAATAGAAGGGCCTGAGTGGACAGAATATGACCTTGTAGAGTCATTTACTGGTTTAGAGCACTGGACTGGTTCTCAGGAGATGGGAGCTTCTATTCCCAGCTCTCCACTGGTTTGCTGGGTGATCTTGGGCAAGTCATTGCACCACCTGTGCCACAGTTTTCCCCATTTGTAAAATGGGGATAATGATACTAAGCCCCCACATTCCTCTTTGTAAAGTGCTTGAAGATCTACTGATGAAAAGTGTCAGTGAAGATCTATACAGTGGTGGTGTGCAAAAGCTAGAGATTATTAGAGGCTGCTCTTATGTTGCTGTATTTTCTTACTATTCTTTTTATGGATTCAGTCCTTGTGAAAGTCTGATGGCTGCAGAGACTGGATCCATAGCACAGGTGAAGGCCAGGAAGTCACAGCACCGGGTTTCACCACCCTCTCCAACCTTCACCTAGCATGGATCACCTATAGGGCTGAGAAGACCAGTCTTTCTGCCTATTCAGTCCTTGGCACCTCTGCTAGAACTGATTATTTGCTTGCAGCCCCTCGGCCGTCACAGTAGTAGCTCATGTTCTGATGCATGGTCTGAAAGCCTTCCTGTGTGGCTTGGGGCAGGCCTCTCCTGTCACTATCCCCATGGACTATATGAGACATCTTCTGAGCCAGTGGTTGGTGAGAACTTTTGTTCTCATCCATATACATGGATGTGCTACACTGAGGGAGAAAGTCTGGGTGCCTTTCCCCACGGAGGCTACAGCAGTCCTGCCTCTGCTTCTCCATGCCCTTGTGCACCACATTGCATGTGTCCTGCTTTTCCACATACCGCTGGCCTGGTTTCACTGAATATCTCTAAGTTTTATAGCCAGAGGCCTTCTAGGTTTTCAGTGATATATTCACAGCAGGGTTGTGCCATTTCCTGGCCAGTCCCCCTTGGAGTTTGTGCTGCCCCCAGGACGTAGCAGTAGTCATCTGCTGTGTCACTGAGGCCTACAGAGATGACAAGCAAAGCAGAGAAAAAAGGTCTTTAAGCATCTTTGTCACATTAGCTACATTATAGTTCACAAAGTGCCTAGGGTTTGCTTCCAGGCACAAGGTCTTTTCGAAATGTAGCTGCTGTGTAAACCTTGGGGAGGAGGGCCAGGGAAAGAGGAGGGAGGGGGATCCGTGCCTGCATGTACAGTGCCTAGCACCGCAGGGCCTTGATCCTTGGCTGGTGACCTCTCGGTGTTAGTGCAATATAAGTACTGAGTTACAGTAAAAGGGGAGCTCCATATGCAACTGATGGGAAAATGGAGCCTAGAGCAGACATCCAGCCCAGCCCACAAACCTCTTCCATCTGGTGTGTGACTGAGCTCTGTGGGACTACATGATCCCTAACAGAGAGAGAGAGTGGTCTCACGGAGTGCCGTCTTGCATACGCAGTGCTCCACGATGCTGTGACAGTGCCCCAGTATTTCAATTTATCATATGTAAGGCCTACTTGAAATATATTTAAGTCAAATCTGGCCCAGCTTAGCAAATGAGTTTTACGCCCCTGGCCTGGAGGTGAGATTTGTCCTTTGGGAAGTGGCAGTCCAGGCCCAGGAACATGAATGCCTTGAGATACTTTAGAATAATTCTTCTGGGTAAGTAGGACATGAAATGGGAGCTCTGACTGAGTTTTTGGCTGGGATTTGGGGCCCTGACACTGGGGGCGGGGAAGAAACAGAATATCTACTGCCTTCTTCCTCAAATCCCTTTCAGAAATTAGGGCAGGATTTACCTTTAATCTGTTAAGGTTGCAGAAGCAATAGTCTGGCTCTCCGCTTGTGCTAGTGAGGGCTGGTGAAGAGGGCTCTGTCCCAGTTCCTGATGTTAGCCAGGTCATTCTAGCAGCACCCAGCCATGCAGCACTTTAAAAAGTTTTAAATAAGAGCATCAAGGACTTAGTGTTCTCAGCTGGCTGGTGGTGGTAAGCTCCCCTGCGGCTGGAGTTTTCTTCTGAAGTTCTGCACCAAAAGCATTGGAAGGCAGAAGAAATGTTGGAGCCTTTGTCTGTTTTCTGTTTTTAAATGACCTTATGTGGGTTGGTTGAAATGCAGTTAAATCCAAAGGAGAAGCCAAATACGTTAGGTCAGACCTCAACAAAGCTATGTTCCTGGTTGTCATGACAACCAGTTTTAGTAGACTGTAGTGTAGCTCCCATTGCAGAAATGCAATGGAGGAGTGCCTGCTGGAGCCTAGCTGTCAGCCAGTTTTGTCCACCCCTGTATTAGATATACTCAGCTCCTCAGCAGTGTTCTTATGTCCCAGCTTCCAGAAGTCATTAGGTCCAAGCGTGGCATCTTGTGAAAGCCTCACCTGGCAGTGTCACTGAGATAGTTCTCTGTCGATTTGTAGGATGCAACTCTTTTATGTTGAGTTTGGCACTAGTAGTGGGTGCAATTCAGACATCTCTGATGTGAGGGTAGGTTGGATGTGCAAAATGGAAATAAGACCTTGCTATGCAGCCTCTTTTGTTCTTTTGATTCAGCTGAGGGTGACTGAACAACAATGATGAACAAAAGCGAACCCTGCTTTTCCAAAGCTTTAATTTGGGTTTTGGATTAAGGTCTATTAGTGATGGTAAGTGGATTTTACCCTGTCTTGACTGCGTTGGAACAAGAGATCGACTCAAGTGATTTGGAGCGTATTTAGTTAGTGAATTTTCAATTAACATGTTTGGATCTCATTTAAAGTAATCAGTTAACCAGTTTTACTTTTATATGGGGTGTGTGTGAGTCTATGTAACGTGGACACTACTGTATATACATATGATTTTATTAGATGTTTCCCAGCACAATTCCACAGCTAAGACAATACTATACTTTTCTGAGTAGCCTTCCTTTCCTTACGTTTATAAACAATTGAACAGTCTTGCTACCGTTTTTCTGTGAAGGGCAGCTTTGACCACTCCAGATTTGTAAAGCCAGCCAGATGTACTTGTTGGAAACTGTCATTCAACTGTATTGCTCTGAACTTTGAGTTTTTTAATGATTTTTTTTATCATCTAAATATAGTACATGCATAAAAATATTTGCTTTAATGACATCTATAACATCCCTTTTTTCCATTCTCTTTTCTGTTGACTAGGGAATACGCTGGGTAAATATTTGAGAGGAACCATTTTGATTAAAAACATTTCTCAGAATATACTTTGTCAATAGTATTGGCTATATGGCAGTTTTCCTTATCTGTATGGTCTTAGGGCTTATTTTTGGAAATCATGCATATGTTTTTAACAGACTAGATGGAAACTAATATTGTAATAGGCTCCAAATAAATATACACAGAATTCTTAAGAGGTTATTTAATCTTCAAGGAACATTACCATTATAAAATTCATAATGTAAAAATATATCTTTATCCATGTTGGTAATAACACCTTCAAGGATTAAAACAAAGAATTGTTAAAATCAATTTACTGTCTATTATTTATGGTCCTATTTTTCACCTTCTCAGTTTGAACAATGAAACTAAACGAGTCAGTTTCTGTATAGTAGACAGGTTCTTGTTAAGTTCACTTTCCATTGGGATACACTAGAAGTATTGAACATTGCCAGAGGAAGTTTAAGACTAGAGTTCACACAGGAGTTAAGAAAGGTAAATCCCAGCCTAGCTCTTCCTGTACAAAGCACTCCTTTCCATTTTCAGTCAAAACAAGAATACATGAAAATGCTTCTCTCTGGTTGTGTGAATCCCTTTTTTCAACAAAAACCCTAAACATCAGGCCTACAACTTGCTGCTAGTTTTCCTTTAAAGTGTTTTCATTGTGTCACCAGAACTCTTTTGGGGGGTATATTTAAAATAAGAAGTAAATAGTTAGGGATACTGTCCACAATTTTACTCGTGACAATACTGAGATTAGTGATAACTAATTATGCCGATTTCCTTTGTCAAGAGCTTTGAGCTCTGCTGATGAAAAGAACGGTAGAGGAGGGTGAGGCGTTCCTGTTGTTTTTTGCTTAGTAAATTAGTGTGCTGTGAATCTGAAGGGGCAATGCGATTATGAAGAGTCTTTTGAATTTCAAAGCATAATAAAAGCTGCAAGTTTCACTTGATCATTGTTTTATACTCATGAGGTATCTGCACCCCTGCCGCACTTCAGAGTAGGTACTCCCTGCGGTGGTGAGGGAGATTCTGCCATGGCATAGTTAACTCGCCACACACAGAGGTGCTAGCTAGGTAGACAATATTTGTCTAACAACCTAGCACTGATTACTGACCATGCCCTTCAAGTGTGGGACTTTTTCACACCCTGAGCTATGTAGCTAGGTGGACTTAACTTGTGAGTGTCGATCTGGCCTTATTCCTGTACACGTGGGGACAAATTGTGCTGGTATAAGGCACTTTTACACTGGCACAATTGTGCCCATGCTAGGGGTTGTAGCAATGTAATGTCATCACTTAATGCCAAACCCCACCCCACAGCAAAATCTGTAGAGCAGGCCTAGAAAGTCAATAGATTCAGCTTAATGTTCTGCCTTAACACTGTTCCCATACGTGTACGCAGTGGCTGATTTATTAACCCAGCAGCTGCTCCAAAGTGGACATAGTCACCCATACAAGTTTTTACGTGGGCTTCAACCTCCCAGTGAAATGGACAGTGTTTGTTACGTTTGTCTTCAGTGCATCTGGTGCCTGCCAAGAGCTAACAAGGGCTGTTTTATAAAAGGAGACTCAGGCGAGTTAGGGGACTTGGCCTTAGATGACACTGTGTGAAATTCGGCCTTGTCCTGTGGGCTGGCAAGAGGTCTATGTATCACTGAAGCTGTTAAGACTTTGAAATGGCACAGAAGCAGTGTGTATTATTAAATGTTGTTTGTATTGTGTGGCACCTATGAATCCTAGTTGTGGTCCAGACCCTCTGTGCTAGGCACTGTATAAACACAGGCAATAAAGAAGGCTTGGCTTCCAAGACCTTAAGTACTTGTCCTGGCCCTCTGCTTTGGGTTGAATTTCCAGGTCAAAGAAAGAGGAATAGAATTCAAGTGGTTTGGCTAGAATACTAAACCATTGCACGTTGCATCCTCTCTTGTCCGGTATTTGGATAGGAAACGGCCACGTTAACTAGTCGTAGTTTTCATTCAGGCCTAGCTGTAAAGTGCTGACTTACAAATAGTTCTTAGAGTGCCCTTGGCAGACAACCCATTCATTTCTTTCCTAGAAAATGAGCCAGCTGAAGACACGAATGTTTGCATTGCCTTTCTGGAGAGCCCTTGTCTCCATTTAATGGTGGCTCACACTGGTGAAGAACGCATCTTTCTGCACTGCTAGGAAGGTGCACTGGTGTCGAGGCTGTTGCCTTCCCTTGTGGGGTTTCTGCCGCTCTTCTCATTGTTCTAGTTGATGTTTTGCGGAATGACAGCCACCTTTGTGTAATTCTGGCCCCGTCTCAGTCAGTTCTACTCTGCTCGACTTGCGTTACCTCTTTCCAGCTGTGGTGGCCTGCTCCAGTCCACAAAGTTATAATTAAATCTGTTGCCCTTTCCTACAAAATATCAGCTGTGTTGGCTTATCAAGGACTTCACGGTTTGGAGCTGAATAGCAATGATCTTGCAGGCAATGGAAATGATGCTACAGTACAGAGCTTCTCAGCTGCAAATTATTCAGCCTGGTGTCATTTATGCAAATGAAATCATTCATAGTTATCAAATATTCAAATAAGGGCATTAAATCAATTGTATAGAATCTCCACTTTTCCACGTCATTCTGCCTTAGGAAATATTTCTAGATTAACTTTTAAGCTCCCTGTAGCATAATTGAGCACGAACAGTTCCACCTTAAAATAACACTCGACAAGGCATGTTTTGCATTTCCTCTGGAGCTAAATCTGTAAGCAATCCCATGAAACTGCAAGTCTCCGGAAGGCTGGGAGACGTTCTTCCCTGCTTCACCTCTCTAATAGTGTGCCTGCCTCATCCAGGAAGAGTCAAATCATTTTTCATTAAAAGCAGTCTCCAACAATTTATCAGGAGGCAGGCAGCAGGAAGTAATTTAGAACACAGCAAAGTACTAGAATATGATACGTTAGCTTCCAAGAGAAAAGAGAAGATGGTGTCATTGGGAAGTCGATGCTATCCAACATAAAAGGTACCGATAAGCCTGTTGGATCCTGTTACACCTCTTGTGTGCTGTCCAGGGAATCATGGGGATGATTAAAATAAACAAGGAATCTGGTGGCACATCTAAGACTAACAAATTAATTTATCACATGAGCTTTCATGGGAGAGAGTCCCATTTCATCAGACACTTGAAGATAGGGAACTTTCAGATGAAGTGGGATTTTCTCCATGCAAGCTCTTGCAATAAATAAATTTGTTAATCTTTAAAAGTGCCACCAGACTGCTTGTGGGGTTTTTTTTGTTTTGTTTTGTTGTGGGTTTTTTTTGCTGAACTAGACTAACATGGGTATGGTTAAGGCTGGTATCCTACTGGCTGATTCCTTCCCTGCCCTGGTTGTGACATCGTACATATGCACAACATTTGCTTTGTTTGTGTGTGACATCAATTATGGTCCCTGGCACATTAGCGCACCAGGGACTGGCACCTCTCCCTCCATAAGGCTGAGAGGTCAGGTGGAAATGAGAATGTCGGAGGCTTTGCAGAAGGAAGTTGGCTCCTTGCAGGATTGGGCTGTTTCTCTGGGAAACTGGCTGGGAACTAGTGTCGCTAAAGCAGAGCTCAGGGGAAAGTAGCTTCCATAGGAATCCAGAGGGGCTAGCAAGCCAGCACATATGCACTATTTGCCAGCCAGGGAGCAAGCTGGGAATGCTGGGGTTGGCCCCAGGAAGCTGAGACTAGGGAGCACTCCTTTACAACGCTGCCAGTGCCTGCCCCACGGCGTACCGAATGCATTTCTCTCGTCTATGAACTCCTTCCACAGCAGCAGAGCCAGTGCCCAATAGCCCAAAATAGCGTGCATCGTGATGCACTGGCTGATGAACTAGCGTGACATTGCAGCTCCATTGGGTTGCTGCTTCCAGAGTCTCTCTATTTTTGAACACACAAGAAAAAAAGAGAGAAAGAAAGAAAAAACATGCACTGGAGGTTATCACCGTTCTCTTGGCCACAAAGCCAATGACATCAATGTTACCATGGTGACCAGATCTTCACTTAGGTATCCTGAGTGCCGTTAGCTTAGTGGCTACCAAGGAAACCAGAGTAAGGATCACACAGCATGGCTCTGTTCCTGATGTGGCCTCTGACAGCACCTCAAATGCCAGCCTGCGGGAGCTGCTGCTCCCTGGGAGCTTGTGAGCATCCTCAGCGCCTGGGGAGTAAACCTGGCACGTTCACACAGTAAATGGGAGTGACTGAACCGACTTCCCGGAGTCTTTGGTCTCCTACGTGTTACTGGCCAGACATTTTCTACGCCTTCCCCTGAAGGTGACAAGCGATGGTGACATTAATGTGAGTGCGCCTGCTTTAGAGCTGTGTGAACCTTGGCAGCTTCGTTACCACCATCCTCACTTCGTGTTTGTTTCACTTCTGGTGATTCTTATCTCCTGAGTTTGGCTTTGAGTGCCTGTGAGCTTGCCAACGCATAGCAAAACTCAGAAAAAACGGCTGCATTCACTCGGTTACTGAACAGAGTTTCCTGACAGTCTCAAGTAAAATGGAGTCAAATAAGTCCAGGTGGTGCATGGAATCCGGCCATGGCTGTTACCGTTCACCCTCCTCCTCTCTTCTGTCTGAGGATAAATACCTCTTAAGGTAATCGAATGGGCACAGTAAAGGACCTAGAACTGTACGAACTCATTACATGCACCTTCCTTACGGTTATTTTCTACTCTGCGCCCATGTATGCAAAGATGTGTATTCTTGGGAAGGGGACAGGCCTCACCCATTCTTCATAGTCTTGTCTTTTCCTGTCCATCCCCACAGAATTCCCTTCTGTGTAGACTTTCTGATGCTCTGGGCCCCTTGAGATGCAAGTGAGGGATCGGGGGACAGGGTCAGGAGAGGTAGGCAAACCCATTTGGCTCTTCTATTGCAGCTTTTGGTGGAACACAGTACAAGTTAACTCAGCCTGGAGATGTGCTGAGTGAACTTATTTCTGCCTTGGTGAGGGGAAATTCTAGTGATATGTTAAGGGGCAGCCTTTACAGCAGGGATCTCAAACTCAAATCACCGTGGGGGCTGAATGAGGCCTAGTAGAGGGCTGCAGAAGGATTAGTACGTTAGCCCAAGGGTCGCACCACTGAAACAGTTCAATACAATGATATCGCAAATATTGGTAATGATCGCGTCATTGCGGGCCGCATGAAACGGCTTTAGAGGCCTCATGTTTGAGACCCCTGCTTTAGAGGCAGCAGTAGAAGGTGACAGCAATCAGTTGCCTCTTTCCTGAAATTCCCACAGAGCTCTTGGGAGCCGTGTGGGGCAGACAGATGAAACTCCCCGCTTCTTCCATGTCGGGAGCAACCTCTATCAGCAGCTCTAAGAAAAAAATTCAGAGGAAACTTTAATTGAAATGCGGCGGTTTCCTTTCCCTGAAATGCTTCGTTCCTGCCAGAAACAATGCAAATTTGAACAGCAGAATGATCCATTTGTCTGCATCCTGTAGCACCTAGTACATAATAGTTCTTGCCATGTGGCAATGATCTTTTCCACATGTTCTGTTTTTCAAGGTCTATGCAGCTCTCCTTTGACACACTGTGGCTGGCATTTCTACAGTGTGACAAACTACCTGCCTATCTAAAAAGTGAGAGCTTCTCTGCAGGTTTCAATGTCTTCTGAAGACTTCCCTTAACTAGGAGAAGGAGAATAGTAAGTAACAGAGTTAGCTAAAAAACTGGAACCGCTTTCTGCAAAATGTAGTTAGACGATTGTACATTTTTCATCAGCATTTTCAACCAGCTCTAGTCAACAACTAAACTGACTACAGCTTTATCTACATGATCAGTTATCTGAAGTTATCTACCAGCTATCTGAACCCTGCTACTACAAACCAGAATTTCCGTCGGGTGCTTAGACAGACTTGTATTTCACAGAACCCTACCAAACTTTTACTGTCTTATAGCTAGGTCCCCACGCTCACTTAGTGTGTGAGAGGCCACACTCTGTCTCGCTGTGGATTAAATGTCTGCGTGGACATGCGCTAAGCTTTTTCTATGCCCTGAGAAATCTTACTGTGACCTGTTCCAGCCTTATGTTAATGTCCCAAAATGCAACATCAGTGCTTACTGGATCATGGAGCCAAGTCAGAGGGCGCCAGGTAAGTGATTTTTATACCATGTTTTTCTGTCACAGTTTTCAGTGTTGCTGCTGTTATTATGCTATGTCTTGTATCTTTTGCGGTCTGCTGTGAGAAACAGAACTGAAGTACAAAGTGCTAAAGTTCTTAGAATTTGACCAGAACGCTAAAATGTGTTGAAACTGTCCTATCTAAGTGTCAATTAGTTTTAATTTATTCCTTCAGACTGTCCTCATTCTCTTTTTTTTTTTTTTTTCAATAAACATAAAAGTAACTTGGGTTTGTTTGCATTATTTTCTCAGCCAAGAACAAAAATTACTCAGTCAGAATACCAAAGAGTATAATGCCTCTATTCCTCAAATTCACTGTAGGTCTAAACTCATTCATATTAATAAGAATATTTTCATTGACTATATTTTCTCAATTTTAAAAGGGATAGCCATGTTAGTTTTACACCCCCTTGCATTTAGTTTCATTCCTTTCTGTAAGTTCACCCATCTTTGACGCATCTGAGGAAGTGGGATCTTCTCCCACAAAAGCTCATGGAAAAAATAAATCTGTTAGTCTTAAAGTGCCACACAACTCCTTGTTATATTTTCTCAGCCAGGAACAAAAATCCAAGTGGACTTTGGATCAGGTCCATTTGAATATGAAACCTTTAAGCATTAACTGTTCCTTTCTTAGCTTATATCTAAATCCTCCTTTTAGGTGTCTAATGAGTAAATATTGCAGATGGCTAATTCATATTAATATTGTGAAACCCTTTTGGAAGGACCAACCAGCTCTAACTGGGAGCCATAGTCTCTCTCCATTTCCACTAAGTGAGAAAGTTCCACCAAATGCTCTTCAGTTCAGGATAACGATGAATAGGTTATTCATGATTAATTAGGAAATTAACAGGGTCCTGTCTCCATTAGTTCTGTGCAAAATATACCCTGTGCACCTGGACTCCTACTGATTTCATTGGGACTACTTGAGTGAGTAAAGTATTTGACCCTTGATGTTCTCAGCTCATGTGAGTTTTGTTGCAATCTTCTTTGGTTTGGTTGGTGCAGGTTTATTTATTTGAATTAACTCAAAATTTCAATGGAAACATGATGGATTTTCTTGGCTAAGGGTAAACACTACAAGCAACAAATAAATCCTTCATTGACACAACCAACTCTGTGTCCAGATTTACAGGAAATTAAGCCCAGGTTCATTTAAAAGACCTTGGTGAAATTTTGGATTTTATCACCAAAGTTGCTGTTCAGCAATCAGGGATCAACCCCACTCTAAGAAACTGCCTGATCCAAAGTCAAGAGAAATTAATAGAAAAGACACCCATTGACTTCACTGGGCTTTGACGCGTGCTCAGACTGATTACTGAACAGTCTTATTTCTTAGTGAATTTTGACTAGTAGCTTCAAACTTTCAGTGATTTTTATCTCAGCAAATAAACTATATCCCTTAAAATGTGGTTGAGGACGGCACTACGCACATCTGGATAGAAAAACTGTGTTTGCCTGTCAACACAACTGGATAGATCTTCAGCTTTTATTTCAAAGGGCTAGATTTTGGCTCTTAACCCAGCTGTTGTTGTTACAAAGTAAAGAACCCATCAGTCTTAAAAAGAAACATCTGCTGGAATGTGAGCTACTGCCGGATTCAGGACAAGGGGTCTGCAATTAATCAACCTCTTCAGTCATGTCACTAAGGAGAATACGTATGAGATGAATAAATTGTCAAAGAGGAAAGGAAAGAAAAAAAAAAAGCAAGAAATATTAAGTACAGCCAAGCTCGTCATGGTGGACTCCAAGAAACAATGACTCTGACCTGTGGACTCATTGCTGTGCTTTTCAGGTGGATGAATGGAGAAGACAGACTGTCACCTGAACTAATTTTTTTCAAAGTTGGGAAAAGACCCAGTTTATTCCATGGCAAATGACGTCTCTAGGGCAGGGCTCTGCAACCTGCAGCTAAAGAGCCACATGCGCTCTGTGCTCTTGGCCCCAGGCCCTCTGAGGGCAGCCGGCTCCCTTCCACACCAGGAAGCGACACCCATTGTGGCTCTCAAAACACTTGATTAGTGAAAGAATTTTTAACAATGACTCTTCTTATCTTTAGGGCTGTCGCTCCCTTCACTGGGCCCAGCACTTTACGTGTAGAGGGACAAGAGACGTATGTATAAGCATAGACAAATAGCTGCTCCACCAGTGAAAACTATTTGCTGGTTTTTCGGTGTGTGTTTTTCTTCTGTGCATCTATGAATCTAAACAGCCACATTGCAGTTTGTGGATGAAATTATATTGCTAATCAGTTTAATTATGCCGGTAATTGACCTGCTGGAGAAACTGAAGGCCCATTTCTGAGTGCTAGGCTTGACTCCATGAAGAGAATTGATTTTTAGAAAGTGTTGCGGACTCAACCTTTGACAGCCAAGAATTTTTTAAGTATCTTGGATTGGGCAAGGAAATGACTGACTTGGGTTACTATAGACTGATGTTCAAATGTAAACTATGGATGCGAACAATGACATAAATTGTCTTTCCGTCTACTGATAAGTGACAATTTGGACAGGGCAATAATATGAATAAGGGACCTTTTGTTCCAGCACTGGTTTTTTTTCTGGTAGCATAACTGAAAAGCTGGTCATTTTCCACCATCTCTAGGTATATATGAGAAGCAGATGTTTACTTCTGTTAGAGGAAAACACCAAGATTTCTGGTCTCAGAAGGTGAATTTTGGTCAAGATGAATTTGTGAATCAAGTCAATGAGATGGTCGTCCAGGGCTAGGCTATCTCCCTGCCAATGTTATGATGGTGGGATGTTTTGAAAAAAAGGAGAGACAATGGTGACTCCATTAGGACTGGTGAACTAAGGCAAACTGGGGTGACAGCATTGGAGTGAAGAAAAGCGTAGAAATGGTTCATTCACAGATTTTTAAGCCCAGAAAAACAATGGTTATAATCTAATCTGACCTCCTATATAACACAGGCCACAGAATTTTTCCTGGTAATTCCTGCATTAAGCCCAGATGTAATATTGTGATTGGAGAAAAAGATGGTGAATAGTGGGTCAACACCATCACAGAAAATCAAAAAATTCCTGTCCTGTTTTATTGCAGTTTTGAAAGTGCAAAATTCAGATGGCCATGGCAAAACTAAAATGAATCATGAAGTGGAAATCATATTTTTAGTTTGCTTTAGATCATCCACTCTTTTTAACAAAAAAGAAAAAAAAAGCCTCATTCTTGTTGTGTTAATTTTAGATACACATTTGGCAGAAATCAAAATACTGCCTTTTGTCTGTCGTTCGCTCTGTTGTTTAACCAGCCATTTCCCAACAGCAGCAGCAAGGGATGTTGTGCAAGAACTCCTTTCTACCATTGGAGTCCTGCACATTGCGTTGTTAGTGAGATTATTGATCAAGGGGAAGTCTCAAGATTTATGAGACTTTAGGAGGAAGCACAGATGTCACTCTGCTCCTGTGCGTCACTGTAGCTGTTTTTGGTCCATGGATAATCCGCAGCATGTAAAGTAAGAGAAAACAGGGATCCCGACAGAAGCTCCTTTCTGAGTGACTCATGCTGACACATCATGGGAATACGGGATCCCTTCAGCCTAGTGCACTTCTCACCTCTGAGTCACTCTACCCAAGGAGAGTACCTCAGGTAACAGTGCACAGTGACAAGTTATCTTCCCGGAGGAAGGTGACAGAGGAAAAAATGGACCATTGGCTGTTGACATCATCTCAGCCTGTGTCAGCAATTTCCTAACTAGGGCAAAATGCTCTTTCTGATCTGCAGGCACGCCAGAAGCCTCACTGCATCCCATGGTAACTGCAGTGCAAGGCACGGACATACTCTAGGAAATCTATAATCAGTCAGGAAGTGCTAGGAGGATATCAGAAGGAGCAGGGGTCAATGGATTTGTAACAGGCAAGTTAAAGCATGGAATCATTTATTACAATCTGGGATTATCTCAGTTTTCATATTAGCTTTGCAGCTTGCTTTTGTGAGTTCTTAGATAAGGTAAGAAATCCAGTTAGTTCAGATCATTTGCAAGCAGAAAACAGGCAACTCTTGCAGGAGAATTAGGGTAGTCTGATAGCAAGCAGAAAAAATCAGGACAGGAGGTGGGGTAGAAATAGGCACCCATATAAGAAAAGGCTCCATAGGTTGGGACTGTCCCTATAAAATTGAGGCGTCTGGTCACCCTGAGAAGAACATTTGTGATATTAGTATCTTCAGCACCACACAGACAAGAGCTTAGACATTTTGAATGAATCTTGCACACGCAACCAATTGTACATGTAAAATTTCAGGTTAAATGAATTGAGCATGCAAGTGATAGCATTTAGACATTTAATTATCTCATTGTGCCTTCAAATCCGATAGACTGATGTCTATAAGCCTCTATTTTGGGTAAGCACCTAAGCAAAAAGCCTCACACAATCAGCAGGTGATGATCCTTTTCTCATCAATTTTCCTATGGTCAGGCACATGACAACAATTATCAAAACAGCAGAAGGGTAACAAAATCTTCCTTAGCTTGGGATCTTCACCCAGAGGATTCCCAGCCCGGCTTTCTTGTAGGCAGTCACTGCTGCTGGCTAGTTACAGTCTGCTTTTCTAAAATGTAACTTTCTGTGTATTTCTTTGGCTCTAGATGACAGATGACATCACAAGTCAGTGACCCAGCAAGACATCCATCAATGGGAAATGGTAAAAGAAGGTGATTGCCTCTTCAACTTGTGATCAGTGTGTATGATAAAGTGAATCACAACCAGATTGGGAGGTCCTTTATGGCTTCTGAGAAGTGGTGTTTCCATCCAGGACTTTCATTTAGCTTGACCTCCCATAATGAGACAGTATGAATATTGTTTAATTATCCAGGCAAGTGAGCCCTGCTAGAGTTCTGGCGGTGGTGTTTTCACTGGTCATGGGTTGCCACTGAGAGTTGCTGGCTCACTTCTTGCTCTTGTTCATCAGCACAGACTCAGTGCCCCCCATTTTCATAGGTGCCTAAAGAACCAAGGAACCCAACCCCATAGAAAGTTGCTCCTTTTTGGCCCCTAATCTCCTTGGATACCACTGAAAATCCAAGACAGGATGGTGAACCTTATTATAAATCCTAAGGGGGGGCCCACACCTAGAATGGTGCTGCTGAATTCATGTTACACCACTTCTAATATTGTTGCAATGCTTTGTTTTGTAAAAACACTTCGCATGCATTTCCTGTTCTTTTCTTCAACCTTGTCATCATGAGTTATCTGGATTGCCTAATCCACTTCTGGGTGCACTCTGACTTCTTCTGTAATCCCTAGTCAGGATGAAATTCATCTTAGTCCCCTGTAGTACAGCAGAGTATATGAAATGCCCTGTGCATCACTAAAGCTTTCGTGTCAAGGGCACAGAGGGCCTTGTATAGGCCTTTGACATTGGGTTGAATTTCCCTTACCCAAGTTAACAAGGCTTAAGAAAGGGATTCTCAAAGGAGAAGGAATTTCAGTGGGATTTAGGCATTTAAATTGACTTAGGTTTCCTTGAAGGTCCCAACCTAAGTGTATGGGATGAAGTGAAGAATGGGAACTCACCTATTTTTCATCCCTTGCATGAAAAAAACAGGGCAAGCTGCCACAAACATCAGGTTGCCATTCATCAGTTACTACTGCATAGGGAGTCAGAAGCTAAAGTCCTGGGGTGCTCTTGCTGCAAAGCTGTCACATAGCAGTGTCCAGGAACCCCCCCGTTAGTAAACTTATTAAAAGGGCTGCTTGTCACCATTGCCCATAGGCGTATGCACCAACGGTTAACGTCAGAGCATGGATCACTATAGGGAGACCACCCTCGGCATTATCAAATATAAATATGAAAGTGGGGGAGTGTTCCCGCTATTGTGGGGAACTTTCCTGGCTCCTACACCACTCCACAGCGATAGGATCTGAGTCCTTGCTCCCATTTCTTTACCCACAGGCCTGCCTTACCTCAAGGGCTCCTCTCCCCATCTCAGGCATGGCAGGGTCCCTGTAACCCCAACAAGACTGGCCCCAGAGTTCCCGGGGGCTTGATCTTCAGTCTTCTCATGGCTGTTCAGGGCAGGGGCAAGGGTGTTCCCACTGCGGGGTGCTGACTTCCCTGGGCCACCAATCACTGTGTGCAATTCAGAGTACCATATTTACTTGGGCATAAGCCGATCCAGGCATAAGCCAAGCCCACAATTCTGAGCCCAAAAAGGGGGCAAAAACTGGTGACCATGTATAAGCTGAGGTCCCCTTTTGGTCTTGGCCCCTAACCACCACAGCCAGTGCTGCTGGCTTCCTTTGGCGTTCCCGACAGCTTCCCTAATCCCCAAAATCTCTGCTGCTGCTTTTCCCTTGCCCCCCCTGCTGTCCATTCCTCACTCCTGCCCCCCTGCTCTGCCCTTTCCTCACTCCTGCCCCCTGCTCACATCTCAGTTTCCTGCTGTTACCCCCATATTCCCCAACACCCTTTCCACCCCTTTCCCTGCCACCCCTGACCCCTGCTGCCACTCTTCCCAGCCTCCCAGGCGTCCCCTGCTCCAAATCCCCAGGCCCTGTTGCCGCTTCCCTGGGCTTCCTGAAACCCCTGGGCCATCCTGCCGCTTTCTCCGGACTCCCCAACCCCTACCTCCAAACCCCTGGGCCCTGCCACCCCTTCCCTGGCCTCCCTGAATCCCCTCCTCAATTTCCAGGTCGACCCCCCCAGGGTCCCCTTACTTGTCGGCTCCAGATGCTGGGGTCCCCTCCTTACTCCAGCCCCAACCCAAGCCGACTCCCCAAGATGGCCACCCGGCAACACTGGGGCTTCAGCCTGCCGCTTGGTCAGGGAAACTGCTAGGCTGGGGCTGTCTACCATATTCTCCCGAGTATAAGCTGAGAGCCTGTTTTGAAGCCAATTTTCAGGCACAAAAATCTCAGCTTATACACAATAATATACGGTAATACAATTGATTAAACAAACAAGATTCAAAAATCAAATAAAAATACAGAAAAGAGGAGAAAGGTTAAAAGTAAAATACCCAACAAGTCCACACAGGGGCACCACACAAATGTCTCTTGGGTGTAAAGGATGTTCACAGTCTGTTTTTTGCATCACAGGCCCTCTGCCCAGGCTGCATCGCAGTGAGCCAGGGAGTCGGAGACACTGGCTCTTGCAGGGGCCACACATCCCCAGGCTTTAGGTGCAGGGCCTTCTCTGTAACCTCAGCCTTCCAGCTCTGCTCTGCTTCAGCATGACTCCACTTTCTGGCACGCTCCTCGGGGCTCTCCGGTCCTGCTGCTGTAGGTCCACTCTGCACAGCTCAGCTCAATTCAGCAACGAGGGTTTGGCAGCCTCCTGTACCCAGCTTCCAGTGGCTCCAGTGCCAGCTTTGCTCTCTGGCTGCCCTTGTGGTCCTGTTACCATAGATCTGCTCTGCACAGGCCAGCTCAGCTCATCTCCCTTGCCTGGCTTCTCTGGCTCCCAGCTGCTGGCTGGCTTCTTCCTCTTTACCTGGGCCCCACTCTCGGGCTTGCCCAGGCACATCCAGCCAGCAGTTTCAGCTCAAGGGCAGGGAAGCACCCCCTGGCTCCTTCACTGGCCTATCCATCAGGCTGTCCTGGAGCACTGGCCTCTCCCCACTGGCCCTGGGGCTGTTTGTTTCAGGGTCCTGCTGCCCCGTGGAATGGGCCAGTCCAAAAAGCTCACTCATTTTCAGTAAGGGGCTCAACTACATAGCTCTGCCACAGCACTCGTGCAAAAGAGACAGGCCTGCATCATTCTGTAACAGAAAATAGACATGGGCTGTGTTGGGACAGTGAGAAGAGAGAACTTTAAAGGTCTTGGCTCCGCAAGAAAAGCATGGGCCAGATCTTCAGGTGCTATAAATCCAGCCTTCAACCTACATGGTTTCATATCAACACGAATACCTTGGCTCAGTCAAGGCAGAGAGGGATCTTGTCCATCTTTCTCTCTTACCTATAGCTAGGCACCAAACCACTGACAACATTCATAGATCATCGGCTAAATCTAGAAGCAATTATGGAAGTCAATACACCCTTGAGAATTAGCATTGACATCCCTGGGTGATATCAGTGGTTTTCTCTAAGCACATATGCAGCCAGGCTTTACAATATTATAAATAGCAACAGAGTTCAGACGCAAGTTCTTAAATTGGGATTAAAAAATGCATGTTAACTACTTGCCATTACAGTCCCGTGATTGTGATATGTCCGTTCTGCTCTCTGACTGGAGATCCTCTGCAGAGTTTCCTGTCAAAGGGGAGTTACATGTTTCAGCGACAGTTCACCTAGTAGGTGCTGGCTGTGCTCCTTAGCATGCTATGATGTGTGCTCTGTTGATTTCCTCTGTCTTCACCAGCGTGCATCAACTTCCACATGTGGCGGTGTGTGGGAGCGCTGCCTGACACCTTAATTTGTGCTAGACAGAAATGTTGCCAAAGCACACATTAAGATTTCTTCAGTGTAGCGATGAAACCCAGTGATTCCTTGGGACTCTTTGTGGAGTGAAGTATTATAGCACAGAAACTGACCCAAGGAGAGCAGGGGAAATGCCTCAGAGGACTCTATAGCAAAGCATCAAGTTTCTTTCTCTTGCTGGTGATTTGGGATGATGTGGATGCTGACTAATTTGTTAATTGGGTGATGTGTCTTGTACAACTGGAAAGTGAAATCTCATAATGAAACCATGCCTGGATTTTTTAAATTAATGATGCATGGGTCTTTTTCCATCTGGTAGTGTGACAATAAACACCCACTCTTAGACGACGTGCTTGTCTGAAGTTATCTGTTGCAACAATTAACAGAAATTAATTAAGAATCCAAATTTGTGACAACTTTGTTGATTCATTTCTATCCTCCTTCGTCCCTTTGATCATTAATATTCTGAAATGCTACGAAAAGAGCCAAGAGGTCATTCCATTTCTTCGCTTGAACAGAATTGTTGTAGTTCAACATTTCTATTAGTCAGTTAAAAAGGGAAATAATGTCCCATTTAAATAAGTGGCAAAGGAATTACTGAGAGGCGCTGCTAAACTATGAACAACGGGAACCTAAAATAATACCAAGTGGTGTTTTACAACATACTTGTTGTGTTACACACATTGAAATTGTTGGGGAAGTAAGTGCTTCCTTGGTGTATACAAAGCAACACATTCTCAGTCTCTTTTGCACACACACACAGCCACTTGGGGACACAACATGATCCTGTAGCTGCTGGCGGGTAAGGAAATGGGAGGCTTACAAGATAACATTAAAACAAAATACTCAGCAATTTGCTGTGGCATAATATAAGAAAACAATTCTGCTTGAGCTGCTAAATTGATTTGAAGGTTTGTGCTTAAATCAGAAAATGGCTGCTTGTCCATTAGGTATGTGTTTAAAAATGTAGCTGAAATGGGGGATTGCCCAGGGCTCCGTTTGGTTCATCAGATGGGATATTTATTGCTGTACTTGCTGGCTGACACTTTTCACTCACAGAACCTGAATTAATTGTTGCCTAACTTATGTGTGCAGGGAACACAAGGATGGCAGATCATACCAACACTGGAAATGAGTTTCTGCATTGCTTCTGTTTAGTTGTCCTTGTGGAAGAAGAAAAATATTCTTTTCCTTCAGAAATCTATTCAAATTTGCACTTCTTAAAGGCTGGTTTTTTTTTTCCTCCAACAGAATAGAGTGGCAACTGAAGTTCCCTTTCCCCAATAGGCTAAGGTAATGCATTTGCTTGTTAAATTGATCTGCCCCATAAAAATGAAACATCCTTTTTCATTTGCAATTAATGTAATTCCCTGTTCCAGTTTCAGGTTCATCTCTCTTTTAATGGAGAGAAAATGGCACATCCCAACCACTTCCCTCCAGGCTCAGGAGGACTGTGACATCACTGATTACAGGGAAGGTGCACAGTCTACTAACATGATTGGAGAAAGGCTGCACAGGGCAATGTAATGGGAAATTTTGCCCTCCTGTGGCCAATTTTTATCATTATTCCTTGTGTGCTCCATAAAAAGGTATTGTTGTCCAGAAAAAGGGACCAGAGTCGCTTCTGGATGCTTTCTTCTGGTGGGGTACACTAGGGTATAGAGCTCCATTCCCCCAAAGAAAGTTGCAGCATCAGACACCAGCCCAATCTCCTCTACCAAAAAGTTGCCAAGGAAGCAGTGACCAGAAGATGTTCTCTTCCAAGTAGCTCAGCTGCAGCCTTCACTAGTGGGACAACAATGTCCCCCAGGGAAGCTAAAGTTGCCATCCCATGGCATAAACAGGGTGAGTTTGGCCCAATAGCTTCTTAACACAAACATAAAGTGCTAGATAGGCAGACTCAGAGGTTTATCCACAAAACCGGTCCACCACGTCACATGCTTTCCCACACTGCCCAGGAATGTACCTCAGCTTTGATCTGGAGGATTAGTGCGGTTTCCAAGCTCTTTTGGTCATGGGCTCGTCTGCTGAGGTTTATAACCAACTTGCAAACTCTGGTGGTTTTGTGATGTGGACTTTTGCTCGCTATGAGAGGGAATGAATATACATAGCCTACAGAATTGCCTCTAGATGACATAAATCTTCCGTCACTACTAACCTGGTGAGGTTTGAGCTGATACATATGAGGTAAAAGATCCCACATCTGAGTCACCCAATCTGCTACACAATTTGTTGTTTTGTTATGTCTTTGCTGTATTATCTAACCAGCCAAATTCTGTTCCAGCTGTCTAACTGTACGGTCTTATATTGAGCTACAAAGAGCTATATTTACCATCCAATTGACGTCTGCAGAATGTCTTTGAACCATGAATATAAGAAAAATGGTACTTGCACCATAAAGCTGTTTCACACACCAAATTGAAGTGAATCAGAAGGAAAAGTTTCTTTAATGTCATTTGCTCTCTTTGGCTCTGTCTACCCTACAGGTCTCAGGTAAGTCGACTTAATAGGGTCAACTTAAGACGACTTTATTAAGTCAACTTAGAGAGTACCCATTTGTGAAAGTTGACTTCAGCCAGGGATACCTTTAAAATCAACTTAATAAAGTTGACTTAAATGGTTCTCCTGCCTTAAGTCGATTTTAAAAGCTACATTTTGTAAAGTCGACTTTAAGGGTGAGGGTTATTAAATTGGCTTAAGCAAATGCCTAAATTGACTTAATGAACTCCAAATGTGGCCCTCGAGTTGCTTAAGTCAACTTAAGCCTGGTTAAGTGGAGTTAAGCCTCCAGTGTAGACATAGCCTTTCGGACCAGGTGCATTTACAGTACCAGCATTTGAGGATTGACAGCACTTTAGAATTGCAGTTACATAGCGGTATGTACAAAAATCTAGTCCAGGCACATTTAAACTTAGCTTAGTTTATATCACTACAGACATGTTATCTGGGGTGAATATTTACCTGTTGCAGTCCTTACTCAGACAAAACTCCACTTGACTTGTCTGTCTTTCTTAATGTTGCCTTTAACTGAGATCACATTAATACATCTTTTACAAATCAGATTACAATATACATTTCTATAGCACGTTGTAATTTATAAATTACTCCTAATGATGTCATCTCATGTCCTCGTAAGGACTGCAACATCAGGTTGGAGTGTGGGGAAATGTGTATATAATTGAAGATATTTACATGTTGCACTAAACATTCCATTTGGTCAGTACCTTCCATATGAATGCTACCGCTCCAGATTTTGCCTTTTTTTCCCCCATTTGTCTGTGAATGATGGTCAGTATTTCCTGTAGAAGTTTCCTGAAATATTAAATAATCACATGTTTTTCATTGAACAGGTGTACGAGTAATTTTATAAACGTGAACAGAAAACAAAGAGCAGAAAAGCTGTCAAAGATGCCAAAGAGTAATGCTCTTGGCACCTCTAGATGAACAAGTTCGCAAATGGGCAATTGTCACAGCAGCATGATAACTGAAATGGAGATGTATAGAGGGAGATTTATAAATAATCCAGTTTAAAAAAAAAAAGTATTGTGAGATTTCTAGTATGGACAAGCTGCAGCTCTCCTATCAGTAAACTGTCCAGCATCCCTCACTGTGTATTAGAAATTAAGTTTACCACCTTTGTAGAAAACCAAACAAACTGTCTTGTGGCACTTTTAAAGACTAACAAATTTCTTTATCTCATGAGCTTCAATGGGAGAAAAATCCCACTTTGTCAGATGTTTGAAAATGGAAAGAAGGGTAGAAAGATTTTTCTCCATTTTCAAGCATCTAATGAAATGGGATCTCGCCCACAGGAGCTCATACAGTAAATAAATTTGTTAGTCTTTAAAAGTGCCATAAAACAGCTTGATTGTTTTGCTGAATTAGACTAACACAGCTCCCCCTTTGGAACCAGCCTTTAGCGAGCACTGTAATTACATGGCCTGTTGGCACAGTACTTTGTGAATGATGTAGTAACACTGGTTGGGAATTTTCCATCAAAATATTTTTTGGCAAAAACTACTATTTCTGCAAAATCAAACATTTCCACTAGCAAAATCAAAAATTTCTGCGTTTTTTTCAGTTTTCCCTTTGGTCAAAATAAATGAAAGATTTTTAGGAGGGGTCGGTGTCAGGGATTAACCCAAATGGTGTTATTTCAGGTTGTGCAACCAAAGCAAAACATTTCATTTGGGGTCAATTAACATTAAGCTGTTTGCTTGAGCTGCCGTGATGTCTCCTGGGAGCTGGAGCTGAGTTACCTTCAGGGCTGGATTATCTCAGGGACTAAAAGGGCTGAAGGCCTGGGCTGCAGGCTCCAATCCCTGAAACCCTGCTATAATCCAGTGCCCCCCCAGCACCCAGCTCAGCACCGGCAGGGCAGGAGTACTGTGTGTGTTCCTGCTTGCTGGTGCTGGCAGTGGGGGGCGGCCCTGAAGTAAGAGGCTGAGCTCTGAGCTCCCACCCTGTTCCTGAGCTGGCTGCTGTGCCCCCCTGAGGTGGAGACGGCTGACATGGCCTCTGCTCCCACGCAGCTTTCTGGGGCCTATCACTTCCCTCATTACCTCCATTCCCTGAAGTTCCCTTCTGGCAAAAAAACCCCCCCCCCCCCCCCCCCGGCTTCCCTGAGCTGCCCCTCTGCTCCTCCGCCCATCCCTTCTTTGAGCCAGGGCTGCTGCTCCCTGCTTTTGGCCTCCTCTTAGATACCCTGATGTAAATCAAAGGAGGAGTCTTGTGGCACTTTTAAAAGCTAACAAATAAATAAATTTGTTAGTCTTTAAAAGTGCCACAGGATTCCTTGTTTGTTTCCCCAAACTAGACCTGCATGGCCACAGTTGCTTTCCTCTTTGCCATGCTTTGGGACTGGTGGTCTGACTGCAATCAATGACAATGGGGCTTATTTACAGTGCAGAAGGAAGGACAAAAACTACTTTAATGTGTTGATTGATGGCCACTAACCCTAAAAACCCAGTATTTCCATATAAGCGTTAGCCTGGGGTCTTCTCTCTCAGGTATAATAGATCATTATCTGCACAGAGAAGTTTGCTCAAAGAGACATCCCTGAAGACTGAAAACTCTTGTTAAATGTAGAAGGAAAAAAGTTCTTTAATATCTGAGAACGCTTTCTGGAGATGCTGATGTAAATTCAAAGAGAAGATCCTGTTTTGTAAAGGTTGGGGATGTGACATTCTCCTGACTTTGTCCCCGTTTGCTTTCCTGAGGCTGGCTCCACAAGTTTTACCTCAGCACTTGCCCTTTCTCTTCCCCTCAGGGAGCAGTTGTGGGAAGGCGGCTAGTTAAGAGTTACTGTAAACAGACGCTGCCTGCCTGAATCCCCTTCCCTGACCAGCCAGAGCTGCTCCCTGGTCCCACAGCTTGAAAAAGCTCCCTGCTTCCTTACTCCAGCCGGCTGCGTGGGATCCCCCAAAAGCGTGAGGCCCCCCAAAGTGCAGGTGGTTGCCCCTCCTGCCCCCCCTTAAGGACGGCCCTGCCTCCAGCCCCCCCAACTCCTACCTCCTCCGTCCTGCAGAGAGAAGCCCCTGCCGGAGAAGATGCTTGTTTGAAAGTGGCCCCCTTCCTCCCCCGGCTGGTCACACACCTGGCTGCAGCACCTGGGCAGGGGAGGGGAAGCTGCAGCTCCCAGTCCCAGAGCTCTGCGGGGTCCCAGCTCCCAGTGCCAGAACTGGGGGTCCAAACAGACTTGGGGCTCCATGGGGGAGATTCGGGGCACGTGCCCCGGGTGCCCAGCACCAGCCACACCACTGCCTATGGCCCTGGGGGGCTGCATCAGGGACCACCATGCCATGTGCCAGCCGCTCCCCCCATCCCTGGCAGATGAGCCAGAGCAGGGCCAAGGCAGGAGTGCCATCTGGCCATAGGGCCTCCCTGCATGGAGATGAGAGGATGGTGTGGAGCCACAGGCGCCCCCAGGAGTTAATCCAAGGCCCCCAGGCTGGTTAATCGAGCCCTGGATATCCAAAGCCCCAGTCTACCCCATAGGCTGCATCCCTGAAAGGACTACATCTTCCATGATGCACAGCTGAATCAAGATGGTGCATGGTGGGAGTCAGACATCAATGGTGTACCATGGGAGATGTAGTTCAGCGGGGGATCCTGGCCTTTGGAGGAAAGGAAGATGTACAAATACTCTTGTAGCCAATGCTCAGGATTTCTGGGCATTTGAGAGTAGTAGCGTTACAGGATCCAGAAGCAAATGAAAGTTTATGTGAATCAAGTGAAGTAAAGTCTACGCAATCAAGATAGACTATCCTTCAGCCCTTAAAATGAGTTCTCAGTCTCTCCCCACCAGGATAATGAGAAGCAACCTCAACTAATGAAAACACAGGGTGCCTGTGCCCAGACGCGCTCACACTTATCTGTTATTTAGTTAGTAGCGGGAGGAGATTAACTCTTTCAAAAGTACATCTCACACAATTAGTAGTGAGCTTATCACAATGCTAAGCCCCCATCGGTGCTTCCTGTTTGCTTCATGATGGATCTCAGCATTCAGAAGCCTTTGTTGGGCGACTGAGCGCCTTCAAACAAGCTAAGATACAAAGACTACCTGTCTTTGTTATTTTCATGGCTCCTGGACTCATATGATCTGCTATTCCATGTGCGTTGTAAAACAAACAAGGAGACCTGTGGCACGTAGACTAACAAATTTATTTATTCCTTGAGCTTTCGTGCCATCTAGTGGTAATTAGTATGAATTAAAAACAATACAGAACCAGTAACCTAGAGAAGTGGTTCTCAACCACTGTGTCACCACACAGTAGTACGTATGTCATGGAGAACCAGAGAAATGGCTGGATTTGGGCTGGGTGGGTGGGCTAATGTGTCCTCCAAGCATGGCACAACCCGCAAAAGGTTGAGAACCACTGACCTAGACTAACTGAAAATCAAACAAGGAGCCTGTTGGCACTTTTAAAGACTAACACATTTATTTATTGCAAAATCTTTCATGGGAGAAAATCCCACTTGGTCAGATACTTGAAGATGGAAAAGTACTGAAGAATGGGAGGAAGATAAATGCAGGGAAGTGTAAGTCATAGGATCAAGATCCAAAGGGGCGGTCGTGTTAGTCTAGTTCAGTAAAACAAACAAACAAGAAGTCCTGTAGCACTTAAAGACTACTGTTACAGCAAATCAGTGGCGCTGTTGCACTTCCTTGCAGTTATTTTCCTCCCATTCATCGGTACTTCTCCATCTTCAAGCATCTGACAAAGTGGGATTTTCTCCCATGAAAGCTCATGTGATAAATAAATTCATTAGTCTTTAAAAGTGCCACCAGACTCCTTGTTTATTTTGCTGAGCTAGACTAACATGGCTGCCCCTTTGGAAACTAGGCTAACTGAATAACAGTTCCTCTTTGCTTTCCTCAGGGCTGTGAAGCAATCAAGGATTATGGCCCAATCAAAATGGACCTTGAGTTTGACATTCACCTCTCTCTGCTTGGGAACGACTGGAGTATGACATCAGAGTTATGGTGCAGCTACGGATCTGCAATTAGAGCTTTGTCCTAAGAACATGGAAATCTTCACGTGAACTTGTAGGTGCTCTGAGTTATTTTACCTTTGCCTGTAACTAATGAACGCTGATCTTTTCATTATACAGGGCGCTGATATCCAACTTAATTAAGGTTCCAATTATAAGACCCTGTTTTCATACACTTAACAGTGCTGAAAGAGGTCTGTAAAAATACTCTATGTTGAGGGAGGCTAGCATATAACTGGAGCAGGTGCTTTAGTAAAACCTTGCTTAAAATGTGTGCCCCAGTAATTTGGGTCAATTTTTAGTGCCATGTCTATGACTCTTTGCCCACCCTGCTCCCTTCCAGCTACACATTTTAAGCTCTGGTTGCTTGCAAGATGCACATGGGCAAACTTCAACTGTTTGGGCAGAAGTTTTTAAGGTAGGAGGGATTTTCAGTCACAGGTTAGTGCCAGGCAAGGAAAAAATACATTGTTGCCTATGACAAAAGAAAAGGTAGTTGAGATGCTCTAGAGGCTCCAGGTTTTGAGACAGGGACCTGGCAAGTGGTTTCCCTGGTGTCAGGAAGGTGTTTTCTGCTGATCAATTGAAAAATCAACCCAAATTTCACCAAGTTATAAATAAGCCTTGGAAAATCACAGTTGCACATGCTCAGTAGAGATTATTTTTGGCAGCTGTGGTAATTTCTCTAAGCCTTCTGACCATTCTGAACATGCTCCAGCCTTTGAATGCTGACCTGCCAAAATGGGCAATGATTGCCTAAGGAGGAGTACTGCAGAAAGGGACCTGGATGTCATGGCACTTCAGAAGGTAAATATGAGTCAATGGTGCAACACTGCTACAAAAAAAAGGCAAACACCATTCTGGGATGTATTAACAGGAATTCGGTAAAACATGAGAAGTAATTCTTCTGCTCTATTTGGCCCTGATTAGGCCTCAGCTGGAGTACTGTGTCCAGTTCTGGGTGCCACATTTCAGGAAAGAAGTGGACAAACAGGAGAAAGCCCAGAGAAGAGTGACACAAATGATAAGAGGTCTGGAACACTTGACTAAGGAGGGAAGATTGAAAGATTTAGTCTGGAAAAGAGGAGACTGAGAGGGGACATGATAACAGATTTCAAGTATCTAAAAGGTCATCATGAGCAGAAGGGAGAAAAATTGTCCTTCTGTACTGCTGATAATAGGACAAGAAGCAATGGGCTTAAATTATGGCAAGGGAGGTTTAGTTTGGACATTAGGAAAAATTTCCTAACTGTCAGGGTGATTAACCATCATATTAAGTTGCCTAGGGAGGTTGTGGAATCTCCATCATTAGAAGTTTTTAAGACCAGGTCAGACAAGCACCTGTCAGAGATGGTTTAAGAGGGTCCTTGGTCCTGCTATGAGTGCGGGAGACTGAACTCAATGACCTCTCATGGTCCCTTCCAGTTTCTATGATCCTACAAGTCGTGGCATCCACATGCAGTCACTGAGCAGGCTCCAGCCCAGGGCTAGAGAGGTAAAACAGGTCTTGCTCTGAACTTGCTTCAGCCATGCTGGGAACGGATCTGCTGTGTTGCTGGGACCAGGAAGAAGCCTGTTTCCGCTGTGCTCTCAGTGTTACCTTCCACAGGCTCAGGCAGAGCAGAGGAGGAGAAACCACCTGATTTGAATGCAGAGGGGAGAAAAATGGTGGGGAAGGGAGAATGGGAAAATGGGGGCTGCAGGAGTGAGATTTTGTTAGCAACAGGGGAGGAGGCAACAAGACCTAGTGGGGGCAGATAGGAGCCAGGGGGAGAGAGTTTTTTTCACTCCACACCCTCCAGCTTCTGCAACTCATAAGGCAGGCAGGGGTCCTACAGAAAACAGTCTGCTTCACTACATAATGCTGATTTTTGACCTGGGCACTGCAGGGTCCATCCTATGCACCGAATCAGGGTAGGAATTCTGTGGAACAAAATAGTATCAGACCATGTAACTAAGGTCTGTATCATTAGGGTGATGCACAAGGGGCTCAAGTTGTTACATGGGCAATTGTAATTTAGCATTTCCTAACGTTGGCCAGTTTGACTTCTTAATACTGTTATTTTCACATAGTTTTTGTAGGCAGTCTAGGTCTATCGTATACACCAGTGATTCTCAACCACTGGGTCAAGACGCATTACTACCTTGCGACATGGTGGTAAGTGTGTTGTGGAGAGCCGGAGAAATGGCTGGATTTGGCCTGGGGGTAGGTGGGCTGGTGTGTCCTGTAGAGTTGCGACACGGTGCCAAGTGTGTCACAACCTGAAAAAGGTTAAGAACCCCTGGTCTATGCAAAGTATCTGACCAGAGTACAACGTGTACATGTACCCCATACATTAAAGGTTGAGACCCTGATCTAGCAGCTTTTACTACTTATGGACCATCCCATAAGGACTAAAACTGGCCAAGCACCACTGAAAGGAGGGACAGATGTGGACAAACCTCCTCATCTCAGCTTCATCCCCTTTAAAACCTATGGAAGCCTCAATCAAGGGTTTGGATGGCATGGTTACCAAGAAAAAGAAAAAAAGGGAGTCGTGTGGCACTTAAAGACTAACAGAGGAGGAAGGATATAGGGCCAGGTAGTTGGCACCATCTGTTGGAACCAGTAAAGATTTTCCCTGCAAAGGCTGATCCCATCAACACGTGGGGAAAACCCCTACTTCCAGTGACATCCCTCTTTCCCTTTACAGTGTGGCATCACAGTTTGTAGAACCAGCTGCAAAGCAGTATTAAAAGGACACACACTCTCTTCATTTCACAATCTCTGCTGCCCTCACGTGGCATTAATTAGTGATTAAAAACCAACCCAGGCTGTGTCACATTCAAATGCATGAGTAAGGTGCCTTTCATGCTTATATTTTAATACAGGGTTGCAGCTGGTTCTTCAAGCTCAGGTGTTACACACTAAAGGAAGCCCTGCCTGTTCATAACACCAAACATTGATTCTCTCTCTTAAAGTGCATTGGTTCTGAAACTAGGCTTACTAGCTATGTTGTCAATATGAGGAAATTACAATATTAAATCTGATGTTTGTAAATCTTCTCATCATTGCTTTTTAAACTGGCAAAAATAAAAAAAGAAACAATCAACCCTGCCACTCAGAGCAACAACAAAAAATCTGTGCATTAGGAGGCCAAGGACTGCATTCTGTCCTTGGCAGAGCACTCAGTGGCCAGTATTACAACACTTTGCCCTTTGATAGCACCCTCCATCAAAGGACCTCAAAGCACTTTTAAAATGCTAATCAATTTGGCCTCCCAACAACCTTGTCAGATAGGTATATATCAGGGGTGGCCAAACTTATGGAACTCAAGAGCCATGCAAGTTGATTATTAAAGCTTTGAGAGCTGCACTGAGGCATATAGCCATATATGTTTACCTACTCCAAAATCACTAAGTTTAAAATTCATTGCACACTTTAATTTTATCGTAGAAAGAGGACAAATATTGATCCTACTAATGTCAGATTCTAATAATTACTTAAGGTTACCACAAAAATTAGCCCTATACAGTACAAACTTAGCTGCTGCTCAGTGTAGAAGACTGCAGGCTAGTGACCAGTTTTTTAAAATCCCAGTCATGCTGCACTTCTCCTGCCATCCCCAACCATGCTGCACTTCACCCCACTGTCCCGACCCCTTCCTGAACTCATAGGGTGGGGCTGCTTTCCTAAATTGATTTGCTGATATTCTTCCGGAAGCCAGAATTTTTCATTCAAGAACCAGGTGTGGCTCCGAAGCCACAGTTCGGCCTCGCCTGGTATATATTATATAGTCTGCTTTTCTGTTGGCAAACTGGGAGAGATTAAGAGATTTGCCTCAGGTCATGCAGAAGTCTGCAATGGACCCACAAACTTCCTTAATTTTAACTCCTGAAATTAATAGGTGTCATGTACATGCATCTAGTAACAAAATTACTGAAGCTTTTGCTATTGCTGCTCTAGCAGGGCAGAAATGATGGATGCACTAGTGTAGACAGGTAGAGCCCTGCAAATCCACAGATACCCATTTTATAGCCAAGAATATCCACATCCACAGATGCAGATATTTGCAGACCATTTCTTGCAGATTGTGGATCGGATGGTCATGGAGGTTGGGTCCTTGGTGACGGCTCGGGCAGGGATGGAGCAGTTGTCAGCCAGGGATGCAGCCAGAAGAATGGATCAGCTGTTCTCTGAGTGGATGGGGACTCATCAGCCACTTGGGGTAGCCAGGGCATAATAGCTGACGAGGAGTTGCTGGCTTTAAACCACACGATGTGCAGATGCTGTTAAGTCTAAAAGAGGGAGGGCATATTGCAGGTCAGGTAAAAGTTTATTACAGCAGGAACAGATTGGATGCGGATCCACACATTTGTACTCTTGCAGCGCTGTACAGGATCTGGGAGATGGCTTTAAAAACGTAATATCTAACCTTGCTCAGAGCAAGGGTAGAAAACAGTGCAAAGTATGCAGAAACTTTCTTTGTATTAGGGTGACCTATTACCATTGCACCACTGGTGAGCATTTTTCTGTCCAAAATACCTCTTTATAGACCTGGCCAAATGGTATGCAGAACCTGTACCATCAGACAAGTCAGAGGTAAGGTGACAACCCCTCTTTAACCCATTCTTGGGGTACCTGCAGCCTATATGCTACTGTGTGCCAGCATACCCACTCTACATCCCTTCCGAGATATGGCTTTCTAGTCCCTTGTTTTTGCTGTTGTAGCTTAATTTTAATACATGAGTTTTGCATATGATTTCTTTGCTGGTTACTTCCTTGTTGCTAAATGCCTGGGCAAAATTTGCATTTTACTGCATATTTGTGTATACCTTCCGTAGCAGTTATGAAAATAACAGAAAGCCTGTTAGATTACGGCCCAAAAAATTTAGCATGCAAAAATCTAAACACCATATCATGTACATACAAATGTGAGCCTGTATGATTCTAAAAGAGATACTGCAGTTCAGGTCCACCTCCCTGAGGTCAGAGTCAAGCAGATAGTATATAACAGTTTGGCTAATAAATAACTGAGTTGATCTTTAATCCAGTTGTATTGTAAACCAGGCTAGAAAGATATCAGAAGCAAGTCTGTTAAGTAAGCATTTATTAACGTGCATGGACAGGTGAAATGCTGAGAATCTGGAGGGTCACGGTAGAATCTCTCCTGCTAGTTAAATCAGGTTTTTTTGCATCTTTTGCATCTGATTCACTGTCACACTGGTTCTCAACCTAGTTACCATTATGGGCTTACATAGGCAGTTCTCGGTGTGCTATGTGGGCTGAATTGCTGTGCTACTGATATGGCCCTGAGCATGTCATGTGGATTGTAGCTTGGCTCTGATTTGGACACAACCAGTCCAGAGGCCATGGGCTGAGAACAATTGCTCTGTTGCTTCATACCTTGCATTCCTCTTGGCACCCTGGTAATCCTAGATATCCCCTTTCCACTCCCTGTGGATAGAAACAAATGACTTGACAGGGTGCAAAGCACGGGAGAACCGGGGCTCTTATGTGATCCAAGCCAATTTTTAGTTATACAAGGGGACAATTTATGGTTCCCTGCATGTCTGATTACAAACAGCAGGTAAATCTTGTACTCTCTGGGTGGGGTTTGGACATAAAAGAATTACACTCTTAAGAATTCTCAGTTTTCCTCTCCTGGTAACGCTGTACTTGAATGATGCTGTCTCATATTCCTTTAAGAGCGTGGGCTAATTAACTCTCCTAATATCTCATGTAGTAGGTAATTATGTATTGATTATCCTTATTTTATAGATAGGGAAACTGAGGCAGCAAGGGTCAGTTCCCTAAGTGTCTCTGGACAGTGCTCAGCACGCCAGTCCCATGGACGTGAGTGAGCACTGAGCGCACTCATTGCCTTTTGAGAGGCACTCAGCACCTTGCTGGATTGGGCCCTATCCTTCAATGTCAATGGGAGTTAGGCCATTTGTTATGTAGGGTCCTTGTGTCCAAAAAGATGTCAAAAACAGACACACAATGAGCAGCCCAAAATGTGTGGCTTTATTAGGGAGGAACTAAAAACCAACTAAACTGGTTTTACTTACCATCCTAAGGGTCTAGGTCTATTGCTATGGCACCCCCCCAATGGGCTGATTCTATTATTAACCATCCCAAATACACAGCGCCATTGATTTCAGGGGGAACTGAAGCAGGCTCGAATGGTGTGATTGGGCATACGCGTGCCAGCTTGAATATAGTTAGATAGCTAAAAGCAGCAATGAAAATGTGGCGGCAGGGACTGCAGCATGAGCTGTACATGTCCCTTTCCCTCCAGACACTGGATACATACCTGTGTTCCAGCCCACGCTGGGATTAGTGCCCTCATGCCTTTACTGCTCTCTTTTACTGTGGCAGCTAGATCAAAGCTAAAGAGGTGAGTCTGGGACAGGAGGTAAACATACCCCCAATGATTTGATCAAAGCAACATGACACATCAGCGGCTGAGCTGGGATTGAGACAGGAGTGTTAGGCCTTGCTCTCTCTTTGATATGTCTGCCTCTGGAAAGAACGAAAAGAGAAGACGTTTCCTCTCCCCATTGTGCTTTAAATGTTTGTGTGTTGACTATTGTGTGTGCTGCTTTTGGTAAGAACACAATATAGATGGGAAAGCAAAATGGAACCAGATCAGACACCAACTTGTAACCATTCACATTGACAGCCATGGGCACTGTTTAGAAGTGGCCTCCTGCATAAAGATCTTATTTTGAGTGTTTTCAACTGCCACTGACGTTCTTGGTTCGAAAGGATGCTTTCCGCCCTGCAGGATTAGGCCCTCATTGGCTGCAGGACTCCCTGTTTGTTCTGCAGGACAGCCAATGTTTCCTAAGGCTCCATGAATCTCATTTTTTAATGAGAAGAACAGAAAGCTGTAGTAAAATGTTTGGGTGTGACTGGCAAGAGCGTGTGCAGGTTCTCAACAGGAAGATGGCTTGGATGTTTTAATTTTACATTAACATTATTGCTGGGCAATCACATTTTGTCCACCTAAAATCTCCACTTTTTTGAAGAAGGCTTTATTTACTTTGTGTAGCTTTGAAGAACATGCTTCTTTGCACCCCAAAGAGGGCCATGTGGTAGAATTTGACCTCTGTAAAGAGTATATGCATTTTGAAAAGCACTTTGGAATCCCTCTGAAAGAATACATTATATGATAGTATGATTTTTTATATATAGAATAGGATGAATGGTTAACAAAGGCAGAGAAGGGCATTAAGATTTTATGGTTGTCAGTTCTAGAGTAAATATTATTTCATACATCCCAGTTCCAGAGGGGTAGCCATGTTAGTCTGTGTATGGTAAAACAACGAGAGTCCTGTGGCACCTTAAAGACTAACAAATTTCTTTGGGCATAAACTTTCGTGGGCTCCGACCCACTTCATCAGACAAAGTGGGTTGGAGCCTAGGAAAGCTTATGCCCAAAGAAATACGTACTAGGCAGTTTGGGCACATATATCTTATGACACAGTAGACATTTTCTCTGCTCCAGATCTGATTTTGTGCTGAATTAGTAATTACTTTTTGGAAGAGAGATGATTTAAGAGCTGAATTGGTGAGTGACTGCAACGAAAGGGCCGAAGCAACCTAGCCGGTAGCTGTTATGATTCTTCAGATGTGGCAAGGCTCCTTTCAAAGGAAGCCTGGGTAGAAAGCATGTTTAATACAGGATGCAGGTGGAGTGCGGTGTCTGTAAAGGAGATAACAGGAGATGATTAGCCACAGCAGTGATATAGATCTCTGGCCCAGGAGAGGAGACATTATTCTGAATTTGGTTCCCATCTTTCCGTCAAGATAAAAAAGCACACAATAATACATTTTGGTCACATTTGTTGTTCTTTTCTCCTTGCCTTGAAATGCTCACCGATACTAATCGGAGAAACAGAGTAACTTGCACGGCCCTTCCGCCAGTTCAAGTGATAGGCCTTCTTCATCACTTTCTGAAATAAGTAGCATAAGTCACAGCTTCCAACTGCATGAAACTTTTGTATGTTCAGCTCACTGAGTCATTAAGGATTGATAATAAAAAGGGAGAGCAACAGAGTGAGCCATAGAAAAAAGGGCAGGACTTGTTCTCATGCCTTGCCTAAGCAAAGAGGAAAAAAAATCAAATGTTTGCAAACTAAAAAGCACACAAGCAGAATTCTTCTGGGAGGGGGACTAGGTGGACCATGATAATGAGATATGAGGTCTTTCACCATCTGATCACTGGTTTAAATTAAGGTGGGTAAAAGATGACTCAGTGGCCTGAGTAAAGTGAGTGGCTGGCCTCGCTCCAGTTCTTTGTAAACTTTTCAACTCACATGCGAGTAAACACTGAACAGCAGCACTGCAGGGCAGCCAGTGAAGGGATGGGTGCAGAGTGTTGAGGCCTGATCCAACAGGACCCGATGATCAACACAGTTGCATTTGATCATTGGGTCCAGTTGGATCAGGCATTGAAGTCAGTGGAAAGACTCCCATAGACTTCAGAAGGCTTTGGATCAGGTCTTTAATTAGCCTCTCTCCTTCTTAAATTAGTCCATCCATGGTAGGGTAGAGAGACAGGTACATTGCCTGACAGTGACACTCTTTATGTATGTCTATGCTTACAATTCAATTTGAATTAGTGAGGATTAATTAAAATTAAATTAATGCGTGGCTACATGGCTTTCATTAATTTGAACTAAGGAATTCCTTAGTCTGAATTAATGAAAGCTTACTTTGAAGTTATAAAACCTTGCTTAACTTTGAAGTAAGGGTTAGTTTGAACTTATTAGTTCGAATTAATCCAGTGTAGCTGTGCTAATTCAAACTAACCATTAGTTTGAATTAACGCTTTTTGACCTTCTTACTCCCAGGCTGCTTTCCTTTTTCTATACATTGGGTGGGGACATGGCCCTTCTTGGGGGCTGTCTTGCCATACCTCCCGTGGTGCCCCTCTCCTAATTCAAACTAGCAAGTTCTGTCCATGGATATGCTAGTTCAAATTGGTTTTTCTAGTGGGGCCATGTTAGTTTGAATTAACTTAATTTGAATTAATCATTATTTGTTCCAATTAATTAGTTCAAATTATATTTTCCCCAAGATTCGCATTTGAATCACTGCTTTCCACTTAGAAAAAGGGTTCTGTCGTCTCTGTGCCAGTCCCCTCTGGGGTTCTGGGGATCCAGGGTGGGAAAAGTGCCAGGCTGGAGAAGTAATTGGTGGACCTGGAGTGGATAGGAAGATGTGCTAGCCTATGGATAGTATGTGATTTCTGCCTTCGAGGGGGCTTCAGCGCGTGGATTGTGGCCTCGCCGACTGCTTTCTCCCTATTTCCTGAGGCTCCGCTCATGCTCCACTCCACCCCAGGCCCTGCTCTGGTTTGACCTGCTCTCCCACCACCATCCCACTCATGCTCTGCCCCAGGCCCCACTTCCTCTTGATCATCTCCCCCAAGAGACTCCACTGCTCATGCTTCTTGGGGGAAAGGGTGAAGACTAGCTGAGGTTAAGAGGGGATAAAACCCAGGTGCTTTTGATCCTTGGGTCCTGTTGTACCTACTGCCTATATTGCTAGCCCACATTACCTCTCTAGTCGTCAAAGAAGAAAGATAATATCACCAGATTGTGGGTGGAGCGGTACCCCTTAATGAGGGTCCAGTTGGCTGCAGTCAGCTGCAGGAGCCCTGACAGAACAGCTTCATCGTCTTCAGTCAGTCTCTGAAAAGCCAAAGCCAAATTAGAGCAAGAAACCGTCCACTGATTTCCAGGAGAGCTGATCATCCAGCGCTTGCAGTGACTTCACAACAGCATTTTGGAAGAATTCAGCCTAAACCCATTAACTGCCCAGATCAGCTTTTACGAAGCAGCAGTTACTGAGAAAGCAGTGAGCCACTTCCATCCCCTACAAACATCAGTGGCTCAGCAGTGGTCATAGCTCTTCTGCACATCAGCTTGTGTTCAAAATGCAGCCAGGTGGTATAAAACCACAGCAGAGATGAAGCTGTTTATGGTTCGTTTGCTTTCTTAGTCTTGAAGAGTCCATGTTAACATAGCCTGCAGAAATAGAGAGGCTTTGGTTTGGGATTTTTTTTTTAACAGTTGAAATCAGCTACTGAAAGCGTAGCTACAATTTGTTAATGAAACGTTTCAACATAGCTGCTTCTTTCTTCTGTGATAAGCCACTGCAGTACAAGCAAGAAAATAGGAGCCCTTCCTCTCTTGTCTAGTCCCAACCAAAACCTAACCAGACTGATTCTTGGCTTCGCTTTATGATTGTCCATCTGGATCCTGCTTCGAGATGGGTTCATTAGTCACACGAAATCCTCCTTCCACAAAGCAGGTGAACTAAAAGCAGGGTGACAGACCCACATGGATCAATGATTAAATGCAACTGTGTTTTATTCCTCTTAACCTCAGCCAGTCAAATATTTTCCATCAGCACTGTTTGCCAATGGTAAATAATTTTTTGAAGAAATGGTCAACTTGGGTTTAAAAATGAAATCCTGATACTGTTGGTGGAAACCTGGATATTTTAATGCAATTTTTAATCATAATTAATCAATTTCATTCTTGTTGAAAATTTTCATGGAGGGGGAGGGGAGTAGGCACCACTTTCTGGACTGCTTCTCTGATGAACTTTCAGCAGAAATATTTGATCTGTGTGAATTATTGGCAATAAATTACTTATTCAGCCAGTTTCACTTCCATTTCTTTGCAATCATATTACAAAGTCTCAAATTTAATTTGTTATTCAAAGTCATTCATAAATTTATTAGTGAAATATCATTCCCCTCTTTTCCATTTCCCACATTGTATGAATAGTTCTTTAACAGTCCTGTGTGAATATTTGATATTCAAACTTCAAAACTCACACTGTTTTGGTTAGCTCCATCAGTCACGTAGCATTGTTTCTTCTCCCTGATAGTAAAGAAGTGTAACTGCAGTTCAAATTTCAGCAATTCCAACTAAATGTGCCACTCAAATATCTTAGTGGATGAAGAGCTCAGCATTCTGCATGTATCATTAGTGTTACGTGACTATCCAGGCTAGTGAAGATCACCAATGAATCTGATATTTGTGGAAAAGGTACATGAAAGTTTCACGCACATGGTTAAATTGAAATTTATTTTTTAGTTTGAAGGAATATTTACAGTTTTCCCACTCTTTCCCCTGCTGTAGTGCATCTAGTTCTAATGAAAGATACTGGATTGATATTGTGGGACATCAAAGTCCTCTAGTTACCTGCAGAGGGCCCATTGTGAAATCCCTTGTGCCCAGAAACGACACCACCAAACACCAGTGGAGCAGGCATTCCTACATTGCCTTATCAATATGCCTCAACCTTGACCTGGAAGGATGACCTCAGCTATTTCAGACAATAATTCTGCCTCCAGTGCCTCTTTATTCCTTGTCCATCTTGTAGAGATGGCCAAGAGGTTGCCAGCCAGAAACACTTCCTCTGTTCCCCCAGTAGGCTTTTCCAGCATTTTAAAACAAATGGAGCCATTCAAAGTAATGTACTCTTATTCCACATTCATCACTTATCTGCAGAAAGGAAGCATGGTCTTATGAGTGGTTTAATTTCTGGTTTGGCTACAGCTTTCCTGTAGTGAATGTGGGTAAGTTGCCGAATCTCTTGGTGTCTTGGTTCCCGTTTGCAGAATGGAGCTAACAGTGTTTCCTTGAGCCCACCATATATGTATTTGTGTTACTATAGCACCTATTTTGTCCGTCCTGTCTCCTCCTATGTGGATGATGGAGCGCTGATCTTAGTACAGGTAAAGCACATAATAACAGTTAAAAATTTCATCATTTCATAGCTTTAATGTTCCATTTATGGACATGTTCTTCAACTTGAAATGTGAGCTGCCTTGACTGTAAGACCACCCCGGTACGTTTGTTTCAAAAATTTTTGCTGGGTACATTTGTCATCTTGGAGGAAAGACAGAATTGTCCTGTAACCAAAATAAAAATATTAAAAAAATACCCAGCCTCAGACTTCCTGGCTGACCCAGTGTAAACCACCTGCTGCTCATACACGTTATTTCCTCTGTCTCAAAAAAGCAAAAAAAAGCCTACCAGGGTGATCTGGCAGCATCTTGTTCCTCACTGACTTTGTCTCTTGGGGGGTAACCAGGATGCACTTGACAATGCAAACAAGAGAAGATAACGAATAGCAAAACCAGGCCCTCGATCTGCCGTTGCAGCACATAGAAATACAATTGGTAGACTTCCTCTCCCCTCTCTCCCCACAGCTATGGGCTTCTTTGATGGTTGCCCACTAGTTTGAAACAATCTCCTCATGAACATATCTCCACGTCCATCCATGGCGTCCTTTGGAGGAGGCTGAAAACACTTTTCTTTTTCCATATGTATTTGTTACTGGGCTGGGGGGTAAGGGGCATTCATTAGGATTTTTTATGCTGGATGTATACGCTAGTCAGTGACTGGTTTTCTCCTTGTAATCTGGAGGTCATGGGGATAAAACATTGTAAGAGCAGCAAACATTATCGTCCTAGTTAGCTAAGTAGGCAGAAGTATTTTCCGCAATTCCATTTCCTCTCTACCTCCATAATGCAGCCCTCCTCTTCCGACAGCCATACCTTTGGCAGCATCCTTCAGCTTAAGCCACCATTTTTCTCCTTCCACATCTTCTAGATCTGTAAATTTGTCAGTTGTTGATCCAGCAGCATTCCCTGATGCCTCCATCTGTGCTGACATCCTCATCTGTGCCTCTGAGTTGATCAACTGCAGTTACCTGTTCCAAAGTCTCTGTAAGTCCTGTCCTCCCCCCTACTCCTAGATTATGGCATGTGCACGGTGTTGCTTTGTGTCTTCTTGCAAGTGCAAAAAAGTGTTCTCAGATCAATCTCCTCCTCAGATAACATTACTAATGCCCTTTGGTATTTATTTGTGCTTTGGTTTTTTGTAAATGTTTTTCAGTATAGACGTCCAGTTGCTGACTTGGACAGGGCATGGGGGTGATCCTTTTAAACAAAAGGATGGTCAAAGGATAAGCCCCAGAACTGAGGGTGCCTTTGTGTATCATGAGGTAAATATGGTGATTGCCTTGGGGAGAAACTCAATATGCTTGAAAAGATCTTACGATCTGCACACTGGGTTTTGTAAGGGGAAACTCAAGGTGAACTTTAACTTGCAATATTTTCATTTTCAATAGAATTTGCCACTAAAATGTTCAGGTTTGACGATGAGCTATTTTTCAGTTGAAGTTTATTAGTGATGAAAAATTTTACCCAGCTCTATTTTACAGTTATAGTTTTAGGGGCATGTGGTAATTTTCTACCCTTGGATGGAAATGGAGGAATACCATACAAGCCCTATCAGGTGTGTTCAGAAAGTACAGTGACGGTCACTTTCCAAATCTGTATATGGGGGTAATAATTGTTTCCAGCTCTCATGATGATACCCTGAATCTTGTGATACATGGTATTTTTCTTAAAACCCCAAATTCTGGAAGTGACCATCCATGAGAATCTGAATGTTCAAAACATACATTTCTAGCCCTCCAAGAACAAGATCTCTATAAATGCTCAGAAACCAGAAGGTCAAGACATAGAACCCAAAATGTATTTTTTTTAAATGTCATGATTTTTTTAAAGCCATGGTTTTCATAGTTTTGTGAGGCCTGCCTTGTGATTTTTTTCTGAATGCACTATAATGAAAGAACCAAGATCCAATCCCAAATGATGCTACAAGAGGGATTGTTGCTGGTTGGAAGTGTCATGCTTCAAGGTTAAAGGTGCATTCTTCTTTATATCACTTCCTCTTTTCTTCTCTTAGCCTCAACCATTACAAATTCCCCCTCTGGTGAAAGAGTTTTAATCATGTGAAGAGCCGCTGAAAGTGAAAGTGCTTGAAGGTTTTATTTATAGTCCCCTCAATGCAAAAGTGCTGGTCGGTTCAGAGTTTGATTTGAAATCGTGTGTGCATAAGGTTAAGCGAGCTTAACGTCTGCTTGTACCCAGCTGTGTATGCAGGATGCAAGAGGCTGAATGGCTGAATAGCTACAGTCTCTTCACAGTATGCCACTCATTATTTTGCACAGGATTAAAAAAACATTCACGGTTCCTACCTTTGGGATACAGGAGAGCAGCAATCCTTCCAGAACTAGGGTTAAGTGTCTCTTGATAGGTGGCTGATGGTTCTGTTACATAAGGAAGTTGAGTCCGGACCGTCTCT
The DNA here is from genome assembly GCA_007922195.1 of Podocnemis expansa. Taxonomy (NCBI): domain Eukaryota; kingdom Metazoa; phylum Chordata; order Testudines; family Podocnemididae; genus Podocnemis; species Podocnemis expansa. The sequence goes on from ML682028.1 coordinate 14,366,457, forward strand.
TACATGCACAGTTATTCTTGTGTCCTTTTAAACAAAAGGCTGGTCAAAAGATAAGGCCCAGCTGAGGGTGTCTTGTGTCATGAGGTACCTACAGTGATTGCCATGGTGAGGGACTTGATATTCTTGAAAAGGTCTTTTAACCTACACAGTGGGTTTTATAAAAGAAAATAAGCAAGTGCTTAAGTCAACTTAATAAATTTCAGAGGTGGCCCTGGAGTTGCTTAAGTCAACTTAGCCTCCAGTGTAGACATACTCTATGACTATGAGCCTATCTTGAATGGTCAGCTCCACTTCTGTCCACTCATTCTCCTCTGGCCAAAGCCTTATTATCTCTAGATTTTTGCTTAAAATTTCCCACTCTAGATATTACCAGTAAAGCACAAGCATAGACAGGGAGCCAGCAGCTTCTGGTGTTTTAATCTCCATATTGTCAGCTCTGCTCTAAGCTAGGTTGACACAGTCATCAATATCCCAGCAGCCAGTCTGTAACATTTCTCCCACCACTGCCCATAAGAACAACCATACTGGGTCAGACCAATGGTCCATCTAGCCCAGTATCCTGTTTTCTGACAGAGGCCAATGCCAAGTCCTTCAGAGGAAATCAGTAGAACAAGTGACCATCAAGTGATCCATCCTGTTGCTCATTCCCAGCTTCTGGCAAATAGCAATCCCTGCCATCTTGGCTAATGGTTGTTAATAGATCTATTTCCATGAATGTATCAGCTTCTTCTTTGAACCCCATTATAGTCTTTAGTATTCACAGCATTCTCTGGCAAGGAGTTTAATGGGTTAACTGTGCACTGTGTGAAGAAATACTTTTTTGTTCATTTTAAATCTACTGCCTATTCATTTCATTTGGTGACTTTTCATTCTTGTTTTGGAGAAGTAAAGAGCTCTCCCTTTCTGACTTTCTTCACACCAGTCATGATTTTACAGATCTCTATCACAACTGGCACCAAATCATCTCTTTTCAAAGCTGAAAAGTCCTTATTAATCTCTCCTCATGTGGAAGCTTTCCTACATCCTTTGTAATTTTTGTTGCCCTTTTCTATACCTTTCCCAATTACAGTACATCTGTTCTGAGATGTGGTGACTAGACCTGGAGGCAGTATTCAAGATGTGGGGATACCATGGATTTAGAGAGAAGCAACACAATATTTTCTGCCTTATGTGAGTCCCAGCATTCTGTTAACTTTTCTGACTGCCGCTGTACATTGAGTGAATGTTTCAGAGAACTATCAACAAAACCTCAATGACCATGTTACTTTTTGTAGCAGATGTGCAACTGTGGTGACAGTTATAACAGAATGAAGACTATATGACTACAGTCCTTTGAAGAAAAATGGCCACACATTGGGTCAGAGGTAGATGTGAGCAGGGTTAATTTTCTGATACTTCTCCAAAAAGCCCTATTAGTTTCTGCAGAATTTAAGCAGAAAGCACAGGTCCATGGTAATAGTGTCACAGTCAGCACTCAGATTTCCAGGTTTATGCTTGGCCTTCTACGTCTCTCTTTGCTCTATCTATTTCAGGGCTATTTAGAAGCATGGATTACGAAACACTCAACACATGCATGTATTGACTGACAAACACACATCCTGTGAGGCCTGGTAACTTTCAAGTGCCACCTTTCATACAGCAATAGAATGGGGTAAGTTATTTGTGTGATCTCATTTCTGTTCTGAAATTTTTTGATTTCCTCAAAAGCGTATGTTATTTTATCAGGTATTTAAACTGAAGAATTTTTAGCCTGTGAGCTGTTGGCAAACTCGAACTCCAAGTTTATTTTAATTTCCATGAAAGCGTGTGAGAGCACTTTGTGCCAGCATTCAGTTTAACTATTCACTGCTCTTTTTGCAGTGTGTTTTTGACACCTAAGTGAGGTGCTATATTTTCTGCTCTCGGCTTTTGGAAGATTGAAACTTTTAAAATGAGAGAACAACCATTCATGAAAAACAAATACTTTTGTTTGGGCATGACTACCTTTCCATGAGGTAGAATTGTACAGTAGCTAGCTGCTGGTGGGAGCCATGAGTTCTAGCCCCAGCTCCACTACTGACCTCTTGTGAAGGAAGGCTTACATCTCCAGATTTAAAATGCTATGTGTGGCCATGAGAGATATAAGTTGGGTGAAGTAATATCTTTTATTGAACCAACTTCTGCTGGTGAGAGAGAGAAGCTTTCGAGCTTTGACAGAGCAATTCTTTTGTTCCGGCAAAGCTACTCAGAGGCCTTGTACACATTAGAGAGTTACTGCAGAATAATCCCTTATTGTGCAATAATGAGCACACTGCACACACCGGAATGCTCCTTGTTGCGGTGCAAGTGCCCTCTTATACCGGAACAATAAAACCGCCCACGTGAGAGTCATAACGCCTACTGGGAAATAGTTCTCCTGCTGTAAGATGTGTGTGTACATTGATGTACTTTCTTTGTGCAATAACTGGCTGCCAGAAATGTCCCAGTGTGCCAATCAAGCCCACTCTGGGACACCAGAGCTGTCATATTTATCAATTTCCCTGCTCTAAACAGAGCGGGGAAATTGACAAGTAACGGAATATGTCAATTTCCCTGACATGGGGGGCTGCCCTGTTGGCTTCAGCCCCCCACTGCTGCTGGGAATCCTTTGTCCCTGGTGGCCTCACCCCTGCCACTGGGAAGCCCTGGTGGCTGCCCCTCTTGGTGTGGGGACTGAAGCAGCTGCTGGGAGCTGCCTGTCCCCATGGCAGGGCAGATCCAGCTGCCAGAGTTCCTGGGTCCCTGGCAGCAGGGCAGGCAGCTACTGGGTTTCCCAGGTTGTTGGCAGCTGGAGCTGCGGAGACCTGGGGACCTGCCGGGAACCCAGGCGGCTGGAGCTGCTCAGCCACCAGGGACAAAGGTCTTGGTGGCAGCAGTGATGCTGGGGCCCCAGCAAGGGCAAGTGGAGGCAGCAGGGAGCCTGTGGGCTCCCTGCAGCTCCCTCTGCAGGGACCTTAGAGGTTGGCCCTCTTTGGTGGTCCTAGTGTGGACACACTCCAAATGCAAAAGGACAGTTGCGTGTATGCTACCTAATGCTATAATTATAGCATTAGATTTATGGCAGCAAAACTTTTGTCGTTATAGATCTGTAGTGTAGACACAGCCAGAGTGTCACAGCTAAATACAAGCAGAACCAATTGTTTAGTACAGGGGTGTCCAACCTTTCTGGGTGAGGGGCCACATTGCAATTCTTTTCACTTCAATAAGAGAATGATTAGTGTGATATTTGGCTTTGCTTTTGCTTGCACAAATTGTCAGTGTCTGCCCACACACTTGATGTAGCAATACAGAGTATTCCCGATAGCCCCAGCTAGCCCCAGTTCCCAGGCTCTTGCAGCAGCACTCGGTGGGCCTGATAAAGCCCATGGTGGGCCAGATTCTGGCCCCCGGGCAGCATGTTGGACAAGCCTGGTTTAGTTAACACATATTTCAAGGGACCATACCAAGTGAAATGGACAGTTAACACCTGGGTCCATCCCTAGGTGGGTACAGTGCCTGGAGCTACCAGCCTGTGCACCCCCTACTCTACTGCCCCCCATGCGCTGTGGTGGGGTGTGGGCCGGCCCAGAGGCTGGCCCCATATTCCCACCCTCCCATGAGGTGGGGTGGTGTGGACAGTCCAGGGGCTGGGCTCCACTCTCTTGCCCCACTTCTGGGCCGGCCCTCTCCACCCCAGGGTTGTTCCTGCCCTGGGGCAGGGTGAGCCTACTTGGAGCAGAGGCTGGCTTCATGCTCAGCACAGCCATGGGGGCAGCAGTGTGGACCTTGCCCTGCCCTGCTCACAGCAGGACAGTTTGGGGCCCACAGGACCATAGGGCAAGGGGCAATTGCTCCTCTAGCACCGCAAAAGAGCAGCCCTGTTAACAGCCGTTCAGTAATAGGAGGGAAAAGAAGTGGGGAGAAAGCCAGTTAGAGGGGTGGAGGTTGTTAGTGGGCTATTGATTGTTGCAATGAACCATAAATCCAGTATCTCTGTTTAGTCTGTGATTTTTTGTGTAGAGCCAAGCTATGAATTTAAGCTCTCAGGTTTATCTTTTGAAAGCATTGTACAGTTTTCTTTTGAGGATGAGGACTGATGGATTAGATAGAGAGTGATCACTTTGTGAAAAGTTCCAAAGGGGTAGCCGTGTTAGTTTGGTTCAGCAAAACAAACAAGGCACTTTTAAAGACTAACACATTTATTTATCCCATGAGCTTTCGTGGGAGAGATCTCACTCCATCAGTCTTATGAAGTGTGGATTTCATATTTCAGAGCCCAAGCTACAGATGTTTTTAGTGCATGCGCCTGAGTCTGTGGACCTCTATCATGGGTTTTTTGTTTGTTTGTTTGTGTGTGTGTTTTTGCAGTGTAGCTGTGCCTTCAAAGTCCCTTTCTGTGGCTCAGGGCTTCTTTCCTTGCCACATCTGATATGGCAGAAAAATGCAAACAATCTCCACAAATGTAAAGGACAAAATCTTAGGGTTTACATGGGGAAAAAACCCACTAACCAAACCTATGCAGTGGGATGGCTGAGATCTTAATGACACCCACAAAGCTTGGGAATTAGTGTTGGGATTCCTACTGCAGTTATGAGTTGACCCTTATCCACATATTTAATATTTTCTGAGTTCAGAGGGGTAGCCGTGTTAATCTAGTTCAGCAAAATGGACATGGAGTCCTGTGGCACTTTTAATGAAGTGGGATTTCTCCCACAAAAGCATGCAATAAATAAATATGTTAGTGTTTAAGTGCTACAGGACTCCTTTAAGATGAAAGGAGAGATGCCTTGTAGTAGCATTGCTCAGTTGCCCCCCCCCCCAAGGAAGAGTGAAAGAGAGGTTCTGCAATGTGTTGGTGTTTCAATGGGTGTTAATATTTCTTCTGAGTCACTTCTGAACCACTGCCATAACTGCATAGCATAGTGTTAGGCAAAAACCTTTTATATTCTGCAACAAGCTGTACCTAACTTCTATAGCAAGGTATCTAGAATTTAGCAGCTGACTACAAACGTAATGGCAGCTTCTTTTATAATTAAAAATGGAAGGATTCAATAATTAAGAAGAGAAAAAAAACTAATAAAAACCAGGCCTGTATGGAGTGTGATAGTAAATTCAATTTATTTTGATACTTACATTTTCAGTTTTCTACATCCTGCAGGTTTTTGTACTGATCATTCATAATTGTATCACAGATGTTGTCAAGAGGTAGGCTGTAGGTTTTGGCAGCTGAAAAGAAGTGGCAAGCAGTTAGCAGAGTGCTTCTGCTAAAATCATTTTCAGTCCGATAGTGAATAATGCTGAAGTTTTAATCGTCAGTTTTGCAGTTAACACCATGGCCCACGCCTCTCAGAGCTATTGTTTCAGGCTAGCTATAGACCAGACATGGCCAAACCGCGGTTAGCGAGCCGCATGTGGCTCTTTAAAGAAAAATTGCGGCTCCCGGGAAAGCGCAGTGGGGAAGGGCAGCATGGCAGGAGCCAGGGATGACAAATTTGCAATGGTCGGGGACAGCAGAGAAGCAGCAGCATGGGGAGAGCCGGCAGCGGAGGAGCTGCGTTGTCAGAGCTGCAGGAAAAAGCAGCCTGGTCAGAGCCAGGGGAGGGAGAAGAGGGGCAGCACTGAGTGAGCCAGCAGGGAAAAGCAAGTCATCAGTTAGGTGTAAAGAGAAGCACTCAGACCAAGTGACTGCCAGATTCCACAGTTTACCCACACGATATTAATTTCTACCCTTCTTGTCTGTGTGCATAATGATAGTCTTTAATTACATCGGTGCATGATTTTTTAAATACTTTTTTATATATTGTTTTCTGGGTAAATATTTTTAAAACTGGCAACATACATTGATCAAGAACAAGTCTACAATGAACTACAGATAAGAGATGATAATTAGCAATTTAAACCTGAAAAGCAATTGTAAATTAATTTTCTTTTTTAAAAATCACCTGGAATTTTTTAATATAATGCAAAATTATAACTCTTGTATTTCTAGTTTGAGAATTAAATAAGAATAATCAGAAATGACTGAAAATTGACACAAGTGTTACATCCAAAACCACTGACTACTGTCAAAAGGTTATTTAAAAACCCCCTCTATTTAAAGAATGTTACAAGTACTTATTATGGATCATGGTACATTTTCAGCATGCAAAATGATTTAGACTTAAGATAGACCCACCACTACTGAAAACTGGCTTTAGAAAAAAATTCCTTAAGTCCATTGACCAAGTGGGCCTGAGACATCAGCAAGTCATCTGTTTGCAGAAGGAACTGCTAGTACATTTATTTTATAAGAAAATTTTAATTAATATAACTAAGTCAATTACCAAGATAATTTACATTCACTGCAAAGTTCAATAGCAGCACTATACTTCTACTGATTAAATAGCATTCAACATGTATTAATTCTCCTTTGTTGTATACCAGTACTCAAAATCCATTTATATTTCAGTGCAGTCTTCATGAATGACTCTATGGGTATCTGAACCCATTAGACAAGAGAGTAATTGTTGCGAAGGGCTGAGGACAGAAAATTGTGTTGTAAACTTTCTGAAAAAAAAATCTCTCACCAATAAAGATTTTCCTTTTATTATAAAAACCAAATATTGATATTTAGGATTTATACAGGGCTTGACCCCCAAACTGAATAAACTCAATGGGATTTTTTCCATAGTATCTTCTGTGCATGGACTCCAAAGCAGTTACTGAAACAGGCTCTGATCTTGCACTTTCTGTCCCCATAAATTCTCATTGAGCTGTTGTGATTCTGAACAGTTGAAAATGTGTCCCTGTATGCATCTCTTCACAGGATTAAGATGAGAGCAGTATTTTCCCTTACTATAACTCTCATTTTAAAATTAATTCTGTCTGAGTCCTCAGACCTTTTGTCTTCACTGTCCATGAGTACTTTAGTGAATAAGTTTACTGGCAGAAATGTTGGCAGGGAAGCGGGAGCATGGTCAGGGCCGGGGTGGGGTGGGGGGCAGAAGTGTGGCATGGTTGGGGAGAGCAGAGAAGCAGCAGCATGGCAAGAGACAGCAGGGAAGCAGCAACTGGGGGTGGGGGAGAGAAGCGTGACATGGTCAGAGAAGCCATAGCATATTTAGATTTTCTCATAGGCCCTAATGCAGTGTACTCGTTGTTAAAATAAAATCATGTTTTACAAGTCCTAAACATGATGTGGAATACTAAGAAATGAACATATAAAGGAGAAAAGTATAAAACTGAACATAGATTACTTTCAATTTTTGGCACAACTTACTGCTGTGAAGCATCATATTCCACAATGAAATTCAAAACATTGTGCAATACTTAGAGAATAGCATCTCAGAGAGCTTTTACCTGCTGCACTGACAAGTTACTGCCCAGATTTTTTAAAAAACTTGCCACAAGCCTGGAGTGTTCTACATCTAGCGACAGCTAAATTTTTACTGTATAGGCCTAGTTTCATGGTAATCTTAAATAATTATTAGAATCTGACATTCGTGGATCAATATTTGCCCCATTTTTACGATAAAATTAAAGTGCGCAATGAATTTTAAGCTTAGTAATTTTGGAGTAGGTAGAAATGTGGTTCTGTGTCTCAGTGTGGCTCTTGAAGGTTTAATAATTAACTTGTATGGCTCTTGAGTTCCATAAGTTTGGCCACCCTTGGTGTATAGGTTTGTCCCTGGCGGCTCCAGAACAGGACGGAGGGGCAGGGTGAGGCCTCCTCCAGACAAGGAGCTCATCCCCCACCTCCAGCCACCCTCCCAGTCTGGCTGGACCCATTTGGTTGGGCAGAAGGGCACTTTTCACATATTCATTTTGTTAGGCTTTCAGACTCGGGCATTTTTCACAGGTTCACTGGGCCCTTTGAGGATGTTGGAATAGCAATGGAAAAGGAGCACACCAAAAGACTACTATTAAAGGGTCAAATTGTCTAAAGGGGAGTTTTGTTTTGAGGAACCTGCAGAGTCTGTTTCAGTTTCCTTTCTCTTGTTCTGACTGAGAAGGTGGAAGGCCTAGTTTCGCTGATCTATACTGTTGCTTGTGCATTTAACTCTGATTTTAATCCTCTTTCAAATTAGTAAAGTTGTGTTAGACGAGTCCTGACTGCTGTCTGCTTTATTCAGCTGCTTCTGCTAATGAAGGAAAGGTAGCTGTCCTGAGAGAGTTCAGAAGACAAGTGGAGAGAGTAGACAGATTGCTAAGGGGAAGCAGAGTTGCAGCCCAGGAAGCTGGTAAGGGAAAAGAGGTTTCCAGGACCAGGCAATGAAAAGTCTTGGTTCTTCTTTGTGACGGCTCAAGCATTCCACCACATTTTTGCCCTATCACGCTATCTGAGCAAAACCACCCATTTTCAGGAGCTTCAGAGCAGTATTAGTCATAAAAACACCACCAAGAAGTTCTGATGTCTCAGAAGCACAGGGAGGTTCGTCAGAAAGGTCCAGTGAAGCAACCATTTGTTGGGAGAAGAAATTATGCAGTACTAGCGAGTTTGACGTTTGTGAGGACGAATGTGTTGAGGAAAATGATCTTCGGGTGCCACGTGCTGGTCTGTTGCCCAAGGTGCTTGTATCTACTTATGTAAATAAGTTACCTGGGCCAAGTGACATTTCACAGTCTAAGCAAAAAAGTCCTATACAGCCAGTGCTAAGATATTTCGCACCAACAGAATTTGGCAAATCATGGTGACATTTCAATCCAGTCTGGTACAAGCTGTACTCCTGGTTGGAATACAGTGTCCTGGAAAATGCTGTGTTTTACTTTGCTTGTCACCATTTCGCTGCAAAGGATGCAAGTAGTGGTGAAAATGTGGTTACTCACAAGCGGTACAGCAACTGGGAGAAGGCTACTGAGAATGAATCAGGTCAGAGGCTGCATAACAGAAGTGTAGTCCACAAAGACTGCATGGTGGCATGAGAGAGTTACAAACAGGCAAAGGAGGCTCAGTTTTAGCACAATTAAGTGATGCTCATAAAGGAGTAATAAAAGACTAGACATTACATGGCTACTCTTGCAGAAATTCTTTAGTTTACCTCTAAAAAAAAATTGCTCAGTGTGGACAGCGGGAAAGTGATGAGATGAGTGCCAACAGAGGAAATTTTCTTGAACTCCTGCAGCTAATTACAAACCACAATCCCAGAACTGAGTCTAAAATAGATATTTTATCTCACAAGGCAAAGTATACACATCATTCAATTCAAGATGAATTGTTAAGTATCATGAACAGAATGGTTCTAGAGTCAATTTCCCAAGAAGTCAAAGAAGCTGGGTTTTTTGCATTAATTGCTGATGAAACAAAGGACGTATGTAAGCAGGAACAAATTTCAGTGGCCCTCTGTTATTTCTACAGAGGCAATATAGTTGAACGATTTGTTGGCTTTTGTCCATGTCATTCGCTGGATGCTACTTCACTAATGAGTTATATAAAGAACACCTTGGCATGTTATGGCATAGATATAAAAACCTGCAAAGCACAAACCTCTGATGGTGCCAGTGTAATGAGTGGAGCACTAAATGGTGTACAAGCACAGTTTCTGGAGGAGATACCACAAACTATCTATGTTCATTGTTACAACCACAGGGTGAACTTAACAATTGTTGATGTCTGTAAAAACATAAATGTCGTTGCAGATTTCTTTACTCTTCTTTGACACCTATATAGGTTTCTATCGCATTCCTCTGCGCATTCATGTTTCACTGAATTGCAAAAAGAAAGTGGGAGCAGAAGTATTGAATTGAAGAAATTATCAGACACTCACCAGGTATGTCAAATTGCATCACGCTCAGCTGTTAAAGCAACGCTTTCAGTAATTTTATTGCTTCTGAATATAATCAGCAATGAATCGAATTCTGAAAGAAGTGTAGAGGCATGTGGCATTCTAAACCAGATAGACTTTTGCTTTTTGTTTTCTCTGAATCTTTTTAGTGCAGTGCTTCTTGAACTTAAAGATTACTTGAAGAAATCAGATTGTGATATGGCTCAAGCTTGCTTCCTTCTTAACTCTTTGATTAATGAACTGCAAGATCTGAGGGATCATGAGGAAAATTTCAACCAAATTATGGCTGATAAAAAGATTATTGCAGAAAAAAATTCCATCAAAATGCAAACTAAAGAAAAGACAACGTGTTGCATACCCCCAAAATTTCACAGCTGTGTTACTGAACTCAACACAGCAGAACGTACGCTTCCAAAAACTGACCACGATTTTAGCATAAAGTTGTTCCCTTCCTATTTGTGATTGCACCCTCAATGAACTCGAATGACGATTTACAGGTAACTCCCATGTTTTAAATGGGGTCAGTGCATTTGGTTAAAGGGCCATTATTTTCTTGATTCAGAGAAACTCAGGCCATTTGCAAGACATTATGATAGTGATATGGACGGATTTGAAGCAAAACTGAGATAATTTCCGGAAGTTCTAGAGCGGTATGAACATGAGAGAGAAGTAAAAATTGCCACAATGAACCAAGTGCTTAACCAACTGAAGAAGTGAAAATGTCTTTCAGTGAATTCTATCGATTGTGTGCTACTGCCATCACCATATCTCCATCAAATGCAGGCTGTGAATGGACATTTTTGTGTCTGTGTCAACTTAAGACCTATTTGAGGAATAGTATGGGTGATTTTCAAAGGGGCAGCCATGTTAGTCTAGTTCAGCAAAAGAAGCAAGGAGTCCTGTGGCACTTAAAGACTAACACATTTATTTATTGCATGAGTTTTTGTGAGAGAAAAGAGTGATGAACACCTATGTAATATTGCCATACTTGGTAATAGAAAAGAGACTCTTCAAAGCCCGTGACCCTGAAGCAGAATTGCATAAGAATTGGTGAATTCCACTTCTGTAGATATTTATTTGTGTATTTTGCCTCTGTTCTCCTGCCTCTCACTGACTTCCCATTTGATCAAATTGCAAAAGAAATCTCACACATAAGGAAGAACACCACCAGGCTGGGCCAACTCTAATGCCTCACAGTATATATGCTGTTACCCTTTCATTTCTGAAAGATCACCACGACCAGAGGTTATCAGCTCTTCTTTATTGACAAATCTCATTTCAATTCTTCTGCAATTTCAAATTCCAGACATTCCTTCCAGTGAAGGATCACCCCCATATGCTCTTTATGTAGCACATCCAAAGTAGTTCTTATACGTACAGTCCAAAAGCTCCCAGAGAAGCTCAAGTTGATCAAACCAAAGTAATTTACCCCAGGTCACACAGGCCCACTGATCACCGAGACCACCAAGAAGACTGCTCACAGCCCAAGTTTACAAAAAGCTCCTTAGATTGATTTCACCTTCATTTCCTTCTTGCTTGTGGCTGGCATCTGATTCTGTTTGAACGCATTGGACAGCACGGGACGAGACTATTTGGGATAGTCATTGTGCAGTGAATAGGAGGGTAAGAGCTGATCCTTTGGAAATGATTGAAACAACAATCACAAAACAAAGAAGAGCTGCTGTGCAGACTCTGCTGATCTCTCTGAGTCTGAAATGAAGGAGAAAGCCCATTTGCGTACTGCCAGCTTGAGCAACCAGACCTTGGATACATGTCTTGCCTTTCTTACCTAGCCAGGGGTTGTCTTGTCTCAGTTTTGCTCTGCTTCCTCTCACTAATACCTGGTGTATTCCTGGATGTGTCTGTACTAGTACTAGTTCAAAAGTAAGCAATTGTATTGGAAAGAAATTCATTACTAGTGTTTTGTTCTGCCTAATTTGTACATAAAATGTTTACATAGGGACTTGCTTGGAAATTGTTTTCCTTGTAATTTGAATTTGGTGGGGTAATGCTTGCTTGCAGTATGAAGAGCAAACTATGTCACCTAAGTTCATCTAAATCAGCATGATTTATTTCAGAGAAAATAAGATTAGGATGAACGCTTGCCCACCCTGAAGTTCACTGTGTCCCCTTTATGCCTTCCCCCCCATACAAAAATTTTTGGAGCAGCCGCTAAGTTTTGTGTTCAGTTCACATTTTCGAGGGTTTTGCAGGTTTTCTACAACCAGGAAGGCTAGAAATATTTTTAAATGAACATACAGACTGCGAAGCACAATACCACAGCGATGGGTAGAGTTTTCAGCAGATTCTATAGACACAGAACAAAGAAGCTCTGGACTTTCAAGGTGATGTCTGAATGTAACGTCTAATCCTGATTTTGAGTTCTTGTGATCTTTGGAAATTCCATGACACATTTCAAAGGAATAAGGATATTACCTATTGTCTCCAGGGAGAGTTTCAGGTACTCTTCTTAGTGTACACAACAAGTAGCTTATTTGTGAAATATTTATGGGTGGAGTGTAGGTGCAGTGGATGTGTGACAAACTAGTACTAGTAAAACAGTGACACTATTTCTTGGCCCTGGTCCTATAAGATGCCATTTGTACAGACTTTTCAAGGTGAATTGATTTAAGTCAGCAATTGAAATTACAATTTAAATCACCTAGTAGAAAGCCTCATTTTAAATAATCTATTTTAGTTAACATTTCTATTTGTAGTTCAGTTTTTGTCTAATGACATATGCATTCTTATTGGCTGATATGACCAATAAACATTTAGATTTTACAACTAAAGGGCGTCTACAGTCTGTATTGTGTACATCTTTTTGCTGGCTATGAGGGTATGCTATAACTATATATATTTATTTAAGCAATTATATAGATTAATATTTTTAGATTCTTATTAATTGCATCTTTTAAATATGTTTGAAAATGGTGACTGATGTATTGCTTATTTATTAGATAATTAACTTTTTGCTCATGATTGGTGTTAAATTGTATTAGGATGGTAACTGGAATTTAAACAAACACACATCCATAATAGTGTATAATTTTTTTTTTTTATTAAACAAACAAACCTTAAATGGTTTGGGTGCATAAACGTCTCTTATCAAAACATGTTTCATTTTCACAACTAAATTATAATAAATCTAGGCCTTCATGTGTTTGCATTAAATTCAGATTTAAATTTAAAGTTTTAGTTTTAAAGAGAGACATATTTTACTTTAAATAACAAAATAAAACTAAAAAAACCTGATTTGTAAATTAAAAATCATTTTTATCCACCTCGCTTTGGTGTGATACATGATTATAAAATGGCCAAAATAAGCCACTTCTCACGGTATTCATTAGCTTACCTGGAATCCTATGGTGTGCAAACTGCAATTCACAATGTGCTATTACATTATTACCCAATGTATTGTGCAACAGCTCTGTTTAAGAAAGCGTGAGTAATCCACTAATAAGCAGTAATTATTCTAGTTTAATTCAAATAGATGTCGGTCCAACTTGGGAAATCAGGTGATCTCATTTCTTATATGCTTCTTATTCCTTCCTGTATCTTATAGTTATCACACACTTGGTATCTTGAATTCCATGTCAGTGTCCATGCTTAGGCAGAAGAGGATGCCTTGGGCTCTGCTACTGAATCCTTTGGCATGTCTCTGACCTCATGGTGTGTGGTCAAAATTTGTGTCAAAATGTCTTATCTGCAGGATTCCATTATATGTAGCAGTTTTGTCTCTACACAGAGTAAGGTTTTACGTTTTTCCCATTGGTTATCCATTTAGAGGATGGATTCTCAAATCTTTTTCTGCTGGGGCTCCCTTTGAAAATATTTGAGGCCGTGACAACCTGCCAGCAAATGTGATGACCTACCCATGCCTAGTCACTCTTATTTCTGTGCTGCTGCTAAGGGTGGTGCTGCTGTCAAAGCTGGGCACATGGTCAGCAGCTGGTACCTTCCAACCAGCCAGCTCTGAAGGACCAGAGCTCCTGTCTGAGTGGGGGCTGACAGCATCTCATGACCCCCCCACAATAAACTCGTGTTTCCCTGAGGGTCGGGACTCCCAGCTTGAGAATTCATGATCTAGAGTTGCCCTCCCAAGCTTTTGTTGGTTCATTTTGTAATTCTTGCTTGAGCTTGTCAAGTTGCCTTTCAGAAACAGGCAGCACGTGGGTCTTATTTAGTCCATATCTTTCATCCGCAGCTCCATGCTTTCCTTATTATAGATACTGTTGACAGAGCCGTAACATGGTGTTTTGCCGCCCAGGGCGTGTTCCGATCAGAACGCGCCTCTTCCTGTTAGCGGTGCTTAGAGCCGGCGCCGCCAAGCCACCCCTTTAATAGCGCAGCTCCATTGAGCTGCTTTGCACCGCCTCAGGCTTGGCCCCGCTGTAGTTACGGCCCTGACTGTTGAAAAGATGGACAAACAGCTTCTTTTCAGGTCTGTGCTCACATTTAAGAACTGTTACGCTTGCAGAAGTGCAGTCACTGTTTAAGGCCACGGTGTTTTCTGTAACAAAACAAAGGAGGAGTCCTGTGGCACTTTGAAAGACTAGCAGATTTCTCTATTGCATGAGCTTTTGTGGGAGAAAAATCCCACTTTGTTAAAAGTGCCGCAGAACCCCTTGTTTGTTTTGTTGAACTAAACTAACACGGCTGCCCCTTAGGAACTTCTGTAACAAAGATCCCCCTGGTTTGTTTCTATTTTACAAAATACAACCCTTAAACATATTGTGATGAGTCTTTTTATACAGGGCAGCCTGATGGTTCTGCTAATGAGTGAATACGCAGTTACGCTCCTCTCTTGCTCTGCCAGGAGGGGAAAATGCCTCGACAGTTGGAAGGACAGATGTCGAGGCTCCATGTGGAGCTTAGGCAGAATGGAGCATTTGGAGGCTTTCCATTGCTCCTTTCAACCCAGAGATTGAAGAACTGTTAAATAGGTCAGGCAGAGAGGCCCTTGCCACATCTTCCTGCTCCTTCAAGCAGGATCTCCCGCTGCCTTCCGGATGGACCAGAATGTGCTGAACAGCTGCTCCTACATGGCAGCCAGCTCGGGAAAGACTGAGGGATATAAATATTGCCATATGTGCTACTGGAACAGCCCTAAGTGAACTGAAGATGCCTGCATTCATGTGGCAATCCAGTCTCACACTATTTCAGCTTAGCCCTAAAGCCATAGCACCTGGAGTCATGCGGCAATGTGCTTTCATTCACAGCAACTTACGTTCCTGGCCCTCGTGGCTGCAGAGAAAAGCTCAAACAGCAATTCCCCATGTCTGGGCAGGCTCCAAAACCAGCTGGATGAGGTGTTTAGTTCTTCAAAGTGTCTGATGTAGTGGGAGTTTCTCCCAGGAAAGCTCGTGCAATAAATAAATTTGTAAGTCTTTCAATGTGCCACAGGACTCCTTGCTTGTCTTACTGAACCAGACTAACACGGCTGCCCCTTTGTGTGTGCGTGTGTGTGTGTGTGTGTTTTACACTATTTTAAAAAGCCTGGGCTTTCCAAACCTGATCTCATGGTTCTGAGAGGCCAGAGCCAGGCTCTCTGCACTTTTGGGCAGGTCAGACTGAAGGCTGGGTTATGCTTCTAACCTCAGAGCCCCAATTTTCCCGGGCTCCAAAAGGAGCCACCCCCGGGGGGGTCCTGGCCAGGAAGCTCTGCCCATGGGGAGTGGCATCGACTGAGGGGTCCTGGCGAGCCCCTGCCCAGCAGCTTCCCCAGGACTTAAAATTAGGGGGAGGTGTTGGGGTGCTCCCTAAACTGGTCTAACACTGTTACTAGCTGAGCACTGGGGGGTGGAGAAGTGTGGGGGGGTCCTAGGGAAATCCCTGCCCCCACCCCATGGCCAGTGTGCTCAGCCCCACTGAGGGGTCCTGGCGAGCCCCTGCCCAGCCCAGGGTCACCAAGCGTCAGGCGAAGGGAGGCCACGTCCTCCTTTTCACCCTCACATCCTCCGTCCGGCAGGCATTTTAAAAAGACAGGATTTTGTCTGGCGTTTTACTTACAGGGGTTAAAGCAGGCTGGAATACTAAAACCCCTTATTTTTAGGGGGAAGCTTTCCGGGGCCCCCTAAAACCAGCAGACTACGACACTCACACAACATTTTCTCCAACGCTCTCCTTTTCCTACGTCCCCGTCCTCCTTTCCCCGCTTTGGGATGCGGTAGCCCTAACCCCCCGCTTCTCCAGGCGCTGAAATTGGGGAGGAGGTGCTCACTCCAGGGGTGTAACACTGTGACTAGCGGCCCCCTGGGGGTGTCAGGGAGCTCCCTGCCCTGCCCCAGGCCAGGGGGCTGAGCCCAAGTGAGGGGTCCGGGACTGGAAGGGAAGAGGGGTGCAAGGGGGGCTCCCCAAATTGCCCCGCCGCTGATCCCCATGGCAGGGCGGGGCTAGCGGTGGGGCGGGGCGGGGAGAAGCAGAAGTGGGAGCCGGAGAGTCCCGCGCCGCCGCCTCCAGCGCAGGGACCGGCCGGGGGCTCCCGGGGCCGGCGCCAGGTGAGCGGGGGGCGCGGGGCGGGTGCTCGGCGCTGTACACCCCGCGGGGATCGGAACGGGCGCTGCTGCTCCCTGCCTGCTGCAGGCAGACCATTGCACCGCCGGCTTGCAGCTGCTGTGCCCAGCCTCGCTGGGCTGAACCAAAAGCCTTGCCAAATAACCGAGAGCAGCCATAATGCAACACCCTCTTCTCCCCAGCGCTTGAATGTGTGTGGGGGTGTTGGAGGGGCACCAAATTGGGGTAAGACTGGTACGAGCTCATAACTGGGTTGGGAAATTTAGGGGAGAGCCTGAGGCGGGTTTCTTTATTAAGGACTTGAATTAGCTTGTAATTCAGTAGGGTGCAAATAGAGGTTTTGCAAAGGGGACTGGAGGCACATAGAGCTAGAGCGAGGGAAATGGGGGCTTAGGGCTCTTGTTTGTGAGGCTAGATCAGTCTTTTTTTCCCCAGCCCCACCTAGGATGCTTGGGAAGCGCCTCGCATCTCATGCGTGGAGTGCAAGAAATAGTCGTCTTAAGCGACACTTTGTGCTTGGCCTTTAGTGAAGTTTTTTTCCTCTCCTGCTCGGCAGAGATGTTAGCAGAGTCCAGAGCTCTTGGGATATAAAGAGGTTGTCTCTGCAAGTTATGAAGCGCTGTGACAAAGTGTAAGTAAAGATAAAATTGGCCTAATAAACAAAGGTCATATGTTTTATGTTGCATTAGGAGGTAATTTTCAGTTATTTGCAATGTTTTGCTAGCCTTTGTTTCAAATTAGTGAGGTTATATAGTACGGTCAGCAAGCCCCAGTGATCCCATGAGGCTAAAGTTCACTGATGGTAGCATGCTCGGATACCGTGATGATAAATAAGTCCGTGGATGAATGGCTAAAAAAATTCTAGTAAGTAGAGCTATGTTGGGCCACATCTCATTGTTACCAGTATCTAATCTCATGGGCTTTCAGCAGTCCTGTAAAGAGTCTAATAAATTTCATAGTTGGAAAGTTCCTTGTGATGCTATTTTAAATGATACTTAAGTGTGGTGTGGAGCAAGTAGTGGAAAGTTTTGTGCTGTGCAGAACAATCCTTTATTGGTCAACTTAGGTTATGTAGCAGATCTTTTTTCATTTTTGTTCTATGAAGTAGATACTGTCAAATTCAGGATGACTCCAGAATACTGTATAAACCTGACCACTGGTGCATTTATTGAGATTTAGAAAAACCAATGAAGATGCTTAGATCTTTAAGGGAAAACAAAAGCTTTTATAAGATCTCAGAAGTTTTAGGAGTGGAAATATATTAGGATCAATTACCACACACACTGAAAAGTATACAAAAGTCACCTTTATTAACCATCTTCCTGTTTTAATAGTCTATCCCAAAGCATCCCTCAAACAAAATAAATGTAAAGCTTTGTCAGGTGTCATCTTCCAACTGCTCTTTGTTCCTATGGAAGATGGTCTTTTGTTATTTTCTTGAGAAAATGATGTTCATTTAGAAGTCAAGCTCTTGGCTGTATCTGGTTCAGTGGAGCATTGAAAAGATGAACCTCTAAAAGTTATTTTTTAAAGATTCGCTACTACAGATCTGAATGATGTTAATGCAGTTCTGAATTTTGGTTTGGGGAGGAGGAAGAAGGAGAGAGAGTGAGAACAGCCTTGCATGTTTGAAAGACAAATACAGATCAAGGATTTCCTTTGATAGCATTGCCTTTATCGTCTGTTATTGGAAGGCATTGTACCAGAAGGGATTATGACTAGAGGATTGTACATGGATCCACAATAATTGCATGAATGAATGGTGTGATTAGTGCTATAGAGACAGTAGAGTCGATTGCACTTTTGGCTAAGCCCTACCCACCCAGCGATCCTGGTAGGTAATTTGTCGTCATTCCCTGGGGATTGTCATGTAAAACTTCCATTAGAGTTAATAGAAGAGTTTAATATGAATAAATGGGTACAGAGCACCCTAAACCTCTTTAGTGCTTTGCAGATCATGGGTTAAGACAGGTTCCTGCTCCAGGGAGCTTAGCCTCCAAAATAAAATGGGATAACAGTGCAGAGCAGGGATTGTTATCCTCCTTATCAGGGTGCAGTAGGAGAAGCAGAATTTGTGAAGGGTGATTACTGCAGAGAGCTTTGAGAAAGTTGGGAGCCGCTGAAGGGGGTGGATGATGGTGAAAAGAGAGTGAGTGCTGGTGAGAGCGAGGGAGGGAGATTTATTAGTCAAGAGCAGGTCGGGGGACTGCGATTGGTGGGAGTTAGGGGAAAGGAGGAGGTTACAGAAGGGAATCGAGAAACAGCAGAGTCAGACTGGTTAGCAACATGGAAACTGAAACTGCTCACAGTGACGGGTAGTGGACTGAGGAGAGAGGAAGAGAACCAGGGGAGAGTCTGAAGCTGCTGGCTGAGGCTCTCCGTGGGGTTTAAAGCCTGTTCTGCTCATGGGCGCTGGTCGAGGGGGATGGTCTGAGAAGTTGCAGTGGTGGCAGGCGCTGCTCCTTGGGTGAAAATGAAACCACTTCCTCTTTTGCTCGTGGATGAAAGAACAGGCCCCACAGTGCCCAGTGTGTGCAGAAAGCTGCACCGCCGGGACTGGCTAACTGTAAACACGCCTGAAATTAGTTCATGGCTGCAGTGGCGAGTGAGAAGCTGAGACATGGAGGCTTGTTGCTACTCATGAGCATTGCAGGACGTGTATTGGGGCTCAGTGGTCTCCTCGCTTCACAGCTGTTGCGTGCAGAAATGTGTGCCCTCTGGCACATAAGCATGAGAGGAGATCACGTGGAAATGTAAGAACAGTGTGGTCAGAAGGCTTTGGAGGTGCAAAGACTAACATTTAACACAATGCTGTGACGTGCTTGTATTTTTCCCTGAGGTCTTTCTTGTCCTCTTCTGAGTCATGAGGCAGATCCTCGGCTGGTGTAAATTGTTATGGCTCCACGACTTCAGTGGAGCCTTGACTATTTAGCATCTGACCCCAGCATGCAGCCTGACCCTTGAACATCTGACTCAATAACCTGCCCTTGCATGATCCTTCCTGTAGCGCAGG
Source organism: Podocnemis expansa (assembly GCA_007922195.1). Classification (NCBI taxonomy): domain Eukaryota; kingdom Metazoa; phylum Chordata; order Testudines; family Podocnemididae; genus Podocnemis; species Podocnemis expansa. Next base: position 14,385,744 of record ML682028.1, read on the forward strand.
CTCTGTCACCACAGGGAGAGGAGATGAGAGACAGCTCCACTAACATGGGTTCTTCCTAGCCATCTTTCTGCTCAGACGATGAAGGCCCTCTCAAGTGTTAATTTAATGGTTTCTCTAGAAGACAGCAAGAGTGGGAATTAGATCTTCTTCTCCCCTAACTCCAATTAGAATTAATTAAAGCTGTTTCCACACAGTTTATGAGCAGCATTTGCATGCTGGGAAAAGGCTAGACTTGGAGTTAGGGATAAATTATTTAAGAATGGTAAGATTTTAGACACATTTTGATCCTTATTCTCCCATTTTGAGGGCTAAGTCACTCTCCTCTTAATGTTCAGGATGGAAGGGGTTTCTAGAGATTTCTGGCAGGAAGAGAAATTGTAACATATCGGCTTTCAGGCACGCTGGAATTAAAAGGCTTGGGCTGTGGCAGTATTTAATTGCTGTATGTGCTGCAACTGGAGATCAGGCTCTAGGACCATGTGAGGTGGGAGAGTCGCAGCCCAACGGGGACCATCACACCACAATTTAACAGCCCCGCAGCCTCAGCCAGCTGCTACAGGCCAACCTCAAGCATCTAACTGCAGTGTAGACGTTCCCTAAAAGTTTACTTTTTAGTTTGCATGTGGAACGCTCAAAAGAAGCTGATCTAGATGGTGGACATGTTGGATTGATAAAATGGGAAGACTTGTTTATAGGGAGAGAAAGTGAGCAGTGGTCTCAGATTTGGCTGCTGTCTTCATACATACCTCTGTTAAAGAGAATTGCTGTGAGTGAAGCGTCAGTGGCACCTCACGTCTTGTAGAATAATAATCATTTAAAACAATGAAAAGCAGTTCTGATAGCTATGGGCGAGCTGGAGCTTTGGATAGAAGGTGCGTTGTTTAGCGTCTGTGGAGACTATTCAAAGGAGGCCAAATTCTGGAGATTTACTGTGATTTGAACCCTTTGGTGGTGCTTCTGGATCACCTTATAAAAGAAAATTATTCACTGAGGGATTCAAAACTTATTTTTTATCTTTTGGTATCAACGAAGGGCTCCTTAGAACCTGCAAGTTCCAAGGCGGCAGCCGTCTTAATCTAGTTCAGCAAAACAAGGAGTCCTGTGGCACTTAAAGACTAACACATATATTTATTGCATATTTCTGGCCTTTAGTGCATGCAAGAAACATGCGTTAGTCTTTAAGTGCCACAGGACTCCTTATCTGTTTGTTTTGCAAGACTCCTTGTTTGTTTTGCTGAACTAGACTAACATGGCTGCCCCTTTGGATCTAGGCAACATGCAAAGAGTCTTGTGGCACTTTTGAAGACTAACAAATGCGATAAATAAATTTATTTGTTAAAAGTGCCACAGGACTCCTCATTTGTTTAGAACCTGCAAATACCATTATGTGGTGTAAAAGGACCCAGGGCATGCGTCTTTTGGAAAAGCTTACTGACAACAGAAATGGGTTCCAGTATTTACTATACAGCTAGGCCAGGTCTATGCTAGAAAAATTTTTGCGAGTTTATATATAGTGGTATAGCTATATTGTCAAGCTCTCCTGTTGTTGACACAGCTGGTAACAAAGTTCTTTGCGAGTAGCCCTTAAGCTGGTTTGGCAAGTGAAATAAGATAATACCAATAACAGAGCATGTCTGTGCTCTTGTAACTGCATTACAATAGGACTTTTGCTGGTATAGAAATGTTACAAACAAATTCCAAAGGGGCAGCTGTGTTAGTCTAGTTCAGCAAAACAAACAAGGTGCTCTGTGGCACTGATTTTTCTCCCATAAAAGCTCATGCAACAAATGAATTTGTTAGTCTTTAAAAGTGGCACAGGATTCCTTGATCGGTACAAACAAAACCACACTTCTGACATTCCTGTTCCAACAGAAGTTTCTGGTGTAGACCTAGACTTAGAATTTGAACAGATATTCCCTCAAATTTACCTGGTTTCTTGATTATTTGTAGCTGTTTTCTTTGTTATAAGTTAGGCAGCCTTCTGCCACGCACACGTGCTTAACCTTTTAGTTTCAGTGCTTTCTCCTCTTCGTCACAGTCTCCTGATCTTGGACTCCTCTTATACAGTTTTCTCTTCTGCGTCTTCTGTGGTGTTTCTGGGGAGAATCAGATATTATATCGTATAAAGCAGTAGTTCTCAACCACTGTGCCAGGACACATTACACTCGGTGTGTCTACACTATGTGTTTAAGTCGACTTAAGGGCCCTTAAGTTGACTTAAACAGAGCCCTGTCTACACTGCAGGGCAATAAAGTCGACTTTAGCATCAGTTAAAGTTGACTTTATTACTTCTGCTTATAAAGTCGACTTTAAAGTTAAGTCGACTTTATTAAGTCGACTTAAGGCAGTGTGGAGGGGATGTTGCCTTAAGTCGACTTAATTGGCCTCCCAACCACAGAAAACATGGGGATGGAGGCTGGCTAGAAGGTACAACACAGCTGGGATGTTCCCAGCCGTGTGGACCACAGCCAAACTCCCCATGTTCCCTGACTGATCTCCCCCATTCTGAGCCAGACTGGGCATCACAGCCCGACCCCGCGTGTCTCCCCCGTTCTGAGCCCGACCCCGGGTGTCTCATCTGCTCTGTGCCCGCTCTACATGTCTCCCCTGTTCTCATCCCACCCTGCATGTCTCCCCCATTCTCTGCCCGCCCTCCTGCATGTCTCCCCCGTTCTGAGCCTGACCCAGGGTGTCTCACCTGCTCTGTGCCCGACCCCGCAACTCGCTCCTTCTCTGCCCAAACCTGTGTGTCTCCCCCCTGCCCTTCTCTACCCAAACCCATGTGTCTCCCCTCTTGTCCTTCTCAGCCTAATCCTTGGTGTCTCCCCCTTCTCTGCCCAAACCTGTGTGTCTTCCCCCTTGCTCTTCTCAGTCTGACCCTGCCTGTCTCTCCCCCTCTCGGACCAGCCCTGTGTGTCTCCCCTTCTCAGAGGACCCCCCCCATTTTGTTGTAAAAGAATACAGAGTCCAGAGGCACTGTTTAAGACTAATGAATTTATTTCTTGGATGAGCTTTCATGGGAGAAAAATCCCACTTCATCAGACAGTTTGAAGATGGGGAAATTTACAGAATGGTAGGAAATAAATGCAGGGGAGTGTAAGATGTAGGATCAGGTCACACTCTAACAGCATAGCAAAGCAGTTGTTAAGATTCATACACTGGGAAATAGCACATGGAAAGAAAGAAAGAAAGTTGCTATTTCTTTTAGATTAGATTGTGTGAAAGCAGGATTAAATCCTGACTATGGATTTTTTTTCTGCATTTTAACAGGTGATTTGACTTCACCTTCCTTTATGTGCTGTTTCCCGGTGTTTGAATCTTAACAAGTGCTGCACCCTGCCCCTGCGCTGGCAGTTGCCCTGCAGCACCTGGTCCGGAGCCAGAGGAGTCTGGACAATGGAGGGAGGGTGTGGAGTGCTGCACTGGTACATCGCTGGGCTACGTCAGGCTCCCTGGTCTCCCTGTTGCCACACACAGTATGGAGGGTGGTGTGGTCACTCATTTTCTGTAGTAAAGGAGTGGCCGGAAGAGGGGGGCACCTCTGCTGTGGTGCACTGTGGGCCAGGTATCCACAATGCACCACTCCTAGGGCGACCTAGCAGCTGCCAGTGTGGACATGCTAAGTCTCCTGGCATTTTAAGTGTGGATGTGCTAAGCCGGCTTAATGAAGTCTACTTTAAGCAGACTTTATTAAGCCGGCTTAACCAAGCCCTGTAGTGTAGACGTACCCACTGTCAGCACACAGTGGTAAATGTGTCATGGACAGCCAGGGAGAAGGCTGGATTTGGCTTGGGGTGGGGTGTCCTATAGGGTCTTGATGGGCCATCAAGTGTGTCACGACCTGCAAAAGGTTGAGAAGCACTGGTGTGAAGTATAATTTTGAGCCACCTGCATAGTGCTACAGGTAATATTTTAAAGATCCATGGGTGTAACTGTGTGCATGCAACTCATGGGTCATGTGCATTTACTCTACTTTTGCATGCTTTGAATTCTAGCTTCCCTGCATGCACACCAGCCTGGGGGGTGGGGGTGGGGGGGAGTGTTTGTTCACACACAGTTATAAAATTGGGTCAGAATGACTTTAGCTTGCCTTATGCTTTTGTAGATAGCACTCTCTAGGAGGAGGAAATATTTATAGTTTCATTGTCTATGAGGCAGAGGGTTTTTGTTTTGTGCTTTGGAATCAGAGATAATTATCTCACTGAAGACTATGGCTACTCCACCCAGCTGATTGTTTTGACTTATGCGGAGCTGGGTCTCTAATCCCTCCCCTAGCAAAACACTTTTCTTCTTGGAAACCTCACAGACTGTTTGCACCTGAAGTCCAGTGATCTTTGTTTGACACTGATCCATTTTTTGCTAAATCAAAGGAATTAACTTTACTTTGTTTTTATTTTAATATTAAATTAGTTCCCTTTTTTCCTTCCTTTTCTCAGCAGATCAGGAACATATTAGTTTGATGAAATTTGATTTAAAAAAATGTCCAGAAAGAGCCTAGACTATGGAGTGCTGCCGGAGTATGAGAAGAGCCAAATCAAACGGAGTCTGGAACTGGGAACAGTTATGACAGTGTTCAGTCTCAAGAAGTTTACTCCAGAAAGGAGGACCATCCAAGTCATAATGGAAACCAGGCAGGTGGCATGGAGCAAGACAGCTGACAAGATTGAAGGTTTCTGTGAGTATTGCATAAGCATGCCAGAATTTGGAGTTTATTACTGATAAATGTTGTCGACAAAAGTCTCTTATAAATCATCATTTGGGAGTTTAATTATGCTCTTGGGTGAAAAGAAACAAACTCTACAAGTTTCATTTTTGGTTTTTCATTCTTGGTTTACTATAATATAAACCAGATATCTCCTAAAATTCATTTGTTAGGCAGCTAGCCCTGCTGAAGGCTAACTTATTGCTACTGTGAGGGTTTTTCTTCCTAGAGGCCTTTTATTAAAGGCTAAAGATTCAGATCCTGGTCTTTGCAGTCTTACTGATGCATGAGCAAGGGCTAACTTGCACAATTAGAAGTTGTAGGATCAGACTGTTAGTAAATACAAAACCCTCCAAATACAACCAAATGTAAAATATTCTGTGAAGATGCTTAATTAATACTCAAGGTCTTTGGTTGTGAGTCTGTTTTTCAGAGTTCAGTTAGGATGAACTGGGGAGATTGGGTGGGAAGGCCCAATTGCAGACTTTGTAATTGTTTTTGCCTATAACTCATTAATGCTTTTAATAAATAAATGTTTGCGGGTTATTATTTTATACTAAGGTTAGTATCATAGGTTATTTTCAAGTGTGAGTTGTTTCATTATGAGAAGGTGGAAAACTTGCGGGTATCAATGGCAAACAGGAATCATCCATTCATTTGTATGTTTTGCAGTCTCATTGTAAGAGTACAGAGGTTGGAAATGCAACCCTATCTTAAAGTTTATGACAGTGGTTCTCAGCCTTTTCAAGAACATGGAACACTTCAATGAGACAAACAGTTCGATGGCACACCCACTTTTTTTTTCCCAGCCGAATTGATTGCTCATAAATGTCACATTTACTTTGCTTATGGTCTTACTAGGCTGGTTTGCAACACAGTATAAATAACAAGCTAAAGAAGGATCAAATGCATTCATGTTTCAAATCCACTGGAAAAAAAATATGTGTCATCTCAAATTTGCCCTTTGGCCGCCTGCATTTGGAATTTTGACATTTTAGAATCGAAAGATGGATACCTCGCTTTTAGTTTGATGATGAATTTTCATGAATTTAATGAGTCATAATTTTGGTTGGATAGATTATTGTTTCAAATGAAACAATTTTTGTTCTACATTGATTTTCGACACATTTGTACAAAATTTCACAGCACACTTGGACAGTTCTTACAGAACACTAGTGTGCTATGGCACAGCGGTTGAAAACTACTGGTTTACTAGGTGTACAGAGGTGTGTTTCCTTTCTTTGAAAGCTTTACTGCCATACTGTGTGTTTTTTGTTTTTGTTTTTTAAATCATTTCTTTATACATGGATTTCAGTCTTTACAATAAAATTGAATCACAATTAAAAAATACAAATCAGAAAACAAAAATAACTAAAAAAAAAAAAAAAAAAAAGAAGCTATCCAGCAAAAAACTACATAGGGATCAGAAGGGAAAAGACAAAAAAATGATAGAAAGGTAGGGCTGGAAGGGGCCTTGAGAATTCAGGTTGGGCACCTGAGCTGAGGCAGGACTAAATACACCTAGATCGTCCTAGGCATGTTTATGGGTAACTAGTTCTTATTAACCTTCTTTGGAAACCTATTCCAGAACTTAACTACTCTTTATAATTAAAAACAAGGAGGCCTGTGGCAATTTTAAAGACTAACAGATTTCTTTATTACATGAGCTTTCACAGGAGAAAATCCCACCTTGTCAGACTAACATAGCTACCTGTTTGGAACTTATAATTAGCAAGTTTTCCTAAATACCTTATTAGATCTCTCTTGCTGGAGATTAAGCCCATTACTTCTTGTTTCCCTTCAGTGGACATGGAGAATAACTGATCCTTTCTATAAGAGCCTTTAGAACAGTGGTTTTCGAATTCAGGGTCAGGACCCAGTACTGGGTGGTGCACCCTTAGGTACTGGGTTGCGGAGCTCCCTGCTGCCACCACCAAAAGACTGGAATGCATTGTTCAAAGATGTAATTGTTGGGTTGCAGGCATAAATGACTTTTTTTTCAACTGGGTCCTGAGAAAAAAAGTTTGAAGATGACTGCCTTAGAATATTTGAAGGGTTATCAGGTTCCTTCTCAAGTCTTCTTTTCCTAAGAGTAAACATGCCCCACTTCTAAAATCTTTCCCCATAGGTCAGGTTTTGTAAACTTTATCATTTTTGTTGCTCATCTCTGGACTCTCCCATCTGTCCATGTTTTTCCTAACATGTGGTGCCCATAATTGGACCAAGTACTCCAGTTGAAGCCTCATCAGTACAAAGTACAACAGGACAATGACCTTCCAAGGATGCTCTTGATAATACACCTCTGGATGATTTTAGTCTTTTTTGCAACCACATCACATTGTTGATTTTTATTTGACTGAGGATTCTCTGTACTTCTCAGATCCTTCTGAGCTGTGCTGCCACCTGGCTAGTTATGTCCATTTTGTAGCTGTGCTTTTGATTTTTCTTTTTGAAGTGAAGTACTTGTCTTTATTGAATTTCATCTTATTTCAGACCAATTTATTAATTCGTCAAGGTTGTTCTGAATTCTGATCCTGTCTGCCAAAGTTATAGCAACCACTCCTAAGTTAGTGTCATCTACAGATCCTTTATCCAAGTCATTAATGGATCCAGGCCTGATCTCCTGTGGGACTCCACTAAATTCATCTTCCCAACCATTGGTAACTACTCTTCGAATGAGGTCTTTCAACCTGTTACCCACCCATTTTATAGTAGTTCCATCTAGGTCATGTTTTCCTAGTTTGTTTATGAGAGTGTTATATGGGATTGTGTCAAAAGCCTTACTAAAATTAAGCTACAGCATGTCTACTGCTTCTTCTCATTCACTGTACCAGTAACTCTATCCAAGAAGGAAATTGTGTTGGTTTGGTCCACATTGTTCAATTCCATGCTGGCTTTTCCTTATGACCTTGTTGTCCTCTGGGTGCTTATAAATCGATTGATTAATTTGTTCTGCTGTCTTTCCACATAATTAAGTTAGACTGCCTGCCCTGTAGTGCCACAGGCCCTGCTTGTTTTCCTTTTTAAAGATACGTACTAATTTAGTCCTCTGGGGCTTCACTCGTTTTCCATGAGCTCTCAAAGACCTCCTGGAAACCATTGCAGTTGTAGTCCTTTTTTGTATAACAGCTTGTCTTGAACAGTGCTTCATTTCCAGCCCAATGCAAGCAGTTGTTCCTGGACAAAAACCTTTGGTTCCAGAAGTGATCTGTGAAAGTCTAGTGAGCTGGGCCTTACAGTTGGGAGCAAATGGGGCTATCCAGTCTCCTTTTTCATAGTCTGCAACTCCACTGTAGATTCTATCATCCTGTTTTAAACTTAAAAACTCTTGTCTGCCAGCTTGCCTGGACAAGCATTTCACAGAGAGGGTATCAATGACTTAAACGTAACTGTGTACAAAGGAGATTTAGTTTTTGTTTGACAAAAATAGTCCTGTGCAAAACCTTACTCTTTTTCTTTGACTCAGAGTTACAGATTATTCATATTCTCTTGGAAGGAAGTGCTGTGTCAATGAAAGATGGTCCGGATTTACAGATTAAGTAAACCAAGTAAATTATTGAACTTCAGCAGAGCTACACTGATTCAGAGTAGCTGAGAATCTGACTTTACATATCTGGCCTATCCTTTACCCCAGTGGAAATGAAACTGCTCCTTCAAATGTCTGTCAGACTAAGAACACTTATTTAGGGCTGGACCCAGCTTGAATAAGGGATCTCATGTTGCACTCTTGTTCCTTCTTCTCCTTGCTATAGGCGGAGGAAGAGGAAGTGATGTGCACTGGCTCCTCTGGCACAATTTACTTCCCACTCTGCCTATCTGCACTTAGGTTGTTAAGTGCCTTGTTGACAGAAGATGCAGATGTGTTTGTTATCAATCCCTTTTCGGACCTAATCTAGTGTTAGTGCTGGGGCATCTGAGGTGAACCTAAGGAAATCTAGATTGGGCAAGAGGATTAAAGTAGATTTTACTATGTGTGGTAGAAATGCTAAAGCCTTTATCAAATGCACTGTGGCTGGCATGTGCAGTTTCCCAGCTCTGCTGAAATTGAGATCTGAGATGGGCTGCTTGCTTTCCTTTGTGACTGCATTCTCTGTTGCAGAGGTGTAAGAGAGTTAGCTTCTGGTTGCAAGGTGAAAGGTTGCTAATAGGGAAATAAGACTCTCCATGTCATAGGCTGCTTGGCTGATTTTATGTCCTTTTAATGGTTCTGGGTTACTCTGTTCTTTTTCTCTCCACCCCAAGATTTCTTTATTGCAGAATAACTTTTATAGACGTCTTGCTAACCATGCTGTGTGAAAAATCACATGTAGCCTGTTGTGCAGTTTAAATGCCTGGCAGAGTGAAGAAAATAATGTACTTTTGTGAGAGAGATTTTTGCAGCAGGTGCTGGGCACAGAGGATTTCTTGAACTTATTATAATTAACAACAACAAGATGTGCATCCATATGTGGCAATGCAAAGTGTCATGCAAATATCTATCTGTGTGAAACAGATCTGAGCTCTCTCTAGCTGTATTGACCTGTTGCTAACTGGTTGTTTTTTAGCCATTTGTGATTGTTCTGAGTAGAGACTCTGTGTGTGTGTGTGGGGGGGGGGGGGGAGCACTGAGCTCCCCAAGATACATAAAGGTGAGATAAGCTTTTCTGCAGAAATCTGCAAAATTATGGGCTTGCTTCCCTAACCTTCAGTCGTTACATCAGTCCTCGACAAACCTATGTTTCTGGTTGTCATGCTGACAAGTTTTAGTAGTTGGTTTCCTAGCTCTATTACAGACACATAGTGGAAGCGTGCTCTCTGGTGACCAAAAGTAAAACTGCTGGTGCCCAGCTGTGAGCCAGTTTTGTCCACCTATGCATTACATACTGTTTCTTGTAGTGCCTCACATACTCCTTCTGACACCTTAGAAACTGTAATACATAGAAGGTATTCTAGCAGGGTGAAGGTGCTGGTAATAGGCTACCAAACTTCTAAGTCGCTAGTTCAAAACTGTCCTGCATCAGTAGTAACCAAAAGCCATTTAACCTCAAACAGCTGACACTTTGCCCTTAAACTTTTTCCCGTTGTGCTTAGATACTCTACTTGTACTATGTGGGATCACCCACTATTCAGAAGCTGTCTTGTTGCTGCTTTAAGTATAAATTATGATTGTGTAGTCATTTTGATGCAAGAGCACTGAACTGATAACCAGGAGGCTTGGGTTGTGTATCTTGTTCTGCCTTGGGGACTCTCAGCATATTACTTAACCACTTCGTGCCTCAGTTTCTCCATCTGTAAAAAAAAAAGATGATAATGCTGTTATAAAGCATTTTGAGAGTAAGAAGCAAGAAAAGGGATGGAATTTTGGCTGTATGTGACAGCATGTGAGAAGATGCAAAGAAAGATTTTTGTGACAAAGCTGCAACTTTCCATTGGAGGTTTTACTGGAAGTGCTCATAGACCGTGAGATCTGACATGAACTTGGGTGGTAATGTGGTCTTTGGGATAAGAAAGCTGATCTCAGCATAAAGTCTAGATCCTTTAATTACTGTAGCAAAGCTGAAACAATGGTTGCTGTGTGGTCCAGTTCAGAGTGGAGGGCTTGAAGTGACTGCCATTGGGTACATTAGTTTATTTCTGTACTTTGTAGCAATAGTTTCTGTTTTGCTTGTCCCATCTTAAGGATGCATCTGCAAGGTTCTAATTCATGCAGACTTTGGTTAGCAATGCCTTGTTCATTATGTGGTTTCCTTACACTTTTACTGTGCATTTGTAGTGCTGAACTGGCCTTTAATTTAAGAGCGAGGATGTGTCTGGCTACCTTTGGACTGTATGAAAGATTGGAAGTCTTTTCCCACAGACTTTGCTAGTGCAAGTATGTTTGCTGCTCCAGCATCTTACATTGCTGTAAAAAGAGAACAGCCAGAGAGAACAGCAGGCACTTATTGTTGGTTTTCTTTATCCAAAGCCTGGATTTCCTATAATAATTATAATGTTTTCACCTAAGCCTCTCTGATCATATTACAATCCCTTACCTCCAGCTATTATGATGTCCTTTTTACGGGTGAGTAAACTGAGACCCACAGTAGTTAAGACTTGCTTGGTAATATGCAGCAAACAACTAACAAAATCAGAACATCAGCAGACCAATCTATAACAGCCATTTCAGCCCTTAAAACTGTGTAAGCTGCTTCATGGAAAGCCTTTGAGGGAAAGTTTGTGGTGGCTAGGTTCTGTTGGAGTCAGAGGAAGATTTGCAATTTTCTGCACACTTTTCTCTGACTTCCTATTGCTTTACTTCCAAATGGATGATTCACAGGCACAGCCATGAGAACTTACACTCAGATGAGTTAATACTGTTTCCATTCAACTGTGAGAAAGTGTGTGTGCATGCACGCACACAAAGGTTTTAAAAGAAGCTTCTTACTGAAAGTAATAGGGTATATTCTTTTGGCATTTTTTTGGAACGGCTTGGCCATTTTGAGAATGCTCCAATTCTCTGTAAAATGACTTCTGCAATCTTTTTTTTAAGAAAAAGGAAGCTGACCTAGATTTTCAGTATTTTTGATTGCTTACCATATTGTGGTAAAATCAAGTTAACTTTCAAATATGTGGGAATGTTTACAAATCTGGGACAGATCATACCTGATGGTCAGGCAGTAGAGGAAAACTTGGGGAAGTTCCTCTGCTAGCTCTTGGCAATAAATACCAGTAGTTTGGCATTATCATGCTATGGGATAAAAAAATTGATTAAAGGAAAACAACAGCAGGTCTATTTCTTCAAAATAAACCTATTTAAAATTTAAATTTGAAATTGACAATGTATGCTAAGGCCAAAACGTATTATAATCTATTAAAATAGTTTAAATTAATTAAAAAATATTAAGCTAAGTGGAAAAAAAAAAGCACTGAGCTGGTAGAAGTCACTAGCTAAGCACCTGGTTCAGGCTAAACTAGCGTTTGGTAGCAACAGCCTTTTCTGCAGGTGCAGAGAGAATATTTTCTTCAGCTTATTCAACTAGTTCAATTCAGTGATTAGTTCATTCAAAGATGGGAAACAGCTGTTAATTGGAATATTAGGAAAGCTTGTGTTCCATTTCCAGTCTATGAATAAAAACTAGATGTGAAAGGATGAGAGTTTCTAATTTTAAAATCTTAAAGTACATAGTGACCAGAAACAACCTGTTCAATTCATTAACTACAGGAAATACCTCCTTTGTTTAATAAATCCACAGTATGTTTTGATAAACTTTTTTTCTGATGTATCCAGCACACTTAAGGGAGTTTTGTTTAATAATAAAATGCTGTTTTTGTGTATTTTAAATTAAATTTGTATTTCCATCCAAACAGAGCTTGTTTCAAATGACAAATAAAAAAGAAATAAGAAAGCAATCAATCACCACTTTTTGCTATAATAAAAAATGTAAAAATTAAGAGTATGAAGATAGGCTGTATAATTACTTAAGTAAACAGGTATAGATATAGTGTGTAGACGCACCACGTTTGCTGTAAAGTCTCTGCTTCATTGGAGATCAACATGTTTTAAAGGTTATTAGCCTTTCTTAGAAAAACAACTAAAACTTATAAATGTAAAATATGATTAAAACTGATAAATTAAATCCAAGTTTCCTGAATCAGTGATTTAAAGCGCTTTGATTTAAATCAGTCCACCCGGATCCAAACCCATAAAGCTTTTGTTTAGAAGTTGGCTCGTCAGGAGTCCTAGACGCTAATGAAAGAATGGTCTGTATGTTGCACAGTTTTCATTTTTTGAGAACTTTGAACGCTTATTGGTTTGGTTTAGGAATAGATGGCAGGGACTGAGCTAATAGGAAGGGTTGTTACAATAGTCAAAGAAAGGGTTCATCAGATACAGACAAGAAAACAGGGTAGAGTGAGATGAAGTTTAAAAGAAGAGGTGACAGGACTTGGTGAGGGTCTGGTTGTGGTGGGAAAAGTGGGCAGAAATACCTGATGTGCACATTGTGAGCATGGGCTTTAGTAAGGACCACAGAATTGACATTGATGGAGGGGAGAGATTTTTGGAAGGAAGATGGGAAATTCAGTTTTTAGTTAATACGGCTGGATGCGGGATATGCAGAAAGAAATGGTTGGCCCTGCATGGGCTCACAGAGCGTAAAAGTAGAGTTTGAGAATCTGCGGGTTAAAGATAGGTATTATATCTGGAAAAATGGACTACAGGGCTAGGTTGGAGAGACAGAAGAGAAGGGAGACAAAGGACAGAGAGAGGCAGGGAGCGTGGGAGGAGAGGAGTATGTGTAGATGAGATCTTCTCATTTGTTGTAATAATTGTTCTCTGTAAACTTCAGTCACAATATGGCTGCTAGTCCCATATCCAGCTCACCAGCTCCTTATTAGTTTGCAGATAATGTAGGGCTTTTTTTCCATTTTGCAAATCTAAGCTTTTCATGAGCTTTCTGTGGTCTGCAGGAGAGCTGGACTGGTAGTGAAGCTCATGAATGTCATGTGGAGTGCCGTCTCCAACTCTTCTTCTTCTTTTTCATAATCATTCATTTTATTAGAACTGTAGTAGCTGTTAGGGGCTTGAGTCGGAGACCCGTTGGGCTAAGCACTTTACAAATGCATACTAGAAAGATGTTCCTGTCTCAAGGAGCTTATAACTGAAGTATAAGATGTGAGACAACAGGTAGATAAAACAAACGGAGGTGGGAAAGCAAGACACCAATGGAATAGTTATGAAGTAGTATAGTCTGTGGTCATAGCATGTTAGTTGTCAGACCATTGTCTTTAATTTTTTATAGGCCTCTGATCAGGGGGAGGGAGTTTCAAGAACAAGAAAGCGCCTTTGCTAATGTGCTTTATTTTTCCCCGCAATTGTTGTCTGTCTTAGAAGATGAAATACTTGTGTTTCTGAGTCGCAGACATGGACACCGAGAGGTCCAGCACACATAACGGGTTAACAGTTTTTAAACACTGGAATGCAAACTATCTGAGTTAAGACTTATAATTCTGACAGTGTGCCTCAGAGTAGAGCACAATAACCATTTCCTCTTTCTTCAGCCTAGTGCAGGGGTCGGCAACCCGAAAGATAAGAAAAGCCATTTAAAAAAATTCTTCTAATAACCAAGTGTTTTGAGAGCCACAATGGACGGTGAGGGGAGCCTGGAACCAGGAGCAGCCCCCCGCAGGGTCCCCCTGTAGCAAGCAGGGAGCCCAGAGTCTGCTGGGGGCCACCGCAGGGTCCCCTGGTTTCAGGGGGAGCCCAGTGCCAGGCGTGGGCCACCCACCAGGTCCCCCAGTGGTGTGGGGAGCAGAGGCAGGCACAGGTTGCTTGCAGGGTTCCCTGGTGAGGGGCCTGGAGCTACAAGGGGACAACCAAAGAGTTGCACGCAGCTCTGGAGCCGCAGGTTGCAGACCTGTGGTCTAGCATTACCTTGGTGCAGACTAAAGGTGGTGCTTGTTGCTGTCTGCTACTTCTGTCATTTCTAGTGAAAAGATGTGAAAAGTGCCTTCCTGTCAATATTTAATTTTAGTCTCAATTAAAAGACGTATTGTTTAGCATAACTTCGCTTTGCCTTGGTTTGCTCATTTGTAAAATGAACATAATTTTAGCATGCTAGCTAAAAAATTCAGTTGGTCTGTGGAAGACTCCTTCCAGTTAGTTTTCCTCTTTCCAGTGGTGATATGTGTGTCTTTGTAACATGTGGCGTTCGTTTTCTGATTGCAGTCACCTTTCTTGCATGTGCAAGTACCAAACATTTGGGGAAGCGTTATTGCCCAGCAGGTAGAGAAATGCACTAGGATGCATCTGCTGCAGTCTGTTCCTGGCTCTGTCACTCAGTGACTTTGACAGGTGATGTCCTCTTCCTGTGCCTCAATTTCTTTATTGTAAGATGCAAAGGATGATATTGACCTCTTTTGCAGAACGCTTTGAGACCTAATGATGAAATGCTTTATAAAAGGTCTGGCTGGGTACTATTATTTGTGCTTGTAAGCTGGGTGGTTAAACTCCCGGGTGTCCACTCTACGACCAAGAACCGTCTGGGTTTTCTGAGAGTACAGACATGGGTTTACAGACTGGTTTATGGAAAATGTGAGATTAAGAGTTTGTTTCAGCCACACAACAACCTTGCAATATGGAAATAGGCACTAATCTGTCCAGGTGGGTTCAGGAGCTTTGAGGTTCCTCCAGCCTGAGAAAGGGAAATCGACTGAATTTCTCGTTACTGCACCTCCTCTCCAATTCTCCCCACACAACTTCCTTTTTGGAGAATAGGTGGGAGTTTTATGTTCTGTTACTGTATTTTCAGAGGATGAATTAAGGCAGAGAAAAAACCTGGCAAGTCAGTGGCTGAGACAGAAATAGAATCAGGGAGTCCTATTTTGCAGTTTCTGGCCCTGCTCATGAGATTGCACTGCATCTGTTCTCATCCTCAAATTAGATTACACCGTACTGTGGGAAACTCGGTGAAACTTGTCTCTTGAAGTGTTTCACTCCTTTAAGAGGATACTGGATTATGATGGTTTGTCAGTGTCGCGCTACAGAGAAGCATTGCAGCTAGTGTGCGATTGTCTAGAGGTGGCAGCCTTCAGTGTTTGACAAGAGGCATTTATGACATAGATGATGATAGTCATATTTCTGTTGCCAAAGATCATGCCACTCTGCTTAGCAAGGGAGGTACTTCTTCTAAAGCATGTCTCTTGAACTTTGCGCTGTTGCCCAAAGTGTGTCTCTGAAAATGTAAACTGTTCATTTTAGTTTGAGAATCTTCGTTAATGGCCTTCTAATAGACAACAATTCAGTTTTGCACAATTTGCCAACCTTCAGATGGGAGGGCAACATTTTTTAAAACTGTGTTAAAAAACATTTTAAAAACTTTTAAAAAACCTGTGCATGCTATTTTCAAAGTGATGTGGGTGCTTCTGTCACATTGAAAATCATTGAGATTTTGCCTCTTCAGCATGTGAGTTGCTTTTGAAAATTTTACTCAAGATCACCTTGCTGAAGGGAACTTGCTGTGTTTGTGGAAATCTCTTATCTCTTTCCCTTTCACAGAATTATTTTAAAAACCAAAAATGAGAATTTATGCCACCTACCCTTAATGGAAAAAGTAGTGAATATTTTGCATTTTTTTCGTCTTGAGAAGGGAAGGGTTTTAGACGATATGAATGCTTCAGTTGGCTGAATTTTAGAGTTGATGGTCAGTTTCTAAGAGAAACTTTTATTTGCTTGGTCTTCAGAGCCTTGTCACTCTTTCTTTTATCTGTTTGAATTTCCTTGGTTAGCACTGTGTGCATGCATGTGAATTTTACCACGTTGATCTCTTTAAAATTGCATTCCGTCACTTCCTTTCTCTCATATATTCTGGATGGCAACTATTGGTTTAACATTAGTCCACCTTAAAAAGTGAATTCACTTTTTAATCTGTATGAAGTCCCTTTTCAAAGGGACATTAAAATTCACCCCCCCCTTCTTTTCCCCAAAATTGATCTATTTTGGTTCTTCCCCGGGGGACTTTTATGTGCTTTGGTGTAAGTGTGTGTGTGTGTTGTTTCTTCAGCTGGATATTCAGAGCTTGGTTTTTGTGGTAAAATGAACATGTGTAGCTTTTAACTGCTCTGTGATCGTTTCTCCCCTTCAGCAGTTCATGCGTTCTGTGTTTAATGCTAACTTACAAAGGCCAGACTTCCTGTTACGGCCAGTCAGTGAAACAGGGACAGAGTTAAATGAACTTCATAGCACTTCTGCACCATAAATGTGCCAGGTGTCCACAGCTCCCATTGATTTCAGTCAATATTTTGTTCTCCAATGCCCAGGATTCAATTTCCTATATATATATATATATATATATATAATATGTATATAATATGTATATATAATATGTATATAATATGTATATATAATTATTATTATTATTTTATTTTGTTTCAGTGCTTGGGGTTTAAACCTCCACTTTCTTTTTTTCCTTAATATGTAAATATTACAAAATGGGAGAGAAGCCTTTATATAATGACAGTGACTTGGCTGCATAAGTTTGAACTCGAGTCTATTCACATTTATTGCTGACTTATCTAAAAAATTCCAAACTTGTGAGAAGTGGAAAAAGTTCAGTAAAATTTTGCTGATCTTCCTAGTAAGAAATTTAAAATGTAGTTACAGTCAGTAAGAAAGTACTTGTCCCTACGTCACATGACAACTCCTTTGGGGCCTGTATTTGTTAAACTGTGTTTAAGCTATATGCCCTAGTACCAGCCAGTCACATGGCTAAATTACCTGTTGTTTCTTTGTAACTTTAGCCCTGTGTTTTCTTCATTGAATCGTCTCACATCTGTAGCCTTTGTAACTGTATTTCAGATAGTTTTGTGGGGGTTATAAATAATCATTTGCCAGTCCAGAGCATAATATCTCTCATTAAAGTTTGCTAGATGTTTTCTGTTTTGCACATACACCAAATTGCGAGAGATTTTTGAGGGTTGTACTGTCCGTAAGCAGCCAGGCCACCTTATTTGCTGATGAAAAACATTGCTTTGTGCTCACAGCCCCACAGCATGTTCATGTTTTGAATAAAACAACAGGTGTATAGTGGTGTTGGCACACCTTGTGAGGGGCCATTTGACAGCTAAATCCTGGATTATGTGGAACTGAGAATGGAGCTATTGTTAACCACAGCAAGGTGCATTTGCAAAAGGAAATGAAAAAGGCTTTTTTCATGTGGTGGGGGCTCATTTGCACACTTTCCTACACTGCCGATTTCTGTGTGTCTTTCAGGTCAGATCAGGTCAGGTTTCTGCCCCTCCAAAGAAGCAGCGCTCTCATTTTCTAGTTCAAAGGGCTGATTTCTGAAATCTGTTTCCCAATTGCATAAAAGAAGTTTTGGCTACGGGAAAAGGCACCCTCCATTTCTGGAGAAGAATAAAGATTTCTTGGATCAAAAGTTAAGGGCTAAAGGATGATGAACTTCAGCCCTGCTTCAGTGGGAGCTCTAGGACAGTGGTTCTCAACCCTTTTCAGGTAGCAACACATTTGGCAGTAGGATGTGACCCTGCAGGACACACCAGCCCACCTCCCCCAGAATGAATCCAGCCATCTCTCCGGCTCTCCGGGGCACACTTACTCCTGTGTGGCGGCACAGTAATGTGTCCGGGAACAGTGGTTGAGAGCTGCTGCTCTAGAAGGCATTGGGCATATAACCCATGCAACGCTTCTCTTACAATCCTGTTTACCTGCGTCCTAGTGCATAGAAACTAAGACTTACCTGAGGCCACGCAACTGGAATTTAATTGTTCCTGGCTGTCAGCCGCATGCCCAATTCACGGCTGAAGTAGCATGGCACCTGCAGGTGGTTTGGGATGCAGTCTGGACAAGTAGCCACTTGTATGAGTTGTCAAAATCAGTAACATCACTGGCTAGTCTCCCAGAGAAGTCCTTTAATTCCCAAAGAAAGAGCCACCTGGTAGAATGGATAAAATGTAAACTCAAAGCCTGACGTTCTGAAATAGGTTTAGTGGTTTCCGCCTGTCCAAACTGGCATGAGATTTACTAGAATAAGTGAGGATTTTCTCTTTCTCGCGCTGCTGGGTTTCAATCTGTTGCTTTATGTAGTTTGTTTTATGGTTATACATTTCCTTGGGATATGTGCTGGTTGTCATGTTCCGAGTACTCTTTTATGAGCCAACAGGGTAGCTGAAACAGAGGATCTAGCCAATGATTTTCACCATTACAGTACCCAAGAGAGTACGCTTTTCCCCTAGTGCATTTCCCGCATTCACAATATAGGCCTTATGGGAAAGCCTAGTTTTAATCATCATTCATCATAGAAAATTTAAAAAAGAAAAATATATCTTTATATAAAATTTAGCAAAGTGGTTAAAAAACAGCCCTCTATAGCAGGGGTCTCAAACTCAAATGACCACAAGGGCTACATGAGGACTAGCATGTTAGCCTGAGGGCTGCACCGCTGAAACCTGTACATTCAACAATATTGCAAATATCGGTAATGATAGTGTCGTTGCGGGCCTCAGGAAATAGCTTTAGGGGCCACGTGTGGCCGGTGGGCCACATATTTGAGGCCCCTGCTCTATTGAATGGTTATTCTCTTCTATTCTAGAGTTTGTTTATGATTGTTTTAGTAGAAACCTACTGATTTCAGCTCTGTTAAGTTCCATAGAATTGTTTTCTATGAAGAATAAAGTATGATAATTCTAAGAATGGAAAAGATGTAGGATTTGAATTCTTGATAGGGAAGTTGACCTATATCCCACTCATGCTTTCTGTTCTGTCTCCCCCACAACCTCCTCCTCTCATGGTTGAGCTTAAGTTCAGATTTGTAAAGGTATTTAGGTGTTGCTGTGCTCACTTAGGGCCTAAATCCCGTTTGAAAATGAGATGTAAATCCCTAAGGCTGTTAGGTGTTGCAATGTTGAGCAGAATGATGGCTAATTAACTTTGAAATATCTGGTTGTACCCATTCTGCTACCTATTCTACTAGGGCAGTAAGTTTATTATCTGATTTGTCCTATAAGTGAATTGTAAAGCGCATCTGGCTAGATTCTGAGGTGTAGCGTGGCTCTTCTTGTTTACACCCAAAACTTGTTCCACTTTAACAATATTTGTTGTAGTTAAAGCTGCATGACCCCCACTATCAGGGAGCAGCACAAAAGTGCTTTTAACCAGGAGCTGACATAGTTTTTCGGATCAGGTTCTCAAATGAATACCAGCAGAAATGGTTTGGCAGTGGGATATCGGATGCCATCTTTATCTAACTCGTTTGCTAGGATGGAGCTGGGAGGCAGTTCTTGGCACTTTTTTTCACTTTTTTCCCCTTACCTTTTTTGCACTGTTGTACTGTTTGCAAAGGGAGAGGGTAGGATCCTGGAGGGAAAGAGCTGGGAGGGGATGGGTTACACTGTTTTTGATTTTTCAGGTTTTTGTTTTACTTGGTAGCGTGGGGGAAAGGATGAGAGTTGGGAGGGGGGAGATTTTGCACTGTTTTCTTTTCCCCCTCAGAATTTTATTTTTTAAACTCGAGTAGTGCAGAGGAAGGGTGGGAGTTGAGAGCGGGGAGCTAGATGCCGGTTAGGCCGTGGCCCTGGAGTGAGGAGCTGCTGCGCTCCAGCCGGGACCCTGCTGGAGGGGGGTGCCCTGGGTCAGCCTGGCTTGGCCACCCAGCCAGGTGCGTGTGTCCTCAGCTGTCCTCGCCCATGCACAGTCCGTGCCTTGAGGGAAGAGAGAACAGGGGCTGGGTGTGCAGAGCCAGGGCTGGGCTTCTCAGCTTGGGGGGCAGACAGAAATGGAGGTCTCCTCAGCTGCCCCCCACAGCTGGGGGAGGGGACCATGCCTCCCCCTACCCCGACTTGGTCTGTGAGGCTCACTGGGCGCAGCAGAGGGACAAACCGCTTCTTGGAGTGAAAAGGAGAGAAGCTAGCTGAGCAGAACAAACCAGTCATTTTACTAGGAAGGGGGAGCCATCCATGCACCCAGTTCCCTGGGGGGGGGAGACACAAATCCAGCTCACTTTAAACAGGCAGCAAAGCAATTTATCTGGGGACCGTCTGTGCAGAAAAAGATAGGATCAATCACCATCCTTTCTCGCATCCTGCACAGAAATGAAGGTGTGCAACAGCCATGGTGCCTCTGTTGTCCAAAGCTGGTACAGTAACTTTACGGGTTTCTGATGAGGAGCAGGCTAGAGCCATAGTGAATTCTGGGGCTTGTAGTCACTACAGCACCGGCTGGGGATACCAGCTGCAATACTCTTCCCTTGCAAGGGCACTGTAGCTCCCAGGAGGGAAAGGTAGGGAGAGGGAAAGGGAGGGAGAGGAGTGGGGCAGCGCTGTGGACTCTTCTGGTGGGAGGCGTTGGGGCCTCTGCCTGGCTGCAGCAGCTGACTTTCACTGCTCTCCGGGATGCTGAGCAGGTATACACACCTGCACCTTTGTGAAAAGTTTGCAGTTTGCTTCTTAAATGTTAGCCATGCATGCATACCTGCGTACCGCTTATGTTAACCCTGCTTATAACTAGCAGAGCTTATTTCGGTAAGGAAAAGGGAATGAGCGATACCAGTATAGGGCATCTTTATTATCTGTATAACTATATTCATCTTGGGGGTAGTACCAGTTTTTTAAAAAAAATCATATTCCTAACCAAAAGCTGTTTCTCTCTCACACGGGCCCACCAGCTCCCAAGAGGGAGAGAGCATGAATGAGGAATTCCAGTTATAGTGCAGGGAAAGGAAGAGTGCGTGTGTTCTGTAACAAGGAGACGATGTTAAGCAAGCGTGTTTCTTTGTGTGTCAGAGATCAGTGTGGGGTAATAGTCACTCAAAATTAGCCATTAGGGTTGGGAAATCTTTGTTTTTATCTCTCTGGGTTTTGTGTATGGTGATCAGTAGAGTGAGTCAAGTCAAAGTTCCCCAGAGCCAGTGGTTCATAGAGCTGGCACAGTTAAGACCTGTTGGTTTCATAGCCTGCAGTAAACACGGGAGCGACATGGCTAGTCTCATCTCCAACTGCCTTTGATTGCTCTGACTCTGAGTATCAGGTACTCATTTTGCAGTTGGGTGAACTGAAGTTGGCCTTTCGCTGTGAGATCAAGCAAGACTTGAACCCACAACCTTCAAGACTGGTGGTGCGGAGTGGTGGCTGAGTGTGAAGGAGCTGGAGTAGAGTTACAGCAAATCTGATACTGTTTCCATGCTGTTTTATACTGGAAATTAACATTTGATCTCTGTATTCTGATGTGTCTTTGTCAAACTCCCTTTGAAATGCTTGCAGTGTAACACCAACCATGTCAACATGTCAGCAGCTTATGGTAGCTGCCCAAAATAGATCTGTGCCTAAGTAAGAATTTCAGAGCGACCGAACAGTCAGTGGGAGCTCTTCATTAATCAACACTTCTGAAATTCAGGCTACATATTTCAATACCTAAATATAGATTTAGGGGTCTAATTTAGGGCACCCACATTTGAAAATTTTGGAAGGGGATTTTCCCCAAACTGTTTTTACTAGGAGTCGTATGGCACTTTAAGACTAACAAATTTATTGTTAGTCTTAAAGTGCCACATGACTCCTTGTTCTTTTTGCTGGACTAGACTAACATGGCTATCCCTTTGGAAATTGCTCTTACTACGAGTCTGTGCATGGGTCTTGGAGAAAGAGTGGCCACTTTATCTTGCAGGTAACGATACGGTGGAAATAAAGCTCATTAGGACAAGGACTGTCTCTTTGCTCCATGTTTGTACAGTACCTAGCAAAACGGTCAGTGATTGCAGCTTTTAGATACGACCTCAGTCCAAAATAATAGTATTCTTTCCCATCCTCTGTGCCTTCTCCTTTGTCCCCAGTAATTTCATCTCTGGGATAAACAGCAGCAAATGGAGCAGTAAGTTTGGCCTGGAATAACAGCTCCCAGTAAGAAATTCCCAGGTATATAAGTATTTGACCCTTGAGGCCAGTGTTTCCCAGCCAGTGTGCCATGGCACACAAGTGTGCATTTAGGTCTGAGCAGGTGTGCCATAAAATTTTCGAAAAACCACTCAAAGAGCTCTGGATTCGCTCATTGGCTCATGAATATTCATGTGTTCATTTGGAAACTATATGGTGGTGTGCCTCAAATTAATTAAAGGCAACAAGGTGTGCCACGGCAGAGAAAATTTTGGGAACCACTGCTCTAGGCTTTGCTGATCAACTGCCTCCATCAGCCCAATCCAAACCATATCACTTAGAAATGACTCGTCCAACAGAGCTTTTGAAGAAAGCGGTCAATGCCTCCCTCTTTATTCTACAGTAACTCTTTTACTACATTTTACATGTTGTGAGCTAGTAACAACAACGTGCTCTTTGAAAACACATAGTCTGTACCACTGAAGTGTAAAAACACAGACAGAAACCCCCAGTCAATTTCCTCTGACATATATGGTTTGATGAACACATTTCAAGAGCAGTTGTGCAACTTTTTTTTTTTTGGTCACTCCTCATCCTGTAACCAGCAACTCTTGACCTGTCAGAAATAGGAAGAGCCATGTGTGCTTCTGGCCATTCTACAGGCAGAAGGAAACCACTTCCTCAGTTTTCTAATAAATATCTTATCGTAAGAATGCACATATTCTATTTCAGTGCTGTCTCTCAAATGCTGTGCAGGCCCATGCTGGAGAGCCTGATAAGCAGAGAACTGGCTTTTTGTTCTTATTTCGTCATTCTTTGAAATGTATGTATCGCTGCTCTGTGTGAAGGAACAGATCACTCAGCAGTGCTAAAGGTTCTTTTAAGAGCTAGAGACTTGTTTGGATCTGAGCAGAGGAAGCTGCATAAATATCTTAATAGTTACATTGAGATTTAGGCAAAGTAAGTTCGGAAACATAAGTATAAGTTGTAGATTTTCCTGCCAAGACTGCTCAAATTCTGCAGACCAGAAAAAGTTTGTTGGTTTACTGGTGCTGATAAAATAACTGGTCGTAATGGAGTGTTGTACTTTCTGAACACCCCCGAACAGTTTGCCAGTCAAAAAGGGAACTTTGCTGTCAAAGTAAATGACACTTGCAAAAGTGCATGGACAAGTCTTCTTGTCAAGCGCATAGATTTTATACATAACTTTGGTTAGTGGTGAAAGTGTGTCATGGGCGCACAAATATTTTCACTGCAAAAAAGTAAACCTCTTTTCCCACTTGCCACTGCCCCAGCCTTTGTAGCAAAAACACATTTAGGTATCACCATACTATCAAATCCTAGACTTCAGAATCATAGACATGAATATTATAGCGCATATATGTTAATATGTTACTGCTAATAATCATTATTATGACATATTTGTCTTCCATATTGGTCTCTGCTGGAATTATGTAAGCACAATTTTATATTGACACATGTTGTGTTGTTTTCTTTTCAGTGGATCTGATGGAAATAAAGGAGATTCGCCCTGGGAAAAATGCAAAGGATTTTGAACGTGGGAAGGCAACACAGAATAAAGAACATTGCTTCACTATTTTGTATGGTACCCAGTTTGTTCTGAACACCTTAAGTTTAGCAGGTACTTCTTTTCCTTTTTTCTTCTCCTTTAAGCCTTAAACAATAAACTATCCAAACTAGGTATCTGTAGCACTGACAGAGCAGTAATGCAAACCTTTAGGCTGTTTTTCTTTTTCCCTGGCCTGCCTAACACACACCAAACATTAAAATGGGAGGTAGGGGGAGAGCTTTTAGCTTTTCTGCTCTTAATGCCCTTCAGTTATGGCATTTGTAACTTTTGCTTTAAGATAACCAGTTAGGTGAGATTCTTTTTTCCTTGTGTTCTTTAAAATGATTATTTTCATGGCCTATTCTAGCGGGTCGTTTTAGGTGTCTGGATTGTTACAAGCAGTCTTGTCCCCTCCTTGACACCAGCTCTGTATGTTTTTAGGAGGATGAAATGCCTCTTACGTACTGTCAGGTACTGATCTGTAAGTGAGGCATAAGCACCAAATACATAGTAAATCCCTATGGCTATATCTTCGTCTAAAATCTTAGTTTGGATTTGCTTAGTCTGAACTAAGTGGTTTGAAAAGTTAGTTTGGACTAAGCATGTTTTTTAGTTTGAACTAAAAGTTAGTTTGAACTAAAAAGACGCAGCTAGTTTGAACTAAAAAAAGCGCTTAGTTTGAACTAACCGCTAGTATGAACTTATTTATTTCGAACTAGCATGTCTCCATTGGGCTAGTTTGAACTAAAAATGCAAATTAATTTGCACTAAGCAGTTAGTTTGGACTAAGCTTTGCATTCACTCATATATAGCAGTGTAGAGCTCTTCTGTTAAATAGCTCAGGTGAGGCTTTTTAAACTCAAGAGACCTGAGTGAAATCCTGGCCCCATTAAAGTCAATCGAAGTTTTGCTGTTGGTTTTTCTGGGGCTGATGTTTTACTTGTGGGTCACTGAAACCTGCCTGCCATCACAAGCAAAAGTGAATTTAGGATCTGTAGCCTGTTTCTTAGTGACCACATGAGGAAAAAACTACCAGACAACTGGCAGTGTTGATTTAATTAGGCCATGGCCACACTACAAAATGAACCAATGTGTGTAGGCTGGGGTGGACAAAATTGGCTCACAGCTAGGCACCAGCAATTTTACTTTTGGTCACCAGAGGGTGCTCCTCCATTATACTTCTGCAGTGGAGCTAGGCAAAAAACTACTAAAACGGGTCACCATGGCAACCAGAAACATTGAGGCCTGATGTGGGCATATGGTTCCTGCAGTAATTACATCACTTGTGTGTGTCCTCACCAGGAGAGCTTGTATTGCTTATACTGTCAGGGGCTCCTGAATGCCCGTAACAGTTGGTGTAAGCAGCATAGTGTCTACATTGACCTTGACTCTATGCTGCTTGTGGAGGTGGAGTTAAGTGAGTGTAGCAGGCAATTACAGTGGTGGGAGTGAAATTTATGTGTAGCATCTCCATAAATAGGTTGATGCAAACCAGGCATATGTTGATCTAGCTCGTGGTGTAGACCAGACCCTAGGAGAGGCTAGAGACTGGAGTAAGATGCAAATTGCATGCTCAAGTGCAGTGTTAGAGCTGTGCATGTCTATAGGAAGACAAAGGGACGTTCAGGCCTGTTCTTGGGTGTGAAAAGGGCATCCCGGCCCACACTGCTGCCCCCTCCTACCCCAACGGCTGTGCCGCTCTCGGCCCTGCTGCCTTCAGCAGCTAGCGGGGTGGGGTGAGAGCACGGAGCCTAACCTCTGGGCCAGCCCACTTCCCCCCCGCCCCAGGCGTCCAGCCCAGGAGGCATGGTGGGGAAACAGAGACTGGCTCTGGGGCGCCCTGTCCCCGGAGGCAGAGGCGAAGCGGCCAGCACAGGGGAGGGGAGGGAGCATGGGGCCCGACTTCTGGGTCTGTCTGTCCAACACCCCCACCCCAGCGTCGGGAGTTGGGGTCCCCACAAGCTGATTGGCTATGGGCCCTGCTCCGCTACGGATGGCCCTGGGGACATTAATGTATTTGAAAGGCGAGGGATTGAAAATTAAAACAAGGAAATACTTTTGTGCACAACACACTATTGTGCTGTGAATCTTTTTAACACAAGCCATCTTTGAAGACAAAAGCTTAGAAAGGTAGAAAATGGATATTTTTATGGAAAATGGGATAATCAAATTACATTTTAAAAAGACTGGGGGGGAAAAAAAGAATCCAAACTGGAGTTTGGGATGTGATATAAATCCTCATACTTCAGGGCATAAGACAGTTGCTAACCACCAAAGATTAGGAAGAAACTTTCATTTAAGAAGGGGATAACTGACTGCTGAAGGGGCATTTGACTCTTCCTTGGTACTGGAATACATGGACCGCTGGTTTCATGTCATAGGGAAATTCTCTGGTGCTGTGCTTGATCAAGCCACTGCTGTCAGTTTCGTGAGCATTAAATTTGCTTGCAAAGTTGTAATAAAAATTGAAGTAATGTTTAAGAAGTTCCTAGTGGAGTAGAGAAGTGACCAGTGCATTGTAAGCATTGTAATCCTAACAACCATAGAGATTTTTTTTAAAATGTGGAAGTGATGTGCTCTCTGGCAGAGGTACTCTCCCAGGCGTATAAGCAAACCCTCTCTTTATGCTCATGAAATAATTCAGTTAATTGCACTGAGGACAGGTATATTCCAAGGAGATTTTTGTACATGAAGCGGCATGAACAATTTTGCTGAAAATTAATGGCTGCTAGTGGAAAATTTGGCCCCACATTCCAGATTTTAATTTACAATAAGCCCATAATATTTTGAATCGTGCAGCATGTCCTTAAATATAATTTTGTACAGAGCAGTGTTGGGCTGTTTGTTTCCTTTGCTCCCCCCCTCAAAATCTAGCCTCTGCGAGTACTTTGAGAACAGTCAGTACCAGGAGGTCTGTTGTCATAACACTCACTGTCAGAACAACATGACTGGTATTTTCAATATCAGGAAAATTCTTTTCTTTGTTAAAGCCCTTTTACTTGTTTTCTGTGAACAATGCAAAGTAACTATTACTTATGGGGGATGGCAGCTTTCCTTATGGGCAGAATTGCTTTGGCATTGTTAGACTGGCAGTGGGTGGTATCTGTCCTTTCCAGAAAAGTAACCAATTGAAAACTATTCCTACTGGGATTTGAAGCTGGACTCTGACTTCAGTTTTGGAGAATACAGCATTGTTTGAAGTATATTTTTAAAAATAATCTGCATTTTTTGAGAGGCTGTTTTTTTTAAAAAGGATGTTGCAGAAACTGCTCAAGTTAGCAACACTAACTAGAAATAATTCTGCTGGAGGACAGTTTTTGTGGGAGGAAGCTTTGACGAATCTCTGAATTGGAATGTTATAATGCAGGGCTATCCAAATTGCACCCTACTGAGGGCTGCAAAGGCTGCATCTAATCTGTAGTAGCATGAAAGGAAAATTGCAGCCCACCTGCACCTTTAGTAATGCAAATCGGTGTCCCATAGGGACTGTAGCTCCCAGGATGCACTCCATGAGCTTGATCTGACTAGTAGGTGCTCAGGTGAAGTTGGATCACTTCCAAAGTTGGCCTTTGGGTCTCATGATGTCAGCCCCACAGCCTCTTCTGGTTTACGGGTACTAGAAATGTAAAGACAAAGTCATTTTGGAACAAATAAAATTTCAAGCAATTTTCCTGCTTGAAAATAGACTTGAGAATGTAAAGCAATTAATAGGGATGAAAGAAACATGCACCTAAACTCTAGTTCTGCAGCAGGAGCCTGAGGGAACTTAGACTCTTTCCCCAAATACACCTTCTGTGCTAGATAAATGAGTGAAGTTGACACTCCTCTAAGTCTGTAGTCTGGCATAGACTGTGCATAGTGACAGGAGTGTTGTTGTCCTGGAAAAAGACCCGGGGCCTGGGCTTAGGTCCGTCCCCTAGCCCCGAACTGGAGTCGGGGCCCTGGGCTGGCCAGGGCCGGGGCAACAACAGGTAGATGCTGCTATGGCCAGCCCAGCTCCGGCTACCCACCCAGGGATGGGGCTGGGAGAGGCAGGGAGCACGCCAGTCACTTGGGGCACTGGCTCCAGACCTCGGGGCACATGCCCCCTGTGCCAGGTGCCAGCGATACCCCTGCATAATGATATGATTATTGCAGGCAGGATGACGGATTGCTTTGTAGGATATTCAGAAATATTAAGGGTTAGGGCTAGAGCTTGGCATGTTGGGATCTATAGCATCCACAGGCCACACGTTCATTTTATAGCAGAGGGCGGCTATAGCGTCCTCCATCTTGGAAACAGAAGGTAAAAAGCAAAAAGTCTACTGCATCACAGTCAGTCTGGTTGTACGTTTGCAGAATTTCTGCTGCCCCTTTGAAGCTTCCTTGTTTTGGTGAGCAAACTTTTCAAAGGCGATGTCTTTTGATAGGTTTAGCAGTTGTCCTTTTAAGATAAGAAAGAGCATAGATTTTTTCCTCAAAATGTGAATTGGCAGCATAAGACTCTGCAGTCAGAGAATCAAAAGGAGAGGGTAACTTTCCCATGTCATACAGTAGAGCTTTTCTAAACATCGCAGGTTGTCTGTTTTGCATTAATGTTCTCACACCAGCTTAATCTTTGCAGCTGATTCCAAAGATGATGCTGATAAATGGCTGTGTGGCTTGAATATCTTGCATCAAGAGGTTATGAAGGCTTCTACCCCTGCAATCACAGAAAGGTACGTGGAATTTTTTCTCCTTTTGGTTATGAGAAACACATACAACAACTTGACATTCTTTGCAACTGGACAGTGGAAAAACTGGATAAAACAAGTGGTGCTTGGCAGTTACCTTAAGAACAACTACTCTAGAGACAACAGGCTTTACTAGATAGTTTTCTGTTGGGTTATGGCTGCTTACACTGTGTGTTTGTTATATCAGCTTACCTGATTCCAGATTTGGGTGCCAAAGAAAACCTTTAAGATGCTCATGGGAATGTCTGGTCCATGTGTGTTTTGGTCTCTCAGAGGGTTCAAGAGACCCAGAGTTTCTCAGGATCTCCCACCTAGAAACTTTCCTCCACTTAGTCCTTTGCAGAGTCCTCTTCTCAACAGGCCCTAAGCCCCCTCCAGAGTCGATCCATTCACCTTTAGTTCAGGGTAGTGAAAAGTCATGGCCTACTACCCTGTCTTTCTTCATCTCTTGTTTGTCTAAATTGCAGCTTGGGTATTGATGCTCTACCTAAGTTCAGTTTCAACTGGGAAAAAGTATTCTGCGCTTTCTGTCAAACTTTTGCATGGCATTGATCTATGGTCTTGTGCAATTGCTGTGCACCATTCTAGAGGTGGCTGCATTTCAGCAGAGAAAAAGTGATTCCTGTGTAGGCAGCATGCATGAGGGGTTTTTTTTTTTTTAATGAAATGCTATGATTATTCTTTAGGATGAAAGATGTCTGTGTAAACAGATCTTCACTGTCAGTATTGCCAGTATCAATAAAGGGATGCTGGCCCTAAAATTGAGATCTGTCAGATTTATATTGTTTAACATAAGGCTGGTAAAAGATTACAACAGCTCAAAGAGACAAATGCATTTTCTTTTTATTTTATGCATTTGACACTGATATTGTGATATTGAATAGGCTTTGTTCGTCCTTAATTCTTATATCTTTTCTCTTTTTTTTTCTTTTTTAAGTTGGCTGAGAAAGCAGATCTACTCTGTTGATCAGACTAGAAGGAACAGGTATGAAACTCACCCTTTTCAGGTTTTGCTTAGTTTTCACTCTCCGTTTTTCTACATTTAAGTATTGGAGTGGAATTTAAAGTGACAAACAGCTCTTTGCGTAAGAAAGATGTGACCTAGGTGAACATGTGAAAGTCCAGGACACTGCACCTGCTCTTTTGTTAGGAATTTGAGTTGTGTTTTGTTATGGGGGTATCAAGCAGATGAAATTCCCTGTTCCTTGTATGAAGTGTAACAGAAGAAAAAGACCAACACAATATTATTTTGCTTTTAGCTCTTTCTCCATGGCTAGAATTAGCAAGGGTGTAGTTTTAGATGGGGAGAGGAAGGAGATGCTTTCCTTCTCTTGATGTCCAGCTTTCAGTTCCCCACTCCTAGAAGCACCTAGCTGCTTCGTTTGTAGAGGCCGTTGCCCCTTTGCTGATCAGGTGGGACCAGAAGCTGGGACTCCACTTTGCTGCCCAGACTATACTTGCAGCATTACCTGAGAGCGCAAAGAAAGTGAGGTAGGGTACAGAGGGAATTGGCCTACCGGCAGCAGGCACAACAGCCCTTCCTTTCCACAGTGAGTCAGGGCCTGGAGGGGGGAACATAACTGGGTGAGGGAGTGGGGGATCCTTGTTGGGTGAGGTTGAAACATGGAGAGTCCGTGGGGACAGAAAGACCATTAGAGGGGGGAGAACCGTGGGGTAGGTTGGGCAAAGTGAACAAAAGACAGTCCTTGGAAACCGAGGTTGGAGGAAATCGGTGGTCTTCGTACCGAATTTTTGCAGTCTCTGGCACTGTTCCAGAGGGTTTGCCTTTATCTCTTGCAAGGACTTGCTTTGCTAGATTAACGTGGTGAGACTGGCCTGGTTGTTTGCGATTGTCACTATTATGTGTCAGGGGAGACTTAGGTTTAGGAGTTACCTCAGGGTTGAGGCTTCTCAAGTGAGGAAGCCGTAGCATGTTGAGGTGGCATATTTGGGTTCCTGTGGTAACTGGGAACTGCTCACTGCAGGCTTGTGTACAAAATGGTATCGATTTTAGTCTTCAAAACCTCCCTTTAGTGGTCAGTGAGAGCAGCTCCAATGTGCTGTGTAACCTGTTGCTGTGTGGAGGATGCTTTCTTGCAATTTGCCTGTGAATCTCTCATTGGAGTTGATGTAAGTATGATGCAAGTATAAGGAAAGGTTTTAGTGCCGTTCAGCTACCCCTCTTTTCTCAGCAGCATTAATGTTTATACTTCTAGTTCAGTGCACAGAATAACATTCATTTCCTCTCATTTAGCTTTTCCCTAAGAGTAAAATAAAACATGTTCTCATTGTGTAAATGAAAACATGTTATTGTAGGAAACACCATTCTGTAAGCAGTCTGTGGAGCTGGGCAGATGACTGCACTACAAACTGAGGGTTGTAAAGGTATAAACAGAACTGGGTTCCTAAGCACAGGGGCTCAGAGAGATTTTAGATATCAGAGGCTGACTCATGTACACTGGAGGGGAAATACTAAGTGCCAGCTATATATTCTTTACTGGATGCCAGTTCATGTCATAACACTTGGCACCTGTTCTGGTGTTGATTTTTGTTTCGATAAAAGCACCACAACAGTGGAGACTCAGGAAACAAAGCAAACCAGAAGGCAGAGGAGTGTCAACGAATGCAGTGTCTAATTCAGGTTATGGTAGTTTCCATGGTTTTTTTTTAGCACTAAAATGTAACTTGAAGTGAGATGACTGTGTTTTAATTTTACTCAGAAATGATTCCCACCTTTGGAAAACTCCAGGAATCAGATGAATGCATTGGTTATTATTATTATTATTATATAATTCCTAGTGAGTTAATTATAAAGCTGACACCTCCAAGCTAGCTCTGCACTGAAGCTTTGCTGGCATATATGTATTTCAAGCGTTGGTTTGGGGCCTTCTCTTATGCATCCAGAAAGAGTTGTT
This sequence comes from Podocnemis expansa, assembly GCA_007922195.1. Classification (NCBI taxonomy): domain Eukaryota; kingdom Metazoa; phylum Chordata; order Testudines; family Podocnemididae; genus Podocnemis; species Podocnemis expansa. The sequence continues at coordinate 14,416,983 of ML682028.1, forward strand.
GGCAGGAGCATGCTCATCGCATTGGGTGTGTAAAGAGAGAAGTGCATGTTGTTAAAGGTCTGATGTCAGGACCCTCTGGCGTTCTCATCTTGGCTCTGACACTGACTCCCTCTTTGGCTCCGTTTCCATGTCTCCCAAATGGGGATGATGATACCTCACAGGGCAGTGATGCAGATGGATGTTTTTAAAACAGTTTGAAGAGCAAAAGGGTTTCTTACAAGTGTTTGCTGCTGCTGTTTTTGCTCTCAAGGGGCTATTTCTGGTCAGTGCTTGGAACAGCATTGGCAACTTAAAGGATCACACCAAAGGCCTACAACATGAGGCCCTCGTTCCTGTCCCTGCTCTGCCAGAGGCACCAATGTGACTATTTAGTCATCTACGCTGACCATAAACACACACAATTCCTATAAATACTCCTCTTTCTGTCTCCCTTGGACTGAGAATAATGAAGGCAGTGGGTGTTAGCAGGCTTGCCAAGGTGCCCTCCTGGCATGGGACTGCTTCACTGCGGCCAGGAGTCAGGCTGGGTTGGAGCTAGGGCTGTTCCTCTGTTCGCAGTAGGAGGCGTGGGAGGGCTGCTCCTCCACGCTGATCGGTGTGGAGATTGGGGCTGCTGCACCCATCTGGCTTGGACTTGAGGGATTAAATAACCTCACTAGGACTGACCCTTGTAATCTTTGGTGCCCCCTGAAGAGGGTTATGCCTCAGCCTGAGAAGCGCTGGTTTATTATGCCCAGTCTGTATAACATCGCTTCACATTCTGAGATGCAATTTGTAGAGTCCAAGGTGAATGTCATTTGGTAAGTTGTTGCAGTGTTAATTATCACTGCTGTTAGAAGTTTACGCTTTTTCTTGGCTGAGTTTGTCTCCATTCAGTTTCCAGCCATTGGGCCATTTGTTTCCATTCAGTTTCCAGCCAGTGTTGTATCTTGGCAGGCTAGACTGAAGAGCTGATTATCAAATACTTGTTCCCCACTGATAAACAGTGATCAAGTCATCCCTTAAACTTCTCTTTGTTAAGCTATAGATTGAGCTTCTTGAGTCTTTTGCTGTAAGGAGCGTTTTCTCATCCATTATTCATTCTCTTGGCTCTTCTCTAAACTCTCTCCCATTTATCCAGTTGTGGAGACTAGATCTGAACAATGGGTATGGATGATGCCATGTCTTCAAAGGAACCCCTTTCTGGAGTTATACACTTTGAGATTTTGCTTGAATAAGGACTACAGGAGAATGTCTAAGGGTAGTGTTACCAGTCATTTACCAATAAAGAAACACAAAAAAAACCAAACAAACAAACAAACACACAAAAAAACCCCAAAAACAAAAAAAACAAAAAAAAAACAAAAAAAAACCCCCACTAAAATTCTTAAATGAAAAGCAGTTGGAATTGTGGTGTGAAGTTATCAAATGTTGTTCGAGATTTTGCTTTTCTAAAAATATGTGTGCAAGTGTTTACTCATGCATAATTGCAGAAATGCCTGCTTTGCTCATGGAGGACAGCTGTGCGTACAAATAGAGCATGTGCCCATTGCTGGCTTGTTTGTGTGTGCACGAACAAGTGCAGGCTGAATTTTGTGGGCCCAGAACTGATATACTGATTTTTCTGATCTCAAAATTGGGCACTAGTTTAAGGACATTTAGAAATTTGACAACTGAGTTTTCAAACCTTTGTGGTAAAATCTAAATCCCCAACCTCATGCAGTTACTATAATTTTTTGTAATTTTAACTTTTACGTTTGCTATCTACATGTCTTTGAAAGGTATTTATTGTTTTGTAGCAGACTCAATATGATTCAGTGCAACTCCCAAAGAAGTCAGGAGAAGGCTTTCCATAGACTTCTGTAACCATTGGATTGGAACTACAAACAGTGAATGCTTTAAAAATGTATCAATAATTTAATTTTCATATTTGTGAAAATATATGCCGCTGGATAATTGTTGATTGTGTGGATACTAATAGGATGTGCTTTTTGCCCTCTTGTTTTTCAGTATCAGCCTTAGAGAACTGAAGACCATACTTCCCTTAGTAAACTTCAAAGTAGGCAGCATGAAATTCTTGAAGGATAAATTTGCGGTAATTATCCAAAACCCCTGACATCCAATATTTGGTGAAAATGTGTATTAATGCTTACATACAGCATTTTTGCCTATGACTTTTGCTTCTTCACATGTGAATTGATTTGATTTATATAGGTTAATATCAGAGTTTAGGTTTGAATGTGATGTGAAAGAGTTTTTAAATGATCTTTATTCCTGGTTTTGATGTTTCTGTATTGCCCAAAGTCAAAATCAGGCTGCTGGGCCTCTTGTCAGCAAATGGATAGCAAGATCTGGTCCCTGACTATTTTAAAGCTAGAATTTGCATTATGAATGAAGTGATGCTTTTCGTTTCTATTCAATGTGAATGACTGTTGTTAACTTTTGATGCCCCTTTGCATCCCTGCAGGAACATTAAAGAGCCCCTTATTTTTCCTGCTTTATACCTCACTATTCTCAAAGTCCCAAATTACGGTTACTGTTGCTCTTGCTAATGAGGACTGAATGAGGCAGTCTTCAGAGTCTGCCAGCTGTCGTCTTAATTGACTAGATAAAAGAGCACAACTGGCCAACTGCTTGCTGGTCCTCTGAGCCTGGCTAGGGGCCAGAAATGAGGGGCAGGAACAGTGTATTGCAAATCAAGAGTCTGTTGGCTCCATTAGCAGATTAATTATTTTCTTTAGAAATTAATTAACCATCATGTCAAAACAGTAAAAGTGTGGCAGTCGTCTATGCTTTGGAAGAATATAGTGCCTGAAAAGGGAATGTCATGTTTGTTGTTGTACAAATTTCATACTTTTTCCTCACAGGAAATAGGCGCTCCCAAGGAAGAACTTAGTTTCGAACAATTTCACGTGTTCTACAAGAAAATAATGTTTGAACAACAAAAATCGGTAAGCTCATTCATTGATAGACCATCTACATGCCGTCATCCTGCTTGGTTTGATTAAAAGGTGGATGCTGATCTCTCCCCACTGTCACCGCCATAGAAAAATGCTCACTTACAGTATTGCGTTTGATGTGGCTGTGACAGCCAGTGCCAATAAATGTATTCAAAAGATACATAGATAAGACACATTTGTTGCTTCTTGTGTGTCAGAAGGTGAAAACACTCACAGATGTAATGGGACTTTGTCATGTGAGTCTTTCTGTCTGGATTGTAGGATGTTCTTAGGTCCTGTGCAATTAAGTGAAAAGGGATTTCATTTTGCATGATTTAATGTTATCCCATGTACCAAATGACACTCTTTAAATTATGTTAACACCATGTCATGCTCCCAAATAATGAAAGACCACTGGCCAAGAATGGGCATACTGCATTACTTGTTCCCGGGGATGTGTAAATGGAGTTATGCTAATGATTTATTTGGTTAACTGTTTGATCGCTATTTGCGAGTGTTCATTCCATCCAGATTTCTGAAGTGAGTGGGAGCTGGGTGTGTTCAGTATTCTTGAAGTTGAAGGCACTTATTTAGGTGCCTCATTTTAAGCATCCATGTAAGAAAATGTGGGCATAAATATCTGAATACTAGGGTTTGCATCCTGTTAATTGTGCCTGCCAATATGCTTAAGCTCAGGCTTTCTGTCCTTAGTTATACACCAGCATGGTGTGTCAGTAATTCCCTTTTTTAGTTTTACCTTGATTATGCTTAATCAGTGGTGTAGATCTGAATGATGTTATTAAAGGAACTACATGCTGAAAGTAATTTTAGAAATAATTAGAGAGATTTTTCTCCTACAAAAGCTCATGTGATAAATAAGTTTGTTAGGCTTTAAAAGTGCCACAGGACTCCTTGCATGTTATACTTCAAGTAAGATGATTTATTTAGCTAACCTTGTAGAAGTCTTTTTTTTTGTGACACTTCACTTAATCATCTTAAACAGAAGTTACTTAAAGTAGCACAGTGTAGTGCAGTTATCTGATTTCCTAGTTATCTGATTGTTCACACCCTGGGTGCATCATTTCTTGGAGACCCCTTAACAACCATTTAAAGCTAAATTTCTTAAACTCTGGACTCTGCTGGTCTCACCTAGTGGCCAGACAGTTTAGATTTTGTACATGGGTGAATAAATATAATTCAAGATGGGTGTTTCCAGTTTTTTCTAGACTATCTAACAGGAAATTTGGCTGCTTGGGTTTATTATGTGCATTAGCAAAACTAAGTCTAGCTGTGAATTGTGTACTTTTACATGGTGGCCTGAAGTGTAATCGAGACACATGACACTGCAGACTCTTATCTTTCATTTTACCTTGTTAACATAACTTGTATAACACACAAGCAGACATTTCTGTCCCTGCTAAGAGTTACAGATATTTCTGATGACTGTCTCTCTCTTTTTTCCCCCCCCCTTAAGATTCTTGATGAATTCAAAAAAGATTCTTCTGTGTTCATTCTTGGGTGAGATTTCCTGTTACTATAATTTTGTGCATGTGTGGTGGTTATGGTGCTGTGTGGCTTTGCATAATCAACTATTTCATGGAATCTCAAAGTCTATTTGTATTTTAAGTAGTCTCTGTTATGATATGTCCATTAATGATCAGAGGGTGGCATTGCTTGTTGTTATGCTACTTGTGAAGGTGAATGACAATTTTTCATTTACCCTTTTGTATGAATTTTAGCATGTCACATTTTTAAGACACTCTTCCTAAAATTCTGACTTCGGTGGAAGATTTTCCGGTTAAGGACAAAGTGAAAGTGCTTTGTAAAGGACAAAAGTGCTTTCTGTGTCTTTTGATGGAGAAGTTTAATTTTTCAACTGAAGAAGTGTGTGGTGCAGAGCAGGGCAGATTCTAGTCCCAGACAAGTAATGTCATTGCATCTCACTCTTCTGTCTATAAAATGAGTATATTATTTTCTTAGGGGAGTTGAAGATCAACTGTATGGTATGTTGAAGGGAGGTGCTACATAGGGGTCTCAAACTCAAATCACCACAAGGGCCGCATGAGGACTAGTACGTTAGCCCAAGAGCCGCACCACTGAAACCTTTTCATACAACAATATTACAAATATTGGTAATGATAGTGTCGTTGCGGGCAGCAGGGAATAACTTCTGGGGCCACGTGTTTGAGACCCCTGTGCTACAGCATAAAAGTGACAACAGCAATAACACTGTTACACTTTTCTGAGTGAAATTAGGCTGTCTTAACTTTGAATATTACATTTACAATTGTTTAAAACTTTTGAGAATTTCCTTTTGAAATTATTATTAATAGGGCCCAATTCTTTAGCTCTACTGAGTAGAATTTATTGAACTCACTGGGACTGCAGTCATGGCATTTTGATTCTTCATGTGAGATCATCCAATAAATACCTGGGAAAAATGGCTTCTTATTATGGCTATGCAAATAATTTACAATAATATTTCTATAGAGCCATATTTAAACTGCATGATATCACTGTGGGGCAGGAAGTCAGTGTTGTTCCAACTTTACAAATGAGTAAACAGGGAGAGGTTAAATAAGTAGTTGAACAGGGTCATATTGTAAGTCAGGGAAGAGAGTCCAGAAACACATTTAAAGGCTTCTGATGCAGACATTAGCCAGCTCCTTCGGGGGCCTGATCAAAAGCCTATGAAAGATATGGTAAAGATCACTCCCCCCATCAGTGTACCTAGGATGAAGTTGTAAATCTATGTTCTAATTTATTTAGTTCTCTTCCATCGTCATAAACATTTCTTCTAAAACATTTCCCTTTCCTCTGGTTTAGAAATACTGACCGTCCAGATGCTTCAGCAGTTCATTTGCATGACTTCCAGAGATTTCTGCTACATGAGCAGCAGGTGAGAAGATTCTGAAACTAAAAAATCTTCCTTATTAAGGCTCACGGCATTGTATGTTTTTCAAAAATTCACGGTTTGACATAGAGGATCACTGATGTTTAACTGGCATTAAACCTTGTGGGCTAAATCTGAGCACCGGCTTGAATTCTTAAAGTGTGCTCTCTTCCTGAGCTACTATTCTTCAACTGTGCTAAGACCAAAAAGGTGTACAAATTGTTTTTTGGGCCTCTGATAAGCTGCTAAAAACCTGGTGGTGGTTAGTGATGGACAGCACATAAATATCAAGGATGACGTCCTGGCTTCAGTGTGGCTGGCACTATGTAAACAAGCAGGGTGAAATCATGGCCTTGATTTCATGTTTGTTCCAGTACGAATGTTTAGGTTGATGTGCCAACCCCATTGAAATCAAAGGCAGTTCTGCTATTGACTTGAAAAGGCCCAGAATTTCACTCGTGTTCTCTTTAAAGAAGATAGTCTGTACTTGCAGGCAGTACTTTGAGTTCAGTGATCTAGGGAGGAGCTCATCTTCTTCTGTCACAACTCTGATCTTGTTACACAGATAGCATGGCTTAGTTTGACTGATAAAGTAATGAACTAGTTAATTTAAAAAAGAAAAGAACTGTCAGGCCAAAGAGGCAAAGCGGTTCGCTTTTGAAACTGTCTACTGTATTGCAGTCTGTATATTCGAGTTCTTTGGAAAGTCTCTGGAGTCTTCTGTATGATTAAGTTTTATGATGGTCAACAGTCACTGCTGAAACTCCAGGGTTGCAAATTTGTTTGAACAGTTAAATCAAACACAGAAGTTCCTTGTTCTCATGCATTCCCTGTATGAGATTATCTAATACCTTTCCCCTACAAAACAATGTTGAAAGAACATGAAGCTCACAAAGTCATGGACTCAAAAGAGGTGACACCAGAATGAAGATCTCCACTATTTGAAGTAGTGCCTGGACTTCACCCATTATATAGAGTCCCTATCTGTGGCAGCCTTATCATTCAGCTAGAGGGCTTCTTTAATCCCTAAAGCATCAAATAGGCTTTTCGTCAGCTAGGAAAGACATTCTCTTTTGTTTTTAGATGATTGTTTATTATTTATATTTCTGTAATACCTACCAGCCAGGACCCTATTGTGCTAGACCTTGGACAAACACTTAACAAAAGGACATTAATGAATATCCCTTGGGAGAGGGGAAAAAACATGAGCCTAAATTACAGTAGAAAAATTCAATGAACTCTCAAACAGCTGGAGAGATCTGTCAAACCTCCAAGTTTGCTGGTTTCACCTGCTGATGAGAATTGGCATTTGATGTTAGACAATGTATTTTTAAATGCAGTAGTAATCTGAATCACAGATAGTCTTTCTTACTGGATGGGTTCATAAAACTGTGATCAGTTAACTGTAGCCAGTTAAGAATGGAAGTTTAGGAAATCACTTTTCTATTACAAAATATATTATTTTTTGTATTATAAAATATATAATTTCATTCATGAAGTTGTCTTATTTTTTCTGGTAATGTAGCAAAGCAACTTAAATGAAAACTTTCTTAATTTTGAAGGAGTCTTGGGCACAGGATCTCAGTAAAGTCCGAGAACGGATGACGAAGTTTATAGATGACACTATGAGAGAAACTGCTGAGCCCTTCCTCTTTGTAGATGAGGTGAGATAAAATACTTCCTTATAGTTCTCTTTATTTTTACCTTTCTCTCTTAATTCCTTGACATTTAGTTTGCTGGCCAAGACCGAATGTATCATGGGGCTGGCCCAACTCTATTAGGAGAAGGGTAGTTCCTGTAAATTCTGTTGTTACTGTTGTGTTCTTTTCTCTCTTTTGATCACATGCATTTAAAGCCATTCTCCATTTTTTATATTTTAGTTTCTCACTTACCTGTTCTCAAAAGAAAACAGTATTTGGGAAGATAAATATGATGCAGTAGATGTTCAGGATATGAATAACCCTTTGTCCCACTACTGGATTTCTTCCTCACACAACACGTAAGTTTCCAGAATCTTGGTCATCTCCTTCTGGTCAGACAGACCTGGTGTATGTTAAGGGAAGAAAATATTCATTTAAGTTATGGTGGGGTGCTCAAACTGGATCCATGAAAGCTTCTTGTGAAGTTACATCTGATAGGGCTCACTGATTTTTAAAAAATGCATTAGAATATTTTGAGGAGCACTGAGTTACAGTGTCAAAAAGCACATCCCTTTCCCTGTGCCCCTCCACCCAATCCTTCTGTGCAAAAAGCACAAAAAACTTTGTTGAAAGGGTGTAGGCCAGAGGCTGAGTTCAGACTGCTGCTTTGAGCTTCTTGTAACTCCTTGATGCCAGAGAACAGGTTTGAATGACTGAAGGTGCACAACTGAAATGATTTCATGCTATTGAGTGACTCACCAGCACCTACAGCCCTGTTCAGTTAGCCTCGTTGTGCCTGGGCATTACAATGCTTAAAGGATCAAATCTGACTGACTACATGTATTGGGACGTAAGCCTGAGAATGAGCTGCAGAATCTTCCCAAAAATCTCTGTGGCATGTGTTAGTGGTTATAGAGATAACTATGGTTAGTTGGTTATAGAGATAGTGATACTTTGAGTATCCCCTGTGCTGTTGGGCATGCACCTGTGAAGATAAACATCTAGAAAAGGGAGAGGATAGTATTTTGAACTTCCATGTTATCTGGAGTTACAAAAGAAGCATGTGGCAGTTCTGGGAATAGAACCCCGGTGTCCTGGCTTCCACGTTGCTTCGGAAACCAAGATAATATGTAATGTAACTTTAACTCGATTGGCTCATTTTGGCCTGGGGAAGACTGTGGTTCACCTTTACATCACCTGAAATGTAGCAGAACTGCAGCTCTTGCACTGGGCGAGGTGCGGCAACAACAGGCTGCTGGTAGGGGTGAGGACTTTATGCAGACCAGAGCTCACTGACAATTCACACTGCAGAAGAGTGTGGCTCTGGGACGAAGAAATATGTGGCTAGTAGGTTTTGAAACAACACACTTCCACTGGTCGGGAACTAGCCGTATATGGCCTTTGTATGCAAGACAAGGATTGTAGCAGTGAAAAGGGACTATAAGTGCTGCTATACGTCCCTAACTGATCCATGTGGAAGTGCCTCTGGTTTAGTATCTGCTTCAGAGGAGCCCACTTGTTTTGTAGCGAGTCAAAGATTCAACATTCAAAAGCTCCATCATAGAAAAAGATTAACATTTCAGAAGCTCTGCAACAGAATATATAGGACACATTTTAGAATTGTTGCCTTCCTTCTGATGGTCTCTTTTTACTGTTCAGATACCTCACAGGAGACCAGCTTCGAAGTGAATCTTCCACAGAAGCTTATATCAGGTGCCTTCGAATGGGATGTCGATGTATTGAACGTGAGTAACAAGCCTGTGGAGCGGTTTGTGATGGGAACACTTTTATTCTCCATCTTCGCATAGCTTCCTCTGATTGCTGGGCACAACAAAACAAAAGTCGCTATAGTGTTTTTAACACAAAATTATTCCTCTTTTTTTGTCAAATGACATGCTAATTCCTAGAACCAGCATTCTTCATAATGCCATTGTTTTCCTGCTCTCTTGCTCTTTTTTTCCTTTGAAGCACTAAAATTCAAGCAACTCTTTTAAGACCTATTTCAATGTATACACCAGAAAGGAAGTTACCAGAATTATCAAATTAATTGTTTAAACCTCAACATGCATGTTTCCAGTCCATCTATGATCAGTGCTCCCAGTGAATTGATTTAATTACATTGGTGCATATTTTCTTAAAGTAGACAAAGCCGCAATCCCTCTGGATTTTTATATTTTATTATCACTTACAAGATCTTTTTCGGTTCAACTAACTGCTTATAAAAATTAAGTTCTCCAGGCTCTGTTTTCCACAAAATGCAAGAAAAGGGCGTCTTCAATTCTGCTTTTGTGCATATGACAGTAGAGTTTGGGCAAAATCTCATGATGTTTTATCAATTGTCTGGCCAAGCACTACTCGCTAAAGAAGTGGAATTTTCTCCCATGAAATCTCATGCAATAAATAAATCTCTTAGTCTTTAAGTGCCGCAAGACTCCTTGCTTTTTTTGCTTTACTAGACTAGACTAACACGGCTGCCCCTTTGGAACTTGTTGCTGTTGCTACTTAAGCCTAATTACAGGAACCCCTACTCTGTAGTGGTTTACTTTGATAATTGAGAGTTTATCTTGAGTAAGGACTTTAGGATGGGGATCAAGAAGACTTCACTGGACAAATTTTCAAAATCTTTCTTGGAGTAGCATGCTTACTATTTATCAGTGGATCATTTTAATAGAGCGTAAAAGTACATATGACTCATTGTAAGAAACACTTGTGTGCTGGATGTCTTCTGTATATTGGAGTTATTTAAATGTCCTCTTGCTTCTTCCATTGTGTGCACTAGTGGATTGCTGGGATGGTCCTGATGGGAAGCCGATCATATATCATGGATGGACACGGACAACAAAAATCAAATTTGATGACGTGGTGCAGGCTATCAAGGATCATGCGTTTGTCAAATCTGAGTGGGTTTTCGTTAATTTATAAACCTGGCTTAGAGATTTTTAGAGCTTTTCTTGGGAGAAAAGGAACCTTTTGGGGTTTGGTTAATTGAAAAGGCCAAGATGCCTGTCTTTTCTTTGTGTGGGGCACGTTTTTTGGGGTGTGTTTGCAAATCTCCAGGAATTTGAGGTCTTAATCAATCCTGTTTTCAAGAAAAGTCCCACAAAATGTCAGGAAGTTGCTGGGACAGGCAGGAAATTCCCCATGGGGTGCCTCATCTCCCTCCCAGAGATGATGTAAAACTTTAATATCTGTGATTTGTGAAATAATACAAGTGGAGTTAGAGCCATAGTGAAAGGGACGCTCACCACCCCAAAATTACCGTTGTAGATGAGCTTGGACCTGGGGAGGTGAGAATGGTATTTGGTCCTGCCATGAGTGCAGGGGACTGGACTTGATGACTATTCATGCTCCCTTCCAGTTTCTATGATTCCCTTGGGCATGCTTCCTGCAGCGATAACGTGAGTTTGTAGCTGTGTCTCCACTCTCCTAGTCTGGCCTTTCATTAAAACATCTTTACTAGGAAAAGTGTTACCTGTTGTCAGAAAAGGGATATGAAGCAGATGGAGCTGTAGGCTCCTTTACTTCTCACCGTGCAAGGTAACTGGCTGGCTCTGGAGAGGAGCGCACATTACACCCTCTTGGGGACAGGGCAGTTTAGAAGACACACGAGGTGAAATACCTCTCAAAGCTGCCGTGGAAGCTGTTGCTATCTATACGAGTCTGAGCCTGTACTCAGTTGCCATAATCTGGCACAAAGTCGTAGTTATTTCAGTTGGAAACACTTCATGAAGTGGATGGGTTTTGGGGAGCTCAATGAAAAGGAAAAAGTATATGTTAATGTTCAGTTGTTCAAGTCTCTTTGCTGCATTTGGCTTGTTGAACTGCATGCCAAGGGAATTTTGGGGGGAGGAGCTGTGGGATCACATGCCTCCTCCCCTGCACTCCAGTTTGCTGCTTCACTTGTATTGAGCACGTTTGCGTGAACTAAGCATGCTCAGTAACGCTTGTGAGAAGCCAGCTGCTCTCACTCTACTTCCTCCTGCCCCAGCTGTTGGCAAGAAGGGGTCACCTCTGGCTGCTTGAGTATCCTCTCATTGATTAGACATTCAGAGAAGCATGTATGGTGTGCGCATCAGCATGGTGAACCCTCCTAGGAATGCACTAACACGTCCTCAGTCTGCTCACGTTTTTTGTTGATGCGATCTTGTGATTGCATCTTTGTGTCCAGTCCTCAGAACCAATTTGGATATTAGCCCTGGCTTTTTTCAGAAGTAGATATTGAGCGTTGCTTTTGCCTTTCTGTTCCCTTCACCCAAGGTTCCCAGTGATCCTGTCCATTGAAGAGCACTGCAGTGTGGAACAGCAGCGCCACATGGCCAAAGTATTCAAGGAGATGTTTGGGAACCATTTGCTAACAAAACCCATTGAAGTCAGTGCAGACCAGCTCCCGTCGCCAACCCAGCTGAAAGAAAAAATTATCATCAAGGTATGTTTCATTTACGAAGAGTCAACAGTGTGTTCTGGTAGTTAGACCTGGAGGCTGAGAGCCAGGACTCCTGGGTACTATTCCTGGCACAGCTTCTTAGTCGCTGTCTGGCTGTGGACAAGTCTTTTCAGATTCATGTCTCTGATTGTTTACTTAAATATTGATTTAACTGTAAAGCATTTGGAGCTCCTTTGGGAGGGAAGAGGGCATATACTGCACATGACTGTCATTTGGCAATATTGTATTGAGTTTTGTTAAAATACATACTAAATTGCTTGCTATTGGATTTCTTTGCAATTGCTGGCTCAAGTGCCAGAAGATTTATCTTTTCTAAAGGTCTCCCAGCAAACCTTTCAGCCTCTAAAATGTCACCATTAAATTTCATCAAGGTTCACTGCTACAGATGCTCATCCAGGACCTTCTGCACAGTAACGTTCCACTTTAAAATGTTAAAAGTGTGCGCTTGAATGGGAAATCTTATTAATGTTATTAATAACTGGCATTTATATGATTCCCTTTATTCTAAAGGATCCCAAAGCACTTTACAGACTGTTTCAAAAGATGTCATTTGTCATAAATTGCAAAAGCAAATAAAGAGTCAGACACACAAAAGAGTAAAGGGGTGATTTAATGTGTGAGGTTTCTTCAGTCCTGTTTTTCCCTTCAGACCACACTTTGCTGCACCTTTCTTCATTACACCAAAGACTTTGTTCTGTAAGTCATAGTAGGAATTACAAGTTGAAAGCCCTCTTCTGAAGGGTTACTTCCATGTGCTTTGCATGTATTTTCCATCAGCCAACACTTGGTCTTTCAAACAAAATAAAAAGCCTCAGGTATATGTTTGTGAAACAAGAATCCTCTTCCTCCCCTTTCTAGGAGTCCCCATGTGGTCCCTTTGCTCCCAGTAGGTGGGATTTTATAGTTACGGACCCACTAGCTGTGCTGTTCAGGTGCCCACACCACGCTTTGCTCCCTGACTCCATTCTTTTGATATCTACCCTTTGCTTCAGAGGGATGAAGCTCTTCTCTATGATATGTATGTGGCCTTGTACCCCTTGCATAGTAGAATTGTAACAGTGCTAAAGAGATATCCTATGGGGAGCAGACAGCAGGAAGTGGTCCCATCTGACTTGAAATAATCACTTCAGCATGTAATCTTTTCCTTCTTTTTGCCTTAATTTTTCTTCTTTTACTTGTGTTCTTTTTCTCTTCAGCTTGAGGCCTGAGAATTATTTCTCCTTTAGCTTCACAGAATCATAGAAGATAAGGGTTAGAAGAGACCTCAGAAGGTCATCTAGTCCAGTCTCCCTGCTCAAAGCAGGACCATCCTAGCTAAATCATCCCAGCCAGGGTTTTTTCAAGCTGGGCCTTAAAAACATCTGAGGATGGAGATTCCACCACTTCCTTAGATAACCCATTCTAGTGCTTCCCCTCCCGCCTAGGGAAAAAAGTTTTCCTAATGTCTTTCCTAGGCCTCCCCCACTTGCAACTAGGTCATTGCTCCTTTTTTGGTCATGTGTCACTGCAGAACAGCTTAGTCAGGTATTTGAAGCCTGGTATACAATCTTTCCTCACTCTTCTGTAGACTAAATAAAGCCACTTCCCTTAGTCTTTCCTCATAATAGTCATTTTTTTGCTCTCCACTGGGCTCTCTTCAATTTGTCCACACCCTTCCTGTAGTTGGGGCCCAAAACAGGACAGAATACTTCAAATGTAGCCCCACCAGTTTATTCTTCATTCCTTTGTTGCTGCATAGAAGTCATTTAACATTCTCTTTCATCTAATGAATTGTAGGCTCTTATCAGAGTAATTGCTTTTCTCTGTCTCCCTCATTTGGTGCTTGCTGTCAGGTAATTGGAGGAGCACTTGGCTTGTCTACACAGTGAGCTACTGCAGGGGTGTAAATCAGTGTCACACTAGCATGCTTCACAGTCATGGACATTACTTCAGTGTAGTGTAAGTCCTGTTGTGTGGTTCTTCTTATGTTGTATCAATGTCCAAAGTGTGAGAAGCTGGTGCACTGTATATTCACAATATGGCTAGCTGTGGACTAGTTCACCACACAGGCTAAATTTGTGGTCAGTGCAGAAAACTGTACGTAGTTTTTAAGTCTGCATTTAACCTCGTCTGTCAAAGTACCAACAAAACAAAAACAAAAACAAAAGAGGAGAGATGCTTCCTTCCGATTGCATTAGCAAGATGTGCCAAAATGATGTGACCAGACTTACGTGTGATTTTTCTTTTTTTTTAGCATAAAAAATTGGGACCAAAAGGAGACATAGATGTGAACCCAGAAGAGAAGAAAGAAGAGAAGAAGCAACAAGGAGAACTTTACATGTGGGACAGCATAGAACAGGTATGGTCTCCTGCAGTTCATTGCAAGGTTTGGTAATCTCTTTGGCCTCTGAAAAAAGTCAACAACAACAGGGAAAAATATTTGGTTCTAACTGACTTGATGTGAGCCTGGAAAAGCCACTGTGTAAGATGTTACATGGTCACGTTTCTGTTTAATATTATAACTTATTGGTGAGGGTTAGTAGATTTTTTTTTTCTCTCTCAAATTCCATGAGTTGAGCGTCTGTCTCACTCTAACACTTGTTCTGACACTTTCCTTGTGTTCTAGAGATGGACTCGGCACTATTGTGCTCTAGCGGATGAGAAGCTCTCGTTTGGGGATGATATAGAACAGAACACTGACGACAATCCATTAAAGGTGATTACTGGGCTTTTGGTTGCTCATCCTTTGACTGTAATGGCTCAGTGAAAACTAGTTAAATGTATCGTCGTGCCGTCAACAGGCTGGAGAAATTAAAATTGATCTAGTTTGTTAACCTAAACTTATCCCAGAAATGAACAGCTTTCCATTTTCCTCACTGCTGCTTTATGCTAAATAGGGAGTTCTGCCACCGTGGGTTTCTGAATAAAAGAGAAGAGAGACACTGAGGTTCTTTTCTGCTGCCATGGAATAGGTTTAAAGGGTACTGTAATACAGAATGACATGGGGTTACTCACTTTACTTCAACTCTATTAAATACAGCACCTGTCTAGTTTGAATACTTTGTTAAATGCAGTCTAGGGGAGTGTCATTCTTCCTTCTCTGCTGGCTAGTAGGAATTACATGCTCACATCAAAAGAATAATAAAAGATTCTTCTCTCCCTTCAATGTAGAACCAATGGGAGGTGAGTTTTACATGAAGTTTTTTTAATGTTCAAGGTCAAATTCATCATCTTATATTGTCTTTGCAGTGTTTACAGATGCATTTGCTGGCACTTTCAAATGGGCACATACAGCTGTTCAGTGTGTGTGGGGTCTGTGCGAGAGCCTTGGGGGTGCCTGCAAATGTCACTTAATGAAAATTTGGGTCTTTATTAAGCACTTTGATCATCTAATTTTCAGTCAAAGTGCAGATTAAGTTAGGGTTAATGTTCAGTGAAAAGGAGTATACAGGTCAGTGAAATGGTTTGTGGGCAGTAAAGTGAGAAACAGGTGTGTTTAACCATAACCAAATGCTGTATTATGAATATATACCTGTCCCTGGGTATTGTTCACATTTTAGGACTAGAAAAAGAAATGATTCATTAAGTAACAGTGCATAACACAGAACCTCACCCACCCCCGCCTTTACTGTTTGCTTATTTAGGAAGCATTTATAGGTTTAAAAATCCTTGTTATGTACATATGAAAAACGAAACAATAATCATTACAACAGAGAACTTTTGTTTAAAGAGGAATGACAGAAATACTCATTTCTGTCTAATATGATGTTACCATAGTACAAAATGAACATCATAATAACGTGTAGTTTCTAGAGATTTTATTAAACTGAGTGAAAACTCTGATTACCCACAGGGAACAGACCAGGCATGCATACCAAATGTTAATATTTTTAAAAATTAGACAGCTGTGCAGGTTTGTTTGCAGGTGAATGCATTCTGCTGGAGTATTGAATAAAAGAAAACCAAATATTTACGTGTTTTGTTTATTTTTCTGGGTACATAATTGGTTTGTTAATTTTTCCATAACAACAGCTTTTCATATTTTTTTCTGTTCCTCTATGATTGGGCTGTCCTTTTTTTTTTCCTTCTCCAATGAGAGGTTACCAAAGCCAAACAGCTACTAACAAATGAAATGTTTCTTCTTCATTGCCTTTTGTGTGACCATGTCCACTAGAAGGCCACAGGATTACCAAAGGATCATTTGGGAATAAATATCCAACAGTTTGTGACATCTTGTTATGGATTGCATCCCAAATACACTCTAGTGATTTGGAAATATCCACCATGTATGCATAAAATCTCCTTCAGCATAACTCTTCCAACATGTATCCCGGTTCAACATGTGTTAACCTGACTGATGTGAGATACCATTGCAAGAGTATCTTAAAGAAAATTTCTTTTATTGGTTCTTGTTCCTCTTTTCCAGATCAATCCCCATTCCTCTGGGGTAATTTGTCTATCTAGGTCCTTTTCCCAGTGTGTCACATATAGGCATATTTTGGTTAGGAAAATTGTCTGCAAAGATTGATATAAAGTGATTGTATTACAGGCCTTGACAAATCTATGTTTCTGGTCCCCATGGCAATCAGTTTTACTAGCCTGTCGCCTAGCTCTATTGCAAAAATATAATGGAGGAGCACCCTCTGTTGACCATAAGTAAATTGCTGGCATCTAGCTGTCAGCCAATTTTGTCCACCCCTTTTTATATATTTGTTTTCTAATTGGTCAGATGCTATTGCTTTGATTTATTTATTTATTTATTTTTAATAGAACAGCTTTTCTGGAAAGTTGAGAAACATTCTGTGTAACTTGAAAGCACTGGTGCCTTGGAAGAGTGCACCAGTTAAAGTTAGCTTTGATCTCCAAATAAGTTAGAAAAAATCTTTTCAACTGATTTGTTGGCCAACTGCATGTTTTCCACTGCTTTTCCAATCTTTAAAGTTCTCAGATTTGACAGCACACCTTCGTATATAGCACTTGTCATCCAAAGGTCGCAAAGTACTTGTTAGAGATGAGCATTATTATCCTATTTTACAGATGTTAGAGCTGAGGCACAAGGCTCTGTAGTGCCTCAACCTGGCTTTCACCTGGCAACATGAAATGTGTGTCACAGTCTGTTTATTGCACATGCTAGTCTTATCAGCTGTACAGGCAAGTTTTAATTGGAAGTGCATCATATGGTTACTCCAGAGCTGTTATTAGCTAAAGTCAGCTTGTCATAAAATCCTAAAATAGAAGACGTTCTGATCTATAAGAATGTTTTCTTTAAAGTTCTGGTCACAGATCCTAACAGCTTGAGAAGTCTAGGAAGGTGAAAAACTTTTAACCCTAAGTAATGTGAATGCAAGCTGACTTAACTTATGGCATGTTAAAATCATAAGAAAACCTGTCCGTGCTGAGGAAGGGTGCGCATGAAAAATCTTGACACAGAACGGTTTGAAGAGTGCTATGTTAAGAATACATGCACAGCTGCTGCAGTCTCCCACAGCGCATGCCCAATAGTTTGTTTTTAAGTTGATAGCTCTTTACACTCCAGATTTTAGACAAAGACTCCTTTTTTTTTTTTTTAGGATATTGACGGTTCAAAGAAGGTAAAACATTGACCTACCATTATACAAGTTCTTTTGACTAAGACAGAACCATGTGTTGTCCTTGTAAAATAGAAATTGTAAATGGAAATTCTTCTCTTGTGATGTAGGAGGTGAAACGTACTGAGCTGCACTGTAGTGAGAAATGGTTCCATGGGAAAATGAAAGAGGGGAGGACAACTGCTGAGAAGCTTCTCCAAGAATATTGTGCTGAAATGGGTGGCAAGGATGGAACGTTCCTAGTTAGGGAAAGCGAAACTTTCCCTAATGATTACACCCTGTCATTCTGGTATGGTGTTTTCTTTTACATTGGTATTGTTGATTTTCTTTACTCTATTGCATAAGAATATATTTTTTTAAAAGTATGGTTTTACAGCTGCTCTTGGAGGAAGTAGGAGCTAGGTGTCTAGTGCTGTTGTGGAAAGACCACTCTTTTTTGATTAAGATGCAATTTAGTCTAATATTGACAAGTTCCAAAAGGGTAGCCGTGTTAGTCTCCTTCAGCAAAACAAACAAGGAGTCTGGTGGCACTTTTAAAGACTAACAAATTGATTTATCACATGAGCTTTCGTGAATTCCACTTCATCAGACGCTTGAAGATGGGGAGCTTACAGAGTCGGAGCAAAAGAAATAAATAGTACATTTGTTAGTCTTTAAAAGTGCCACCAGACTCCCTGTTTGTTTAGTCTGATATTATCCAGTATGACAGGAGTCCATTTGGAGTAATGTTCATCGATTCGAATAGCTAACAGAGGTTTGATTGGTCTCATCTTCCACTTCTCCAAAGCAATAGAAGCATGGTGGGTTTATTACAATATTTTTTTGGTATGCGGGTGAAAATTGGATCTCATTTGCACTGGTGTCAACCATCAGTTTCCAGTTTGAGCAGATAGTTTTTTGAGTTCATTTCCCATATCAGAGTTTGATTTTGTTGATAAGAGGATGTCCTTGCAGGGGAAAGAATAAAAAATTTGTCCCATTATCCCCAGCCTAGAGTATAAGTAACAGTATATCAAATAGATCTACCAGTGAGATTATTTTCTGTGCTAGTGGTGCATATTGTTACATTTAAAACTTTGTAGATTGAAAAGAATAACTCACAACCATCTTGTTGTTTACAAAAGAGATGAGTTGATTTGCTGCTACTTTACAAATTCAAAACCTAGAACTAACCAGGAACAGGTTAGAAAACATCCTAAATGTTCATCTTGATTAACTCCCCCCCCCCTTTGTTTCTTAAGGCGGTCAGGTAGGGTCCAGCATTGCCGTATCCGTTCTTACAGTGATGGAGATGTCATGAAATATTACCTGACCGACAACCTCACCTTTGATAGTATCTATGATCTCATTCAACACTACAAGGAAGCCCACTTGCGATGTGCCGAGTTTGAACTGCGCCTGACTGAAGCTGTGCCTAACCCCAAACCTCATGAAACTAAAGAGTATGTACAGATGAAGGGAAGGGTCATGGTTTTAAAGGTTGCCGTTGTTTGTGATATATAGCCATGGATTTCAAATATTCAGGGACACTTTGGCAGCAGCTGTTGTGGGAACAAACTTCATTGGTTTCTAAGAACCTTAAAATACAGGGCAGACGAGGGGCTAATGGTAAAGCAGGTGCATCTTGGCAAGTATATGCAATTCAAAAAAAGGGTGGAAGCTGTAATTCACCAGAGGTACCAAGTCATCCCTCTCCCTGTTCCCTTTCTCCGCTCATTAATTTAAAAAAACTCAGCAGATTGGGTTGAGTTGTTAGCTATGGTCTGGCAACTAATTTGGGATACTTAGAATTTACTGCCCATTCAGCACATGAACTTTTCTTTGCTTTACAGACAGAAGAAGAAAGATTACTTTGTGTGCAAAGCTCTTGCCCATGACCATAGAGATTTTCATGTTTCAGGGCCTGATTCAGTGAGATGCTGCACACCCTTAGATACCTTTTGAAGATAGTGTGAGTTGAGGGTTCCTTGTGAGATTCACTTGTTTGGTTTTACACTATTGGGTGCAGGTCTGCAACTAATGTGAACTGTCCTAGCTAGCTCCACTGAAATCAATGGAGTTAGGTCAGCTTACATCAGCTGTAGATCTGCTCCTTTGTGCTTATTAAGAGCCAAATTCTCCCATCATCATTACCCTTGTACTCTGTTGAGAGACAGAGGCTTGGTCTACACGACAAATTTAGGCTGCCGTAAAGCAGCTTACATTGCTCTAATTATGTCAGCGTCTGTACTAGTGAGTTGCTTGCGCCAAAGTCAGTGGCCTGCTACACAGACATCATACCCACGTCCATGAGGGCCATGGTGCTTGTGCTGGTGAAATTAGAGTCACAAAGCATCCCCGCAGACACTGTGTTACTTACGTTGACGGTTGGCTGGCATTATTTTTAGTTTCATGGCTGCTGCAGTCTCTGCTCCTCAGTCCCCAAGTTCACAGATAAACCATCCTGTTATGAGATTGAGCCCAGCACCAGGCTCACAGCTGAAGCTCCCCACCATCAGCTATGTGTCGGGCTGACGGCTGGAGCCTCCACCCATCACCCTGAGCTGTGTGCTTCACATGGGCTCAATGTCATAGTGGGAACCTAAGGTTCCAGCTGTGATCCCATGGCTCTTACTTTGAACCAGAGGAAACCATAAAATTGGCAAAAATGTCGGTTTCACAGCTGGTAGGCCCTGTGCAGTGAAGTTGACCTTGTCTTGGGCTCATAGCTTGGGCTATGAGGAGGCTCCAGCTGTGAGTCCTGTCCACAATACCCATTTGAGTTTCTGCAAGTGCTCCTGGTGAGTTCACCCACCGTCGGCAGATGGAATTACTGTGGAGACTGAGAGTCAACCTGAATTAAATTGACCTAATTTGTGGTGTAGACAAGCCCAGAGTCTTGTCCTAAGAAAATATTTCAACATCTCCTGTTTTCCCCTAGCCCAAATCTAGACTCTTCCTTAAAATCTTCCTCTGAACGGATTCCATTCTGACATTTGGTAATGAATAGATAAAGCAGCCTTCTCTGCTGAGATGGAGACAAGTTGATTTATGTTGTTTTACTATAAGCAGACAAGGTGTTCTGATGTTTTGCTGATGGGTTTACCCTAAATAAGGTGATGTGTTACACTATTTTGCTTTAAGATGCTGTCATATGTACTGGGATGGGGAAAATGTAATGTATAATTTATCCTGTAATGTCTGAGGCTGTAATCTAGTAATGCTGCCAGTGGTTCTTGTTGAGTGACACTTTGACAAGCTTTGTAATCACTTGTCCATTTTCTTTCCCTCTCTTGTAGTTGGTACTACCCTAATCTGAGTCGAGGAGAAGCAGAAGACATGTTGATGCGAATTCCTCGAGATGGAGCCTTTCTGATTAGAAAGAGAGATGAGCCTGATTCATTTGCTATGACATTCAGGTAAGAAAAGGCAAACTTGACTGTGTAATGTATAGGGCCATTTATGGTTTCTGGCTTTGAACATGAAAAAATTCCTGCTGTAGCTCTTTGCATGAAAGAAACCTGAGTTCCCTCTTGCAGTTAGGTAGTTAGCCATGCAGTTTCCAGATCTGCACACATAAGTGGATGCATGTGCTAAATATATATATGCAGATCTGTAGTGGGTAATTTTGAGTGTGGCAAAAAACTCGGCTCCAGATATCTCATACACTAGGGAGGAGTATGCAGGCCCTAATCCTGTGTGTGTGGACTCCTCTTGACTTCTGTGAAGCTGCCTGGCAGTGCAGTGGACCACTTGGCAGTACTCTTTGCTGGAGGAAACCTAGTTAAGTTGCATAATCATTTGAGGATCATTCATTCAGCATCTGTCACATTGTGCTGCTCACTAAAAATGAAGCTGCCATCTATTTGCTGATAAGTATCCCTTGCCAATTGTAGCTTTGACACAGTGAGATTTTCTCCCATGAAAGCTCATGCAATAAACAAATTCGTTAGTCTGTAAGTGCCACAGGACTCCTTTCTTCTTTATAACTACAGTTTCTCTAATTAAAATTACTGGGTGTTTATAAGAACTGTAATGTACTCTATCACAATTTTGAGTCTTACTCAGCTTCTTTAATCATGCCACTTAATGCGGTATCCAGCATTGCCTTGGAGAGCAGATATTTGCTATCTTTTATTTGTATACTTTTCAGTGAAGATTTGTAGACTTCTTAACTCTGGTTTCATATTTCTTCTCTTAGGAGAACAGGGTTTTAAAGTCAATTATGAATTCTATATGGTGGTATCCTTATGAAGACACTTCATAGGCAGAAAATTGTGTAGGCTTAAAGAGTTTGTAGGTACCCTCCAGGTATAGATGGGTGACGGTTTTTATAGTAAGAACCAAAAATTCAGAACTTGTGCTCAAGTGGGTAAGAATTTTTCCTTTGTATGCAATTGTGTAGGAATTTTTTCTTTAAATGTAGATTGCAGTGGCTATCAAGAGCACGGTAGGGATAAAGTAGCCCTTGTTTCTGTGGAGACTGCTTCTTGTCACTTCGTACTGATTGACAGTGACAGCTTCCAAGGAGAATCTTAGTTCAGACAAATCCTTCTTGGCTAGATGACTGGTAAAGTTGAGAGGAGTTTTAGTTTTGTGTGTGAAAGTTAATGGGGAAATGAAAGCAGGAATAAATGAGGGTATTTCCAAGGCTCCATAAATGTGAAATGGGTGAGAGAATTTCTGAATATGTTCTATTTGTGAATCCAGTGGGGGAACCTGAATGAGGCTTTGGAAAAGCAGAGATTCTTTTATGCATTTAATTTGCATCGTGGGTAATGACCCAGCTCATGTTGAGAGAGGCTTATACTGTGTTAGGCCCCAATGACTTTTAAAGTGTCATAGCACCTACGTTAATTCTACAGAGCCGAAGGGAAAGTGAAGCACTTCCGAATTCAACAAGAAGGCCGCCACTTTCTGCTGGGAACCTCTGCCTATTTTGAAAGCTTAGTTGAACTGGTGACCTACTACGAAAAGCATCCGCTATATAGGAAAATGAAACTGCGTTACCCCGTGACAGAAGAACTGCTAGAGCGCTACAGCACGGCAAGTGATTACCTTTGTAATTAAATGATTCAGTGAAAGATTGTTGTGGGAGAAGAAGGAAGATAAAATTCCAAACTCCTAAAAAAATAAAAAAGTAACTGCCTACATCAAAGCAGCTTTTCACAGTTTAGCTTTCTGTCTATTAAAGAAGACCATTGATATAAACTAGGAGGCCTGCATTAATTATGGAACCAAAGCCATAGTACCACAGTTTAATACATGAACTTCCATTGCAGAAGCTAGTTTTGTCAGTGCCACATAATAACCGCATTCAGCCTTTCCAAGTTCTGCACGAGCATTTAAGGAGTTAAGTGATGTTTCTCTGTGGTGTTGAGGTCATTTTATTGTTTGATCCAGGACAGGCGCAGGCAGGTTAAATGAATTTCCCAAGGCTGCACAGCGAGTTAGAGATAGAAATGGGCATAGAAGAGGCATCTGGGTTCTCAGCTTTGGTCGACTCCACACCTCCTGAATTGGTGCTATAGTAGAATGTAAGGGTTCCTCACTCTACTAGCATGTTGTAGCTTTAAAATATATTTCCTTAACTCTGCTTTTTCTTCCCCATTTGTAGGAGAAAGACATTAATTCACTGTATGATGTCAAGATGTATGTGGAGCCTAATGAAATAACCCCATCGGTGGTATGTTTATGTTCAAGTGATTTTTTTTCAGACTAAACTTTCTCTAGGTGCTTGACAAGATTTCAGAACATTCGTGTTGATTTTTTTGTCACAAACATCGAAAAGTGTAATTGAAAGTTTTAATGTAGTTGGCTTGTGGGGGAATAAAAATTCTAGAGAGGCTTCAGCCCATCCTCCAAAATAGCACCTGCTTATTTTTTACATACACGCCTGGTATTTACTTTTGCAGATGGGAAATTGGGCACCTGGCTACTTGGTGTTGATAGGTGTTCCTGATTTTGCATGCAAGCTTATGTGGATGTGCCTGGAAACTTTGGGGCCCAACTGAAAATTCAACTTGAAAAGGCCAAAACTGTGTGCAAATAAAACCCCAATTACAAAATCAAAAATATGTGTGCAATCTTACACCTACATTTATGCACACAGTAGTCACAATTACACCTGCAAATCAAGGCCTTGCGTGCCAAAGAAGTATTTTTGCACACTTGCACACTTTTATACAGTACTGAACTTTTAAAATTACTTTTACCATGCCTTTTTTGAGTCTGAAGTTGTTTACCATTTCGAAACAAATGACACAGTAAATGCAGATTTAGCTATCATTCACAAATGCCATTGTGGCTGTAAATTCACATTCAGCTGTAGTTTTTATTCGTCTCTGTGACTAATGATTTTGTATTACTGTGACAGAATTCAGTAGAAGTAAATTCAAGATAAGGAAATTGTATGTCCTGACAGACATTTTGGTTTCCTAGAGGAAATGTATTCTGTATATTGTTGATGAGGATGCTAGGATAGATGTATACACTGAAGAGAGAGCCTGCAGGCAAGCCTGAAGGCTCAGATTGTATCTGGGTGTGTGTAAGCAGGGATGACTCACTGTTCCCTGTGTTGTCTCACCATGGTGCAGCACCCACAAAAGCAGGACTCTTGTCTGTGGTTTAACAACAGCTGGTGTTTTGAAAAATACTGGTTAAGCAGTGCCGCTCCCTTACGCCAGTAGATGTCACTCCAGAACCTTAGAAGTGAGCTTACCAAGTGGTAATAAAAAAGAGATGTATTTTTTTTCCTCTTGAGATGGATTTATTGATCATTTTGTGACCTGTCCCACTCTCTGACCCCCCTTTTTTGTTTCCTTTAAAGCCTCAGAGAACAGTAAAAGCCCTATATGACTATACAGCTAAAAGAAGGGATGAACTGAGCTTCTGCAGAGGGGCCCTAATTCATAATGTCACAAAGGAAACAGGAGGCTGGTAAGGGGCGTGTTTCCTTGTAGAAGAGCTACCGTGGAGTGCATGCGATGAGGAAATGAATTCAGCTTTGTGCAGTGCTTCTTAAAATTTTTGCTGATGACCCTGCTGCTATTCCTTCACCCTATCTTTATACAACCCAAAAGCCAATGAAGAGAGAAAATTCCCTTTTACTTTTCTCAGCTTCCCCTCTTGACACACATTCCTCCTGCCTGGCTTTTTGATGAGAAGCACTGTAAGGTTTTTGGTAACCTCAGAGAGCTTTTGAGAGGGTGAGCCTATGGGTAACCCTCTGCACTGCTATGTGACATCCGGGTTTGAGTCATAGGTCCAGTCTTTTGCTGTCTGGGTTGGCAGGATCAGGGGCAGAGATCCGTGCTTTTATCAGGAGGGAGTGACTTGTGTTGCTTGGAAACTGCCTTGTGGACCAGCCAGTAATGGTGTTAACTGGAGATCTGAACAATGTCCCGTCTGCCTCTCCTAGCTAGTGGCTTGCATTGCTTGGTAACTACCATGTGGACGAGACAGTAGTGGGGTTCGTGGGATCTGAACAGAGTCCTATCTGCCTCTCCTAGGTAGTGGCATTGCTGTCCCTTGAGGGAAGGGGTTGTCTTTGTAGAGAAATAGACAGGAGAAAAATATTCCACTAGGGACAGTAAAACCTTTGCTCTGTAGGAAGTCAGGGTTGTCCTCTGGAACAACTAGAAGTGGTGGTTCAAAGTATGGCATGGCTTAATTTTTTGCTGCTACCTACATTCTTTTGATGATCATCTTTTATTGAAGCCTCAGTGCTCCCTTCATTGCCTTCTCTCACTCGTATCTGTGCCTTCTCCCACACCAGCAACCCATGCTTGATACACTCACCTCCTCCCAGTGTGTCTGGCCTGCTCCCTGTTCATATTCCCTCTGAAAACTCACCTCCTCCAGAAGCATAACCCTGTGTCAACAATGTCGCATCCCTTCCCTGCTTTACACAGCACTGCTTGAAAGCAAAAATGCTTTTAGATTATCTCCGGCCTCTGAGTCTCCTCCCACAAGGGATTTTCTCTCTTGGTTGGTTTATAAACTGATTGGAATGCTGAGGGATCTAAAGTCCTCTAGTCGTTTCCACGAGGCAGTCAACCACGTAATAGCGTATAGCGCTGGAGGAGAAGCTTCTTATGTCATTAACAGCAGTTTGCAATAGCTGCAATCCCTTTGAAATCATCTGTTCCTGCAGTTAATGATGTCTTTGTTAGAGCTTTTAGCTACTTCATCACTTTTATTTTGGCAGTAGCCAACTAGCAAACAGGTCTTGGGTATTAATGCGCTATTTCTTGAGGATTATTGTTTAATGGTCTGTGTTTGAAGGTCTTCAGTAGTCTCTTCTTTTAATTTCAGGTGGAAAGGAGACTATGGAGAAAAAGTCCAACATTATTTTCCATCCAATTATGTTGAAGACATGTCAGATGTTAATTCTTCAGAACTTGAAAGCCAGGTGAGGAGCTCAGGGGTTGACTAATGTCTTCCATGAGCTCAATATTACCCTATGAACGCTGGCCCAGCTTCTCTAAATCATGGAATTATAACTGTATGTTGCGTGTGATGCAGCCATACCACAAGTAGAAGAGCACATGCAGTGTTTGCTGTTCTTCAGGGCTTCTGTCCTTGATGCTACTAGTTGCATTTTGCAGGGTTTCCATTATAGAACCATAATAGGGAAGAATTGTTCACTGGGTGGGTTATAACAAGGCCACAGCAATTTCACATAGGCTGAGCATGCATGGTCAGATTTTCAGATAGATGCATGAAACAATTATGTGCCCTATATATACACCTACCCTTATTACTGAAGTAGTTTTTGCAAATGGGAAAATGGGGTGCACAAGTGCATCTAATGAACTGTTTCCACACTGTGTTACCCAGTATTTTTATGTGACTGAGCTGTTTTTGCCTGCCAGAAGCCTATGAAAATGTGTTTCAAAGTCTTGGACAAAGAGCAAATTAATTTAACAGATGAAAGCAAAAGCCTGAGTAGACAGTGATTTAATTGCATGAATTCTTTGGGATTTTTAGAGTAAAATGGTGAGTGTCACGTTGACGGGTTGGGGGTTAGGGAACGGATATGAACATATTGGTCTTTCTGGTATTGTAAAGGGAAGCTTACAATGTAATATTTAAAACTGTGTTTCATTTTGAATTAAGTGTCAAATGTTTGCAAGTTGGAAACCAGTGAAATGGTTGAGTTGAAAACCCGCAGATGAACCAGCTTCCAGAAGGGTAGCCACGTTAGTATACTTCAGCAAAACAAATGAGAAGTCTCATGGCAGTTCTAAAGACGAACAAATTTATTTATCGCATGAACTTCTGTGGGTAGCATCCAGCTTCATCAGACACATGAAATGGAAACTGAAGTATGTCAGGTGTGTATATATCTGTGTGTGCAGAGATAGGTAAGTGGTAAGGTCAAAAATGACTTAAACTTTTGTGCATGTGTATATACACCCAGCATAGTACAGTTTCCATTTCATGCATCTGACCAAGTGGGATTTTCTCCCATGAAAGCTCGGACGTTAAATAAATTTGTTAGTTTTTAAAAGTC
Organism: Podocnemis expansa; assembly: GCA_007922195.1. Lineage (NCBI taxonomy): Eukaryota > Metazoa > Chordata > Testudines > Podocnemididae > Podocnemis > Podocnemis expansa. The sequence goes on from ML682028.1 coordinate 14,443,941, forward strand.
CAGACTCCTTGTTTGTTTTGCTGAAGTAGCATGGCTACCCCTCTGGAACTTGGTTCATATCTGGGTTTTCAACTCAGCCAGCTGACTGTTTGTTTAGATGAATCAGGGTTATTCCCAGCCTCACTAGTCATCTTTTGTCTGGACTGAGAGATTCTCACCCTAAAAATGAGCTTCCCAGAAAGTGCCATTGGGCAGCAACTGAGTAAAATTTCAGGCAGTTATTGATGGTTAACTTTGTGCTTAATTTCTGTTATACATCCTGTGGCAAACCATGAAAACGGAAAAGAATAAGCAAGTCACATTTAAATCAATTGTTTCTTCACAGATTATTGAAGACAACCCTTTAGGATCTCTGTGTCGTGGCATACTGGTCCTCCATAATTACAATGTTGGTACGTAGCCTCTGGGGCTTGTAGTAGGACTCCTAGGTTTTTGTCCTTTATTAGGACTGTTTTCCCTTGAAAACAGGAAACTTTTTCTTATCTTTATGTGGCCTATAATGCAGCTTGATGATGCTATCTTTTCAGCCTGATAAAACAATTTATCATCATGATAGGCTGTTGCATTGATCCAGTAACTTGTACAGCATTCAGTAAGACTAAAAATGTTGGTAGATTCTAGTGTAAGTCTCTCTTATTACTGTGCTGTTTAATAGTGAAAATGCCCCAAGGGAAGCACGACAAGGCTTTTGTCTTCGTCTTGGAACCCAAGAATCCAGAAGATCCTCCTGTTGAATTTGCAACTGATACAGTGGAAGAGCTGTTCGAATGGTACCAAAGCATCAGGGAAATTGCATTGAAAACTGCAGTAGAGGTACCAATAGGAAAGAAAATGATTTGTTTTTTTGGTTTGTTTTGCAATGTATAGTTATATAACTAGGCAATGATGAGTATTCAGCCATCTGAGAACCACCTGAAAGTTCCCCAAGCCCCACTAAAGTCTGAACCCATGAACCCTTTTGCATGTTTATTCTATAGAACTTGTTTCAGCAGTGCGACTTCAGAGGGACTATTTACATGCTTAAAGTAAGGCAATTGGCTTATCTGGGTCTTTTCTAAGTTTTTAGGGTATGACTGCACTGATGGTAGCAAATTTGTTGCAGTTAGATCGAATTTTTTTGGCTTGACTGAGTGATCAGTAAAGAAACGCTCAGTCAAGCCAGAAATCTCCTTTCTAAAACCACCCTCCTCGAGTGATGTAGAGTTGTGTCGACTGGACTGCATTTCCCTGTGGCTCAGCTCCATAAAGATGGTGTGCTAAAGAGGAGATATGAAATCGACAGGAGTTATGCAAGTTGTTTCTGCGTAACTTGTGTAACTCATGTCAACTACTGCTGAACTTTGTTGCCAGTGTAGGCCTCCCTGGCCTCAGGTTTGTTAGGGTAGTTAGCAGGGCACCAGCCATCAACGAGAATTTTGTCTCTCAGCAAATTTCTTCATCAAGTTGATAGCCTGAGTCTCTTTTGCCTTATACTTTGTGTGTTGTGTGCATCTCTGCAAACTACATAGATCCGCTTTCTACCAGTTTAAGCGATGGCATGCCTCATGCAAGGCAGCAGAAAACCAGGTTCAAAATGTGTCCGATAATGAGTAGAAAATCCACTAATGCATGCGTTCTCTGAGCTTTGCCTAAACTCTTCTTAATCCTGCTTCCTACCTCTGCTGTCCAATGAATGCAATTATAAAGCCTTTTCTGCTTGAGCCGATATCTTTATTATATATGACTCGTAATAATGTGCACTACAGAATTCCTCTCTTTATCTTCACCAGACATCTGTGATAACAACCTAAAGACTTTCCCCCACTTCTGCTCCTCCAGCCTCAAGATATCATTGTCATTTCAGAAGGATGAGACAAGAAGTTCTGCAGAGCCTGCCGTTGCGGCTCATTAATCCTTACATTTTTCTTCCTTCTACCTTTTATCTTTCTAGTATGTAAAAAGCCTGATAAAGAATACTTGAAGGAACAACTTCAATTAAATATCCTGTTTTCTGCCTTCCTCTTCCTCTCTTTTTATTATTACTTGCGTGCGTTGAATGTTCTTAGCCTCTCATTGGTTCCTACTGCTTATCCCTCATCTGAAGTCTTAATTTTCTGCCTTATGTCAACAGAATTATATCTACAGCAAACATACTTGATGCCCCAAGCAGAGGACTGTAACTTCAGCTAGGGATGAAGCAGCAGGAACTGTTGAGCTGTTGTGAAGGAAAGATCCTGTTTTCATGCCTGTGGCATTAGCTCAGCAATAAAAATGAGGGAAAGGAAAACATGATCCAGTAAAATTGCCTCCCAGTAGAATATTTTTCACGATGTATCAGCCGCCCTTCAAGGGCTTGTCAGCTTTTTCTCTCCCTTTTATAGTCAGAGATATAGTCAACAGTTCCCCAGTTTAAAAGTTCCTCTGAAATGCTCTCCTGCCAATGGAGAGACTCACACTTTGTCATGGTATTACCACTCATGGTGTATATGGCCCTAAGGGGGAACATGTTTGGAGGGGGATGAGATGTACAGAGAGGAACAACATTATGGTATGATACGATGTAAAGGTTTTATCAATAGGAGTTTGGGCTGCATGTAGTAGAAGCTTTGAGACTTCAGTGTGGTGCTTTTTTCACTCTGTCATTTCTGTTTTATATCAGCACTAGCCATGTCCCCAGGAATAGTCCTTTCCTGTCAATATTTATTCCTGGTGAGCTATAGAAGTGCACTTCTGAGAATGAGCTTTCCTTTGCTAGTGAAAGTATTGCTTTATGAAGCTTGCATGTCTATTATGATGTTCCACTGTGGTGGATCACTGTGTATTGCAAAGAGGTAATAGCTTGTATCTGCACTTCTCCAAGGCTGTGTCAATTCATAATACTAAACTCTTCTTTGCTTTCCTTAGCCAACAGCGCACAGTCTCTGGTCTGGTGACTGCTTCTGGAAAAACGTGTCTCTGCAGCTCCTGTTTTCCTCCCTCCTCCTGCTGTTGTGAGAATTTCTTTTGGAGATTTCCTATTTCCTGCTGCTTTGTAGCCTTTTGTACTGAAGCTAGTAACTGTTCAGTATGTAATTCCATCTACACTTCCTTTCCTGCAGTCACTTCTTGTATCTTTTTTATAATTTTGACCATCTCCTGCCAGATTCTGCCTTCACTTGGTGCGGGGCTCTCATTGCCTTCAGTGGCTTCTAATCTCCATCAGCAACGGCCATGAACAGCTGCTGCCTGCCAAAGTGAGGAGTAGCATGGCTTCCCAAATCCAGTTTGTAGATATTCTCATTCAGCTCCCACAACACCTAGATGTAAACCATCTAGTGTTGCAGGAGATTATGGACTTTTCAGTAATGAGGCTTGCTTGATCATCAATTATTTTTCATTCCTGGAAATACTGACTTGTTTGTAAAAAGTGAACTGCTGGAACGGCGAGCTTCACGTTTGGCAGCAGCTGGATTTCAGTCTTGTGGGAGTCACAAGACATACTTAATCCTAATCGAGATCGTAAATTAATGGAAAGAAATTTCATTATGCATTGCAGGTGGTTTTTTTTTTTTTTTTTTTTTGTCTCTGCATTTATATGAGGTGTTGAGTCAAGAACTTAGCTAGATTTATAAGGATCTACATCAAAACAGTAATTCAACTGCCAGGCTTCTTTATGTGATTCTGCTTCAGGGAAGCTTTTATGCGTAGATTTCTAAAAGTATTGAGGTGTTGCTGCACTCAACTTTGCAAAGCTTCAGTCTCCTTTTCAGAAGTAATTTAGGTACTTAGAAGCTAAAATCCTATTGAGTGTCAATGGGATTTTGGCTCCTATGTGCCTAATTTCCTTTTGAAATGAGACTTAGAAAGCTAAATCTAAATGATTTAGAGCAGCAATGGTTAAATGTTTTTAGAAATCTGAGCTTTAAGCACGGGCTTAATTGCTTTCTTGAATTGGAGCTTCAATGTATATAGGTCCTCTAGTTTTAGGTTTCAATCAGTAAACCCTCCCTTCCCCATTAAAAAAATGAAATAAGTGTTTTTATCCAATAAACATGGCATAAACACTGCAAATGGTTACCTAAGGGCTTATCCCCACAGACCATTAATGTGGACAACAAGTGTGTGATTTCTAAAGCACAGGAATGTGTTGTGCATTAATTGGTTCATGTAGACCATGCTTGTGCGCATTAAAGGTTCCCTCATGTGCTTAAATGAAGGGTTGTTTGAAACAGCCCTTCATTAAAGCACACTGAGGTGCTTTACAAACAGATTGTTACAGTATGTACTACTGTAATGTGAATAATGTATGTTATATATATTACTCTACAATATAAAAGACAGAGGTCTGAAAATCCCCAGTTACTGGACATCTACATAAAACTTAAATATTGCTTTAAACCCCCTTCCCTTCCCCAAAACCTCCAAAAGTCAACCCCACGAAATTATTTTAGTAAGCTTTGAAAAATAGAAGTCCTAAATATATGTCACATCCAAGTAGGTTTATGAAATGCTAAAAATGAAATCAGGGAGCAGGGAATGTTTTAACATTATTATCATAAATATTTCTTTAAAGTATATCCTGATTTATTTGTACCATGATGTTTTACCTGTGTACAATCTAAAAATATATTTTTAATCTTAAACAGGAGAATAGGAGGAAGAACTGGGAAAAGAATCAATTCATTGCCATTGAATTATCTGACTTGGTTATCTACTGCAAACCTACGAGCAAATCTAAGGACAATTTAGGTGATTTTTTTTTAATAATAAATTTTACTTTGTCTGTTTGCATGCTAATTCCTTTTGAAGAAATATTATTTGAATTTTTAGACTTGAAAATAAAATATCTACTTTCTGCACTGGGACAGCTCAGCCTCATGCATGCAGAGTTTTCAGTAGAAATTGGTGTTGCACGCTGGAGGGAGCTTTCTAGTTCCTAAATTATAAAATGTCAGGTAAATTCTAGGGAGTTATCAGAATTGCTCTGAATGTACATCTCAACCTGTCAAGGCTCAAGTGTGGAACTAAATATGGAACAAGTAACTGAAATGAGCTAGAGAAGAGATCATAGAGGAGGAGGAGGAGGAGGAAGAAAAGCTCTGAGGAGACAAGAAGAGCCTGGAAATGATTCATTCATTCAGGTTTTCATTTTCCATAGTGCTGCATTTCTGAAGTTAATAAGATGACTGTGACAAAGAGTGGGAAGCTACGTTGCCTGTTGATGGGGTGAAGATGTGACATTGTCTCTCTCATGGTGGGAGATAGATGAGAAGATATGCCTTGGTGGCATGGCAAATTTCCACCTGGCATGTCCATGCCACCCTTCCAATATAACACTAATAATGAAGTTCACTAGAAGCCAATGTGCACTTGATTGCTTTTGTTTAAAGAGATGAGAAAAGGCTGTTGGTAAATGCTTTTCCGATTTACGGAGAAAAAAAATACTAAACCGGACCTGCTCTACATTATGTAATATTTTACTGTAAGACCCTGATTGTCCTTTATAATAAGGCCCTGGAGTGAGATGAAGATGTCTTAGTGTAAATGAAAATTGGGTGCAATATCAAGTAGAGATTCCTTGATTCATGCTGAAGCTGACAATTTGCTGGGTTTTTGCTATTGCTACAGATCCATGGAGTAGCCAACAAATAGCCTCTTCCTGGGGTAAGCTATTAACCTAGGTAAACATTTTAATTGCTGAACAAGCAAGGAGTCTGGCATCACTTGTGAAGACTAACAAATTTATTTGCTATCAGACCCCTTGTTTGTTTTGCTGAACTAGATTCCTTTGGAACTTGTAAGTTGACATTTGAGGCGTTAACTGTGGCTGGCCCTCCATTCACCCACTTACAAACAGGAAAAAAAATGTCTTTTTAAATATGTGTTGTGGTGCTCATAGGAGCTTTGTTAGCAGTCATGGGGTGATGATAACACGATAGCTTGCATCTAGTTCCACTGCAGCGAGCAATCAGAGGACTTGTCAGGCAGACTGGTTATTTTAATTTTCAGCCTTGATGTTCAGCCAGTTTGCAATGAGTGCATTAAGAAACTGTCAATTATTGTATGAAAGATGAGGTAAAGCAAGGCTGTGTTGGAAATGGAGACTCAATGGTGGTTTCTTTCTTGTTTTTTACTTCCTCTCCTATTCTTCTTGCCCCCACTTAGAAAATCCTGATTTCCGAGAAGTCCGGTCTTTTGTAGAAACCAAGGCTGAAAGTGTTCTCAAGCAGAAGCCTGGTGAGCTATTGAAGTACAACCAAAAGGGACTGACACGGGTTTACCCTAAAGGACAGAGGGTTGACTCATCCAATTATGACCCGTTTCGCCTCTGGCTTTGTGGTGCCCAGATGGTTGCTCTTAATTTCCAGACTCCAGGTAACACTGTCTTAAAGAAGATCTTAATCATATATCGTTCTTTTCCATGACCATTAACAAGTTTCCCCTCTAGTCTTTCTACTCCCTGGTCACTGCAGATGCCCTTGCTAAAGGGAGGAAAGAATGTGAGTGCTTGAGAAGATTAAAACTATGAGTTGTTTGCTTGTGACTCTGTGGATTGGCTACTAGGGCAGATCCATACACCCTGCTGGGAGCTGTTTCACCTCCCTCGAAATCCATGGGAGTCTTTTTTTTTTTTTTTTTTTTTTAAACTTTTATGAGTGTTGGACCAGACATATACGCTATCACATTTGCTAGTATAAATCAGAATGGCTCCACTCTCAGTAGTGAACTGATTAATAACAGCTGAGCTTTGGGTCCTACTATATCAAGTTTTATAGAGTTGTGTTAACTGAGTAATTCCATGTAGCCGTCAAGAGATACTAGGTGACTAGAACAAACAAGGAATCCTGTAGCACTAAACGACTAATAAATTTATTTATTGCATGAGCTTTCGTGGGAGAATATCCCACTTCGTCAGAGGTTTTGAAGATGGGGGATTCACTATATGCTGTTCCCCAGTGTTTGAATTTTAACAATTGCTTTGAGTTGCTGTTACAGTATGACCTGATCCCATGACTTAAATTCCCCTGTATTTATTTCCTCCCATTCTGTAAGTTCCCCCATCTTCAAAATGTCTGACAAAGTGGGATTTTCTCTCATGAAAGCTCATGCAATGAATAAATTTGTTAGTCTTTAAGTGCCACAGGACTCCTTGTTTGTTTTACTGAACTAGACTAACATGGCTGCCCCTTTGGAACTCATTCTGTCATATGCAGGTCTGTTGAAATTGAAGCACTTCCTGAAGTCATGTCTGTTGTACCAGAATTTAATTTCCTGTTTCAAGATTTTTGGATGTGAAATGTGTAGATTTTACATTTTGAGATCACTTTTCATTTTGATTCTTAATTGCACATAACAAACTATTTTTTAAAAGATTATCATCTAAATAAATGTTTCAGTTTTTGTAAAAATGAAATGTTTTGATCGACCTGGAAGAAAATCCAGAATTTTCCTTTGTGGGGAATTTTGAAATGTTTGGGTTTTGTTCCTTTCAAAACCTCAAAATGTTCTGTGAAAGTAGCATCTTCCCTCTGCACAGCCCTAGACATATTAGATATGCATTTGTTCACAGGCAAGTGAAAATGTGTTTTAATTGGAAATTCATGACTTTTTTCATTTGCCAGTATTTTCTCTTGGCTTTGATATGAAGCTGAGCATGCAAGTCTGTCCTTCAGATTTCTAACTGGTGGACCACAGGGACAACAATTAGTCATCGCTTAGACTTTGTTGGTGAAAGTGCCAACCAAAGAAAATGGCATTGAGAAGCCATCAGATTGATACTTTTTCATCCTTTTGGAATTAATAAAATGGGGAACTCTACTGTCCTGACTTTTTCATTCTCTCCATAGATAAATACATGCAAATAAACCATGCCTTGTTTTCACTTAATGGACGGACTGGATACATTCTGCAGCCAGAAAGCATGCGAAATGAGGACTATGACCCAATGTCAAGTGAATTGAAGAAGAAGTTGCAGATGATTTTGACAGTGAGGGTAAATCTTTTCTTTTGTAAATATATTCTTACAAGCAGTAAATGTCTATATGACTAAAAATAAAGCTATTGTATTTGCAGAGCAAGTGCTGTGACAAATTGCCAAAACATACTTTTATTTAAATGTCAGTAGTTAAGAATAAAACTAATTCTGCCATCTTCCCTGAAATAAAATACGTTTCTCTCTCATGTCATTGAAGTTCACATTATGGAGCAGAAAAGTAGAATTTATATGGTGACTATTAAAAATCAAATCAACTTACAGTGAACTTCACCTTAGTTCTTATTAAACAGCTCCAATTAGAGACTGGTTAGCAACAGATTTATGAGTTCAGGAGGTTTCCAATTTGACAGAAATAGGCTTTTATAATGGAGAAGAGGGGGAGAGAGACTAAGCCAAAAAAAAAAAAGTTAGCTTTAACACAATGAGAGAAAATGCAGCTATTTTGGTGTACTCCATCATGTCAGAATCTCATTTTTCATGAAGAGAAAGAGTTTATTGTTTGAAAATTACACTACAGTGATTTCTGACATCAACTGTAAATTGAACTTGTTTGTGTTCTCAGCTGCTATTCAGTAAGAGAGATGTCTTCCAAAATAGCATGTTTTATGAGAAATGATGGTAAGGAACAAACACATTACAACCACTTCTTGCTGCACTTTGGATTCAGACATGGGCTTTAAAAGTAAAGAAAAGAACAAATGCTTTTTAAAAAAATGTAAGAAGGGCTAGAAGAGTACAGAACCTCATTATTATCTGGGTGTCTTGAGAGTGAAACTGTGGTAGTTGAAGTAAGACTTCTTTTGTATGTTCTCTTAATGTGTGCATGTTTGCCTGTGTGCGTGTGTGTTCACATGCAGTGCACAGAGTTGGATTTTCAAACACTGTCCTCCATTTTTGTAGATGCGTTTTTGCACCCATAATTATTTATGCTCATGATTTAGGTCATTTAGATGTTTGTCATTGATTTACAAGTGCATTCTTTGCCTAGCAAGTATAAATGGGCAGAACTGTGGCTGTAGACCTGCTTATGCCAGGTTATACCTGCAATTGTTTATACTTGCAAGAATGGAGGCCCACTTATAAACTGGGCTGAAAATTTGTCTCAGACTCTTGAATACATATAAGCAAGCAAAAAAAGAAAGCTATAAAAGGAGTTGCATGTGTATATTGCATCAAAAAAATCTACCTTGAAAGATAAATGTTGCAAAGTCAAGCCCACAAAAATTCAGGAAATGCCAGAATTAAGTTTATCTGTGAAACTTTTAATTTATCCCCCTTGTGTGTATATGTTGTGCTACAGTCTTTAATTATATAGTCACATACTATGTTTTTGAAAGGATCCTGCCTCATTCAGTAAATGAGTAGCTATTTAATATTAATTTTCCCTTCATCTCTCAGTATGTGGCCCCAGATCTTATTTACCATGTGAACACTACTGAATGCAGAACTATTAATTTCCTTATGGGTGTTTCTTAGGTGTTCTCACCGTAGTATCCAAGTGCTCCACAAACATGAATGAATGAATGAATTTATACTCTCAGTTCTCTTATGAAATTATATAGGGGAACTGAGCCACACCAAGAGATTAAGACCATAATTGTCAAAAAGGTACACCGAATTAGGTGTCTATCTTGAATCATCTTGGGCCAGATTTTTTTCAGGATATTTGGCATTTTGCACTTCATATCTCTGTAGCACAGCTACAATCAACTTGTAGTCTCGAGCACTTGGCACCTTTGTAAATCAGCTCCCAGGTGTCTCATACTGGGCCTGCAGAAGATGGAGACTACATGATTAACAGCTGACTGTGATTATTTTTTATTTGCTTAACGTCATGTAGGCAGTGAGTGGCACAGCTGTAGAATCCAGTTACTGAGGGTGGCACTCAATTTCCGTAACTGTGAGACCTTCCTTTCTTTTCTGGCAATTCCCCACCTCATTCCTTCCAATGTCTGCAATGAATGGGGCAGAGATCCAACTGACAGCAGCCTTCTTCGCTACAGAGCCCTAATTCAGTCCCAGAACAATATCCACCTTCTGCATTCCCTTTCCCCTCATCCATTTGTCACACAGCTTCCTCCGTCTGCTTCATAATGCCTGTACGCTTGTAGCATTGAGAGCACAGGAGGAATAGTATCTCTGCTCTCAGTTTCTGTGTTGGGTTTCTTCAGGAGCAATTGCAAGCCAAATCCAGCTCAGCACCCCAAAACCTCTCATTCTTTCCAGGGACAGCACCCACAGACTAGCTGACTAGCACAGACAGAATCATTGGAAAATTTAGCTGCTAACCTTTCACAAGTCTCTTCTGAGCAGGTGTGATTTTTTTTTCCCCAGAGGCTTATAACTTGGCCAAATGTGGAAGTATTTTCACAGGAGTGTCAATGGTCACCTCTGTGGCACCAGGGCAAGCCTCTTGTGAAATTTCAAGTCCCTGCTCTGAAGTGTGGAGGTGCTAGAACTTCATAAGGAAATGGTTATTAGAGGTTTATTTTTAACATGGAGAGAACACCACATTTCCCCCAATTTCATCTTGGAAATGTCTGAATCATTTTAGCTGAGCATTAAAAACAAACAAGCAACCTCGCCCCAGCAGCCTGGGGCAGATACTCAGCATGGAAAGGTGCAGCTTGAATGCTTTAAGTTTGGAGTTAAGCAAAGTTATAAGCAACTGAAAACCAAGTTTTTACAATGGAAAGTGTAGGGCAGCCTTAACTATAACTTTTGTTCCTTGTTCCAGTGATGCTAGTCTGGGTGTCTGTATTTGGAAAATTATATATATTGCAAGGACAGGGAGAAAGAGAGACCATATAGGTGGTGCTGTCTTGGGGGCTATTAGATAAGAAAAGAGTTGTTTTTTTTGCAGTGGCACAGTTCAATAGCTCTGGAGATTGTTAGCAGTACATAAATTATGGCATCAAGTTTCCTTTTGAAATCACAGTATAACCTGTTGTCCCTTCATAGGTTTTAGGTGCTCGCCATCTGCCTAAACCTGGCAGAAGCATTGCCTGTCCATTTGTAGAGGTGGAAATTTGTGGAGGCGAATGTGATAATAGCAAATTCAAGACAACTGTTGTGAGTGAGTATCTGCACAAACTTCTGGGTGGGAGCAGAATTATACTTCTGGGGCACTAAATAAAATTGGTTGAGAACGTTCATTGTGCACGATAGCTATGTAATTACCAACATCGTATAGTACTTGAGTGCTTGCTGGTTAATTTTAGAAAATATTTTCATCAATGATTTAGATGATGGCATAGAGAATACACCTATAAAGTTTGCCGATGATACCAAGGTGGGAGGTGTTGCAAATGCTTTGGAGGATAGGATCACAAGAATGATTAGATGTCTGTAACACTTGACTGTATGAGGGAAGATTGAAAGAGCTGGGTTTGTTTAGTTTAGAAAAGAGGAGACTGAGAGGGGACATGAGAACAGTTTTCAGGTACCTAAGAGGTTGTCACAAGGAGGAGGGAGAAAAATGGTTTTCCTTAACTGTCAGTGATAGGACAAGAAACAATGGGCTTAAATTACAGCAAAGGAGGTTTAGGTTGGACATTAGGAAAAAATTCCTACCTGTCAGGGTGATTAACCGGTGGAATGAGTTGCCTAGGCAGGTGGTGAAATTGCCATTAGTGGAAGTTTTTAAGACCAGATTAGTGGTTTCAGAGGGTCCTTGGTCCTGTCGTGAGTGCAGGGGACTGAGCTCAATGACCTCTCATGGTCCCTTCCAGTTTCTATGATTCTAAGTGTTAAATTCAGGCTGCAAAACATGCCGGTGTTAAATTGTATTAGGTTTATGATAAGCTGCATTTCTGTTAAGTTTCTGGCAATGTGTAATTGCCATATTTTTAAATTGCTTGGTAAGTTGAAAGTGTCTTTGAATTTTTCTGAGCTTTGTGTAGTTGGAAAGCTGCTCAGAGGAACATCGTGGGTGAGGTAATACCTTCTATTGGATCAGCTTCTTTTGTGTGTGTGAGTGAGCCTCACCCACGATGTTCCTCTGAAGGTATCAGTCAGTTTCTGAAGGTGCACTCCAGACTGAAAGATTCTAAGGCCATCATGAAAAGTAAGGAGTCTTGCAGCACTTAAAGACTAACAAATTTTTTTTATCGCGTGAGCTTTTGTGGGAGAATATCCCACTTTGTCAGACGCTTTGAAGAGCTTCTGGTGAAGTGAGATCTTCTCCCATGAAAGCTCATGCGATAAATAAATCTGTTAGTCTTTAAGTGCCACAAGACTCCTTACTTTTTTGCCTTACTAGACTAACACGGCTGCCCCTTTGGAACTAAGACCATCATGTGTGGGTTTGAGTTCGAAGATAGATAATATCTTCGGAGATATCTCAGCCAGGAAGGTCACTAGTTCGCCAGTGGAGCATGCAAAGCACTTTGGCCTGGATCGAGAGCCCACAAATCAAGGAAATACTCCTACTGACTTCAGAGAGCTTTGGCTAAGAGTCTGTGTGTAAAAAATAATGTTCATTTAATAAACGTTCATGAATGGGCCATAGTTACACCAAAGGCCAAACAAGGATAAGGAATTTAAATGTCAAGGTCCTTTCCCACTGTTTTTTCTTATTTTAAGCTGTCTGATTTGGCATTTCTAGATTCATTGCTGCTTCTCTGTGACAGATGAGGCTGTTTCCAGTGTAAAACTCTCGTATAGAGATCAGTATCTGGGTGAGGAATGAGAGCAGAACGTGCAGTAGAGAGTTGCACCATTAGGGGAATCACAGTGTTCCCCCAGAGAAGAGTATTTTGACCTTTATAGTTTGTATTGGTGATCAACCTTCAGAGTGAGATTTTCAGCTTCCAGGAAACATGCAGATGACCCCACAAAGCTTTACCGATGTCTACTTAGTATGTTTGATGTATTTGATGTCTTAGTATATTTCGTGCTGGCATCTGTTTTGAAATTTGGATCTGGGGTTTGTATTTCCCCTTTTAAAAGTACAGAGATTTGTTTATATGAATGAATGCATTTACATTTAGATATTTTTCTTTTATAGATTTTTCTTTTTCCCCTAAAGACTTCTTGACCAGGCTGTAGGATAGGGAATTTCACAATTTCATGTATAATCCCATCATATGCCCTTAGGTGAACATTTGTATGTGCATTCACAGAAATGATTGTCTCCAAAGACTTCTTGACCAGGCTGTAGGATAGGGAATTTCACAATTTCATGTATAATCCCATCATATGCCCTTAGGTGAACATTTGTATGTGCATTCACAGAAATGATTGCCTCATATCACAAAAGTTTTCCTTTTGTTTCAGATGACAATGGCCTGAACCCAGTTTGGACATCCTGTTCGGAGCAAGTGAAATTTGAAATTTGTGATCCTAATTTAGCATTTCTGCGCTTTGTTGTTTATGAGGAGGATATGTTCAGTGACCCCAACTTCTTAGCACATGCCACTTTTCCCATCAAAGGAATCAAATCAGGTAAAGATCAGTAGGGTGTCATAAAATGTGAAGCAAGAAACATGTTCTTTAGAACTTTTTGTGCCTTGCATTTTGATCTCAAAACTTAGTGTAAAGGGCCTGTCCAGCTGAAACACACGTAGGGAGATAGCTCCTTTAAAATGAATGTACCACACCATAACTCTAAACAAAGATGTCAGAAGTGTTGGAAATAATCTTCTAAATGACTTTTCTACTACTAAATTCTTTTTCATTCTTTCTGGGTGAGGAAAGAGTTACCCAGAACAAGTTATGTCAGCACAGACAAAACCTGTATGGAACGACCTACCACTAGTGTGTGGTCAGTTTCAGCGTGGGAAGTAAAGGCAGATCCTACATTGTTCAACCCACCAGTTTGAGACTAATGGATTTAAATCTGATCCCAGGGACTGCGAGGGTGCAAATGCCAAATACAAATCAGTGTTCTCTCACCACTTTTTCTCCCACCACCATGTTCTCTCAACACTTGGTTATTGGTTTATTCTGGAGAGCTATCAGGGCTGCCATGTTTGTGTCTGCCTTCTTGTGATTTGACTATGGAGTGATTAGTGTCAGTTGATTCATTTTCCCATGGTCTCCATGTCATGAATTAATAGAGAGATCACTGCCTAAGTTTTTTTTCCAGTTTGGGGTCTACCTTTGTCTTTTTAGCTGATGTGAATGTGGGCTTCCGTTGAGTTAAGCTTTGATTTCTCCAGATCTGGTCTGATTTGCAGGGCTGTGGGAAAACTTCCTCTCATCCCCTTTCTGCCTGCTGCTTCCTTGTATCTTTCAAAGTTCTGCATGCTCCCAGGAATGGAGCAGCTGAGCAGAATGGAAGGATCCACACAGCCCCAACTGCAAGCAAGTCTTCCCCCTTTAATTACTTGGTGTCCCCTCTCCCCAGGTTTTAGGTCCGTTCCACTCAAAAATGGTTACAGTGAAGATATAGAGCTGGCTTCCCTTTTGGTTTACTGCGAAATGCAGCAAGTTCTGGTAAGTGCAAAGCCACTTCCTGTAAGTTAGGCTTTCCTCATCACTTCCGCTGCACTCGGGGCATGGGACAGTGAGCTCTTTGTGTTAACTAAGAGGTGACAGTTCAGCTCATTGTTCTGTGTCTGATACCGTGTGACCCTGACTACACTCACTCCAATTCCAGAATATTTATAAACCTGAATTCAGTTGCTTTCTGTCTGAGTGGAGAGGTGTCTTGCTCTTTTCAAGAATGTTCTGTTGGTCTCCTTGAGTGGGATGAAACCTGCTAGAATTTAATTCTCCAGCAATAGGAAAGGGCTCTTCTCAAGGCTGTCTGCCCCCCTTGGAGGTGAGACTTGGTCATATCGAAGCCTTCTGTGTCAGTAGCTGCTCATGACTGAATGATTAATCTGGAGGTTGGAGAAGGAATACAATCTGTGTAAAGAACCTGGAAAAAAAAAACCCAGAAGGTTTTGCCAGAAAGCAAAAATAAAAGACACTAATTGCTAGTATTTCATAAAAATCAGAGACTCAGCACTGGATCCCAGTGCAGAAACACCTGCCTGATTTAAGCCTTCACAGAAGCTTGGTTTGAACCACAAGAATTTTGTGAGCCCTTAATTCTTTTAGAAATAAGTACACAATCCCAGTCATGGAGTCAGCCAGGCAGGTGGGTGAGCCACGTGCAGTTTTTACTGATACCTAAAGGTACTGTGTGCAATGCTTTAAATCAGGGGTTCTCAACCTTTTCAGGGTTGCGACACAGCGAGGAGGCTTCCCAGCTATGTGCGACATACCAAAGACTGCCCCCCACCCTCCCGGCTACAGCTCCCCTCCTGAGCAAGGCGGGCTTCAGTGTAGTGCTGAAAACCATGTTTCAGTGGATAGTTTGTTAGTTTGGCTGGACCATAACAAATCTGCAGAAATATGGTACTTGGCACTACACTAGCTCCCCTTTCCCTGCTCAGATGTGGGGCAAGAGGAGCCGGAAGGGCTGGGAGCAGTTCCAAGGCTGCAGGCACCAAGCCCTAGTGCTGATATAGTGCCAAATAGCTAGTTTTGGCAGATTTTGTTATGGTCCAGCCATGTTTTTCGGTACTACACCAGCAGGCACAAGGTCTGGGGGCCTTCCAGGGCTGCAGAGGTATTTGCAGCCTCAGGACAGCGCCCAGCTCTAGCTCTGCTCCTTTTGCCCTGCTTCTGAGTGTGGGAAGGGGAGCCAGGAGGCAGGTGGTAGGGGTGGGAGCTTTCTGGGGCTGCAGAGATCTCCGCAGCCTTCGGGCTTTCCCCCAGCCATGCGCTGCCACTGCCAGCTTCCCGTCTGCTCTGCTTCAGCCTGAGCGCAGGAAAAGTGAAGCTGGGAGCAGTAGCACTCTGGGAGCAGTCTGGTGACTCGCCAGTTTTTGGTGACACACCTCCCTGGTCTTCGAGACACACTTTTGTGCTGCGACACGGCAGTTGAGAATTGCTGCTTTAAACCACAGCCATTCTGTCTAATCAGCACTTTTCCCACCTTCTAAATTGTCAAGCCACAATTCTCCAGGCTTGATAAACATTCTGTGAAACAAGTGAGATGCCAGGGTCCCTAGGTGATCTCCCATATACTGTGAATTTCAAAGGAGAAAATACTATTTCTGCTTTATGTTGGTGTAATTTCGTTAGAGTTGATGAAGCTACTCCAGACAAGCGAGTGTAACTGAACTTAGAATCTAGCCATTGCATTTCTTAAAGTAAAATGCTTTGTGCTTCTCGACGGCAGGGCGGATTAAGACATGCTGAGGCCCTAAGCTATGTCAAGATTCAGAGGCCCCATACCATAAAAAATATAGAGAAAAAACGTGTATTACAGTAAAACAGAAAGGGTAATGAAAAATAAGTGATAAACCATTATAGTTGCATATATACATAGACAAAGATGCAACACAAAACAACTAAATAAAACATCTTGCAAAAAGTCTTATTTGCATTTTCAATTTCAATTAAAATAAATTTTCTTAGTTATCGCTAACATATTTAGAGGCCCCTCATAACGTGAGCCTGAAACAGTGGCTTACTTGACTTGTGCCTAAATCTAGCTATGCTTGATGGTAAGTTACCGGATCTCTGGAGGGATTTAGCCCTGCAACGACGTACACATTGAAATGGAAGACTTTGCATTCACAGTCAAGCTCAGTGGGAAACTCCCTTTTCCAAGTTGAGTGTAAAGCAGTCATAAAATGGCTGTATGTAATCCTGTGACACCTTCTTGGCAGCCTTTGTAATTTTCCATTACCCCCTAAAGAAGGGAGGGGAAAGAAGTGTTGCTGTGGAGGGATTCATGGAAAATAAGAGATCAGGAATGCCAGCATGAGGAGGAAAAGGGATCCAGAGGAAGAAAAAGGGTCATGGGTGAGGAGACGCAAGGGATGGGGGGGAGCATCATACTAGGAGGCTTATGTATATAAATAGAATAAATGAAATGTATATCCTTTAAAAAAGAGTTTTTAAATGTGTAAGGTTTCAAATCCCATGAGCATGAGGCTGGCATAGAAAGCTAGAGAGACAGTGCATTGTATTCCTATGTCTGACAAAAACCACAGTGACTGTCACCACCATTGCCTTACAAAGTGATACCCGTGCTCAGGATGTGAGCGCACTGAGGGTATATCTGTGCTGATGGTGGCAAAGCCACCTTTGTCAGATTGATTTTTCCAGATTGACTGAGTGATCAGTTAAGACACATTCAGTCGATTCGGAATTCGACTTAATAAAACCACCCCCTCAACTGGCGTAGTGCTGTATCAATGGGAACACATTTCTTGTTGATGCAGTGCAGTGAAGACATTGTGCTAAAGGCGAGTTAGGAAGTGAACAGGAGTTCTGCAAGCTACTCTATGTAGCTTGCGTAACTTCCATTGACTGCAAGTGAATTTTGTCAGCGGTGGAGGTGAGCCCCTCGAATCCCTGGTGTCTGGGATTTTCTTCAGAGAGCCAACTCATTTGCTTGGGGTAGCTCCGCCATTTTTAAAGGGTTGCTTGGAACAGCAGTGCACCGCCCAACCTATCCACAGCAATAACACAGCTCACGGTTTCAGTCCCCTCTCTTTCCTTGTTAAGTCAAAAGGAAAATGCCACACAAACGTATGTTTGCAATGATGATGCCTCAGGATGCCACTGCACTAGTGGGAGAAACATCAAAGATTTTTTGACAGTCTCTAGTGAACAAACACTTGCTATGGTCTTAAACTTGTAGAACCTTTTGCCAAACCAATGTAAAAGTATCATAAAAAGATCAAGGCCTTGTCCATCTGTTGTGCTGCTTAAAAAAAAAAAAAACCACCACCATAAAATGTTATAATTTAATAACAGTTCTGTTTATAGAGAAAGCCCATCTGCATATACTTGGAGAGGAAATTTAAAATTATTAAAGGGCTTGCAGATGGTTGTAAAATTTGTTGAGACCTAGAGATGCAAAAATGTTGTAACTGTTTGAATTATCATGTTGGCCCTCATCCAGTTCCTACTGAAGTTAACTGGAGTTTGTCCATATATTGTAGAAATGTAAGTGTGTTAAGAAATTTGTTAAATTTAGAAGTTTGTCTTATTTGCTTGCAAATTTGATTTATTTACTGTGGAAAGTATGAGCATTTTGGAAGGAATCTTGGATTAAAATCAGCTTAGCCAGTGCTTGTGTTTTTAATGTAGAGATTAAAGCAGGCACTTTGGGAATGACTTTGGAAATCCAGTGCTGGTGGATATTGGTTATTTGTGAGAATAAATGCCCGTAGATGCATCAGTGACCCACAAATGGCCATCTGAATGTCCTCATTTATGCCTGAAGGAGGCGAGGTTGCTCCCCTTTAAAAATACGGCCCTTTATTCCATATTTGTAAAATGCATAGTGTATAGGGTGGGGCAGGGAGGCTGTGTTTCAGCTCCTTGACATCTCTGCAGGGTTTTAGCTGTAGTGCTAAAGGAGGGGTCCTTGATTTTAGAATTTGTTAAACTGGTGATCATGTTTTCTTTAGGCATCAAGGGAATCAGTGGATGAAGGGTGAAAAGATTTTTAGTATGTCTGTTGTGACTGTCTTGCACATTTCTTTATTGATGTGGTATGTTTTGGCATTTAGTATGGAATACCCTTGTCCTCCCAAGACATTGACATGGGTAACTAAACAGATGAGATTAAGTACATGCTTAACATTTTAAAAGAGTCCATAAATAGTTATGTGGTTTCTTAACTGTGAAGTGTTTTGAGAGCCCCTTTTGTGGAAGATGACATGGAAGTACAAATGAAAATTAAGGGCCTAATCCTGCAAATGCTGAAGTCTGATCTACATTACAGATGTTTGTTGACCAAAGGGTCAGCTATTTGCACCAAAACAGTGGTGGTGTATGCACTGTAGTGCCCTTCTGTTGACCCAACTCCCCTAATTTTGCAGCAAAATAAGACCACCTGGACAAGAGGTTTAAATCTTTTTGCACCAAACTTCTGGCAACCAAGCATCAGTGTAGACACCATACTTGGTTCTGTCATGGTAAAGGTACTGCCGCAATGCCCGAACTCCACTGCAGCTATCTGCACATCCCTCCTTTAAAGTCCCAGGAGTTTTTTGGTGCAGAGAGCTCGCATCTCATTTTCCACCCACCAAACATTCTACCTGGCGCACACTGGAGCTTCTGGATCCCATCGGCATTTGAGGAGAGGAGACTGTGCAGTCCCAGCATATGGTCAGATTTCTTGGATAGTGGTGCAGAAGGGCTATAAACAGTTCAAGCTGCAGTCCTGAGCAAAAAGCAAAGTGCTATGGCTAGGGTACCAAAAGGCTAGGGCACAGTGGTCTGTGGGAGTCTTTAATCAGGTCATCCAGCTGGGCCTGGCCGAAGTACAGCATCCATTCCCCTTTCCCGGTCCCAGCCCTTCTGCTGTGTGGGCTATGTTTGTGTGTGTTTTCTATTCTCTGGTGGAGCGACGTATTGCAGTAGAAAAATATGGTAAGGAGCACTGAGATTTCATGGGAATCTCCGGAGAGAACTTTAGGAAACTTTCCTGAAGGTACTCTCCAATCTTCTGCCAGAGATTGCTCAGCAAAGCTGATTTGTTTCTTCTACCATTGTGGGAAATGTTCCCATGCCATCTAGTATCTTCATGTTGTAGGGCAGGAGTGAGCTCCATGCGGAGTTCTGTCAATGTGACTTTGCAAATTCAAAAGTTCTGCGACCACTGCTTGTCATTCCAATCCTGCATAACGATGTAATCCCACCACTTGGCGCTTGTTTCACACGCCCAAAATCCACAGTGCACCATGTGTGGATGGTCCCTGAATGCAAACAGTAATACAGCATTGTTTGTTGCATGGCACACAGCAGGTCAGGTGGCTTGGACTCCTGCTCAGAGTGGGAACTTATGTACGGCATGACTGGCCGTGTTGTATTCAGAGCGCTGACAACAACAATGGAGAGATGGTGGGCGCACAGGAAACTGGGACCTGTGAAGAATGCCATGAAATGCAGTCTGAAACCCATGGAATGACGGGACAGAAATCACTGCATTGTAGGACGTTGGGGCCCCGCACTCAGGAAACACTGTGATCCTCTCCACCTTCCCGCAAGTCCTAGCAACACGAAGTGGCAAGTTACACAGTGTAATAGCAGTCCACAATGTACTGCTCTCTGATGCTAGTGCGCCAAGTGTGGCCATGCTTTGGAGACGCAGTAAGTGCTGTGTGGACAGACAGAAGTGTAGTAATCAGAGTAGTTTGCACCAACACCACTTTCTAGTGTAGACGAGGCCTAAATATGTGTTTAAACTGCTGCTGGGACTGAGCCTCTCTGCATGGTAGACAGACCCGTTCTAGCAGGGCTCCAGCTAGTGCACTAAAAATAGCAATGTGGACTTAGCGCAGGAGTCAGCAAAACTGCCACTCAGCTTGGCACCCAGCTTGGATACTCTTTGTCACCAAAATGCTGAGGAGCTGGTGATTTATTTTTTTGTCACCAGAAGGCACTTCTTCACTGCATTTTCCAGAGGCTGCCTAGCTCTGCAGTGAAAATGCAGCAGAGGAATATACTCTAGTGACTATAAATAAAAACAGCTGGCTCCAAAGCACCACAGCTGGCTCCCAGGCACCAGCCTGCAACTTTTAGTCACCATGTCTGCCTGGTGCCTGGGTTCTGTCACGCCCTGACTTGGCAGCTCAAAGTCTCAAGCCTGTCTCACTGCCTGGGTTTGACTAGGGTGGATAGCCTGAGTCTCTGTCAGAGCTCCAACCTCCACCATGTGAGGCCCACTAGCCACGTCTGTCTGCTCAAGTTGGAAAATTCATTCCCAGCTGCAGTGTAGGCATACCCTAAGGGGCAGATGCTCTGCTGGTGTAAACTGCCAAAGCTGCAGGGAAGCCAGCAGAGCCACAACAGTTTACATCAGTGAAGTTTCTGCCCTCCCTAGCCATTGTATGTACATGACCACAAATGGTCCCATTTATTGCGTGGTGTTTTCTGATTCCAATTTTTCCTCTGCAGCTTAATAAGAAACACCACTGGAAACACTGAGACTCACTATTAGGTAGTGTTTGCATATTGGGCTCTGTCAGACATCATGATCAAAGATTAAAATTTCATTCCAGTGTGACAAGACTATTAGAAAATATCTGCAGTTGTAATATACAGTTTCCTCCCCTTCTTCCCTTGGCACCTTCCAGGGCTACTATGTTTTTCTTCCAAAGCTGTTTTTTGTACAAGCATCTTTTTCTTCACCCCAGTATTTTTTCTTTTAGTTCGTTTCAGATGTGTTTTTATAAAAATGAATTTAAAAATACCCTCTTAGAAGGAAAGATAGCTTGTGTAAAACCTTGAGTTGATTTTTGATGTTTTTTCTCTCCTGAAGGAAAGCGAAGAAGAGCTTTATTCATCATGTCGGCAGCTCCGGAAGCGCCAGGCAGAACTAAATAACCAGCTGTTCCTATATGATACCCATCAGAACTTAAGGAATCCGAATAGAGATGCGTTACTAAAAGAATTCAGTGTGAATGAGAACCAATTACAAATGTACCAAGAGACATGTAACAGGAGGTAAGCTCATCCTTTCTATCCTGCCAAGGGACCCCCCAAAAGACTCCTCACATCTTGGGGTCCTGTACGGCACAAAGCCTTCAGCTTTATTCAGAAAATTTCTGGCCCACTTGGCTTGGAGAAGAAGCTATACTTCAGCCGGTGAAGACAGTTTTGAGTCGCCATTGAACCAGACTCCTGCAGCCCAAGTCCATGAGACTCTTGGTCCCAGTGACACATCAAATGCCACAATCTGTGGAGCTGGGACCCCACCCGGCTGTCCCGCTCAAACAGTCAAATTACTCACCTTAAAGACTATGTGTCCCCAGAATTGTGACATAAACATACTGGGACATGTTGTCCCAGAACACAGTTCTGGTTTGACCCAAACGAAAATGCTATGGTTAGTCTTAGCAAAAATTGCCAGTTAACTACCAGAAAACTATCCTGAGGGGAAAAAAGACACCTTGCCCCAGGTCATGGCTGGGTGGCGGGGACACAGGACTTCCTGTAGCAGGAGGAGATGCTGAATAGATCTTTGCTCCTCCCCTGGCCTAAAGGAAGGTAGGGGCGAGTGGCAAATCCTTTCCTCCCAGCCAATCAGAGGCCAGTCTTTCAGGTGTCTTTAGGGCCAGAGGGCGCACACAATGGTCAAAGCTCAATGCGGAGCTAGGCTATGATTGGTCTACAGCAGGGGTCTCAAACACATGGCCCATGAGCCACATGTGGCCCCTAAGGCTATTTCCTGCAGCCCTCAATGACACTATTGTTACTGATATTTGCAATATTCTTATATGAAAAGGTTTCAGTGGTGCAGCCCTGGGGGTAATGTACTACTCCTCATGCAGCCCTCTACTAGTCCTTATACGACCCTCATGGTGATTTGAGTTTGAGACCCCTGATCTGTAGGATCAGGGTGTCCCAGCATTCATCCAGGGAAAACCCAGTTGGCAACTACTCTACCACCCTGTGAGTCTAAGGTGGAGCTAAGGGTGGGTAGCTGAGCTGAGTTCATATTATGAGCTGGCAGTAGGAGGCAGGAGCAAACAACTGGGAGATGAGATGCCTGAAATCTACCCCTAGCTCTCCCACATATCTTTGACTTGTTAGTGTCTCTCTCTATCCCATGGATATGATAATATTTGCTCACCTCCTTGGATATGGTGTGTTTTTTGAGATAGATATAAGCAAACCCCCTCCCAAATGCTCAGCTTGTAGCAAACTATGAAACTGGAATATTTGGAGGTCCAAACATTTAACAATGGGAAAAAAAGATGTTCCTACAAGGACCAGCATTTCAGCACCCAAATGGAGAATGTTGAAAATAGTTCACGTGTGCACTTTGGTGGGAAAGTCAATTGTATTTTTTTGGCTCTTAGTTAATGTGCATGCAGCGTTTTAAACACATGAAGTGCTTTACATATAAAAAGTGTTACTGTGTTCACATTGTAATTTAAGAAAATAACTGGAAGCACAAAGAGTTGCTGATACATGAGTTGCTATAAATTGCTGGGTGAGCTGACTTTTGTATTTTTTTCCTAGAATACTTAGCACAATTATTTACTTTAATTTTCTTTCTTTGTTTTTTTTTTTTTTTTTTTTAAGATTAAGAGAGAAGAAAGTCAATAACAGCAAATTCTACTCCTAGAGAAGCCATTCCCTTTGGTGCACCTTTTAGATAGCCACTCAGGAAGAGACATTAATTTGTCCTGATCATCGTCCTCAGTGAAGGTCTCATCGGGCTGAATTTACTAAGAAGAGGAAAGAATGGGTTTCCTTAATAATGTCTTGCTATACGAGGAACTGTTTGCGTTGTTGTTTAATTTATATTCTGTAGAAAGTGTACACAAAGTCCAGGCTAGACTTTCTGCGTATTCAGGTTATTATTTGGGTCCACTATCACAAACCTCAGAGTCAGAAGGAAACTAAGGGTCAGTTTTTCAGTTACAGGACATAAGGACAACTTGTATGCATTTGTGCAGGTCTTGCTTACAAATACCCAAAGTACAAGTACACATCACTTCCAGTATTTGTGTGTACAGGACGTAAGTTAGACATTGACACCCATTTGTATGCATGCATTAATAATCTGACCCCTTATGACAACAGGTAATAGACTTAATTTATTAAATGCTGTAAAAGCACTTTTACAAGATGATTGTGACAGCTGGTTGTTAGGGCCACACATAAAATATTCTGGGCAGTCTGTGGTTGATACTGTGTTTTCTTTTGATAGATATTTCTTGTTACGTTTTTAGTATGAGTGAATGAGTTAATTTTCTAAAACTAAATGTACTCCAAGATTGTAAATGGGTTATATGTTGGATTCTGTGAAAAGCTTTAAAAAAGAGAAATATGACATTATTGTGTGTCCTGTAAATTAGTTCCCTCGGGCAGTGCAAGAATATATTTTAATAGGTAAGGTAGGAGTTACCCTTGGCTTCTAGAAAGAAAAGGTATTTTAAACTCCAGTTGGATAATTTACTTTGGTGTAGCATCATTTCTCAAATCCTTTCAGCTGCTAATCTGCATACAAATGAATTGTTTGCAAACTGCATCTGCAGTATTGCAGACCTCAGAAAATAACGTTAAACAACAGTCCTGTTTACCCAAAAGATATTTAATCTGTAATATGACTGTGCAGAAATACAGACCAGGTATATTGTCACGATGCCATTAGTCACCAGTAGGAATATAGAAGTTATAGCAGGAAAAAAACCCTATTATGTTAGCAGGTTTGTTTTCCTGCAAGAGTAGAACAGTCTTTGGATGCCAAACAAGGAGTCTGGTGGCACTTTTAAAGACTAACGAAATTATTTATTGCATGAACTTTTGTGGGAGAAAATCCTCCTTTGTCAGATGATTAAATTTCTTAATCTTTAAAAGTGCCACAAGACTTCCATTTGATTTGTAGCCATTTATTCCTTTGTGCAGAGACAGTTCAGTTTGGCCAGTGTATAAAAGAGGGGGGCATTGTTAGCACGTGATGGCATGTATCACATAGGTAGATGTGTAGGTGAATGAGCTCCTCATGGAGTGGATAAGTTGAATAGGTCCTATGATGATGTCTTTTGAGTAGATATGCAGGCAGAGTTGGCAAGAGGGCTTGTTGCAAGGATAGGTTCCTGGGTTAGCGCACAAACTCCCTGAATAAGGGGGCTTCTCTTGCACATTTTTTGGCAATTAAATACCAGGTATGAGATCTGAAAGATGAGAGAGGAGCGCTAAGTTTAAAGGCAAATCTTTACTCTTCTCCATCCTGCTAGGTTGAAAAACTCTTCCATCCACAAATGGAGTTGAGGTGCATAGCCTGGGACTAAGAGGAAAAAATCTTATTGTGTGTAGGCTCAGATTCCTTTCAGTCTGCCTCCTCTCAAATCACCACCACAGACAGTCTTGTCTTTCATTGTCTAGGGGCTGCGACGGGAAAGTTTGTTACAACGCCAGACAGCCAATTAACAGATCCAGAAGAGAAGGAAAAAAATGCAGAAACCCTTGCATGCCAGACCACTGGGTGCCTCCAGAGTTATTTCTTGCAAGAAATCCATTGTAAAAAATGATACTTGGAGCATGCTTCTGGAGCAATGATCTGTAAGGCAATAACAAGGGATGGCTGGTGGACAACGATGTTCTCATTTCTCTATGAAGTATCTGAGATATGCTGTTTTGACTGCTAGAGGCCCCGTTGAGAGGTTCTCCTTAGACAAGAGTCCAAGAATTTTGGACGAAAGCTAAATAAAAACCTCAACTGTGCTTTCTGCGTATATACTGCCCACGTGGCACAAATGTTCTGGTTTCTCTCGTCGTATGCCTTCCTTCCCCAGAGCAGTACGTGTATCATCATGCTGCTGTCTATTACTAATGCCATATAAATGTTTAGGAATTAGCACATTGCACCATACCTCAGAGATTCTGTGCAGATTATCTGCACGTGTGCTATTTTAAAACCGGTTGTGAGAAGAGCCCTTAAATGTACATGTAAGTTCACCTCATTTTACAAGTCCCAAAAGTGTAGCTGTGTTAATCTAGTTCAGCAAAACAGACAAAGAGTTCTGTGTCATGTAAAAACTAACAAATGAGCTTCCGTGGGAGAAAATCCCACTTTGTCAGATGTTTTGAAGGTGGGGGGACTTACAGAATGGGAGGAAACTAAATGCAGGGAAGTGTGAGTAATGGGATCAGTCACACTGTAACAGCAAATCAAAGCAGTTGTGAAGATTCAAACACTGGGGAGCAGCACATAGAGGAAGATGAGGTCAAATCACCTTTTGTAATGAGCTACGTTTCCAGAAGTGCTCTCCCCAGTTCTAGACCTGGAAGGAAAAGAGTTGCATTACCAATTTTGCTGGCATGCAAGGGCTGATGGGTATTATACAATAATTCTTTCTTTCCTAATTACATGTGTTCTGTGTTTGGACACTTCCCTAAAAAGTGTCTGGACTCTTAGGTGGGGTAAACGCCAAGTCAGTTCTCTCATCACTTTGATACTGTTGATATTGACTTTATGTCAAATGTTATTCACCCTAAACATGCAATCTGACCAAGACAAAACTGAAGTCTATATCTTGTTGGAAGGATAGTAATCTTGATGCTCACCAAAATATTAAATTAGGGAACAAATTTCTGTGTATGCAGTTTCCTTAATTGGCCAGTGCAAGGCAGATGTCCTTTTGCATGAGCAAACATGACTATCTTCTTGTGGTAAATTTTCTATCACTTGGGGTCCTTCAACTGAGCTGGAAGTCAAAACAGTTTTAATCAGTTTCATTTTGGATGAAATGCAGCAATCATTGGGTAAAAGCTACAGCCTGGGTCATGCGGAAACTCACACGAGAAGGATCTTAGTGACCTCTGCTGGCCTTTAAATCTATGAATATTTGTGCCAAATTAGAGGCCAGGTTGAGGCTAGTGGAAATTTGCCACTGGGTCTTGTTATATATTCAGAATGTTTTCATCAGACACATCTGGAAATGTCTCTGTTTGGATCATGATTCTTATTGTTAAATGTCACAGGTTTTTTTGACTAACCTTCCAAAAGAGAGATGAATGCAGAGATCCAGGAAAAGCAAGGAGTCTTGTGGCACTTAAAGGCTAACAGACAAGAGTCCTTGCTTTTTTTGCTTTAGTAGACTAACTGCTGCTTTGGAACTTGGCGAGATCCAGAAGTGACACTGAATCAGCCAGGAGGCAGTGGTCTGACTGCACGTAGCATGAGTTGAGGGGAAATGGATAGTGATCTCAGCTGATCAAATCAGGATGTGGATATTTCAATATGTGATCTCACTGGTTGACCTAGTTGCAGACTGGAATGTTGTTTACCTTTTTCAGAAATGGTAGAGGTTTACTGAGCCTCATCACGTGACTGTTTCAGTTAGTCAGGAGCCAGGATTTTTGTGTGACATTTATGGGTATGCTCACATGGCATCTGAGCCCAAGACTCCCAGCCCAGGTCCACAGACTCATGTTGGTGGAGTTTGCTCTGGCTCTTTAGATGTTACGGCGTAGATTGAAGCTCAGAGCAACTGTGGCTTGTTCTGGAACGGTGTCAAATCACCATCTACAAAGCTCGGTGAGCTCCACTAGTGCAAGTTTGCGGTCCTGGATTGGGAAGCTCTCTTCGAGATTCAGTGCAGGGTTGCTCTATGTGCAACTTTAGCTGTTTGCATTGGAGCTGGGACTCATCAAAGCCGAAGTGTTTAGTGCTAATGAACATTCCCAGGTCCCAAGTGTCTGCTTAACTAAAGCATGAGTTATCCCATTGATTTAATAGAAGTGCTTTTCTGGTTTGGGCTCTTAGGCCACTTTTACACTGTCACTGTTGTCAGGTTGATCTCTGCAGATTGACTTAATAAAAAAACCACCCCTTTAAGTGCTGTGTCAACAGGAATGCATTTCCTGTTGGTGGAGCATAGCGAAGACACGGGGCTGAAAGGGAGTTAGGAGGTGGACAGGGGTTACGCAATGTACCCTGCATAGCTTACATAACTCCCTTCGACTGCTGCCTAATTTTGCTGACAGTATAGACGTAGCCTTTGTCCTTGGAATCAAACACACCTTCCAAGACCACTAAAGATAAGAACTTCCACCATGGGTGTAAACCACCACCGTGTAGAACAGTTTTCTTTGAGGATCTCACTATATATTGTTAAACAATCCAGTGTATTGTTGTAAATGTGGAGCTTTTTCATTAATTAGAAATTGATGACATTTTTGAAGGAAAAGGTCTTTTTTGATTTTTGTTTTGTTTTGTTTTGTTTTGTTTTAAAGGAGCAGGGACTATAAAAACCCAGTCTCCTCTTTGGGAAGAGGGATGGAAGTAATTGAAGTTTAATTTATTTTTAAATAAATAAATAAATAACTATTTGTGCATTAAAATGTGTGTGTGTATGTGTGTGCATATACCACACTGACATTGAACCAACGTTGATATCTGTTATGTTTGTGATGGGTTAAACAGCTACCAAAAAACCAAAATTACTCTCAAGTGCATTAGGTTTCCTATTGATAAATATTAGCTTCATCTTTTAAATGATATTTTTGAAAAGGGAAGGAGGAACACATGTCGAGTGTGACCTAGTTTGAGGACAAGATATTTTAATTGCTGCTCTTCTAGAATTTCAATAGATACTTTTTCAATTTCTAGCTGTACTTCTGATCATTCACATTCAGGAACACAAATAATAGACTCAATTTTGGAAACATTGTGGCACAGTATGCAAGTTAAAGTGATTACCTTAATTATCTTTACCCAGTTGCACAAGGAAAAATATATGGCGCTGAAACACTTGAAATGGAACATCTGCAGCCAATTGGGATGGGTGGGTGTAATTTTTCAAGTGTACTTAAAAGTGTTTTTTCTTCTTAAGACAAAGGTTTCCTGTTTTGATTTTGAAAAGAGAAAGAGGCAGGATGCCCCTCTTTTCTGTTGCTGATCCTTTCCTTCTATTTACTGAGAAGAGCTGAAAGACAGGAGGATTACTGACAATACCAAATGCTGATCTAATCTGGGCTCATTTTATAGTATTTTTCATCCTCTGGTTTCAAAGCATGGTGCAGAGGTAGGTAGCATACAGTTAAATGGGTGTGCGTGTGGGTGAGCAGGCAGTGTTGGTTGGGGAGATCAGGGCAGGTGTGTTCCTCCATGTGTATACTGTGCTAGAAATGGGTTTCGGGGGCCAGAGCTAAGGGATCTGTCATTCTGTGATCCACGTGTCCTTGCTTGTTTCTTTACCTTTGTGCAGTGTCCAGCTGAACTTCATAGGCTGGTCAGACATTGGGGAGAGGCTCCTGGAGCATTGCCTGTGTTTTGGTTTTAGTGCATTTTTATGTGTCATTTGCCTCACTGCATGAAAAGACTGCAGCCATCCATCCTGAATCTGATCCCAGAGTCCTACTCCTGTAAATAATCTAGCAAGCCAGGTCAGCTTGCATAAGAAATGGCTGCAAGCAATCCAGTTCTGTGCATAGACTTTATCTAGACAGCCTGCCAAGCCTTTCACCCCAATCAGAAATAGTGTCGCTGGCTAATCTTCCCACTCAAGATGTTGGCACATTTCCGTGAGGTTTCCCAGCAAGGTTGTTGGAGGGATGTTACAAGCAAACAGACACGATGAAGCTGTGGAAAAGCTTGCCCAAGACGATAGGAATTTTGGCAACATCTTACAAAAAGATATTCACTCTCTGCCTTCATGCAGAGGGCCTCTGATAGGGGACACAACTTATGTTGCTGTTCTGGCCTCAGTGCTACCTTCTGTCATGGGCCCAAAACTGGAATCACCTTGCTCTTTGTGTAGGATGAATCCCTGATCCAACACTGGCTAAATCAAAAGTGGCAGTGAAGACCAAATCCTTCGTGACAATGCAGGAAGAATCCACTTCAGTGCCTTCATTTGCCATAACCCCCATGGGCATCATTTCCAGATGTATCCTCTGCCACGAACCTTTCCCGCTTGGCACAGCAAATTCTCAAAGATGCCCATCATGGGAAATGTGAGGAGAGCGAGCAAATCTTTCTGTAACAGTGGCATCAGAAAGAAAGAACATGCCATTCTTCTTCTCCTTTGTACTCTTGGCCCCATCGTCGTGGAGTCTCTGCTCCATTTTAGATAGGAAACCAGTATGTCCAGGTTGAAGCATCTGTTCCATGGAAACTTCCACAGCCTCAGTGGACTGGCAGAGGCAGGTTGCCTCACTGGACATAAGTAAAGCAGGCACTTACGGTTCAGTGCACTTTCATCATGCTGCTTCCTGACTTTATGTTCATTTTGGAAGAGCAATGCTACAGGCTGTATTTAGCAAAGAACTCCACAGCCACCATCCCCCAGGTGGAGCAGAACATAATTATAATCTTGCATATGTGAGATGCAAGGGCTCTTGAAGAGAAGTTATGGACTATAATTTTTGTCCAAGAGTTGCCTCCGTGTATTCATACTACCTCCTCTGAGTCTGAGTTCTATATAGCTCAGGACGCTACGGTCTCGGCAGAAGGAACTGAAGCTATAATTGGGTGATGACAGAACTGATTTTGGTGGGGAGCTTGTAGGCTGGAAATTATTTAAAATTTAGATGAAAAGCCAGGTGTGAATGTGAGTTAACATGAAGGAGAGGAACAAAATTGTTGTTCCCTAAATTATGGTGGTTAAAACGTGGCAGTATTTCCCTTGGGTATTAAACTGAAAAATAGTCTACTCAAAAGTGCGACTGAGTGGAAATCCAAGTTTCATCATATAAAATGTTTAGAGTTCCCCATCTAAAACCAGAGTCTCTTTGAAGTGATACTGTGTGTTAAGGAAATAATGTTTAAGCTTCTAAAAAAATATTAAAAACAGTGGAACATGAAAATGATTAAGTTACCCAAAGGCAGTTGATGGAATGGTGTTTAACTGTTTGGTAATAGCGAGTCCCTCAGCTGCCAAGAAAATTATTTGTACTTATTCTTTAGCGCTTCAATCAACTCATTCATTTTAAATAAGCACATTTTATAGTTGGAAATCTCTACAAACCTCAGCTTCCTCAAGCATTTTGTGATAGTAATTGCTATGGATTAGCCCACTCCCTAGAACAGTGGCTCTCAACCTTTTGAAGGTTGTGACCACACTTGCTGGCTTATCACGACCTAAAGGACACATCAGCCCACCCTCTCCAGGCCAAATCCAGTCATTTCCCCGGCTCTCCGTGGCACACTTACCACTGTGTGGCAACATAGCAATGTGTCCTGACACGGTGGTTGGGAACCACTGATCCAGAAGGATGTTCCAGAATAAGTCATTACAGATTTACTACATTTAATCCATAAAAACAACCCCAAAACTTCTAGTTCCGTTTTCACTTTTTGTTACTTGTGTAAGCATACCACTTACTGGTTAAAATAGCAAGTTCACCTACCATCCAATCCATGTGTAAAATAACTCCACTTACAACAGGGATGACTTTGGCTGCTGAATAAAAAGATTGCTGTGTCACTCATCAAGCCTTCTGTAAGAGCTGCAGAACCTCAAGGCTATTATAATGATAAGAATGAATGGATTTCCTGGATCACAGCACACTCATTTTCTGCTTAACATGTGTTTTTGGGTCATTATGAAGACCAAAATTGCATAGGACAAACCCTTAAGTAAAATCTTAACCCCAGTTGGTGGCTTGTACTTGCAACCATGTTTTCAGCCACTCCATCTGAAGAGTAGCCAGCTGAAAATTATAAAATGATCTTGTCACTCTACCTTATACACCTTTCCTGTGACCATAACAGACTATTGCAGTAGGTGACTGCCTTTGTCGCACTGAACCAACACGAACAATTGATTTTATCTAGTATGACAAAGTTTGACTTGTGCAAGGATTAATCATTTAGCCATCTCGTACCCTTTCTGGTGTTAATCCTAATGGAAAAATTCCTTGTGTGAATTGGAATGAGTGTGAATTTACCACCCCATAGTAAAGCTTTAAAAAAATGTATAGCCCTCAATTTAGCTCACACCTATTGGTCAGCAAAACAAGCAAGGAGTCTGGTGGCACTTTTAAAGACTAAAAAAATTGGTTTATCGCAGAAGCTTTTGTGGGAGAAAATCGCACTTCATCAGACACTTGAAGCTATGCAATGTTGGTTCAATTGGTGTTCATCCAAGGCTAAGAGTTGCCAATGTGTGCACTTTTCAGAATACAATTTCTTTGGTCGGGGGCTCCTCTGGCACATGTAATGTACACTTGATAAGACTCAGTAGGGATCATGGGTTATGAAAAAATGAATAATATGAAAAAGGCCAAATTAAGGTAACTGGTTATATACTTTGCAGCACGCTTCTGTGACTGAAAACAAAATGCTATTTGCAATCATCACACTGAACTTCATACCATCTGCGTGACTATCCGCTAAAGGAAAGTGCAAGTCTACTCTAAGGAAATGTCTACAAGAATGTCACAATCTGATTCCACAGTTTCATCCCCTTCCTGGTGTATTTACCAATCACTCCTATGTGCCCTGGTGACACACATGGATCATTCCAGATTTTTGACTCTTGTTTGTCCTGCGAGCCAACTTAGCTCAAAGCATGTAAACTGGTTTTTATTCTTATGCATCATCAGTCAAATCAGCATCACCCAGTTCCAGTCAGTTATACGCGTCCAAGTCCCCAAAGGCACTAATGACATAATTGGAATATAATGGGATTGCAAATGTCTCTGGGGATCTAATTTAGTTTGCAGAACCTTTATTAGTGGTGATGATATGGAAGAAGGAAAGACCACAGTTTACAGTGAGTGAAAGCTGAGAATGTAAAACCTCTCCTTTGATAGGAAAGTCTTTGAGACACATACATGTGAAAACCCACAGTGCCTTACTTGTGTACAGTGGATTATATTAGAAATACATATACAATTTGTTATAAAAGATACAGTGATATTATTAATCCATTTAGGTCCTTGAGTAGCCACAAAACAAACCAATTTCCCACCAATGCTCAAATGTTCTGGGATGCCAAAACATTTGAAAGTGACACAACATTATTTTCATCACTGATGAGGCTTGTAGGCTTTCAGGGAATGCAGCGAGATCCAATTTTATTTTAATTTTCAAGTACTTTGCAAATTTTGTCACCCCAATAAAAGAGCCCAAGCTCAATATTCAGCATCTTTCAAAGAGAGTGTTACTGCTGCAGGAAGCCATGAGAGCAGCACTGCAACCAAGAGCAAAAGCAACCCTCCATCCCTAATCAGATGTTTGACAGTATAGATTCTGAGCTATCTCCCATGGCCCTGGGATTTAAACCACTCGACTACTTCGGTTAGACTAAAATGTTTAGGTTTGTACCCCAGCTCTCTCCTTGCCTTTTCCATGCTGAAATAATGTGTGACACCTGCTTTGTAAACCTCAGTGCGAGTGAGGAGTGGCTGAAAATTATAAAGCCAGCTGACAAGAAAATGGACCATTTCCGTTAGGAATGCAAAAAGATACACAAGGGAGAGAGGAAGACGAATGGTTGGGAATTGGTAACCCAAGCCTTCGACTAAAGGTCGTAAAAACTCAAAATTGTTTACTGGCCTGCCATCTGAAATGAAGTAAGCTTGGCCAGCAGCTATGTGCTGTTTGGTGGCTTTGAGTGCCTCTGAAGCAAGGATGTGAGCCTGAACTAGATTATCTACATGGACAAATTCCACTAAACTCAAAGGGTGCCCATATACAAATTTAAACCATCCTCTTTCAATATAGCTAACTATTCTTGGAAGATGCCTTTGTTCACCAGGCCCATAAATTCCTGCTGGTCGGAGAGCGCAGGTCCTTAACACACCTTTCCTTTCTCCAAGCTCAGTACCATTTGCCTGCAGCACTTTCATCTCAGCTAAAGACTTAGTCCGGGAATAGTGATCAGGATGAAGGTGAAGTGGTAGATAAGGCAGAGATTCATCCCCATTTTCTATAACTTGGCCCCCAAACACTACATTGTATGTACTTGTATAAACCAGACGTGACACTCCTGCTTTCCTGCATGCCTGGATGACATTTTCCGTTCCTTTCACGTTAACATCTTCTATAAGTTTTCGGTTCAGCTGCTCCCTGCCAGACATTCCATAGGAAGCAATGTGGAAGACACAGATTACATCTCGGAGTGCTTTTTCCACTTCAGAGAGACAGCAAACATCCCCCTGTATGAACTTCACTCCCTCTGGTACAGCTTGGACTGGCTTCAGGACATCAAACAGAATCACATCGACTCCCTTTTTGTGTAGGGCACAACCTAAACTAAAACATGACAGAGACCATATGTTACTAGTATACATAGCATAATGATGCATGAAACGTTTCACTCATGGTTAGGAGAAACTTGTTAACTACTTGAGTGCTGAATAAGAGGTGTCCGAGGGTTGATCTACACTGAAATCGAGGCATAGCTATGCTGACTTCACCTTGGGTACAAAGTGGGTTAGATCGATGGAAAAATTCTTCCATCAGGGTAGCTACCACCTTTCGGGAAGGTGGATTAACTAAGGCAACGGGAGAACGTGCGACGCCTGTTTTATGAACCTTGGTGCGAGTAGGAGAGGCTGAAAATTATAAAGCCAACCAACAAGAAAATGGACCATTTCATGATTGTCTATCTGGAAGTGCTTTAGCTATATTTGTCTGCATAGATATGGCCCAAGACTCAGTGATTCCTATACAGGGGTGTTAAGGTACAGCGGCTTCATAGCCAATGGCGCACACAGGAGTGATGAGATCGGCATTGCATGTGACCACTTTTCACCATCCTAACTCAAGTGATCAGGTATTTGTTTTGCAGCTGGCTGGCCTGGAGGTAGTCCTTCAATGTAAGAGTGAACAAGGCTCAAGCAAAAGATGTTTAGCATTGCAGGTGAGTGCCTAAACCACTCAGACACTGGAAATACTGAGAGATATGAAACACAGAATCCTGTGATACTATTTTTACAGGGTATCTTCACTAAGGAGGAGTCAGGTGGCACCTTTAAAGACTAACAAATTTATTTATCACATGAGCTTTTGTGGGAGAAAATCCTGCTTTATCAGAAGCTTGATGATGGGGAACTCATAGTGAGTTCTGTGAGTTCCCCATCTTCAAGCATCTGATGAAATGGAATTTTATTCCATGAAAGCTCGTGTGATAAATAAATTTGTTAGTCTTTAAAAGTGCCACCAGATGACTCCTTTGTTTTACTGAACTGGACTAACATGGCTACCCCTTTAGAAATTCACTAAGATCTGCACTCTGAAAAGTGTATTTAGTCTAAAAATAAAGTTCATATTTTATGGACTAACCGGAAACCAAAATAACCACCTCCTCCTGTAATAAGGACAGTTTCCTTGGTCACATTTTCCGCAGCCATCCTTCTTCCTTTGGCACTGCTTTAGGTGACCAAACTGACCTGTGGATTTAAGGGGAAAAAAAAAAAGACTGTGTAATTAAAAATAATTTTCACTGCATTTTGACATCACCACATATTTAGCAATTTTAAATGATATTTTATGTGCTTTACTTTTAGGAGGCTGACACCATCCGCTTAGTAATGCAGGACTAGATCCCATCCCATTATTCTTCTAAAGACGTATACAAGCAAATAACAAAAGGCCCACAGTTGTGAATGACTGTTACTGATGATGACTGCTAGCTAAATAAGCAAGAGCTATTTCCACTAATTAAGCTGTATCTGGATGTTAAACAGGTGGGTATGGAATAATTCAATTAAAGACAGTACATAGAAAACTACACTGTACAATAGCAACGCCACTAAAATATAGATGGAACATTTTGCATAATCATCTAAGTAGAACACCTCTGTATCAAATATCCTTGTGCCTGAAGACTCATCAGTGTGATGGGGCAATACACCAAGTACTAATATTTCTCTGAGTGAATGGTCTCTATAGGGATTCCTGATGCAATGCGCGCGTATGCCATTCGCTAGAGCTGACCCGTCCTTCACTGTTTTTCACAAGCACGTCGTCTTCCTGCAACTGCATCCTAAATGTCTCCTGAAGGTGGCCTCTTCCTTCCTCCTGAACCAGGGCCATAGGTGGTCTTAAGCATGGGGCAGGGTGAGCAAGTGCCCCAGGGCCTGCACTGGGGGAGGGCCCTTGGGGCTGGGCAAATTCCAGCGAGATGGCTGGCTGCAGCTCCAGCTGGCCAGGTTAGGCGTGCAAGGAACAGGCTTGAGGAAGCGTGTGGCGTGGGGTGGTCCCAGCAAGGACAGCTGGGGGAGGCAGCAGCAAATTGTGGGGGTGGGGATGGTGAGACAGAGCGGGCTAGCGATGTGGCCATGTCACCGGTAAATAAATGGGGCTGTAGCAAGGCGGGGGGGAGCAGCAGGACCTGGGGAGGTTGGGGGGCTGCAGTAAGGGGGCCAGGACCCCAGAAACAATAAGCCTGCTCCTGACCAGTGCACACACCTCCCAATCTTGTACCCAAAACCTCACACCTTCCAGGGCACGAACACTGCACAAGCCTGATGTCCACCAGGTACTGGCCTTTTACCCCAGCGTACCCAGGCCTCACCCTGCCTTTTCCTTGCCATTGCAGAATGCTGCCAGGGCCACGTCCTTGTCTAAATGGATCTACTGTTGTATTGAGGAATGCTACTCTCGCCCGCCCCCGCCCCCTGACGTTACTGCTCACTCCACTTGAATGGGTGCTGCTATGTCAGCCTTCCTCGCAGACATCCTGTGACAGATTCGTAGGACAGCCACGTAGTTCTCCGTCCAAACCTTTATTGCTGTCTGTACCATCAACCCAGATACAGCGGTGGATGCGGCAGTCTGTCCTGCAGACTGTGACTTCTTGTGAGTCCTTGCACCCACCTCCACGCTGAGTACTCCCCACTACTCTTCCACCTCTGGAATCCATATCTGAACCATGACCCTCACTCAGAGATGCTGAAGAGGTAACTTAAAATGTAACTGAGTTCCAAAGGGGCGGCCATGTTAGTCTAGTGGCACGGAAAGAGTAACAGATTTATTTATTGCATGTGCTTTGGTGGGAGTAAATCCCACTTTCTGTAAGCTCCCCCATCTTCCAAGCATCTGATGAAGTGCAATTTTCTCCCACAAAAGCTCATGCAATAAATAAATCTGTTACTCTTTCAGTGCCACTAGACTCCTTGTTTGTTTTAATACAATAATTGGTGGCTCCCTGAGATCTTGTGTGGTCCTTCTTTGGATTCCAACTCTACCCCCCCCCACCTCTCTGTCGACAACTCCATTGCTGTAAGTGGGAGC
Source organism: Podocnemis expansa (assembly GCA_007922195.1). Classification (NCBI taxonomy): domain Eukaryota; kingdom Metazoa; phylum Chordata; order Testudines; family Podocnemididae; genus Podocnemis; species Podocnemis expansa. The sequence continues at coordinate 14,480,561 of ML682028.1, forward strand.
TGGAGCAGGGTCAAGTTTAAAAGCTGTTGACTCCATTGCACCATGTGGCCAACATATTATTGATGCGCAAGCCAATGGACACCCCTACCAACAGTTCCAGCTGCGGTCAGCACGCACGTGCACCATGTCTGCAATCCAAATAGGGACCACACATCTTGAAGAACCTCCAGTTACAGCAGCCTTCCCATTTATGGTTGTGTATCTTTATGCAGAAAGGGCACTGTGGTCTACCTTTAAATATATATTCTCTACCTAACTCTACATACTGGGCGGCACAGACAGATGACGTAGACATTCAGACAGATAATGCATTACATTTACCTTTAAAGTATATGTTATTTAATGTTATGTACATGTCCTTTAGTGTCATAAATAAAATAATTCTGTAACCCTGTCATAGACATTATCAGCAATGTCCAACAAGACTCCATATTGTCGGTTCAGAACTCCTGCTTAAACGCTGAACTCCATTTTCTATACTTGATGACACCTGGTTTAGGCGTATGCTGTGAATGTTCATTTAAGTGTGAATGAAGGGTGCGTGTGCATGTGAGAGTGAAGGGACCTGTCTCAGCTGCCAGCTTGTCCTGATGAAGTACAAGCCCCATCTAACCGGCTAAACAATGCAGACATTTCTGATTAAAGCAAAGAGAATGAGCCACCCCTTAAAGAAAAGAACAAAATCCAATTAAGCCTGCAAGTGACCAGTGATCTCACAGGAACCCTGAGGCAACATGACACAGCAAATCCCACAGACTTGCCTGAGGACCAGCAAGTATAAAAGATGGGTAAGAACATGGGAACTTTGGGTCTCATTCTGCAAGTGTCATCTTGGAGCATCGGATCGCGACCGACAGAGGCCTGGCTCCAGCCTCGTTGGCCACTAAGCTGGCTCAAGCAACGCGTGAAAGGACTGGTAATTATACCATATGAGGTTGCAGAACTTCTTGTGTTTGTGCATGTGCATGCATGACCGCTTTTTTGCTACCCTTACTTATTTTCAATAAATGTGGCATATTGCCTTGTCCTCCTGAATAAGATCCTGCTAGCCTTTTCTTTTGGGTGCCCTTTTGGTATAACACATACCTGTCAGTGGTATAAATGTCTGTATATTTCACCTGGATGCTTGCCAGTAAACATCCCTAAACCACCCACGCAGTGGGGAAACAAAGAGCCTGCTTTAGACGGTTTGCTTTCTAGGCCCCAATCCAATGATTTCAGCTCAGCATAGATTTGTGGGCCTTCCCACTCATCTGCTCACGCACACAAATGTAAACATGCGCCTACATCTATATGGCAGTGGTTTCCAAACCTTTTTAACCCGGCCTGAATCACAGTCCAGAGCTGGAGACGGAAGTGGACCTGCAACCACAAGGGCTGCAGTTGGGACTGAGAGCTGCTGGGGCAGATGGCGCTGGGCTGGTGGGACAGCGGGCTCAGAGAGTTCTACCTCTTTGCCTCCAGCACACCCTCACGGCCGCCTTCTGCTGAGCCCCATAGTTCGGGGACCACTGTTCCCAAGAGTTTACCGCCTTTTTATTTGCTGGGACAGAGCATTAACAGCCGCTGGGTATCCAGCTATCCGACCATACATCCACCACCCGTGAAGCAGGTTGGAATAGCAGAAGAGAGCTGTGGCTGATGCTCACTTTACTTTTTGGAAATCTGAGAGGGGGGCGGCGATGCAGGAGGCAGTAGCTTTTATTGGACTAATTACATGCTTTCAAAGTCCATCATAGGCAGAAGAGCAGTGCCATGCTAGTATTCTCCCCATGGCTTGAAATGAGGGGGGTTTTTGGGGTGCTCACTAATTTGGTATGACACTTACTGACAACTGGGGGGGTTGGGCAATTCAGAGGGGGTGTTGGGGCAATCCCTGGGCCATGCCCTGCTGGTCTCTCAGCAGGAGGGTGCAGAGGAGGCCAGCTGTTATGGAAAATTTATAAAGCTCTATGTGCATCTTAATAAAAATAAGACTAACATAGACTGGGAATAAAAACTAATAGCGTAGCAGGCAAAAACAATGCAGGACAGGCAAGTAATAAAGCAAGGCTGAGTGAAAAACTGCTAAACTGACCAGCAATAGGAAGAGCAATGGTAATAGTGTAGTAGCTAGCACCTCTGCGTAACATGCAGACGGTCCTGGGTTCAATTCCCAGGGGGTTGGACTGGATGATCTCCTGAGGTCCCTTCCAGCCCTATGATTGGACTGATTGATTGAAGAGAGCTAAATCGGCCAGGTCATGACCCTGACGGACATACAAAGTCCTGAAGGCAAAGCCTTATGGTTATCTTGTGACACACCTATGGTGATGCAAGTTGTTTATTACACAGCACCTAAGCTATAGCTTTGACACCAGGGGGGTGGGAAGCTTGCTGGGACTCTGTAACCTTCTTGCACAAGAATAAAACTTTTTTCAACCACTTTCCCCCTGGTGTCTGGTACTGATTGGCCCCCCCAAGGGGAGTTTCCCATCACACAGCCCAGCTGCCAGGCATGCAGCCGCCCTGCAGCACGGGGCGGGGGGACGAGTTTGCAAAGGGGGCTGCACCCCGCATGCCCACGCCCTGCATCGGAGCAGGGTGCACGCGCCCCAGCCGTGCCCGCAGCAGGGCACGTGCATGGGGCTGGAACTAACCATTGCAAAGCCGGGACCCCGGTGCAGAGCGGGGGGTGCAGCAGCAGCACCCTGCTGCCCCCAGCTGCTGCTTCTTACCTCCCGCTGCCCGTCCCCGCCGCCGCCGCCTTTGCACCAGGCACGCGCTGCAGCAGCGCGCGCGCGGGCGGGACCCGGCCGCCCGCCGGCTTCCGTAGTACGTACAACAACATGGCGGCGGTCACCGTAGCGCGTACGGCAAGATGGCGGCGCTTTAAAGCGCGAGGAGCGGGCGCGCCGTATAAGCAGAGGGCGGCTCCCAGCATGCTTCGGGCGGCCATGGCGGGCCATGCGAAGGCGGCCGAGCTGCGCTCTGGGCTGCGGCGGCTGGACGCGGCCAATCGGGCTCTGGGTAAGGGGGGGGGGCGCGCGGCGCGCGCATTGTGCCCGGCCGCCCCCGCCTCATGGGTGAGCCCGCCCGCCCGCGCTGGGTCTGCGGCGGCTGCGTCCACACGGCAAAGCGGAGTTAAACCGGAGTGACGCTGGATTTGGGCTCTCAGCTCCCTGGAGCAGCCGGTTGCCACAATGTGCAATTTTAACACAGCCAGTAAATTGCATTAAAATGTCAGCAAAAGTGGGGAGAGAAAAAAAAAAACATTTTGGCCCCTGGCTGTCACCATTGAGACTCATGGCCAGGGATTTCCCTAGCACCTACACCCCATGAATTTCCCAACAGTTGTCAGCTAGTAAGGGTTACACCAATTTATAAGACCCCCCCTGCCCCAATTTCAAGCCCTGGGGAGAAAACTACTCATAGCTTGTATTTTATGACTGGTTCTGGGCCCCTCATTTCAAATCAAATCAAATCAAATCATAGGGCTGGCAATTTATAAGACCCCCCCTGCCCCAATTTCAAGCCCTGGGGAGAAAACTATTCATAGCTTGTATCTTATGACTGGTTCTGGGCCCCTCATTTCAAATCAAATCAAATGGCTGGAAGGGACCTCGTGAGATCATTGAGTCCAACCCCCTGGGAATTGAACCCAGCACCTTCTGCATATCAAGCAGAGGTGCTAGCCACTAAATATGTGGCCAAATTGTAGACAGTCTAGAAAAGAGCAACATGAATGGTTATTTCCAAAGGAGCAGCAATGTTAGTCTAGTTCAGCAAAACAAACAAGGAGTCCTGGGGCGCTTAAATTTATTTATTGCATGAGTTTTTGTGGGGGAAAAATCCCACTTGGTTAGAGGCCTTGAGCGCTTGACTTAGGAGGGACGATTGTAAGAGCTGGGTTTGCTTCCTCTAGAAAAGAGGGGACAGGATAACAGCGTTCAAGGAGCTAAGGGCTTGTCACAAGGAGGAGGGAGAAAAATTGTTCTCCTTAACTGCCAATGATAGGACAAGAAGCAGTGGGCTTAAAATACAGGGAGGGAGGTTTAAGTTGGATGTTAGGAAAAAATTCCTAACTGTCAGGGTGATTAACCCTTGTGATAAGTTGCCTAGGCCACTATTCCCTCTAAGCCGTGTGCATGCACACAGGTCATGAAGCCTGTGCACACAACAAAATAAAGTGTGCACAAAAAATTCAACAGTGCTAATACTGGTGCTCCCAAAGAAATGTTTTTTCTGCACACAAAGAAATTGTTTGTGCACACAGTCTATGAGTAATTAGCGGGAGCATTGGCCTAGGCAGGTTATGGACTCTCCGTCATGGGAAGTTTTTAAGAGCAGGTTAGACAAGCACCTGTCAGGGACGGTTTAAAAGGGTATTTGCTCCTGTCATGAGTGCCGGGGAGTGAACTCAGTGACCTCTCATGGGCCCTTCCAGTGTCTATGATCATAAAAAGACACTGATCATGACCATCATTTCTGTTCTTTTACATACCCAACGAACCCAATTGATTAACCAACTGCAGCTAAACGAATTGTGTAATTCCAAAGTCCTGCATACAGAGTATAGTGCATGTGTACTCACTTTGATGACATGGTTTATGGTAGGGGTCACATGCAGCCCTTAAAGCTATTTCCTGTGGCCCTCAATGACACAATTGTTACCGATATTTGCAACATCCTTGTATGGAAAGGTTTCAGTGGTGTGGCCCTCAGGTTACCATACTAATTCTCATGCGGCCCTCTACTAGTCCCCATGCAGCCCTCATGGTGATTTGAGTTTGAGACCCCCTGGTTTATGGTATTTTTAGTGATGCCAGAAAAAGTTTACTGTATCACTTAAAACAAAATCAGTTTTAGATCTTCATGTCAGTAAAAAACTAAAATGCAAGGTTGGCAACCCAGGGGCCTGTGTGGATGGACAGGCTCAAACCCGAGCAGAGCCCAGTTTAAGGCACCCTGGAGGTGTAGCTTGTGGGCCTTGTGTGCCTTAGATTTGTGGGTTAGCAAATCTGGATCTGCAGTGATTGGGGGTGGTCAAAGCACACAGTCTTAGTGCCTGGGTTTACTACTGAACCATTGCAAAGTAAGAGCATGGTCTGGTTTCATGCTGTGTGAATTCTGCTGTGATGCTTAATCTGATTCCTTGGTACCCAGCTTGGTATTGCTGTAATTGGGATGCAGTGTTTAAAAGGAGTCCAGCCAAGCCATGTCTTGAGAGCAGTGCGTATCCAGATGCCGTTCATAGTTCATGCTATTGAATGGATGTAGAGGATGGCTATGCTGACTGACGTCGCGTCTAAACTGGCTGTGGAATTTGGCAGCAGTCGAAAGGAGAAGTCACTCCCTTTGACTTCCTAACGCCTGCTTGCTGCGGTGTCTCCAAAGCATCGCGTTGAAGGGAAATGTCCTCTGTTACAATCAATGCTACTCTTCTTGAGGGGATGGACCTTCTGCGTTGACTTCTGGATCAATTGAGTGGGTCTTCACTGACTGCTCAACTGAAGTGGAAAGATCCACCTGATGGTGGTGGGTTTGCTACTGTCAGTGTAGACCTGCCCGAAGTCTGCATGGGGAACCTGGATCACGAGTGGCACACAGCCAAATCCTGCATCAGTGCTGGTACAAGCCATGACTGAAAGCAGCTAGCAGAGTTGGGGTAGCTCTGTGGTTAAGGCAGTATGTTTGAACTCGCAAGAGAGCTACCTTATGCTTGTAATTTGAAGTGACTAGTGATTTTGGGTGTCCAATCTGAGGGCCCTTTAAAGAAGCTGATTTTTAGGGGATGGGTGCACAGCAGAAAATCAGGTAGCCCTTTCAAGTGGGCATCTAGCTTCTGAAGATTGACTCTTACTCCAAATGTGGCACAATCTCTGTGCCTTAGTTCCCAATCTATAAGTAATAATGGCTCCCAAACATTGTCTTTACTGTCTATTGAGAAGGTACGCTCCTTTGGGGTGGAGATCATCTCTTATGTGTATATGCAGTGCCTCACTCAATGGGGCCCTGCAATTGCTTGGGAGCCTTTAGGCACTACTGTTTTTAAATAAAATTAAAAAAGAGAGAGAAAGAAAACATAAATATGTGATTATGAAGCCTGTCTTAAATGCCAATTCTACAACAAGGAATTTAAAAACTTGACATCTTATTTTATGTGGAACTTGGAACCCTCCCTTTTTCACACTTGCAAGAGAAAATTTGACAAAAAATTGAAGATTTTTTAAAAAATAGCACAGGTGTGCTTAATTCATCTTTGTGGCTTGTCTGTTGAGGATTGATGTCTCTTATTTTTTTTCTCTTGTTCATTCAGTAACCTTGAAATCACTTTCTGAATCTAGAGCAAGTTGCCAGATTTTGATCTTAGTTGTTCTAAATCTGGAAGAACTTTGCACTCTTCTGAGGTGTCAGCTCTGGGAAGATGCATTATATAGGAATGTGACCGCGGCAAGCTGGGGTGACTAACACAATGTTAGAGTCTTATCCTTTACCTTAATGTGTAAAGTTGTATTCTTCCTAACTTCCCAGTGCAGATTAAGTCCTTTGTGTCTTGTACAGTGCTAACATGGCTTTGGTACTAAGTAAAAGGTGCATGATGGTAACAGAGTACAGTAGAATCTCTCCAGCTTTACGCCAGTGTACCTTAATCTGACTCTGGTCCCAGGAGTCTAAAACTTACAGCAGTAAAAGAAAACAATGTAAAATTGCATTACCAATGCTTATTTTTGTTTCAGAAACATGTATGCAGTCACTTGGGGAATGTCAGAAAACACTTCAAAAATCGATTCAGTGTCAGAACCACTTAAATCACGTAAGCCTATTTATAGTTTTTAAAAACTTTAAGACGGAAGTAGGAAAATAAGCTACTTTTGATATTTTTTGATTGATGACTAATAAAAATTAAAGCCAAGATTTACAGAAAGCTAAAAATTCATTCATGTTGACAGTGTGCCTAATTTAACTTTTTTAAAAAAATATTCACATCGAATCATCAGTGTGTTCAAGGTAAGATACATAACACCCAGAAACAAGTAACATTATATATTTATTTTAGCCCTTGGATTTAAAATTTATGTTGGCTTTTAACTATAACACTTATTCACTCATCTGCTTAACTGTGTTTTGGATCAGTCCCTAAACATGTAAACATTTGAAAAGGAAGATACCAAGCCCTGAATCTGCATTGAGGTCTGCTAGCATTGGTCATTGCACCAATTTTGATGCAAGATTGGTACTTTGCACTTTCATCTGAATCTGTTTAGACACGTTCGGGCGCTAGCAACAAATTTACCTAACTATTGGCTTGATCTGCCCATGCTTTGTGTGAGCAGACCTTGTGCTTGCATGGTGTCCTGCTAATCTCAGTGGTGCTCTGCGTAGGTTCGCAGATTTGTTCCTGCAGAGCAAGCTGTTGGATCAGGAACTGTCTTTTGTAAGCAGTGACTTAATGAATTTCCATGCTTCTTTTCTTTCTTTCAGCATATTAACTGTGTTATATGGAGTGTTAAGAAGTGAGTTCAGACTGTTTGATACCCACTGACAGATCCTGATAAATATAAGTAGTTGTAGTGAAGACAAACGATAGGCTTTTGTTCATAAGATTGTCAGTGGTGTGCTTTTCAGAATAGGAACCCTGCAGCTCATCACAGCACCGTGTATGTGTGGTGAAAGAGTTAACTCATTAGACCTCACAGCATCTGAGAGACTTGGGCAAATATTACTCATTTTATGGTGGAAAAGATGGGTTTAGAATTTAGATGGGTATGTGCAAGGGTTCCTGGAACTGTTCCCTATAGACAGCCAACTAGCCAATACTACCTCACATTTTAATATAATTAAACCTCTGGCTTTCTTAAGATTACGTGAATGTTGTTATTCTTTTCCGAATTGCTCTCTAGCCTGGAATCCTTGAATGGTAAAATGTGTTGTGTAAATAGGGTCTTATTTGCCAAGGCTTTAAATGAATCTGAACTTTTGTGCAGAGAGACGGGGGAATCCATAAATCAGCAGCTATGTGGAGTGAAGTAAGCAGCCATTGTGAATGGCACAAACCAGAAGGAAGGAGCAGCAAGCTACCCTAGTTTTTTAGCATGCTGCTTTGGCGATTTTGTGCACTATTTAAAATGGTTAATTAATAAAATGACTTTGCCATACATCTACGAATCTAAACTACAATGGTTTGCTGTAACAGTCTGATCTGATTCTATGACTTGCGCTTCCCTACATTTATTTTCTTCCCATTCACTTGTAGATCTCCAACTTCTAGCATCTGATGAAATGGGATTTTCTCCCACAAAAGCTCATGTAATAAATACATTTGTTAATCTTGAAGTGCCACTAGACTCCTTGTTTGTTTTTTAAACCAATTATGTGGCTTACAGATGTTTGACACTGAAAATGGAGGCCATGTCTTTATCTAAGACAAGTATGGTTGATAACATACTGCTCTTGGAAATTCTCCTAAATGTAGGCAGGCAGGGGGAAGAACCCATCTATAATGTACTTTTCTTGGCATAGACATAATCCAACAGGAATAAATCCTTTCATTAGTGGAACTACTTGGTCCACAGTAGAAAAAGAAAAGCTTTAAAGTTTGCTAATTCTACAACCCTAATTCAAATAGCTTGCTATTTGCTCATCTTACTAATTCTCATCACTTCTTTTCTGTGCCATGTATATGGTGGGGATATCGTTCATGGCAAATGATAATTCAAGCATTGACTGGAAAAAAAGTGAGATCTGATGAGGATTTCCCATCAGAATGGCTAGTACCATCATCAACTTTAAAATCCTTTCTTTTCTTTCAGTGGAAGAACTATCCCTGGGACAAGTCAGTCAAACTTCATTTGCCTTAGTTTACCCATCAGTGAAATGAATGGAGCGGTAGTCTTTTATTTTATTTTTGCAGAGCTCTTGTGAGGCTATAAGCTGTTTGTGAAGGATTTTGAGATCCTTGGGTGAAAAGTGCTGTGTAATAACTTGCTTTCTGGTGACTAAAATTCCACTAAATTGCACTAAAGCTGTGTGAGATTCCCTGTTTATTCCTTCCAGTGTCTGTAGACCATAAGATAGCGTAACCGTGCCCATCCAGTCTTAGGCTTCTAAGAGTCTCATCAAGTTTCTAGATGAATATTCACTGACAACTCCCAAGATCCTTTTTATGTGTGGCCAGAAAAACTCCATAGTAGTCAGTCTTGCCACCTGAGCTTTGCTTTCTGAGTAGCAATGATGGTTTTAACGTTTGGGTTGGTTCCCTCTGCATTAACTGTGTTTTTCACTCTGACCTAACAGAGGGTGCTGTTGTACCACACAGCTGATTTAACACGTTTCAGCTATGTGTTGTGTAATTATAATAAACTATGCCATCGGTATCATAGCATCACTGCTTGCAGCCTCTATCAGAGGCAGCACATTTCATAGCATGCTGGCAAACCACAAAAAAGGAAGGCCAGCTATTTTGATCGGGATATGCAGTTCCAGAATCTGTACAACGCATGTTCGATGATCACTCTTGGCTGTATCAGGATCTACAGCGGGCTTTCAGTGTTCTGTGCTATGATGTGTATTGCTTTAAAAAATGGGGGGGGGGGACAGTGTTTTGGTGGTCTTCTGTAATAGTTTTGAAAAAAAATCATGAGGATTTTTAGTACAGAACTTGGTTCTGAGGATTCTGGCTTGATAAGAAATATTGAATATGTTTTGTTCTGGTTAGTCAGACAGTTCCCTCCCCCCTCCTGAAGTCCTACTTTTAAAACCATAAGTTTAACTGAATTTGAGCTGGAATTTTATCATCTGTTAGGTTTATTTTTATATATATTTTGGTGCAATTTAATGGCTATAAGACACAGCCAAAGGCCAGAACTTCTGTTTTCTCTCTCTTTTTTTCGTAAATAGCTTTGACATCTGTTCACTGACTTTGAACAAATAGGCTAGCACCTCTGCTTAACATGCAGAAGGTCCTGGGTTCAATTCCCAGGGGGTTGGACTTGATGATCTCATGAGGTCCCTTCCAGCCCTATGATTTGATTTGATTTAACCAAACTTTTCAAAGGTGACTGCTCATGTGTGTCTCAGTGCTTGGGTGCCTTGCTGGGGTATTTAGGACCTAATTTTCAAAGATGCAGGTCACTAACTCCAGCTGAAGTGAATGGCCTCTTAGGAACTATTAATGTTTCTACATGTCACAGGCTGGAAAGCTGAAATTATGAAACAACTTAAAAACATTGACCGTAATGTGTTTTTCTCTAGTGTCTTCATTTTTAACAGGGGTACTATACTTCTTGGCTCACAAAGATGTTGAGGCTCAGCTAACAGTTTGCAAGTATGTAGATTGGGAAATGTAAAGTTCTATTATTGCTGCTTTGCTTTGCCCGTAGAGCTTAATTTCACACTTGTATAAATTGAAGTTCAAAGGACCTAGTTGAGTTGTGCTTCCTTGGTGTATAGTTCCACTAATTCAGCCAAACTACTCTTAGGAGCAAGAGCTGCAGGATTTAGTTGTTTTGCATCTGAGAGGTTAAAACCATTCCAAAGTAAATCTATGCAAACCTCTATAGAAGACTTGAAAAATCTTGGGCAGAGAGAAACTTTAATTGAAAGATTTTCATAAATGTCTTCCTTATAAATAAGGACAGACTCTGAGCTGCCGTTTTGAATCTCTTGGTTTTGGTTGCTTCAAACTGGACTCCCGGTTATATTTAAATATAACTACAATTCTGAGAATACAAGTTTAATGATAAATTGAGTTCCTGTTGCAGTTGCTGTTCATCCAGGTGCAGTCATCTACAAAATAGAAAGCAAAGAAGCTTCCCCACAGGCTAGTAACTCATACAGCCGTCTATGAATCTGGAGGTCTTCAGTGAGAAGTGACATCACTTCCTCACCTTGTGAGAGCTGTGTCAGATCAGCCTGCCATGAATCCTCAGCTCTAATTACCGAAGGTGGGAAATGTGCTTCCTTTTGATCACTTGGAAGAAATCAAATGGAGCAAATCTAAGCCCTCACCCTTGGAAAAGCCATTCCTGGCCGTTTCTGGAGGACCTAGTGTAACTTTTTCTTCCTTTTTAACTGCTTCAGAATCCCACACTAGCTGAACAACAGTGGATATTTGCTTCTTTTTACAGTGTCCTGAAGCAATGTTTCTATAATTGTCAGTGTTCTGACCTGACAAGAGTCCCTAGCATCCCTGTAAGTAGATCCTACAAGTACTGAAAGTAGAAGCTCGTCTGCTGGAGAAAATAAGAGAGAAATTCTGGGGGTTTTAGAATAGCCTTTTTTCTTTTGAAGTTTGCTGTTCTTTAGGATGTAACAGCAGTGTACGTTCACTTTCTCAGTCAATGAACAAATTCATTTGTATCTACACAACACCAAAGCTCCTTGTGGAGCTTTACAGACAGGCAGTAATGTCCCAACCTGGAGATACTTTTAGGGGATTTTGATGTCCCGGAACAGTGGTGGTGGAATTTGTTGTCATAGCTGTGGCCAGATGTGGAAGAATGGCGACATAGAATTGGGAAAGATCTCAAATGCGGTTTTCAATGCAAAAATGACACAAGCGATTTTGAGTGTACTGGCAGCATTCAAACTGTCCCACTTGCCGTGCCTTCATGGGGGTCATGCGGTGGTGGAGAGTTAGACAATGAACTAACGTTCAAGCATGAACAGTGTAAGATGAGCGAATATGCAAAACAAATTCTTTGCCTGAAGGTACATTCCACCCACCCCTATCAAACATGGTATATGTTACTCAAGACCTTGTTTGATCGGGGGGCGAGGGAAAGAGACAGCAAAGAATTTATTTCTAAAAGTAGACATATCACCCCTCCCCCAATGAATCCATGTACAATGTGACATTTAAAACATAAAATTGGAGGGGCAGTCTTACTGAAAGTTACTGAATGGTTGGACTCCCATTATTGCATTTCAAGTTGAGATCCTGGTACTGAATCTTTTTACTCAGTTAGGTTTAGGTATTATTTATTTTTTTTAAACTTCATTCATGTGGAGATGGTGGAAAATCATTGTTTTAAATGTGTTTAATTTTGAATGTTTAGATGTAAAATGCTTAAACCAACTTCTGATTCTTGCAGTAGCACCCATCTTCCACCTAGAGATACTTCATCTGTGCCCAGTGAAGTTTGACTATGTAGCTGTGAATATCTATCATAAGGAAATTTGTCCAAAAGTGCATCATTCAGTGTGTGCTCAGAAGGTTTCTCATGTTCATTCCAAACAATGTAAATCAAGTGACTTTGCTTTGTTTGGAGTTCATCCAAAATCAAGAACTCCAAAAGAATTTGAGTTTGGTAATTCACTGTAAATAAAACTGGGAGTGGGGGCGATTTCTTTGAGGCAGCTGCTTTCTCACACATGTATAGTTAGTCACAGGTGCTGTGGGTCAGTATTAGGCAAGTTTGAAATAAACCGTTAAAGCATTGCATGGTGGCAAGATGACAACCATTTCTTCCTTTTGTCAAGCAATTTATTTTCCATTTAAAACACTTATCAGCAGAGTTTGCTTTTCTTTGTCTGGAATGGCAACGTGAGAATTATTCAAATGTGGCACATAGTGGGATTTTTATCTATTCTACATAAACTAAGCATCTGTTATGTTCTGGTTAATGTTTATTAATTGACTGTTCTGCACCTGCTTTAATTATATAATGTAGTAACATAGCTATCTTGCCTGTGCTGTTCTAATTCATTATGCATGTGGTCAACTTAATTATATGATAGCAAGAACGGGGAATAGCATATAAGTACTTGCTAAGGGCTTTCTCCTGTGAGGTTTCTATATTTCATACAGCCCACCAGGAGTGGAAGGTTAAATGGTTCTCTCAAGGGTGCTTGGGTTCTGGCTGTAAATATGCCTTTTTCTCCATATTTTTGCTACACTGGGAAGAAATGAGTACTCGTGGAATTCAAATATGTCCTGTACCAACAAATTTGGGTGTAGATAACACAGTAAAATTATGATGACTCAAGCTTCCATTTAAACTCCTTTCTCCCATTCCCTTCCCTTCATCTTTTACAGAGCATTCAGCCTATCAAAGCAGCATTTGTACCGAGTGAAAATACTAGGACTCTTCCAGGGCATGCGGCAGTTTAACTCTTCATCTGTCCCAGCGATGTGTAGTAGTCAGATTACAAGCATACGCGTATTATGAAGAGTTATGTCAAACATGCATTGGAGGAATTGAGACTGCAGATTCTGAATGACTTTGTGTAGACAAGAATGTTGCTTTAATAGTAAAAAGGCTGTGAATTGTACCGACTTTCCTGATGCTATGTGTTCAGTTCTAAGCTTTAACATCTGTGGTTAAAAAAAGTTAATGTGCACAGATCTATCTATTCCAAACAATTCTTGCTTGCAGTATTTGAATAAAGTTACATAAGGAAAAGTATCAGCTGAGTTACTTTGTACACTATGCATTTAACAAACCACAGCATTTTTTCTAGTGCCAAAGGGGGACTGTGTTATTCTAGTTCAGCAAAACGAACAAGGAGTCTGGTGGCACTTTTTAAAAGGCTAACAAATTTTTTTATTTTATGAGCTTTCATGAGAGAAAAATTCCACTTTGTCAGATGCTTTAAAACATTTTTTCTGTAGTTGATGTTGTAGCAGTATGTTCTAACATGGCCCAGGCTTTCTTCTCTTCCATTGATACTTTTATGCAATGTTGTAGGGAGTCGTTGGAACCTTTTTGCACCTCTTCCTGCCCAGCTTTAAAATAACGCCCTCCTTTTGTAAGGCATTTTGAACTCTACAGATGGCAATCACTATAACTGAGAAGTATTGTTAATGTTAAAGCCAAAGCTGGTTGTAAACACTCATCCTGTGAATCTTTTTTCTATTTTTGAAAGATTCTTGGGAAAATATGTGCTGTACTAGGAGCAGCATCTACTAACACACTTAATGTTAGTCCCATTCATTCATAGTGTGGCTGCAATTTGTGAAAAGACAATTTGTATTTACTTTAGTTGAATTTTGTTAAACTTGCAAACTGGGAGTGTCTCATTATCCAATGACAATGTAGGTCAGCATGTACCTGTCAGCAAACATGGATTCCCAACAGTCCCCACCTTGTCTGCAAAACAGATTCGCTGCTGTAGCTGCCTCAGTCTTCTGTAGTCATGTGTGCCTGGTTTTTTAAAGCTTGGCAGTATGCCTTGAAAGTTGTCCTCTCCTACATACAAAGGGAATACCAGTGCAAGACTTCCTCAGTGACATTTGGGACAGGACCACCTAAGATCAGTCTCTCCCCGTAGATTATTAAAGGTATCAAGAAAGGTTCTTGGGTTCTGAACAAGACTATTAAGCTCTCAACATACTCCAGTGGGACCATTCTTGGCACCAGAACACAGGACCTCCCTAGGTAATAAGTAAAGCCACCAAAAAGTGAGGTTTGCAAAATGAATGGACTTTAAAACATGTTTGCCACCAGGCCACTAGTTAAAGTCTTGTAAATGTTTTTGGAATTAAAGAAGCTGTGCAAAAGGATCTTGTAGATGCTGCTGCTTTAATAAAATGAGGGAGACAATTTTAGTGCAAATCTATTGCAAAGTGAAGCATACCATGATGAACATTACAAACTACTTCACATCTGAAGGAGGAACAGCCCCTTTCCAACACCAATCCAGAGTAAAAGAACTTGCCAATCATGCTTACGAGGGGAGAGCAGGCACTGAGAGATGTAATCCGTGCTTTGTGGTCGCAACTGCGGCCCTAGAGTTTTGTTAGCTGTGACACAGTTTCTCCAGGTCACCGAATGGGCTGAGTACTAGAGCTGCATGATTGTGGTTTTGCTGGTTATCAGATCAAGTGCATCTCTTGGTAGGAGAGGCTTTAACTCTTAAATGTTGCTCAGGCAAGTCTTATTTTTATCTTAGTATAAAATAGCTACATGGTGTATTTTATTTCTATTAATTACTGGTCAGGATTTTATGTTCCCAGGGCCTAGCCATGTTAGTTTAGTTCAGCAAAACAAGGAAAGAGTCCTGTAGATTTTCTGCCATGAAAGCACATGTGATAAGTAAATCTGTTAGTCTTTAAGTGCCACAGGACTCCTTGATTTTTTTGCTTTACTAGACTAACAAGGCTGCCCCCCTGGAACTGTGGATTTTATGGAATCCCTCCTTATGTTTTTTTTTCCCCCCCCCTTTTAAGCCTCAATTTTCAAGGAAGCTGTTGTATTTCCTATGCCCATTTATGAAAGCTCAGGTAGATAAGTTTGTGTGTTCCTTGGGACTTCAATAAAATCAAGCTTGACCTGCATTGTTACAAAAGGCTCTTTAGTAAGATGAGACAAATGTATATAATACATAGCTTGAATTTATAATTCACTACTGAACTAGAACTGTTGCTAACTCTGATTTTATTACCCGTATCATGCTATTTGGTACCTTCCTTACAATCCCAGTTCTTGCCATCAGATTCTATTAAAAAAAAAAATCTACCCCTTGTGGTTAGAGCCCTGCATAATTCAGTTTGTTTTAGAAAATGTAAGACAGTGTAAATAACACAGTACTGAATGTCACAGAGTTGACATTGAAAGAATTTTACAAGTAACATTGGCCAATTACAAGGGTGGAATGAATTTTGCTAGTAATCATTCACTGCAAAGCAGACAAAATACATGTGGAAAACTCATTTTGTCCTTGAAATTTGACTTGCCAGGTTAATTGTTTGTATATAGACTTTATGGTAGCCCTACTCCTTTTTAAAAGAAAATATTTAGACGATCAGGCTTTGGGGACTTCATGATTTTTGTGCTCCCTGTGAAACTGTGATTTCAGTTGTGAAGAAGAGCGTTGAAAATGTAAACCCTAAGACTTAAAATCAAGCTAGGAAATAGACCCTTTAATATATTAAAATTTAAAAATGTTTCATGGTCTTTAAGCCAATTTC
The DNA here is from genome assembly GCA_007922195.1 of Podocnemis expansa. NCBI lineage: Eukaryota > Metazoa > Chordata > Testudines > Podocnemididae > Podocnemis > Podocnemis expansa. The sequence goes on from ML682028.1 coordinate 14,496,453, forward strand.
ATGTTGGGGGAGGGGGCAGATTCATGATTTTTGAATATTTGTGGTTAGCAATACTAAAAATAGAGCTGAATTTGTGACGGTAAATGAATAGCATCCTACCAAATTCACGGCTGTGAAAGAAGGGTCAGACTGTGAAATCTGATGTTCCCCATGGAATCTGACTGTAAGCGAGTTGCACTTTTGCTACCTTTATTTTTGTCCTGCTTTCAGAGCTGGGTGGCTGGAGGCACACCTGGCCAGCAGCTGCCAAGCTCCGAAGGCAGTGTTATCCACAGCTGCAGCACAAAAGTGAGGGTGGCTTCAAATTGATGGGAGGATTGTTGTGTCAGGAAGAGAGAGAGCCAGGCGTGCAGATGGATGACTGCTTGAGGGGCTGTAGACTGGGGGGGGACACTATGGACACCCCCTGAAGGCCCCTTTAACCAGCGAGCACTGGGCCTGGAGCCGGGGAGCAGCAGTCGCTATAGTGCGTTGGACTCCAGCTATTTGTCCTGGCTGGGCTGGGGAGGGATGGGAGTCCCTCTTTCCCTGCACGGGTCTAGGGCAGTTGTTCCCAACCTATTCTCTGCTGTGGCACACCTTACGCCCTTTAATTAATTTGAGGCACACCACCCTATAGTTTCCAAATGAACTCATGAGCCAGTGAGCCAATCCAGAGCTCTTTGAGTAGTTTCTCAAAAAATTTTGTGGCACACTTGCTCAGACCTGATGGCACACCGCCATGCCATGGCACACTGGGTGGGAAACACTGGTCTAGGGTGGCCAGATGTCTTGAATTTTATGAGGCCAGTCCTGATATTCAGGGCTTTTTCTTGCATAGGTGCCTTTCACCTTCCCATTGCTGTCCCAATTTTTCACATTTGCTATCTGGGCTAATCCTGGGGCTGTGTTGGATACACTTCTAGGAAGCTCCATTCCAGCAGTAACACAGAAGAGGGCAATTGCATGCACCCACTACAGTGGTCTTGCAACCCTCCCATGACCCTGTTTGGGTCAGGACCCTGCCATTACATCACCATGAAAGGTAACATTTAAATATCTGAAACTTACCCAAATGGACTGTGAATTTGGTAGGGCCTCACAAATAAGTAATGGGAGGCAGGTGAATGTGTATAAAGGTTTAAGCGACAGTAAACAGAAGAAGAATATAGATAAGTATATAATCTTAGACTGTCAATTGCAGCACATTCTTGAGAAGCCAAACACTAGGTAGGTGTGTTTTAGGTAATAATTGCCTAAGGCAATAGCAGCGCAGAAAGTTACTTTATTTGCACATGAGAGTCTGGGAAAGGAGTGGAGGTGGTGTTTGTTCTTCTTTGAGCACTGCTCACATCATTCAGGTACAGGTGTATATGTGCTGCAGCACACGGTAGCTCGGCACGTCTTTAGCCTCAGCCTGTCAGCTCAGAGCACACAGCCAACACTCCCTCCCTGCCATGACTGCAGCTATATACGTGACTGCGACCTTGACCCGCTCGGTTCCTGCTTTCCGCCCTCAGCGATGGTATCGGAACAGCCGAAACTTGCGTAAGCAAGTGCCTGTCATCATTCATTTGTAATGGAGAGGCTGGGGTTTAAAACATGTCCCTGACCTGACAGGCTAAGGCTAAAGACTTTTCAAGCTACTGTGTGCTCCGTCACGTATACACCTGTAGCTGAATGTATGTGAGCAGCCCATCTGGAAGAAGGACGGTTACATTGGTAACTCACCATTCAGGTGACAGTATGGGCCTAAGAGCCTTGAACCGTGGGTTTTATTGCATGCTAGTTGTGTGACTTTCCATGGCTCATTTTGCCTACCTTGCCAATGGGGGTAATAGTTCTAAACAGTGGGTCAGCAACCCAAAAAATAAGAAGAGCCCTTTAAAAAAAATTGCTTCAATAACCAAATATTTTAAGAGCTGCAGTGGGTATAACCTCCTGGTTGGGGGTTGGGCGGAGGGGGAGCTGGACCAGGGAACTTGCTGGTGGCTAGCTGGCTGTGATGGGAGGGGTAGAGGAGCCGCAAGCAGGCCTCCCGCAGGGTCCTCCGGTGGTGGGGATCCAGAACCTGTACCCGCGAGGGGAGCAGACAAAGAGCTGCTTGCAGCGCTGGAGCTGCAGGTTGCAGACCTTTGTAGCTAAACCTTAACGGAGTGTGTGAGAATACATTTGCTGATGGTTGTATGATGCTTTGACATTATTAAATGCAAGCTAATTAGAATAAAGTGAACACGCGGTTTCCCTTCTCCAATGCTTTCTCATATAAACAAAAGCTTGCCTTTTTTTTTTTTAAGGATTTGATTTTTCAAAGGTCACAAAGGGAAGGCATGGCAGTTGGATGCCTGACGCTCATCTATGCCTTTGGGAATCTACCCTGTGGGGGATAGCATATGGCATTAAGCTTATCCTGTGGGGTACACAAGAACGCTGTGGATCCTAGAATTTATCCCATTGTGCTTTTCCAGGACCAGCTAAATGCCATCAGTCTTCATTCGGCAGAGAGATTGTGAGACTTTGATTTACAGCCACCATTCTCTTCTATGTGGCCACTGAAGGAAGGTCTTCACTGATGGTGGCAAATTCACTGGCATCAGTTTGAACATACCGAGTGACTGATGGGTCTGTGGAGACCTGCTCAGCTGATCAGAAGTCAATCCCTGAAGACCACCCTGGCAACTGGGGTATGCTGAGTCAAGAAACGCCCTTTCCTTTGACTCAGCACAGGGGACGTGCTGGGACCGGGGAAGTCAGAACTCAGATGTGCAAGTTATGTTATGTAACTTGTGTATCTCCATTTGACTGCTGCCCAAGAAGGCGGGCATTGTAGACATGCCTTTAGTGGCATTTCCTAGGTTTTATTCACCTTCACTGGACTGTCAATGCGTGATGAATTCTTGTCATATTTTGAAAATAAATCATTCAAAATAAAGCTGCCAATTTAAAATTATTCATAATGAACGCTTCTTTGTAATGAGATGCAATAATTAGAAAGTTTAACACACCTTTTGTGATGCTGCAGTTCTAGTTTAGCAGCTGACAATAAATACGATTTTAATGGAAACTTTGCTTAAATGAAAATTGCTCCTAGGATGCTGACTTTCAGCCCAGAATAAATGTTTACTAGATGATTTAGAAAGGCCTGAAATAACAGAGCCTTTTTAATGGGAAACACTTAACCTTAACAATTGAAGCTGTAATCTCTGCTTTAAAATTTATAATGTGCCTAAGGGTATGTCTGGGTAGAGGGGAAATGAAAACAGCTAGGATCTCGTTACTGATAGCAATTTAGCGCTAAACTCTGTCCCTGGGTGTGTGTGTGTTGTTCCCACTGAAGTTAATGGTATGTTTTTGAGGTTGGAACTTTTGCCTAAAACAATCTGGCTTATATAGTTGTTTGAGTTTATCTACTGTATCATGAGTCTTAGTGGTTGGTATATTACTTCCAGGCTGATTACAAGATTCAAGGAACTGGTAACCAGTAAAGATCATGTTTGGTAAAGCGCTGAAGTGTGGCCTGCTTTTGTTTACCTGCTGGCATTCATGAGTGAGCCAGATATTCTCAGGCCTGTCCTACAGGGATATTTGTTACCCCTACAACTGATACCCTTGTTTGCAGTCTCACAGGCGCCAAAGGATTGACGGCATCATGGAGAATGAACAGTGGGTTACTTACCAGTAACCATCCTTCTTCAAGATGGGCTGCTCAGATTCATTCAATAATAGGTATGTCCATGCCGCAGCACATGATTGGTTGGAAGCCTTTTTGCCCTACCCTGTCAAAACAGTGTAGGAACGGGGCATGGGGTTCAGGGCTCTGTCCGGTGCTGGAGGACACGGGGCCGGGCTGGGCAGAACGGTACTGCAGGGACCCGTTGGGATCTCCTTGAGAGACCATTCATGGGGTCAGTACCTATAGGGCGTCAGTACCGAGGGCCGTGGACGGGGTTGTGTACCCCCTCCGAGCCACCTTCCTCAGGACTCAGGGATGAAGAAGCCTCAGGGGGCTGTGTTTGTGGAGCTGGAGAAGGCAGGGGTAACACGGCGCTGAGGGGAGGACTCAGCAATGCCAAGGTCTTCTTGTATGACTGGCTCCAAGATCGATAACGGTGTTCAGTACCGCTTTTGGGGCAACCGGGTTCCTGAAGCGAAGGCCGGTTTACCCCTTTTCTGGGGCACTGGGGTGGGAGGTGTTGGCAGGAGGAGGAGCACCTTTGCTGCCTCAAAGGCCTCCAGAGTGGTAGGGACCGGCACCGGCTCCTGCTGGTCCCGAGTCGATCCCTGGGTGGGGGACATAGAGTGGTATCGATGCTTTGGTACCGACACCAGTAACGAGCTCGTCTTCTTTCACTCTGGAGGAGAGCAGCACTGGGAAGGCTCTGGTGCCAAACCAGCACGCGGTGCCGAGGGAAGCCCTGAAGCTTCGGAGGTAGACTGCTGCACTTGCTCCAAGGCCAACGCATGACATCTTTTCTCTCTTTCCTTAATGGTCTGCGGTTTGAAGGACCAACAGATAGAGCAGTCGGTGACCAGATGGGCTTCGCCCAGGCACTGGAGGTATTTCTCATGGGGGTTGTCCTGTGGGAAGTCCTTGCCGCTGGCAGTGCCAGGTTTTAAACCTTGGCATGGCGGGTGGCAAGTCGGAGTGATGGTCCTGCTCCGAAGCTGTGCACTCGATGAGAGTGGCACTTTTCAGTGGAACGACGTCCAAGAAGAGGTTCTCCTAGTAGCGTGAGTGGCTCATCAAAGACAGGTTGCTTGCATGATCTCAAGGAGCGGGCTGTTCTGATACCATCGCTGAGGGTGGAAAATGGAACTGAGGAGGGACGGGGTGGTGGCCACATATATAGCCACCGTTTGGCCAGGGTGCAGCGGCTGCCAGCCCTGTTTTGACAGGGTAGGGCAAAAAGGTTTCCTACCAATTGTGTGCTGTGGCATGGACACACCTATTACTGAATGTAGCCGAGCAGCACTTGAAGAACTACCTTAATGATACTTTGCCTAGTGTCCTGTTCTAGGTCGAGGTTACGGCATCAAGGAGAATCTATTGACGTTCCTGAAGGAGTTTAGATTGTGAGTGTGTCAGGGCCACTTAAACTTTATCTACTCTGTCCATTGGAAATAATCTCTTAATCTGAAATTTCACCTATTTTTGTTTCTCTAGGCTAAACTACAGCAAATGGAGTTCCTTGAAACATGCACGAGTCTGCACACAACTGCAGAGCAGAGCCACAGTCTGGCATGACTTTTATGGGTTAATTCAGCCACTTACAAAAGAGCTTCCCCACACCTTAAAAAAGAGAAGCCTGGAGCCAAGACACAGAACTTGTAGATCATCTGACGTGCCTGAAAAGTGCTCCAGAATTAATTTGTCTGGGCGCTGCAGTCCTGAGTTTAATTATGGAAAGGCTGCATCTGTGTTCAAAGTGTTTGAGAAGAAAGTAAAAAGTCTGTCTGATTAACTGCTTTCAGCCTGATGGATAAGGACAGATGGTTAGTAGATAGATATATTTTTAATGGCTCATGGAGCTGTATTCTTTGAGTAAATTAAAGCTATAAGGTCAAAAACTGTCTTTGAAGATGCGTGCATGTAATCCACAGTGACCCCAGTACGGGTGCTATGCAGGCATGCAAGGGCAGGTTTGGGTCATGAGGCTGTAATACACTGTGTTAAAGTGCAATTTTGAAATGAAACTTAAAAGACAAGTAATATTTTACAGTATTGGTAAAACTCTTCATGGTAGATTATTCACGGGTCAGGAAGCCTCTCCCGTGAGTGGTTGTTAGAAGTATATATCCATGTAGGCAGAAAGATTTCTTCCCTTGACCCACATAGATGTGACTCTTTCCCATTCACCAAGCTTTTCAATATTTCAGTCCTGCCTATATACATGTAAAGCCTAAGCTGTTTCACTGCCGATTGTTTCACATTGACGTTTAAACATCTGATATAGTTGCAATTTGGTACTGAGACATAATTTTTTTTGCATGGGTTTAATAAGGCAAATGCGTCATGTGAGCAAAACTTGGACTATGTGAAAAAAATCAAATCTAGGCAGGTGCTTTCGTCTCTCTCAGGTCCCAATCCTGCAAGCGCACACAAGTAGCACCAAGCTTTCAAGGAAGCACACTGAAGTCAATGGACCTACTTAATATATCCAATTAAGTGCCTGCGTGCTTGCGGGAGTGAGGCCTTCGTGTGTATTTAGTTTGTGTTGCGTAGTCACTTAGGGCACTTCTACTACAGAAGGAAAACAAGGGAAATTTGCAGCTGCAAGGCTTAAAGTCCAGGTGAGATACAGGGATGAAAATGGGGTAGACCTTCCTGCTTGAGCTCTGAAACCCAGGGGTAATGGTGGTCCTCAGAGCTCCATCAGAAATGTTTACACTGATATTTTTAGCCCTGTGTTAGTTGACCCAGGCTTTGACACTCAGAGCAGCATGGATGTACCTTAGACCAGTGGTTAATATATAATTTGACGGACCCTGGACCACTCCTAATCTCTGGAGTCCCCTGCTGACTCCCTGAGCCCCCATTTCCCCCCCACCCCACCCCTTATTTGGCCAGAGCTGCTCCCTGGGCAGGCAGCTCCTGCCCTGAGCATGCATCTGAGCATGCTCAGGGCGGGAGATTTGAAAACTCCCCCAGCCTGGCTGCAGCTCTTGGGCCAGGAAAGGGTGGAATATGTGGTAACCCAATTTTTCTATTTTTCTGGGGTCCTGGAACTTTGGCTGCTCAAATTTCTGGGCTCCAGGGCCTTCCAGCTTACTTTAAGCCAGAGGGGGTCTCAAACTCAAATCACCACGAGGGCTGCGTGAGGACTAGTGAAGGGCCGCAAGAGGACTGGTATGTTGGCCCAACTGAAACCTTTTCATACAAAGATATTGCAGATATTGGTAACAACAGTGTCGTTGAGGGTCACAGGAAATAGCTTTAGGGGCCGCGTGTTTGAGACCCCAGCTTTAACCCCTGCCTTAGGTTCCAATTCAACAATGTACTTATATTTAAAGATATACATGGGCTCATGAGTAATTCTGTTGATTTTAAGGGGATGACCCATAGCTAGATACCTTCTGAATCAGGGCCTTAGGTGAGCCCATAATATACAAAATCAAAAATGGGCAGTATGATAAAGGAATGCAGAAGTATTAATTAAAAAACAACCTCCCAACCCCCAATGCCTAAAAATGTTTTCTGACATTCAGCTTATACAGAAAGCCACAAAATGAATATGTCTAGCTCACCACCCTTGCAAAAATGTGTTTATTTCAGCAAATTTTAATTAGGAAAGTTAATATTTTCTATGGCTATGGCTTTTCCTATTGAAAAATGGTATTTAGCTAAACATTAACTGACATTATTAGAATGAGATTAAAACAGTTGAGCAGCAGTACAAGCTAATGTTAAAAAATAGCAAAATCAAATCAATAGCATTAAAGGATGGTGGGTGACGCTTTTTGGGTAGCACTCTGTTTAATACAAATGGTAAGGTAAGTCACTGAACACACACAGGGTGTGATAATAATTATTAACAGGGTATGTACCTTGGCTTACTTTGCAATCCACAGCCAAATGACTTGTTTTTCAAGTGAAAGGAAACAGATTGTGTATTTGTCCCAGCGGATCACTTAATCCTAGATCCAATAGGGGCACTTCAGTTAAAAGCGGAATAATGTTTCACTGTAGGGTGCTGCCCCTGGGATTCATGTAAATTGTTTTTGATTCCCTATGCCAGCCCAGACTTTGGGTGGTATCTTTTGCCATAGCTTGCATAGATTTTGCCCATGGTGGCCTCGCATAATGAGCCTCTCTCCAGGTGCTACCCTGTTCTCCAAATTCCCAGCTTTCATTTTAAAGAAAAAGGGCTTTCTTCGCCAAAAAAGCAACCTGGCATAGGTATATTTGTCAGAGGTGTGAAAACGCCATACCCTTGCCTCGTATAGCTATGCAGCCAAAATTGCCCTGTAGCTGCAGCTGTGCCAACACAAGAGTGCTTTTGCTGGCAGAGCTAATGTTCAAGGGAGGTAGAGTTTTCCTGCACTGTCAGAAAAACTGTCTGTTGGTGCATGCTGTATCTACGCTGGGAGGCTATTGCTAAACTATGCTGTGTAGTGTAGACCATTGCTTCCCAACCTTTTCTCTGCCATGGCACACCTTGGTACCTTGAATTATTTTGAGGCACACTACCATATAGTCTCCAAATAAACTCATGAATATTCATGAACCAATCCAAAATGCTGAGATTTAAAAAAAAATTTCTATGGCACACCCGCTCAGGGCTGATGGCACACCCGTGTGCTATGGCACACGGGTTGGGAAGAAATGGCGTACACCCGTGGCCCTCGACTTTCCACACTCCTGCCCCATTCAGGAAGCTGATTTTTTTCATGCATGCCTCGAGTTTCACCTCACTTAAAAAACTACTTGCTTACAAAAGCAGACATTAAAAAAGTGTGGCAGCACACCACTTAAAAATTGCTCATATTCAACACATAATCAAAAAAATAAATCAATTGGAGTATAAATCGTGTACTTACATTTCAGTGTATAGACCAATAGAAACAAGTCAGTGGCTGGATGACATTTTAGTTTGTACAGACTTTATAGACGTTTTTTAGGTAGCCTGTTGTAAAATTACGCACATAGGTAGGGGAGTTGATGTACCCCACTACCTCTGGGTACCCACAGGGGTGTGTGTGACTCTGGTTGAGAGCCACTGGCGTAGATAGCCTTGGTGGCTAGTTGTGTGGCAAATTTTTTAAAAAGGGCATTGTGTTTATTAGGGGCGAGGCCAGGAGGGTTGAGAGGCATGTGAGATGGCATTCCTCTCAGTGAAGCATGACTTGCAGTAACCAAAGGTTATTATTTAGCTATCAGTGTTAACGCTGTCTTTCTTGGAGACAGAGGGAGGGTCACAGAGCTGCACCTTTTACTGTGAATGGCAGCTCTTGGCAGCACATAAGGCTGTTGGGAGATGCCATTTGTCTCCCCTCTGCTTTCTCGCCCAGTCAAGAATTAATCCTAAGGAGCCCACTGCAGCCTGGACACTGCAGTCACACAGAGGAGGACCCAACTCAAAGAGCTGCATGATCATACTTTAACCATCCACACTATCTACTGTGAGTGACCTGTCATTTTTAGTACTTCAGAAAGGAGAGCGTGGTAGAGTAGCACTTCCTTGTCCCCCACCCCCAAATCCAACTCCTGCCCGGAGCAAGGTACTTGGAGAAGTGAGGCTGGCTGTCAAATGGAGTGCATAGTTTTTCTATACCACAACATCCATGTCGTGAGGATGAAGGCATTCAAGAGTGTAAGATGCTCAGCTATTATAGTGCGTGTGAGTCATTTAAGTACCTAAGATAGCTACAAGGGCCTGTTGCGTACGCTTGGGTAAAAGGCTGAATGTTGAACAGGAATTGTATCTGTTTTGTTTTCATCCAAGCTTCCATACTTGAAAGAGCTATGGAAGAGTTGAGGAGTGCCTCAGCTGATTTGAACCAGAGCTGTGCAAGACGGTTGGGTTCAGAGCAATAGGATGAAAGTACAAAAAAGGAAAACTGGAGGTGAATTTTGGAACACATGTGCCATCCATACTAATTACTCTGCAGAATAGGGACACAGTGGGATCCCAAAGGTTTGGGACATTTAAAAGCTGTTATTGCAGGGGGCTCAAACACGTGGCCCGCAGGCTGCATGCAGCCCCCTAAAGCTAATTTCTGTGGCCTGCAATGACACTATTGGTACTGATATCTGCAATATCATTGTATGAAAAGGTTTTAGTGGTGCGGCCCTTGGGCTAATGTTCTAGGGCACGTCTACAAAGACCATTTTATTTCGAAAGGACCGATTTCGAAATAAAACCCTTATTTCGAAAGGAGCCCTTTCGAAAGAAGGGAAACCGCAGAATAGAAACAGCCGTTATTTCGAAACGGATGTTTCGCAATAACGGCAAAGGGACTGCTGTTTCAAACTGTTGTTTCGAAACAACGGTGTTGTTTCGAAACAATGGGTCTAAAGCCATTATTTTGAAACCTCCATTTTGAAATAACGGCCGTTTCGGGGGGGGTAGGTTTTAGTTTTTCGGAATAACGATCCTTATTTCGAAAGGACGAGGTCCGTCCTTTCGAAATCAGGAAACGTCATGTAGACTAAATTTTTTTTTATTTCGAAATAACGGTTGTTATTTCGAAATAAAAGGGCTGTGTAGACATGCCCCTAGTCCTCATGCAGCCTTTCACTAGTCCTCATGCAGCCCTCTCGGTGATTTGCGTTTGAGACCCCTGGAGTGACATCCAAGGGGCAGGGTGTCAAGATTTCACCTCAGCTGTACAAAGTACTAGAAAAAGTACTTTTGGGGAACAATTGGTCATTGTTGGGGAAGTGGATTAAGATGAGCTAATATGTTCTTTTCTTCCTCTAAGTTTGACAATTCTGTGAGTCATTGCACGTTAACAGGGAAGCGGAAGAACAATGTAATTTCTCCTGGGGACAATCCAGAGGTGATTCTTGGCCAGCCTTGTCAAAGGTGCCTAATTGCCATTGACATTCCTGAGTCTAACCTCTTGCTGCTAGAAGATGGCAAGAGTTCAAATGCTAAAAACAAATCTTTCAAAACATTTTGAGCTGTTCTCTGGAGCCCTGAGGGGAAGTTATCTGTGGAGTTAGAGCGGAAAGCCTCTCTTGGAAAGTTGAAGGAGTGTTCATATCATCAGGGGTTTTCCTGATTCACGATGTCTTGTCTGTTCCAAAAAATTTGCAAAGGGTTCAGCTAATAGTTAAACTGGCAAAAAGTTTAGTTTGGATGGGCCTGCAATGAGAGAGAGATTTTTCCCTTTTGAGGTATTAGATCTTATAACATCAAAAGGGAGCATCTGTAGCTGCTTATTCACTGTAAACCAAATCCAATTTATTAATATAGCATATTAGCTGTAAGCCATAATGCATATAAGATGTGTTTTAAAATCAACAAAGCTCAATAAAATTGATATATATTTTAAATATACAAAAATTAAAGAAAACACAAAATTAATCCATCATCCCCAACATTATAATCTACAAAAATAAAATAAGAAGGGTTAAAATGCATAAATTCATCTAGATCAGAAAGTGCCTTTCTTTCAATTACTTTCACTTGTTTTTACAGCCATCATGCAAATAGTGTGACAGCCCATTAATTAAGACATTTTTACTGCATAACAAATATTTTTGCTTCATTTCCGCTGCTGCAGTAAAAAGTATTTGAATCAAGAATGGTGTTAAGCATTTATTTTTCAGGTGACAGTATGGGTTACAAAAAATTGACAGGCTACGGCTTTGACCTGTCTGGACCAGAGTAGAAAGAAATGATGGTTTTTCAATACCAGCCCACCTCTCCTTCAGATAGGCTGAGTGCATAGTTTGAAAATGGAGAACTGCAAAAGCTCTCCTGAAAATAGTAGCGTGAAAACTATCCAAATATTTCTGAGCCCTGACTATTCTTTTAAATGAACCCAAAGGGATAGTTGTTATAAGGACATCTTTCAGATTCAGTTGTCTGCAAATATCTTCTGCTCTGAGCATGATTAAAGACTTCTCTTTCTTGCCTAGGATCTATCCAGGTCACATTCCAAGAAGTCCAAAGAACAGAGACAAGAGAGGACTTGCAAAAGGCAGGGAAACTTAAGGATATGTATCTTCTTAAGCTGTTTCTTCAGACACGGCCTTAGTACACAAACAGTAATTAATGTAACAGGATTGAGCTTTAGCTGAAGTAGCACTTGCCCCTATTTCTGCTCCAAGTAAAGCAGCTGGTATGTCATGTGAAAATTGGAGTGTTCTCCTTTAAAACTTGTTTTGCTCAAACTCTATGACCCGCAGGTCTTTCCAGCCCCACACTTCTACACCACGTAATACCTGCTCATGGAGTTTAACCCTGAACAGTCTAAGTGGAAGAGTGATTAAATTGTCCCCCTGGACCTGGGTGACATGAAGCATTGCTTGCCTAGAGCTTCAGGGCTTCGTTTTTTTACTTCCTCCAGATGTTTATCGTTTTCACTATTATATGTACAACAAATGGGAACAGATGACCTGTTAAATTTAGTGTCCATCAATCATCCACTAATGCAGCCTTGGTCTGTGGTCAAAGGAAATTACTTTAGTTTGCTGATAATTTGTGGTCAAGCACTCCTGGCAGAAAGAACCAAAATCCTCTAAATACGCAGAGGAGTTTGAGACAGCAAAACCACATTGTGTACAACGTAAAGAAGACCTGCTACACATCAGGTCACAATTTTGGCAGGAGAGTGCTGCGCCCCTTACAGTGTTTCTCTAAGCTGCATGGGGCTGGAGGCTGCTCTGCCCACCTGCCTGCCTGGCCTCACCGCAGTGGGATGGAGCAGCCAGCCCAGCCTACCCCCAGCTGGCCATGCTTCCCTGGATGGCGGAGGGGGCCGGCGCTGAGCTCCAGCATGTGGGGGTTGGGGCCCTGGAGCGGGCCTCTTCCAAAGAGTTTGGGCCGCTTTGACCCCCGCCTCCCCAGACCATGGATCAGGTCCATTCAGGCCAGGGGGGCAGGGTCAGAGTGGCCCAAACTCTTTGGAAGCAGGCCACTCCAGGGCCCCGATCTCACATGCTGGAGCTCAGCGCTGGCCCCCTCCACGCCCTGGGGAGGCGTGATTAGCTGGGGGTAGGCTGGGCTGGCAGCTCTGGTCTGCTGTCAGGGGGCCTGGCAGGCAGCGGAGCTTGTGGTCTGTGGTGCCCCACTCCCCTGTAGTGGGGAGAGTGGAGGGGGCAGGATCGGACCATGGGGGGGCAGGATCGGGCCCACGGGGGGCCATGCACTGAGCAACACATAGGGTCAATTAACTTTTCAACTCTATCCTACCAGCTAAAAAAAAAAAAAATTCTAGCGTAACAAGAAGGAAATCCTACTGGACAATACCCCATGGGTGAACCCAAATGGCCTGCCCTTCTTAGAGCCTATTGCTCATGACCTAGAAGCCATTCAGAGAGTCAAAGATCACAGTGTAAATTACTGATTGTGGAAGCTATAAATTTATGGCAAATGAAGAAGAATCCACAAACGATCTAAAAATCAGAGTTTATATCCAGAGATTTGTTAGTTTTGAAGAACCAGCTTTTGGACCCTAGTGACCCAGGAAAAGACCACAGAGTATTGACAGAGATTATTTTAAAAATAATACAGAATGATTTGACCACCTCAAAGGGATATCTGCATCCTCTAAAAGATTTAAAAAATCCTATAGAATTCAGATGGTTTTAGATAATAGCAAGGGCTGCCAGAAATAATGGTCTCCCTAATTCCGTTGAGAAATTAGTTCTCCGTAGATGGGAAATACAAAAAATTTTGCCAAAAATAGAAAAAGTTTGGCTACTTAAATAACTTTTTGACGAAAATTGAATTTGTGGCCATAGAAAAATATTCATATGTGTTGTGGATCTTGGTGGCAGCTGGTTATAATAAGATTATGGTAACTAATGAAGCCGTTTTTCTTAAACATCCTTGAGTGAACCATTTTCTGCTTTTCATGATACCCCACCTATTAATCATATGGTATAGTCTATCTTCATGGACCTTACCTGTTGTTCCTTTGCAGAAAGGCTCCGCCACCCCCCAAGCAAGTCAGTGGTTTGATAAACCCAGCAACAGCATAACAAAGCTGCTGGGAAGGATTTTTACCTCAGCAGAAGTTTATGAGCAAGATTAGTTTACTAAGTTAAATACTACAGGAATTTTTCCACTAGGCGGGTTCACCAATATTTTTTTTTGCTTCTCTTTCTTAAAAAAGACAACAAATGTTCATTGGACTTAATCAGCCTCTTAGATATAGTTATGAAATCTGTATTAGAGGTGTGAATGACGAACTATCATTTACTTGCTAAGGAATAAGCCAGTGTCAGGAATCGTCATTCTACCATTTAAAAGACCCAAGTTATCAATCTTTCTGCAAAAGTTTGCCTGGGGAAAAAGTGGTTGAAGAGTAGAAATTTACTTGGCAGGAATTGCTGATTGCTGGCTAGTTTAAAAGCCACTAAAACATTTGAGAAACAAGACCAGTTTAAATGCCACAGCTTCTGTGAACGGCTTTAAAAATGCCCCTCCAAAACATTGCCACCTCTACTATTGAAACCTCCAGCCAAAATCTATTTAAAACTACAGAAGATTTATAACCTGAGGGGGTTCTTTGTCCTTAGCATATCTAAGGGGAAGTGAAGGTGATACCCAAAATACCCAGTGGGAGGAAAAACTAAAGATGCGTTTGTCCTCAGAACTCAGTCAGGCATTAATCTCCCAGAATAACAAAAAGAAGAGAGTCAGGCTCTGTTCACAAAGACTCCTCATAAAAAGGGAATTGCAGAGAGGGAATGCAAACATTCGGGGTATTAGACTAGATCTATCTCAGAAAATAATGATGTAGGTCTGAAAGCAGGGAAAACTAGAAGTTAACTTGTTAGCAATAGCATTTAATTGGCAGAACCGGTGGGCTACTTACCAGTAACTGTCCTGCTTCGAGATAGGCTCCTCGGATTCATTCAGTAATAGGTGTATCTGTGCCACAGCACTTGATTGGTCGGAAACCTTTTGCCCTAGCCTGTCAGAAAAGGGCTGGCGGCCACCGCCTCCTGGCCACCCCATGACTATATATGTGGCTGCCGCCCAGCCCCTCCTCAGTCCCTGGAAGTAGCCAACTCTGAGTTGTGGGGTCGGTGGGGGGACGGTGGGAGGATTGTGAATGAAACCGAGCAGCCCATCTTGCACAAGGACGGTTACTGGTAAGTAAACCACCATTCTTCAAGCGTTACTCGGATACAGGCAGTAATAGGTGACCGCTAGCTGTTCTGATGGATGGTGGGTGGCATTGGTTCTTTCCCACCTTCAGCACTGCTGGTCCCCTTAAGGGCCAGCAACCTAGCTAGAGAAAAGGTCTGTATGAAGTACGTAGAGCCAGAAAGAGCCATCGCCCAGGCAAAGGGAAACCGTCAGCAAGGACGGTCTGGCCAGAAAAGGGAAAATAAAGGCCTGTGTCTCTCAAGGGGTCCCTGTTCTGCAGACAACAGGAGTAGCAGCGACCTAAAGTCACCTTATCATAAGAAAAAATGAAACATCAGTTACCAGGCCATGATCAGCGAGGCTCAATCACGTGTGGCTCTGAACAGTTGGTTGTACACACCTGCCAGGGTGTGTGGACTGGGTACATCAGCTGGCCTTCGGACTATCATAGGCCCCTTACCAGGTGACAGGGAATTAATGTGACCCTGGAGGTGGATAGATAAAGGCCGAAAAGAGGAGCAAGAAGGAGATAAACCCTTTTGCTAGTCTGGCAACGGAAGCAAGTCACAAGGAGGTATGAAGATGACAGACGACTACCTAGTAAGAAGTGGTCCCTCGGTGGTTGGCCTGGGTCAGCACTCTGTGCTGAGGATGCCTCTTCTGGGGTCTGTATGTAAATGTGGCCCTTGACAGGTGCAGAGACGAGGGACCCCAGGGCCAGGGAAATCAAACGTGCCCCAGTTTGAGATTCCACCGTAGGTCTAGGTACAATGGAAAAGGGAGGGTGGATCTGCTCGGTAAAAGTTAGGAGTAAGGGTATGTCACTGTAGTAGGATGCACCGCCCCTCCCCTTTTTTTTTGCCAGCAACACAGAAACTAGAGAAGGGAGCAGGAAGTGACCATAAACAAAGGTCAAATCCCCCTGACACACACGGCATATGTGATTTCCAAGTGACAAGGAGTGAGCTGGAAGAAAGAGGGAGAACGAAAATCTCTGGCTTTAGGAGGAAAGACTCTTGAAAAGTGGTAGAGTCTGGTGGAAGATAGATTACTCTCTCCATTAATTATGGCAGAGTGAGAAGAAAGAAACTGAGGGCAACTTGGGCCCCACGGTACCTCGCGGACAGGCAGCTAACCACAAAAAGGGAGGGGAAAAAAAGGGGCAGGTTCTGCCCAACACCCCCACCAGGGAAGGACAAACCCCCAGGAGAAAGGACAGAAACTCCAACCAGGGAAAAGGGAGGCGGGGAGGAATAAGCACCTGGCTGTGGTAACACATAGCCAGGCTAAACGTCGCCATCAGTCAATGGCTTACTAATGACTGTCAAGGAGATGGATGATGAATAGGGTAGCGCTGAACCACAAGATGGATTTGGAAGGGTCAAATCTGTAGGTAAATGGGGAATCGTTCCTATATCAGAAAGAAGGGCCCCTCAGGAACTACCCAGGTCTAATCATGGGGAACCCGGTGGACTCCCAGGAAATGCTGAATCCTTGCTATCATTGGACAGAACAGAGGTAGCTTGCCAGTGCGTTCCTGCAGCTCTAGAAAGACCCTTTGAAATCTCTTGGGCCACTCCCTTTAATTCCCAATCCATTGCATCAGTCTACAACCTGCCTGCACCCAGCGGTTTGAGGTTGTGTAGTTAGGGAAGCAAAGGGAGTTTTATTCCCACAGAAGGGATTGAGGTTCCTCTTCTAGGTGGGTGAAAAAAAGGGGGAAAAGAGAAACAGGCAAGTGGGGCTAGGGGGGTGGATGGTCCTCAAGTGTGCTAGCATGAGGGACAATGTGACGAGGGGTAGAACGTGTCAGAGGGTTGTCAACCTATGAGACGACCCCCCCCCCCCCGCACAGAGAATAAAGACAGCATGCGTGCCCAGAGGATTTCCCGCTAGGGCAAGTATCAGCTACTGGTTTGTCAATCCTTGATTCGAAACCCGAGGCCAAGTATAAAAAATGTGACAGAGCCTCACAAGCCTGAGGTGACAGAACCCAGGGCAGCCTAGAAAAGGGAAGAGAAGGGAGGGCACAGAACCCAATCCTGCGATAGGCCAATTAGTAGGGAGTGGTTTTGTTTCCCTTATTATTATCATTATTATTGTTTTAGAACAGGTGGGGAATCACCCGAGGTGCAAACAGGATTCATGACCCACGCGGGTGGGTAGTATCTCTGAGAAGGAGAGAAGGCCAATCCTCCAGGAGGTACCACATAGGGAACCGTCCTGGAATTCGCATACCCATAGAAAACAAAGTGCCCAACACAGGGCTCAGATCCACAACCATGAGATCAGGCATCTGCTTCCCTACCAGCTGACCATGGAGGCTAAAAGCACCCTTGAGGGAAAGAGGGGGTGGGGTTCAGAAGCCATCAGGGAATGGATCCTAGCTGGTCATTCAGGGCGTGTGGGAGTGCCAAGAATTCGGTTCTACCGCCATCATGCATAGAACCCCTTGTGTGGTGTCGGGACAGCGCAGTCTGTTCTGGGGCAGGGAAGGGTAGGTTTGAGGAGGTTTCCTCCCGCCCTGATCCCAGAGGACCCTAAGTGGGGAGTAGCCGCTTTCAGGTAAAAGACTGCTACCCAGGTGTTAAGCCCTACCAGTCCTCAGAGGGAGAAAGCAGGAACTAGCACTGGTTGTGGGGAAGTGGCGGGGGGGGGGGTTCCCCACAAGTAGGAATCCCAATGGGACCACCGGGTGAATCTTGTTGGGAGGAAGCGGTAATACCTTGCCTTGGTATCTTATCACGGAGCCC
Source organism: Podocnemis expansa (assembly GCA_007922195.1). NCBI lineage: Eukaryota > Metazoa > Chordata > Testudines > Podocnemididae > Podocnemis > Podocnemis expansa. The sequence goes on from ML682028.1 coordinate 14,513,956, forward strand.
CACGCAAGGCGGGCAAGTTAGCTCCTGGTACTCCCAGTGGACCAGGTAATGTTGGCCTGAGACAGGGAATAGTTGGTAACCCCAGTCTGATATTAGGGCCACTGGTCCATCAACTAGGGGAGTAATGAGATTTCAAAATTTTGATGCACCCACTGGAGTAATTGAAGAAGGCATACAGTAAGGCATTGAAAACCCCTCAAGGGCTAGGGGGCTGGGTAGCGGGCCAAGAAGGCAGTAGACCCAAGTATTTCAGTTCCTACCGGGGGTCCTAGGTGTTATGGAGCATGATGTCCTTCTCGACTCCGAAGAGACAGTTGCCTTCAAAAGGGAGGTCGAGTATGACTTGCTGGGGGGAAGAGGGCACCCTAGCCCCCCTGAGCCAGGCCACCCTCCGGACGGCCATGAATGAGGCCACACTGCAGGATGCTTTGTCAACGGCAACCCAAGCTGATAGCAGCAGGTCTTGGGATGCTATGCTGCCCTCCTCAAGGAAGGCATCAAAGTCCCTCTGTTCTCTTGTGGGAGTAGGTGTCTAAACTTGTTCATGGACTCCCACACGTCCATTATATATCGGGCTACCAGGGCTTGATTGTTGGCTACCTGCATCTGGAAGGTGGCGGAAGAGTAGGCCTTCTGTCCCAAGAGATCCAACTCCCTCGCATCTCTTGATGCCGGGAGATCCCCAGTGTAGGAATGGGGCATGGGGTTCAGGGCCCTGTCTGGTGCCGGTGCCGAGCTTGGAGAAACGGCACTGTGAGGGCTTGTTGGAGTCTCTTGGGGGGACCATTCATTTGGCTGGTACCTATAGGGATTGGTACTGGTGGCTGCGTATGGGGCTGTTTACTCCCCTTTGAGACGCCCTCCTCTGGGCTCGACGATCAGGAAGCCTCCTGGGACCGTGTCTGTGGTGCCGGCACAGGCAAAGAAATATGGTGCTGAGGCGAGGACTCGGTGGTACTGGGGTCCTCCTGCATGGGTGGCTTCTCTGTTGGGAAACTCGGCACCGAGATTGGTGACTGTGTCCGGTACTGCTTTTGGGGCAATCAGGCTCCTGAAGTGAGGGCTGGTTTACCCCTTTTTCTTGGGGGCACTGGGGTGGGAGGCGTGGGCAGGAGACGAAGCATCTTAGCTGCCTCAAAGGCCTCCAGAGTAGTAGGGACCGGCACTGACTCCTGCCGGTCCCGCAGTGACCCCCAGGTGGGGGACTGAGAACAGTGCTGACGCTTCGGTACCGAGCCGGTACTGAGCTGGTCTTCTTGCACTCTCTAGCCAGGATCCTGTCCTGGCTGGGACCCAGGGCCATCACCTGTGGCAGGATCCGGCCCTGGCCAGGTCCCAGGACCACTGCTGGCAGCGGGATCCAGCCCTGGCCCCACCAGGAGGAGCCGGATCAGGCCAATGGTGAAGCTGCATGGCTGGGGGTGGGGGGGGGGGTCGTCTAATCTTCCGAGCTCCCTTTCCCAGGGTAAGGTCTAAAATTCACCCATGGGGACGGCATAGTCTCTTCTCCCTACAGACTAAGCAGATGCAACATCTCTGGTGTTCTCCAGTCAAGTGTGTGTTCATTGTGGGGAGGTCATATAGCTTGCTGGGAAGATGCTATGTGAACAGTCCACATCAAACAAACAGGAAGTAGAATTTCAAAAATTTCTGGGCCTTTAAAGGGGGGCACATGCCTATGTACCTGGCCTGTGGGGGCACTGTCATTCAACGTGGTCATGATAGAATTTGTGGGACATCTCTTGGAGGCCACTTATGGCGATATGAGCAATAGTGTCTATGGTGATCCTGCATCACTCTAACTTTGTCACAGAAAGCTCTGTGCTTCTTGTCCTAATGATTTTAGTATGTCAGGGTAGTAGAATGAAATCAGTGGGAGGAACATTGCGCTGTGTACAACACTACTGTTTTGTCATCAAAAGCTGACTTTTATTGACAAACATTATGTAATGTAGACATGGCCTGAGTCAAGTACTTGGGTCTTGATTCCAAAAGCAACTGGTCAGTTTTTCTTACTTAAAAACATGTGTGTCTTTCTGAAGGCATTGCCGAGGTCCTTTTTTGTTTGTTCCAGTTTCTCTCCGAAGCGCTGTTTTACTGAATATCATACAGTTGACTAGTGGTTTTTCTGGACTGCAGCAGTGTATTAGCAGCCTGTACTTAAACTATTCTGTAAATGCTGGTTTGTTAACCACTTATGAAACTTCTAATTTCATATTCATAACTCTGAAATTTTTCTGTTTTGACATATGAGGCAAAGTAAATTAACATAGTTTAGTATGGGTGGTTATGGAATAAAAACAAACCTCTAGGCTAATAGTCTTTTAAGCACTAGTGGCCTCTTCTGAAACATACACTAGATAATAGCCATTCAGAAATATTATTAGTTTTCAAAAGAATGTATGACAAATAGAAATATTAGCTCCTAACACTCATGGCAATGAAATCTGGCAAAGTGGGTTGGAGTCCATGAAAGTTTATGCCCAAAGAAATCAGTTAGTCTATAAGGTGCCACAGGACTCTTGTTTTTGCTGTACACAGACTAACGCAGCTACCCCTCTGGAAATGAAATATAGGCGTGAATGGAGAAAATTACTTTTGTCTTTTGTTTGGGTCTCATACAATGAATCTGTATTTAAACAAAAGTACCTCTTAAAATCAAATTAAATAAAAGCACTTGTAGTAGATACAAGTTTCAAATCATGTAAGCAGGTCTTTGGCGTAAGCCCCATCTATAACATACATGACAGATAAACAGGATTTTAAAGATGTTAGTACTTACTGTAGATAAAAGTTTAAGTGATGGTTCAATCATTTGAGGTAGTTCATTTTTAATGTACTTTTAAAAAAAAATTAAAAGGGTTTCAGAGTACTCCAAAGTTGTGTTAAATATTTATGATCTATTTTATTGACTGGGTAAGACCTTCATGTTGCTGTAAACAATTTTGAACAGTCTGTCTCTGCCAAAGCTAAGCTTAACATTAAAGTTTAAAGTTCAGTTCAAGATTGGATCTGAAGTTAGATGACTAATGCTCCTTTGGAATCATATTCTCAGAAACATGAGGCAAACCCCCTCTAATTTCAATCGACCAGAAACACAGCAACCGTGTGAATATGGTATGTGTCAATAGCCAGAGGAGCACATTATATACAGGAAAGGCAAACCGGTTTAGCTTTGGTGTTTTCTTGTACTAAAGTGGGTGGTAGTAGCATGATAGGAACAAAGAAAATATAAACATAACATTAATGTAATGACAGCTACATACTTTGCACTAGAAAGAGTAAACAGCAGGCCTGATTCACGCCCAGTGTAAATCAGAAATAAATCCACTCGTCAGGCCCCCAACTTTTCAATTATATTAGAGGTCCTTTTTCTATTTAGTGAAAATCAACGTAAGTGTGTCAAATGTAACAATTATATTTTTCCTTGGGCAAGGGCTTGCTCTTTCATGCCCATCCCTGACTCTGTCAATCATTATCCACCCAGCCTATCATTCAGAAGGTGGAGCTGCAAAGAAAAAAAATAAAAGAAGTAAGAAGAGGAAATGTTTTCGTATTTATACCAGTATCTGGGCTGATTCAGATTAAACCAGTCTTACATTTGGCAATATTTCTTTCTTACTTCAAGATCCTAAAACAATTCCCCTTTCCCTGCCCCACCCCCTCACCCAGTTCATATAAAACTCACTCTCCCTTTAGTAACATTTTGCTGAGCTGTTGGCTCACTAGTGCGCGTGTGTCTGCCTTCTGTCAAGCAGAATGGACACTTACATCTCTAAAGCTGACCCTTCTGTGTTGCTCTACTTGGGTGTGACTGCAATATTTGGAATAATAGCCTTTTACAAAGCCAAGAAGAAGTTCGTCCATAGTCTCCTTGTGCTATTTTTATTGGAAATACTCTGTTTTACCATGCTGAAAAGTTATGTAGGCTTAATCTTGTCTTCTATATCATGTCTCATTACTTACATTTACTTACAGGTTCATAGAATGTTGCCTGTGGACACCAAAGCTGTACTGATCACAGGTAAGTGGAAACCTGAAAAGTTTGGGACGTCAAATCTGGCCCTTTCACAGTTATGCTGTGATAATTTGTGTCATCTCAACTTTTTATTTTAAACTAAATATCTTGTATTCCTTTTGCTAGTTTTTTCATTTTTCCAGAATGCTTTTTCCAGTTGATTAAGTGGTCTGAAATCATATAGGAGAAGATTCTGTATGCTTCTTTTATTATTGTTATTTTTAGTGGTTTTGCATCTTGAAAAGAAATATTTACAGCTTGTTTTTCAAGGCGCACTGCTAGGTTCTTTAACTAATATTTATTAGTGGGATACATATTATGTTGCTTCTGATTGTTTAATTTTTTTAGAACTGCAATTTTAATTACTAGAAGCATTTTAAATGTTACCATAATACAATGCCTTTCTTTGCTTTTGAAAAATATTTATTAAAATAGGCACATGTGTAGATTTAGTTTTTAATTATACATTTAAACAATATATAGCACCAAAGAATATCCAACAAACTGATTCAATACAGTAAAATACTATACACATGCAATTTATGCATTATCTGTCTATCTCTATGAAATTATTAATGAGTGGGAGATTTTCCTAACAGTGAAAATTCACATTCGGAACATTACTAATGAGTGTTACTCATGTGCCATGTTCTCTCGTCTGCTTTTTGATAAATGTTTTTATTTGTCATTCAAATGTTTCAATCTGATGTTCTGTCTGGAGAAATTTCCTGCTGCTTATTTGCCTTATTCAGCTTTTTTTTTTTTTCCTTTTTGTACTTGAAAGGGTGGATTGAATCATTCTGAGTTGTAAAGCTGATTTGTTTGGCTGCGAGTTTATACAGAAACTTGGAAAGTAATTTAGTTTGGATTGACAAGTGTTATTACTAAGATGAAAAAAGACAAATGATAATACTACATCAGCAGCAAGGTCACGTTTTTTTCTTGTAGCTCAGCCAAATTCTGTCTGCTGCATCCAGTCATGGTTCATTTGCAATGGTGTATGGAATGAGGATGGATGGGCACAGTAGTTGAATAGGGATTGCATGATTGTGAATGACTGCAGAAACTTGAATTGATTAGTCATAGCAATACTCTATGTCTACATTCAGAGTTCTGGAGATTTTTCTTTTCTCTTCCTTTTTTCCCAATACCTTTGCAAGGTGTTTAGATTTAGTCGTTCTTTAATAGTAAGCTGCCAGTTTCTCATGGCTAATCAGTTTGTGTAGATCAATCAGTTGTGCTTCACTTGATTATATTGCACTGACTCATGTTCTAGCTACCTTCGTTTGTCTTTGCGTGCCGCTAGGTCTTTTTCCAACCCAATAAAGGTATAGGCTGTTCTTTCTGGGTACGTCTACATTACTCAGCATTTTCAAAAAAACTTTTTTTGGGATAAGTATTTCAAAATAATTATCTCGAATAAACTTTTTTTCAAAAATGCTATTTCGAGACAACAGTCCAGTGTCCCGAAATATTGCGGCTTTTTTTATTTCGAAAAAGAAAGTCGAAAAAAAGCAAGTCAATGGGTGAGATAGGGAGGATTTTTTGAATAAAAATCCTTTTCCATGTTCTGCATTGGCTTTTTTTGGAAAAAGCTCTTGAAAAAGGCTTTTTATTTAAAAAAAGCTGGCAGGTTTAGCTTTTTCAAAAAAGCACTCCGGTATTTCGAAATACTAGAGCGCTTTTTTGGGATCATTAAACCTCATTTATTATTGAGAAAAAAGCCTTTTTCAAGCTAGCTTTTTCTAAAAAAGCCATCATGGGACACGGAAAAGGCTTTTTTTGGAAAAATCCTCATGATCTCATCTTTTGACTTGCTCTTTTTCGAAAAAGAAAGTCCAGTGTAGACTTTCTTTTTCAAAAAAAAAAAAAAAAGCTGCGGTATTTCGGGACAACGAGCCATCCCCAGACTGTTGTCTCGAAATAGCATTTTTTGAAAAAAAGTTATTTCAAGATACTTATCCTGAAAAAAGCTTTTTCGAAAATGCTGAGTAATGTAGACATAGCCTCTGAGAGCTGTTACCTAGGAGGTTTTCCATGGTCAGCTGGCAATCGGTTCAAGGCAAGGTGTGGCCCTCCGCATTTCTGGGTTAAGCCATGCCCATTGTTGCCTCTCCAGTGACTGCAGCAATTCTGTGTATGGACCAGACACGTCCAGAGGAAAAACTTTACTGTACTTCTTTTCACCTTTTTCCCTAAAGGGCTGTGAAACATTGTGGTGCACTGCTAAACAGGCATCACATTCCACTTTGGAGCTGTCTGCATTGCAGTGAAGGAGGAAGTGACCTTTGTGCACATTTTGTTTTTTCAGGTTGAGATTTTGTAAAATGCTTTTTGTGGTTCTTTGGAATTGAAAATGATATACATGTTATTGATTATTATTCATTCCATATAGCAGTGTCTGTGAATGCTCAAAGTATAAGGTAAAGCTATTGTCTTTCCATGCAATCATGCAGACATTTTTGCACATAACTGCGGTCAGCTGAGCATGCCATATAACCCCTTGATCCAAATATTTCTGTCTGCAGGACTGAGCCCTTTGTGTGTATTTAAATGGAACCTCTTAGGGACACACCATATTTTGCTGTTTTCATGGAAAAACCATTCTATAGGTTGATTCACTCCCAGACCCAAGTATATGCCACGGCTCTCTGAAATGATTGACAAAAATCTCGAAAGCTATAAAAAGCTGTGAGGATGCTATAGACCAGTGGTTCTCAACCTTTTGCAGGTTGTGACACACTTGGTGGCGTACTGCGACTCTACAGTACACACCAGCCTACCCCCAACAAGCCAAATCCAGGCATCTCACCAGCTCTCCACGACATACTTACCACTGTGTGGCAGCACAGTGATGTGTCCCGACGCAGTGGTTGAGAACCACTGCTATACAATAACTGAGGAGGAGAAAGCTTTATGTTCTGAAGAATGAATTTCTTCAACATATGCAACATTTTCCTCTTTATGATTTCAGTTTCATGAATCATAGGGTTAGAAGGGACTTCATGAGGTCAACTAGTCCAGTTCCCTGCTAAAAGCAGGACCACTCCCACTAAATCATCCCAGCCAGGATCAACATATCAAGTAGGATGTTGAGGATAGTAATAGCTTAATGATGAGTTCACTGTGTCTTGACGGGATGCCTTTCTGAAAGATCACTATACTCAAGCATAAGTTATTGGGCTTCAAAGAGGGGCAGCTGGGTGAAATTTTATGGCCTGTGGAGGTCAGACTAGATGACCTAATTGTCCTTTCTGGCCTTAAAATCTATGATCAAATTCACAAAGAAAGAGGCAACGGTCCTTTGACTTCAATGGGAGAAGGACTGCACCCAAATCAGGTTTGTAAGGGGTGAAGGTAGATTGGTTGGAAACGAGAGATGTATCTAACAATCAGATGCAGGTAGAAGACATGTAGCATTTCCTTTTTATCATTGCTAAACCTCTTCACTTTCCCCAACCCTTTGCCCTTTCCCACCTTAAGGCTGTGTTGTAAACCTCAGCTAGCAATAGACTGAAGCACAAATTTAGGTGCCGTATGTAGTCACTTACCACACAATGTACAGGAAAGGGCAGAGCCATAACTATTGCTTCTGGTGGCTGGGGCAGGAAGGCCCAAGGGTGCCCCCTGGGCCCTGATCTGGTCCAGCACAACCAGAGAGCCGGGGGGGGGGTGCCTGCACGACCGGAGAGAGTGGCTGGCACATTCAGGGTTAGGGGTGAGAGAAACTCCCTCGGCCCCTGCCTGGCTGCAGAAGGAATGTGCCTTTGCCGAAGGCACATTCCTCTTTGGGGCCAGGTGGGGCATGGCGTCAGCCTTTAAAATTCGGTGCCTGGAGCTTTGTCCTGTTCGCCCCGCCCTAGTTATGGCCCTGGGAAAGGGCAGGTGGAACATGCAGCATAGAAATTGGATTGTGCTTAAACAAACCCAAACAAGAAAAACCCTGGTTAGCCTTAGTGGCAGCTGCAGCCTCTTTCCTGTTTCCCGAGGGTATCCCAAGAATTCATTCATCTGGCATGTGCAAGATACCTGTTATCAGGAATTGCATGGGGGACTTCTAGTCAGAGCATCTACCACAGATTTCATGGGGGACAGAAAGCATTTTTTAAAAAGTGGAGTCAATAATAAATGTATTTGCATATTAAATAACCCTTCCAGCTTGGCCAATGGGCCATTTTATGCATGTGATTCCCTTTAACTCAATTTGCAATTAATCTTTATTTTCACCTTTAAGGACCATTGTTCAGTTTAATTTTTTTTTTTTTAAATTAAAGCTGCTAGGAGACAAATGGGACCAATAAAATAAATGCTGAATTGTGTTTTGATAATACTGGGCTCTCTACTGCAGCCAAAACTTCTGTTGACTCAGCATTTTGTTGCCATAAGGATTTCAGGATTGGGCCCGACACCAGTAATGCCTAATATTTTTACTCTTCATAGTGCTTTACAGCACTTAATCATCACCAGCCCACAGTCAGGTTAGTGAGTAATTTATTAAAAATATTCATGCTAGGTCGACTCAAAACAATTATTTTTCTTGAACAATCAATATGCCAATGCGCCCCAAAACAAATAAATATTGTTACATGTCTATTTAGGAAGAAGTTTTTATATTTTATTTTGGCTCAAGTGTCTTTCTGATTTTGGTGTTTTCAGGAAGTGATTCTGGGATTGGACATGCCTTGGCGAAGCACCTTGATAATTTAGGTTTTGTTGTATTTGCTGGTGTCTTGAATAAAAAAGGACCTGGGGCTGAAGAATTAAAAAGAAGCTGCACTGAGAGACTTCATATCCTGCAGCTAGATGTAACCAGTTCTGCACAAATTCAGGAAGCTTATCTTCAAATTGCAGAGATGGTGCAAGATAGAGGTATGGTTCCTGTGAAATTTTATATGATGGTAGGCATACAACAGTTTGCAAGGGACTACCATTTCTTAATAGTTTGATAATAATCTGTTCTTTCCAGGGGTTAAAGTAAGCCGGAATGCACCGGAACAGCATTCTGGGGTCCACTGTTTTTAGGAGTTCAGCATTCTAGGCCCCCTAAAAATAGAAAATCGTGCCAGAACACTGGCTTCTGGGCCCACCATTTAACAATAGGGGGCACCAGAATGCAGCGTTCTGGCTCCATTTTCTATTTTTAGGGGCCTGCTGAATGCCGAGTCCCTAAAAATAGCAGGGCCTGGAACGCTGTTCTGGTGCATTCCAGCAGGGCAGGGAGCTTCCCCCAGGCCGGGAGATTTTAAATCTCCTGCCCTGAGCCTGCTCTGACTGAGCATGCTCGGTCAGTGCTGGCTCAGTGTGGGAGGAGCAGCCCATGGGGTGCCGCTCCACTTCAGCAGCCAGGTAAGGGGCCCTGGGGCTGGGCTTGGGTCGGAGGAGGAGTGGGAGCTAGGACCGCAGGGCCAAGGCTGCTCCAGCTCTGCAGCGCAGGCCCTGGGGTGGTGAGGTGGGCTGGGGCCGGGGCTGGGGCTGGCGTGGGGAGTGCTGGGACAGACTCTTTCCCACCAGGCTGGCCTTGATTGGGGTCCCCCAGCTCCCCACAGCTGCAGAGGGGCGCTGGGTGGGCGAGTGGCACAGTATCCCCTTCACCTATAGCCCCAGCCCTCCAGCTACCCTGCTCCAACTTTTCTCTGCTCCACCTCCTGCTGCCATCCACCCCTCTTCTGCCCCCATTTCCTGCCCCTGTCCCCCACCTCCTGCTAGCACTCACCCCTTCTCTGCCCCATCTCCTACCCCTGCCTCTTCACCACCACACTTCCTGCCCCCTACCTCCTGCCACCACCCACCCCTTCTCTGCCTTCCAACTCCTGCCCCCTTCACTGCCCCCATCTCCTGCTTCCTACCTCCTGCCCACCCACTTCTTTTCTATCCTCATCTTCTGTCATTATCCACCCTGTTTCTGTCCCATCTCCTGCCCCTGCCCTCTCCACCTCCCTGCACCTGCCCCCTCCTGCCACCATCCACCCCTTCTCTGTCCCATCTTCTGCCCATGCCCCCTTGTTACCACCCTGACACCTCCAGCCTTCTGCTCTCCCCTTCATGCCCCATATCCTGTCCCTGCCCCCAGCCACCCCATCAACACCCCCACCTCCTGTCCCTGCTCCATTCCTTCACATCCCATGCCCTCAGCCTTCCTGGGAAGTGGGGGGGCTGCACATGCAGGAAGGAGGCCTGGACAATATGGGAAGGGGGCCCATCATTTAGGGGGGTTCCAGGGCCCACCAAATTATAATTTAACCACTGCTTCTCTCTCCCCCTGTATTCTGCATTCCCCTCCCCTGTACCTTTCAGCAATAAGGATATATACACTGATATATTGAGGAAACTTCTGTTTTACGTAGCACTCCAAAACCAGGATACTTGTCAAATGGCACTTGCATATCAGCTACAAGAAGTGGACCGAGCACAGGAAAAGTGCAATGTGGGCACGTGTAACTTCAGTTGCAGAATAAACAAATTTGTTAGTCTTTAAAAGTGCCACAGGACTCCTTGTTTGTTTTGCTGAACTAGACTAACATGGCTACCCCTTTGCACAGCTTCTTAGCTTTGTTTCTGGGTGGCTCATCCAGCCTAAAAGTTTGCATTTTAACAGTCATGCTTTCTCCTTGTTAAGGAAATTATATTTACCTACCTTCTCTTCCTCAGGCTTATGGGGTGTTGTCAATAATGCTGGGATCTTGGGGTTCACTGGAGATGGGGAGCTGCTGCCCATGAGTGTTTACAAGCAGTGTATGGATGTGAATTTCTTTGGGCCCGTAGAAGTGACCAAAAAGTTCTTACCATTACTTCGGAAATCCAAAGGAAGGCTTATTAATATCTCTAGTATGGCAGGTGGGTTAAACTAATGGTCTAAGTTGATGGTGCTGGCCAAGTAATTATTAATAATTTACTTGAAGTAAATGTTGAGCAGGGTTTTGGTCAACAGAGAGCTCAGTCTGGTAACTTTCAGAAGTCAATAGCTGCTTATTATTTATTGGCCTCTCTAATGAAACATCGATTTTGTCCATGGTTGCTTCCAGTAATCAGCCCATAAAGAAGAAGAGCATCATAGGGATGAAAATACTAGCAGTCAAGAGAAATCAACTCTTATTCCATAGAAACTATTATAATATGGCAGGTAGAAAATCCCCAGCAAAACAAGGAACCCAGATGTTGGTAGGGGCACAGATAAACTTGAGAGCCTCATACAGCAAGTTATCAGTCAGGAAGCAATGGGCAGGATAGAGGGACAATCTTTTTTAGTGGGGTTTTCCTGTGTCATCATTGGACCAAGCATGGTCATAGCTAGCTAGCTGACCTAGAAATGGAGCTCAGTGCCATGGTTCTGCACACCTGGGCCCCTTAGAGGCCTCTACCAAGGCCCAGAGAGTTCTCCAGACTGGTGAGGAAACGAAGGCAGGGAAATGTGTATGGGGATGTTTGGAGCAAGTGTGTTTATGATCTGGTGCAGAATTGGTGTGTCTGTTGGCCTTCACTGGCATGCCACTTAGACCCTGTTCTAGGTGAGGGTGTATTTAAGCCACAAAGGGGTCAGCATCACTGCTGGGGTGAGGCAAGTGTACTGTGGTTTTTGAGATCACAAAACAACATGCTGGCCAAACGATCTGTACCTCTACAGCGGGCCTAGGGACCCCCAGCCAGAGGCAGTGCCTGGATTTTGTTTAGACTCACTGGACTTAAAGAGCACACAACGGGGCCCAGTGAGATGGTCTCCAAACACAACACAGTGGTAAGTGTCCAGTCAGGGATTCTGCCATGGCTAGGGATGCAGCAGTGTTTAAGCGCAGAATATTCCCTTAACAATTTAGGGCCTGAAATCTTTTTTTTTTCTTCCCTTTTTTAAATAAATAAAAAAACCCCCACATTTCAGTTACCTTTGGGCAGTGGGGGGGGGGGCATATTTTTTTCCCAGCTTTTCCACATGTGCAAAGACAGGTTGGTGGGCACAATTATTTGCTACAGAAGCGACAAATTCATGCATCTAAGTGGTACTTGGCATGGGCTACACATCTGTGCACCCCTAGGTTACAATCCATGTAACGCTTCTGTTCAATTGTGGAATGTAATTGTATGGTTTGATGTCAGTTGTGCCATGCAAGGTTCCCTTTTGAATGCTCTGCCTTATTGTTATGGTAGCATGTTTCTTGCAGCATCATGCACGTATACAGTTGTGAAGCATGTTACATGGCTCAGACCATTAAGGCTATCTCCCAGCACAGAGGTTGGAGAGGTCACATGAGAAAGAAAATGCAACTGAACTCCCTGCTCAGGTGGAACAAAGGAAATCACCTTGGCACAGGAAATGAAGGGGCTGGGCAGGGCTTGAAAACAAATACTCTTTGAACAGTTAGGGGCTTTTTGCTTTTTCCATCTTGACGCATCCTCCAACTTCAAGCGAGATCTGGGCCCTGCCTAATATTAGGCAGAGACTGGCTGTAAAAACCTCTGCCAGGTGAACATCTTGTCAGTAATTTTGGACCATAAGGTTAGGTTAGCTAGTGTTGTTAGATTAGTATGCATTTTATATCTTTTATATGATAGTGGCAACTTCTGACTCCATTATTAAATAATTGTGCATTGATTTGCTACCTACTCCCTTAAACTCAAGTGCTAATCAATATAGTAGTATTTGTTTTATCTGAAGCTGTGTGGACATGAGAGGGTCTGAATGTGCTGAGCTGGGAATTCTCATTTCTTGGTCGAATGAGCAAACTGGAGTCCAGGAGCATAACAGTGGTTGAGGGGAGGTCCCAAACTCTGTAGGACGGTATTACACATTGTAAAAAACAACAAGGAGTTGTGTGGCACTTTAAGATTAACAGATCTGTTAGTCTTAAAGTGCCACACAACTCTTTGTTGTTTTTTTGCTGGACTAGACTAACACGGCTATCCCTTTTAAAATTACACATTGTGGCATTTGTGGGCTGGGTTGCTTGCTGAGGGACTGTCCCTAAGTGGCTGGAAAGCACACACCCACTGCCTGGGACTGATTACGTGCAGGAGGCTGGCATGAACTGACTCAGGACTGAGTGGTCACCTGGGATAGTGGGATTAGTTGGGGTTCAGGAGTGCCGTTTCGGCAGGTCACAGTGATGCACCAGACCAGATTCCGGGAGGGGAACATCACACTTGTGAACCCATATTGGGACTTTCTTCTACCTTGGTAGCTGGAGCAGTGGCTGTTGGCTTTTACGGATGACAAATACCTGGGTATAATAAATTGGGAGAGGAAGGGACATAATACATAACAGGCATTTCAGCTAGCTCGCTCCCATTGAGGTATAAGGCAAATTCTCACTGATTCCAATAGGAACAGACATCACTCTGGGTGAAATCTTGAGCCCATTGAAGACAATGAGAGTTTTGGCACTGATTTTGATAGATCCAGGATTTCACCCTTTTCTGTATGTGCATTCCTCCATCAACTTAGTTATCTGGTAAGCTAACGAAAAAGGTCACATTTCTGTGTGACGATGGACTTCTGTTTTTACAGTGATGGAGATGATGCAATGAGCATTAAAAAACCCATCTATTCTAATTTGGGTGATCAGCTAACATATGTTATCATGGAAATGAGCAGTAACAGGAATTGGCAGCCAGCAGCTGACGTGTTAGAACGCCTTCAAAATGTAAACTGCTAGATGGAGGCTCCCATGCTGCCACAAAAGATTTCTGTTTGATGAAGAGAGTTAAAGGATCACAGAACTGGAAGGGGTGACATGTGAACTGCCCATTTGAGGATGCTAGCCCCCGGCCCTGCTCCTTCTGCCAGAGGCTCTCCTCCCTTCCCTGCCGGACCCCTTCCAGGTCCCTTTGGTGGCCAGAGGTGCTCTGAGCTGGCCTGGCCTGGGTCCCAGCCCTGTCCTCCTCCTCTCCCCCAGCCTGCCACCCTGGCTAAAATGTCGGTCTGCTCGCCTCAACACCAGTTGGAGCACCAGTGCAGTGCCCACCCTAGCCCCAGAGTACCAGCCTGAGCCAGGCAGCCCCAGCCCCCAAGGATCAGTCTGAAAACCACCACTGGGCTGGTCCCAGCCACAAGCAGCCCCTTCAGCGAGGGGTAGAGGCAGGAAGCGCATGGCAGAAGCTGGCCCAGTGCCCTGAGCTGCCTGTAGACCCAGAGGCTACAGCAGAAGCGGGGGGGAGCCATGCCTGGCTGTCAAGGCCTTCGGTGGCCTTATGGAGCCACCATTCATGAGTATTGGCTTGTTTAACAATTTTCCTTTCCCTTGTTTGGCTTCTCTGACCTTCACTGACTAAGGCAACTGGAGGTCAGGTGCTGAATTTAAGAACAGAGGCATTTGACAATTTCAGCGGCTGAATCAGGCTTGTCTGGAAGCAACAGAGTTGGAGAAAAATAGGAACAAAGGAAGCCAGCTGGGAGAAGAGTGAGGAGTTGATACGTTCATGGCGTTCTGTGATCTTCACAAAGCCAATGGTCTTACTGCTGTGTTTCCCAGCTAAGGAGAGCTGTGCTATATTAATTCATCTAATATTTAATAAAGCCCATTTCCTATATAGTGCTTTTCGTCAGTAGATCTTGAAGCGCTTCGCAATCTTTAGTGTCGATATCCTGAAATGCCTTGGGAAGTAGGGAAACATTATTGTTCTTGCTCTACAGAGGGGGAATTGTGCAACAGGGATGCTAAGTGACTTGCCTAAGTTCAGATGGGAAGTCTGTTTCAGAAGAAGAAATAGAATGCAGATCTTCCATGCCCTAGGTCAGTGCCCTCAGAATTGGACCCTCCTTCTTGCTTGTTTATACTTGTGCATTTACTTCAAAGCATTATGTTCAGTGTTGAAGAGATGGCCATGAAATCTTTTGTTTTAACCTGGCATGTGACCTAAACGTGTGTTCATCATTTTAGTCTCTACAGGTTTAATAGTATTTGACTCACAGTGGTGTCATTAGAAACATTACATATCAGATTTCCACTGGCTTGCAGCAGCCTTGGTTACTAACTGGTAAGGTGATGCCAAACATTCCCCAGCCCCAAATATTCCCCCCAAAAAGTGTTCTGAAATGCCTGTCCTGGAACAAGCAGAGTTAGTAGCATTCATGACTATGTCTACACTAGAGGGCTCAGGTAGGTCAACTCAATAAGGCTGACTTAAAGTTGACTTAGAGAGTCCCCATTTGATTAAATCGACTTAAGCCAGGGGACCCATTTAAAGTCAACTTAATAAAGTTGACTTTAAATGGGTCCCCTGGCTTAAGCCGACTTTATAAAGTCAATTTAAATGGCTCTCCTGCCTTAAGTTGACTTTATTAAGTTGACTTTAATGGCCACATTTTGTTCAGGCCACTTAATAAAGTTGACTTAACCCTTAATGTCGACTTTAAGGGTGAGAGTTACTAAGTCTACTTAAGCAAGTGCTTAAGTTGACTTAATGAACTCCAAAGGTGGCCCTGGAGTTGCTTAAATCAACTTAAGCCTAGTTCAGCTGACTTAGGCCTCCAGTGTAGAGATACCCAATGTGCCTAACTGCATGCAGCAGGGGGTTGTTCCTGATATCCCAATAGAAGGGTTTTTTTACATTGTTTCCTGCAGCCATCTTCTTCTCCACCATAGAAATGTGGCCTGTGGACACATGTTCCTGACTAGAGTTGGTTAAAATGTTTCTGTCAAAAGGAAAAAGTTTTGAAAAATGTTAGTTTCATGAAGTGTTTTGATTTTTCAAAAACTAAAAATTCTGAAAAACTTTTTGTTTTGAAAAACTGGAAAATTTTTCTCCCAGAAATTTTGTGAAAAATGAAAACTAATAATGTCTTTTGGATTTTGTCAAAGAAGAGTTACACCCTTTTCCATCTCTGCCCCATGGAGCATACTGTTCTGTTTCCTTGATCCTAGAAGGAGGCTGCTTGGATTGAAATAGAGCATTGCATTTTTTAGATCTGTTCCCTTTTATGCAAAGTAATTGCGACCTCTGGACTCCTGGCACTTTACTGGGGTGCTTTTGAGTTGGAGAAAGTTTGGTTTGGCCAAACAGATTTCTTCTAGCTCTAGTCTCACGATCTATCATGATTTTCGAGCAGAGGTTTAAAAAAGATGGAGAATCCACTGCCAGCATTTGAGATGGCTTTATAAGGGCTGGTCTACGCTACATGGCTAGGTTGATGTAGTGTGTCTTATGTTGACCTAGCTAGGAAGTGTCTTCACCTAAATGTGACTCCTGCTGAAATAAGTGCCACTCTATGTCCATTAGGTGACACCATCTCCCTGAGGAGTGTAGAGTCATGGTTGATGTAATTTGTGACACAGCTTCAGAGTAGACACTATATTGCTTCTGTTGACTGTAACTGGCCTCCAGGAGCCATCCCACAATGCCTCACACTGACACTATAATCGATACAAGGGCTCCTGTTAAGGACATGCACTGCTGCCACCAAGAGCCAAGCATGCACCTAAATGAGAGAGTTGATAACTGCAGTAGGTGTATGCCAAGGCATGTTAGATTGACATAATTTTTGTAGTATAGCCATATCCTAATACTGGAATTGAGATTGTTACTCAGGGTAACTGTTCTGTAGGATAGGGACTGCAAATCCACTGCCTTGCTTCATCCGTCAAAATCAACAGAACAAAGCACCATTGCTTAATTATTAATACTATGTAAAAGTTACCTGTGTGATTTCCCCTTCTGAACATAACAGAAATTGTGATTAATTCTGTAGCCCAAATGCAGTACAATTTACTCTGACTGTGTTTAAAAGTGACTGATGATGAGGTGTGACTTGAACTGAGCTGCCTCAAGCTACTGCTGATTTAAGATTTTTTTTGCCAGAAATAAAGGCGTCCCTTGACATCTTGTTTTTAACCTCAGTGAGAAGTGTATAATTTTGGGTTATGCCATTACCATTCTTTTAAATTATTGAAATAAAGTCCCAGCAGCTCAGAAAGCACTGGTGTCAAACTTTATCATGTTTATATTGCTTCTGTAGGAGGCATTCCTCTGCCAAGACATGCTGCATATTGTGCATCAAAAGCAGCTCTGTCCATGTTTTCTGGAGTAATGAGGCAGGAGCTTTCCAGATGGGGAGTTAAAGTTGTTGCAGTTCATCCAGGAGGCTTCAGAACATGTAGGTATTTGACATTTCAGATTGCTGTCCTTTTTCCTTTTGATCGTTCCCTACTAACCAACATCCTCAAGAAAAAGTTATGAATGATTCTCAGCTGTCACACTTACTTCCTAGTCTTCACTTTCATTACTCAAGATCCAGATTTCTTAAGGAAATTTAAAAAACAAACTGAACAAGCCCCCCCCATAGGTAATGAATGATTTTTGCTTCGAAGCAGTTAACGTTTAGGCAATGATTTCTCAAGGAATGATTGAAAACCTTGTTTTGCCTTTCCTGCTGTTGGGCACATTTTGTCTTCAGAATATAGTGGCCGTGGCATATCTAAGTGTATGTCCATCATTTCTGATGGGGAAGCCATCATTTCTTCTCTTTGCTTTTACATGCCTTGGCAGAAATAACAAACAGACTTCAGTGTGCATCTGAATTGATTAAGGAAGCCATAAGAATTAATTGCAAACTTCAAATCTGGTCTATTATAGGTAAAATTGCATGTTACACAGTGCTCTAATTTTCTTTATCAACTTGTTTTCCTTCTGCATAATGGGTGTCTTGGTGCTATACTATCTTGCACTGTTCCAAGCTGACACTCATTTTTACTGTGTAACTGGGGCTCCTTCTATTTCCCTACCACATTCTACTTCTAAATTATTCTTCTCCCTATATGGACAGAGGAGAAAATCAGATTTCTACAGATTCCTTTCCATGTCACAGAAGTTGCCAGTCACGCAAGAGATTTTGAGCATTCAGTGAAGATCAATAGTGATATCTGGCAAGCTAACTTATTTGCTTCGGGAATGGGATCTACACACCATATGAGGCCATATAGAAGGGCTTTATGAGGAACCATGCATTTCCAGTCTCTGGTCACGTGCTTATTCTGGAAAGTAAATCTAACCAGAGCGCACTGGGACGCTCAGAAGCATGTCACAGTGAACCATGGATTTACACAGATGATTTTAGTACAGGCATACAGAAAATTGCCTGTTTGTCAGGATGTAGTATAGGTCTTAGGGCTGGGATTTCAATGGGATCAGGCTATCTAACTCTTTCAGTCTTTTTTGAAAAATCCTGTCTAAGAATGTGAATTTCAAACTAAAATGATAGACCAAACTCAAACATTGGGCCAGAGACTGCGGTGCCAACAACTGCAGTTTTTGGTGTGGGTTCTGAGTTATTAGAGAGAAATCTTTCTTGGGTGATTGACTGGTGAGACTTGCCCACATGCTCAGGGTTTAACTGATCAGCATATTTGGGGTTGGGAAGGAATTTTCCCCCAGGGCGGATTGGCTAGGGCTCTGGGAGTTTTCTTTGCTTTCCTCTGTAGCATGGGGCATGGCTCACCTGCTGGTGAATTCTCTCTATGTTAAAGTCTTTAAATCATGATTTGAGGACTTTAATAACTCAGACATAGGTTAGAAGGTTATTACTGGAGTGGGCGGGTGAGGTTTCAAGGCCTGCACTGTGGAGGCGGTGAGACTAGATGATCATACTGGTCCCTTCTGACCTTAGAGTCTACGGCTATGGCCACAAATAGCTGGTTAAATCACTTCTACTTGAATCAGTTTAACCAAAATGAAATAAAACTTGTTAAATTGATTCAAGTTGAAGCGATTTAACAGGGCCAGATGAATAAAACCCAAATCGAACTAGCATGTCTGGACACAGGACTTGCTAGTTCGATTTGGGAGAGGGACACCCTGGGAGGTGTGGCAGCTTGGCCCCTGACCAGGGCCATGTTGCCACCCAATCCCCTGCCTGGCTTTCACCTGGGCAGGGATCCCCCCTGCACCCTGCACCCCCCGCTGTTGGTGTGGCAGTGGGGGGGGCACCTGGCATTCCCTACTGCTTGCAAGGCAGCAGGGGCAGGGAAGCCGGGGTGCCAGGCTCCCCCTACCCGCTTCCCTACAGCTGCCCAGGCAGGAGGTCGGGGAGCCAGCTCGTCCCCCTTGCCGAGCTTGCCTGCTGCTGCCTGGGCGGGTGGTTGGGGATCCAGCGTGCCCTGCTTGCCAGGCTTGCTGGCAGCTAGCTGGGCGGCTGGTGCAGGAGCCGGCTCCCTCCGCTTACCAGGCTCCCCAGGAGCTAGCAGGGTGGCTGGGCAGGGAGCTGGCGCGCCCTCTTGCCAGCTGCCACCCAGGTGGGGAGTCAGGGAGCCGGCTCACCCCTCTTGCAGGGCGAGCCGGCTCCCTGACCTGCCACAAGGGTGGCAGCTGGCAAGCCCGGCAAGGGGGGGGGTGAGCCAGCTCCTCGACCCCCAACCTCCTGTACCCCCCTGCACCAACCCTCCCTCCCTGGCCAGGGTGCTGGGGGGCAGTTAGGAAGTCCTTCCAGGGTGCAGAAGGTCAGTTGTTATAGCGATACATGGGTCATAGCGATATAACAGAGCCAGACCACACTTTGGAAACAACCTTAATTTCAGTATCAAACCAGGTTTTTATTATATCAAAATGATTTTCCTTATTTTGAAATAAGGGAAGCGCCTTATTTCAAAATAAGGAAACAGCACCTGGACATAAACATTTTAAAATCAAAATAACAAGTGTTAGCTTAATTTAAAATATGCATGTGGACATGCCCTCTAAGATGAAAAAGAAGCTGAATTCCCTCAATCCACACTTTGTGGTAGGATGTCCCATCCTTGGCTAGCTGTAACTTAGCCCCACTTTTTGTTATTTGTTTAAGAACTTCAGGTATGTCATCAACCAATGTAACTTTTAAAAAACTTTTTGATGCAATTTTGATGTGCAGAACAGTTATGTAAGACAGGGAGTTAAAAGTGGACTCATTTGCCCAGTGAACTGGATTGGAAAGATAATGTGCGAGCCCAGGTAACTTCAGTTTGTTATTCCAGGCATTCAGGGCACATCTGAGCTGTGGAATAAGCAAGAAAAGCATCTTTTGGAGAATCTCACACCAGATGTAAAAGAAGACTATGGTGAAGCCTACATTGCAGCACTGAAAAACTACCTCCTGCAAATACCAGATTATAGTCACTCTGACCTCTCTCCAGTATTAGATGATATTCTCCATGCCTTGTTGGCAAAGAGTCCACATGGTTTATACACCCCAGGCAAAAATGCTTACCTCTATCTCTGTGTCTTTTGCTATTTTCCTCTCTGGCTTTATGATTGTTTCATCAGTAAGAGCCAGAGTATCAAGGATGTACCCAGTGCTTTAAGGGCATCAGAGGCTAAAAGCAAGAACATGTGAGCAGAATTTGGAACGCCACTGGCATTTTAACACATACTGTGAGATTCTCACAAGGTTTCATTGGAAACCAGCACTTACTGTGTTGCAATTTAGTGTGGGACCTTTGCTCATCAAATTGCATTCACGACCCTGGGCAATTGGGAGTGAGGTGACTCCTGAAGCTTAAAATGTATTTTAGTGTTCATGAATGGTGGTGGATGGACAGCATTGGCAACAGCAGTGAAGGCTTCCCCTCACACAGCCCTGAGTGCCTTTCGGCATCAGAAGCAAACTGCTTGTTCAAGCGCCATGCTCAGCTGTTCATTTTTTTTCCTGAGCTTGTGTCAGCCTGCTGGGGAAATCTGAACATGATGAAGCTCATTGAGAAACTACAAATTGTTCTGATGGCATTCCCCCCCCCCCTTGCATGGTGCACATGGCGTAGGATCATACCCCCAAGTTGCTGAATTAGTGCTTTCTGAACACATCGAAGGGGCTGCCTAGTCAGGACTTCCTGGTTAGGTCCACACGTCTCTTTTATTTCGAAATAACACTGGTTATTTTGAAATAAAAAAGATTAGGTCCACACAATGCTTTCTTATTTTGAAATGATGGGCTCTGTCATGTCGAAATAAGAACCATCCTTTCGAAACAGCTTAAACCCCATTCATTTCAAAATAACAGTCGTCTCAAAAGCAGGCTTTCCCTTAATTTGAAGTAACATTTTCTTAATTCGAATTAACTTATTTCGAAATAAGGACTTTATTTCAAAATAATGATGTATGTGTGGACATAGCCCCTGTGATGTATAAACCCCCACACTCGTAAGAAAGGTGCTGAAGAATCTAGTACACCCAGGCAAGGGGACGGGGTAGGGAGCAAACAGCCTTTCACAGATCTGACTCTGAAGACTCAAGTTAGCCCATAATGTCTAAAGCCATTCTGTCCTGAGCAACACTTTGGAAAGTAGCAGTTGATCAGGTTGTAGCTCTTTTTTTCTGATTATGAACAATCTTTCTGACTGGGGTTAAATCCATGGATGTCCTACTTTCAGTGGAATTGGTCTGAATTTCAACAAATAAATCTACTTTTTTACCATATTGGCCCAAGGTTCTGCTTTTTTTAGCACTACTCATCCTATTTGTCTAGCCCTGGGGACGCAGAGGGGAATGCCTGGCCCTAATGAAAGACAAATGCTGTTTTGCCATTGAATTCTGTGAAGCCAGAATTTCACCAGCTTTAAAAGACAAAGACAAGAAACCTTTACCATGTTCAGCTCGTGATTTCCATACACAGCCCTTTGTTTCATAACCATGTCTCTTTAAGCACATCTGTTGACAAGGCATGTGTCCTCACTGAGGATTAACTTTTAGGCGAGTTTGAAAATTAAGTTCACTTTCTCTTGAGTGCCAAAAATGAGGTCTAGTTGTTTATTTATTTATTTTTAGCACTTAGCAATCAAATGCTTCACATATATCAGATAATTCATGGTCAAATGATGTTTTACTTTAAAAATGTGTCTCTCTTTGTGTTTAAAATTAAAGTAGAAATATTGTTTCTCAAGCAGAACTTAAAACCATTTTCAGCATTTGTATATGTTCACTGGCCTATGAAATCTGAGATTTTCAAAACTACATTTGTGATTCTGATTTTCAATGAACAAAGCCAGGTAATGAAGTGAGACTTAAGTCTTTTGGAGCCACTGCTGTTTTAGCAGGCCTGTATGATAAGTGCTTCATTGATGCATAGCGTTTTAAAAGACTCATGCCAAATGACCTGACACCATACGTCCTTCTGAAAGGCTAACGTGACCAAAAGCCAGATTTTAAAGATGGCTAGGTGTCTAGTTGGAGTTTCAAAAGCACCTTTGTGTCTGACACCCAGTTAAATCCATGAATTTTAGTGAACTAGATAGTTTGAGAAATACCCACTAGGCAGCTAAACACCTATTTAAAAAATTGCCCCTACGTGACTTAGAAGCACAAGTCCTGTTGAATATCAGTCATGTGCCTGATATTCATGGGAGAATCAATTTGTGCTTCTAAATTATTTGATTACTGAAGACACCTAGGAACAATAGCTCATAAATCAATTGGGCTCTTTTAAAAAGCCCAAGCACCAAAGATAAGCAGCTCTCAGACTGTCACAACCCTAATTACAATAGTGTTTAACTCTGGCCACGTTACTTGACTTTATTGCTATACACATGTAATCTCTAGTTTTGAAAATTGTGATATATGGGATTTATTATTGGTTGAATGAAAAGCGTTTTATAGACAGGCATAAAGAATCCCTCCCCAAGCCCCAGCCAGCACCAAAAACAGCTGGGTGGGATGTATGTATCTTGGAGCCGATTTTGGTATTGTGTAAACAGGACAGGATTATACTGGCCATGGCTGATACATAGCTCTGGAGCTATCTGTACTATATAGTCCTCTTCATATCTTCCTAATTCAATTATTAATATGGAGCCAAACACCAAAAAAGGAAGCAGCTGCTACCTTAAAGGAAGCAGGGTATTTACTCTGTGAATGTCCATTGAGCTCAATGGGGTGTGTATTAGGCCCATTTCTGTCACAACAGAAAGCTATAACTAACTCGGCTACATAGCAAAGTCAGTGCTTCATCTCTTGCTTCCCGGATTCTTGGTGTAGAAAGCGATGAAGTCAGCCTGACTCTCTTACAGTTCCCTGCTTCTTGATTGACTGACACTCACTGGACTGCCAAAGTTGCTTTTACTCTTTCATCAGCATCGTTTCCAAAATGCTCTCTATACATCTGGCCGTTTCAATAATGCCTTGTATCCTTAAGATGAGTATTTTGGTTGGAATTCTTTTCCTTCAAACACCAGCCATGGACAGGGTCTAATGGCTCAAATGTCTGCAGCCCTAGGTGATTCAGAAACAAGTAACTGATTAATACTATAATGCTGGTAAAAGCAAAATGAGAACCAGAATGTGCCATAGCAAGATTCTTGACCAGCCATCTTCCAACTGCTTCACACCAGTACAGTCTCACCTTTGTTTAACAGAAAATAGTCACACAACAATCACTAAGAGAATCAACCTCTACTGGCATGAGATACCCACATTCTTAGGGACAGACATCTTTCTGGTCACTCATCCATGGTAGCTTGCAAATGACTTCAGTACATAGTTTGATTAAAAATCCAACCTCTTTTGTGAATATCTATACACAGCTGACTAATATTCAGTGCAATATCAATGACACCTGTGCTCCGTGGTAGCAGTGTCGGGAATAGTGTCTTGTGACAAAAAAAAGAGTCCCATGATTAAGATGTGGCTAGGCAGAAATAGTTAAAATATAAGACAGCCAACAACTTCAGGCAGCATGGCTCGCCCAACTGAAAGATGCTGGGAAGAAAAATACAAAAACTTAAGTAATAAAATAGCAAAGCACCCTATGACTCAATCTTTCAAAGGCAGTCTGGCACAGAAATGCTGCTGCTGTGCAATTCAATGGCAAAGCTCCCATTGCCACCCACAAGGTCATGATTTTGCTCACATTGCGTGGACAGCGGATTTCATTTGCCTCTCTACTTGTTTAAAAATGGTTTGCTACACCAATTGCCATCTAGCAGCGTGACAATGGACTGGTACCCCTCCTGCTCACATCCTTCAGCTAGATAAACAGTTACACACTGTATATGCAACTATTTACTCAATTGCATGCTGTCTTGAAGCCACCTCTTTGAAACAAATAACTTGTAACTGAAATAACATCCCTCTCAGACTCATGGGAAGCCTGCAGCCCTAAAGGTACTGCCTGAGGAAGTGTGCCTGAGTGAATATGGAAGCTGATACAAGAAGCTCACTGACTTTTTCTTGTGTTGCTTGCATGCCATTTTGTGCCAGGAGCAGCCAAACCTATATGGTCCTGCTAATTTTCTCTGATACTTGACCAACTTCTTTGACTCAAGATGGGTCTAACACCCCTTTACATTAAGTGTCTGTATGGCTACAGTGTAATAGCTTGGCTTTCAAAATGACACAGCATGGGATCCTGTCACAGGAACACTGCATTAAGAAGAATGATAGTGTGTTCCATCTGCCTATGGATGGTTACTCTGTTTTTACACACCTGCTAACCATAAAATTTTGGAAAGGTCTTCTAAGAACTTTCCATCTCCTCCAAACAATTGCACCTCAAATGGGACTCAAATCTGCCACTCTTGAGATTAGCCCAAAATATAAAATAGACTAAAACCTTTGAACCAATGGCATCTTGATCAATGCCTCTCATCTCCATCGCAGTCACTATCACTTCATCAAGAAGGTTTGGGGGGACATGGAGCTATGATGGTGGACTCTTAGGCTATGGCTACACTTCCTAAACATACCTCAAATTTGTTAATTCAAACTAATAAGTTTGAATGCAGTTCAAATTGCATTCAAACTTATTAGTTCAAATTAACAATGTGGACTAAGTGAATTACAGTTAATTTGACTTAACCCACTTTGTTAGTTTGAACTAACTGCCCTTAGTTTGACGTAACAAAGTGGCCTTAAATGTCCACACTGCCAAGTTCGAACCAAGGATTAAACTAAGGGCTTAGTTTGACCTAAAGGGCAGGTCTTACTAGTTTGAACTAAGCATTCATTAGTTTGAATTAAAAAGTTCCTTAATCTGAATTAATGAAAGCCTAGTGTAGACAGGGACCAAGTTTTTTGGAATTAAGCCTCCTCCTTGTGTACATACAAATTCTTTACACTCTCCTCTGTAGCATGGGGTATGGCTCACCTACTGGTGAATTCTCTGTATTTTAAAGTACTTAAATCATGGTTTGAGGCGGTAAATAACTCAGTCATCGGTTAGAGGCTTATTGATGGAGTGGGTGAGGTTTTTGAGAACTACATTGTGCAGGAGGTCAGGCTAAATGATCATACTGGTCCATTTTGACCTATGAGTCTATGTTGTTTCTTCTGTTGGCCATAGTTTAAACCCCATTAATGTGAAGAGGGCCTTGGTTCCTTGGCAGTCTGCTGATTTTCACCAGTTCGGGGTTTTCCCCTCACATTCTCTAGTACACTTTGGAGGCAGTCTCTTTGCCGTCGTGGGCAAAAACTTATGCCCCAGAATGATACTAGACTTTTTTTCCAGCTGCATCATATTACTGACCTTTTTCAATAGTACTAGCACCTTGCTGTACATTTTTGAAGCTGGCCATTTGATTTTTTCTGTCCTCCATGTAGTACCTTGCATTTGACTTTGTAGCACTTCATTTTTGTTCATTTCAGACCAATTTGCAAAGTCTTTTGGAATTCAACTTCGACCCTCCAGAGTGCTAGCAGCCCTTCCCGGCTTGGTGTCATAGTCACAGCTAACCTAAAAACAGTTTCAGACGCAACTGTGGAAAAATATTAAATACTTCAAAGCTATTCATACTATATGGGATTGATTTGTTTGTAAAGTCTGTTGAATTTTCATAGCTCACTGTTTAATTTGCAGGCAGGTAAGCACCTGAGCATGTCAAAGAATCTCAAAACATGTCACTACGCATTTAGCCAAAGTCAGTCCAGCACTTGTCTGTAATGTATTTTTCCTTCTAGCTACTACAACTTTAATCAGTACTATCATAGAAACAACAATGCCTGACATTGTGCAGGAGGTTAGACTAGATGATCTCATTGGTCCCTTTGATTTGATCATTGATATTTTCATTTGGGTTATGGAAATTTATAGGTAAATTAATCAGAGATATATATTTTTTAAGTTCTTTTATTCTTATTTCTTTTCTTCCTATAATCCTTGAAGCCTATACCTCTTTAGTTCTCTCTCATCTAATGGGAAAGTGTCTAATACTGATCCACTTCTGAATTAAACCCCATTTCCACTACAGAAAACCTTGGAAGCTTAACAGAATGGTTTTTCTTTCTTTCTTATGAGAATTAAAACCAAATAAATAAAGTAGCTATCTAGACAAACTGACTGGAAATAAGGTGTACATTTTTTTTTAACAGTGAGGGTAATTAAACATTAGAACAAGTAACCAATGGTTCTGTTGGCTTCTCCATCCCTGGCAATTTTAAAATCAAGATTAGCTGTTTTTCTGAAAGATCTGCTCTAGGAATTAGTCAGGGGATAGCCTGTGTTACACAGAACATCAGAATAGATGCACACAATGGTCCTTCCTGGCTTTGGAATTTGTGAAAAGATAACCAGTGATACACCATCCGATAATACATATAATCAAGTCCAGAAACTGCTTGTCAGCTTGTTAGGTGGGATTCTTTCAAGGCTCTTACTAATCTGACTCTGTGCAAGGTGGTGTTAGGAAATAACTCAATGGAGACATGGCTGTCTGGCTGATAGATGGACTGGGACAAACAATATAACACAAAAGCACTCTCACTTAAACACTATATTTTACATAGTCACAAGCACTTACACATGTCCAGAACAGATTGGAAAACATACACAACCCTCAATAATTATTGAAGTTTGGGTGGCTCTCCAGCGGCCTTCCGATTCGCCTATCTCCCAGCTGCCAGTGGGGACCGCAATCTGTGTCCAAGAAGAGCTTCCCCGAAGACGCCAAACATTCCCCCCATTATTGTCAGTCGACAACAATACAACAAAGAAAATAAAACTGTTAGGCAAGCAGTTTCAAGAGCTAGAAAAGAGGTCACCTAAGAGTACTAATTAGTCATGTGTGTTCCTACAGAGTCTATATGCCTGGACAAACCCATCCCAGACAAGCTGGCCTCCAGGTTTTGTGGCCTGCATTGTGCAGGACATCATAGTCATCAACTGGTCCCTTCTGACTTAGAGTTTATGATTGGAGGGAGGGGCATCAAAGTCATAGTTCAGCTAGGGTGCCAAAAACCCTTGGGCCAGCCCTGCATGCATAGATAAGATTCTTCTGAAGCACAGGCCCAGCACGGTCAACAAAGATCTTATTGGGTGGAGTGGGGATGGGATTCTTGCAGAATCTGATAAAGGTTGTGCAAAAGGTCCCCCCCCCCCCCAGTCCCCTCCCTCGCTTAGTCATGCTGAAGCTGCCCAGGCCTACAAAAGGGCCTACTGATTTTGGCTTCTATATCAATGTTATGTTATCGGTCAGGGTCTTTGGCTCTTTTATTGGTCCACCAACATCTCCCCATACAAGCTGATCAACGTCTCCCTAGAATGTTGCCTCCCAAAGCAGGCAAAATGTCACTCGCCTACAGTCGCCATTTCTGCTGTAGATAAGAGAGGCTTATTATTCATATAGAGCAGTATTCTGAAAACCCTGAGGAGGCTGGGCGCCAAGCATAGTAATGGTTTACTTTTTAGTGCATGGCTCAATGCATAAAACAAGCATGCCTATCATGCTGTAAATGGTGAATCTTAATGATGGGATAATTGTGGTTTATCAAATGTGTTGTACAGGTCACTATAACCTGAGTTAATGATACAACTTTTACTGCTTGCACAAGGTTAATTACAATTATTAAACAAAAAAAAAAACATTATTTAGGCAGGTTTAAAGCCTTGGGCATTTGGGTTAAGCAAGTTTACAGGCACATCTGTGTGCTGTCTGACTCCAGTGAGAAGGTAGCACAAGGAGAATGTTATTGCGAAAGCCAAATATTTCAGTCATAGCAACCATTAAGAATAATACAAGCAGGGACCATTGAGCACATAAGGATCGGGTTCACAAAACAACAGCCAGGCCAACTCAGCCTTCCATCCTGTCAAAGCACATAAACTGAGTTCCAGCCACTTCTCCATGTGGAGGGTGTTCAGCTGAGTTTTTTAAGACCTAAGATTTGGTCTTCCTGGTATAGCCAATGCTATGTAAAAGCCGCTGTGTTTGTGGTAGTGTGCGTGACCAAAATTTCTCCATCTCTGTCTCATGCACAGTGCTTGGTGCTTGCTACACTCCAATCCCGCCTGACACCCTGGATGCACTTGCTAATGGACCCAGACTGGTGCTCCCAGATCTCCACATACTTGCACACACAGATGTAAACAGGCAAGGGACCACTTTGAGACCCACTAACAAGAATGGTGCTATACCTATATGTACAGATGCATGTGCACCTAAACGATCATCATTTCTCTCAAAATATACACAAGGTATTGTCATCAATTCACTGAATAACAACTGTGGGGGGAAGGAAGTTGACAGGGCCTGGTGGCATTTTTTTTTTAAGTGTTTTGGAACGCTTTTGTTAGCAACACTCTAAACACCTCACAGAGCAATTGTTGCTGAAAAATGGCAATATTGAGGGCCTTCCAACAGTTCACTGGCACCATGTTAACAATGCTTATAACCCCTCTGGAAAGAGTCCTGTGGTATTTTTATAGACTGACAAATTTAGTTAATGCCTAAGCTTTCATGGGCATAACCCACTTTCTTAGCTGCATGAAATGAAAATGCGATATGTTAGGTATAGATACACATGTAGAGAAGGGTGCATCACAAGGACAATTTAAACAGTTCCAGACAGGTCATTATATTAGCCTATTTCAGAAAACAGTTTCTTTTTAATTGAAAGCCCATTAACAATAGATGATTAGCTGAGAATATTTAAAGAGGGGGAAATTAGTGAGTCTTTGAAAGTGCCACAAGACTCCTTGTTTGTTTCACTGGACTAGACAAAGCTGGCTCCCCTTCTGGAACTTGTCACAATGCTTATAGTAACAATGAACAACTCATTTTTGCATATTCATTAGACATGGTCAATTAATCTGGGTAAAATATGAACAGGGCATCATGCTTCACCCTTATACCATGACCACAATCTCTTACCCAATTTCAGTTGGGTATTCTTGCTCCAGGTGCGTTGGAGATGACAACCAACCAAGCGCAGAACCCTGCTGTGCTAGGCAGTGGACAAGGAATAGCACCCTTCCCTTCCCTGAAGAGCTCACAGCCATAACACATGACAGATGAAGGTGGGACATGACTTGCTTGTAGTGCTGCTATGGGTCAGCACTCAGGCCTGTTGCTTCTAGGCCAGTGCTTAATTCTCCTTTCTCTTTGGTCATGCATGTGCAATTCTGGACTTCCCACTTGGAGTGGGTTATGAGACCACTGAAAACGTGTGACCAATTGGTCTTACAGAATTTGTTGATCATCAGCTCCTGGGATTCACACAAGAGAACTTGTTCATGCCAGATTTCTAGCCCCTTTGTGCACAGATAGTTTATCAAAATTGAATTGCCATCCCTTCGGAAATTCAGCCACTATCAACCTTCAGCTACCTGCTTGGAGATAGGCAGGGTGCAGCTTATCAGACGAATTAGGCTTGGCCACTGTGTGCAGTTACTGAACGTGCACGTGCGCGCGCACACACACACACACACACACACACACACACACACACACACTGATTAGATCCTTTACTTATCCAAAAAAATCAGCCAACAAGGAATATTTGCACATGAAGTCATTTGAGTTGCATGTGTAGGTGCACACAAATTAGGACCATGATTTCACATACCTTTGTATGTCAAAATTGGCCGCCAGCCTCCCATGCCGTGGCCAACTGTTTTGTTCTTCTGTTTTTCCCACTTGCATAAACTGCTTTGACCTCAGCAAAGTTTGTTTAGACTCGGTGCTCCCAGAATACATATTATGGGGTGTGGCATCATCAACAAGCTTGTTCACAGTTGATTTAATTCTGTAGTAAAGTTCCTCCCCAAAATCCACAACTACCCACCAGTGATAATTGGCTCGTACAAGCCCATGGTTTTAAAAGTTGAATTTCCTGCTTTGTAATAAGAGGGAAAGATTAAACAGAGTCAAATAATGTTGGAACTAAAAGCTGTAAAAAAAACCAAACTAAGCACAGACATGACTAAAGATGAACAATAATATGGGAATTAAAATAGAAACATTGCTGCAATATGTTTGAACATGCTTAGCTGTGTTCACAACGCATGCTGTATGTCATGTTAACCCAGAACATTTTTTTTCCTCACACCTCCTTGGTAAAATTTTATAGCATCTGGCTATGTTTGGACATTGTAAGTCGTCCTATTATTGCCATGAATTTACAGATTAATTGATTGTTTCATCTTGGTATTTGCCGTAAAACAAGTGGCAGTTTGCCTTGGCTGATTGGCCTTTATTAGGTGTTGGTGCATGGCAGGAAATGCTTCGCTGCTTATTTAAGTATGGCAGCTTTAATTAGTGATGGGGTCTAGAGCACTGAAGAATTTTTCTCTGTACTGCATTTCAAATCAGACTAAATAAATACTGCATCCCTGAATTGTAGCCAAAAATAGGCTCATGCCAGAGATAGCCTCTCTGGAATATAGTTTCAATGTGTTACCGGGAAATTTAGTTGTGTAACTTCAATTCCAACAATTTTAGTGAGAGTTGTTGGCAAACTGCTGATGCATGGTTTTGTAAATTAACTCATCCTATCAGCTGAAAGTATGACTCTAGCGGATGGCAAAAGCAAGGCTTTTTCAGGGTACTTCACTTCTATGCTCAAGCTCCCAAGAGCCCTTAATAAATTGACCCCGTAGGTCAGGCGTCTCTGCCAGGCCCAGCTTCTGCTCAGTGCAGAGGGAGGAGAATGTATCGTCAACATGGTGGGTATGGTTACCTAGTTTTCAGTGTGGCTTTGTGCTGCCATGGTTTAGGTAAAAGCAGCCTGGTGATTATGCTAGTTAGACATGGTCTGTAAGAGACTGTATGCAAACTCAACATAGAACACACCATCTTGCTCCTTTCTATACCTCTACCAAAAGCACATAAGAGGTGGTGGTGGTGGTGGTGGTGGTGCAGGGGGGAATACTGGTACAGGAAGCATTCTCACCCTCTGGCCAGATCTGGCTGTTCTCTAGCCCTTTGCTTTCTTTCCTGTTAAGGGGAAATAATCCTCCTTCATTTCTATTGCACCTTTTGCTCTTTAGACACCATAAGAACCTGAAAGAGGTTATGGGATGAGTTTCTGCCTCCATTTACCTGTGAGCAGGCAGCAGCAACAAGAGTGGCTGTAAGCTACTCATCATTGCACCCAGGTGGGGAGAACACCAATAAAACAGACATGATTGGAAGAATACAGGAAATAGCAGGAAGGTGAAGAAGAGGCATTTCTCTGAAGAGCCTGGCCGTTGGCTGCCCACAGAGCTTAGCTGATCATAACAGGTAAAAATATTACCTTTAGGTACAAGGGTTATAAATCATCATTATGAATCCTATAATCTGGCTCCTGCATGGGGAGGAAGCTGGCTGCCAGTTCCTTATGGCAAGAGGAAATGCGCAACACCGTCTCCCAGCTCACCACCCATAGAAAGAAAAACTCTCTATGCTACAATGGCAACAAGGGCTGAGATGCATCTATGTTAACGGTGGAGGAGATACCGTGAACCCTCAAGGACAGGAGTACCAGAACCGCTATTCCCAAGAGGAGACGAAAGTAGTGGTCATGATCACTTTCCTAACGGGAGGATGGAGGCATCCATTTGCCAGGCTAACATGCCATCCCTGGAGGTGTGTTGCCTGCTTGGAGCCCCAATCTGAAACATTTTGGAAGGATTTCTGAGGCTCCTCTGGCCCTCTGACCACTACCTCCTGCTGGTCATCCATGTGAACATCAATGATACTGTGAGGTATGATGCTGAGCTGATCAGAAGTGACCCCCAAAGCTCTGGAAGTGAGGGTGAAGAATTTGGGAGGCTAGGGGGTGGCTCTCATTGATCCTTCCAATCATGGGTCCAAGGAGAGAGAGAAAAATCCTGGAGGTGAATACCTTGCTGTGTGGATGGTGTTGCCAGGAAGGTTTTGGTTTTCTTGACCAGGGGATAATGTTCTGAGAAGGACAGCTGGGATCCACCTATTAAGGAAGGTGCAGAATATCTTTGGATACAGTCTAACTAATCTACTGAGATGGACTTAAAACTAGGCTCAGTGGAGTGAATCTAAAACATAGATATCTGGGTATAGGGTCAGAATCTAGGGGGAATATGGGCAATCACAGCTGGAACAAAGGAGGGATGAGAGAATACAAAAGGGTAATCTAACAGACATCTAAAATGTCCGTATGTTAATGCAAGAAGCATGGGAAATAAACAGGAAGAACAAGCAACACCAGTGAATAAATCACAAATATGACATAATTAGCATAACAGACTAATAATTTATGGCTGGAATATGAGAATAGAAGGGTGTAGCTTGTTCAGGAAGAACAAGCAGTGAAAAAATGGAAGAGGTGTTGCCTTGTTTATTAAAGATCTACATGTTTGCACTGAAGTTGAGACAGAATGGGAGGTAGACCTGTTGAAAGTCTCTGAGTAAGGATAAAAAGGGTAAAAAACAAGGGTAATGTAATGGTAGGTCTCTACTACTGACCACTTAACCAGGAAGAAAAGGTGGACGAGGTAGGTGTTTTTTTAAACAGCTAAAGAAGTCACCCAAAACATAGGATTATGGTAGTGATGGGGCATTTCAACTACCCAGCTATTTGTTGGGAAAATAAAGAAGCAGGTACAGCTTACCCCAAAAGTTATTTTAAAGCACTGGAGACAACTTTTTATAAAGAAGGTGAAGAATCTGATTAGGTGAAGTTGCCTTAAGTTGACTCAGACCAACAAGTAGCAACTGGTAGAGAATTTGGACATGGAAGACACCTTGGATGAAAGATATCATTATAAATAACAGAGTCTATGATTCTAAGGAATGGTAGAAGCAGAATAAATACAAGGGGCTTTAAGAAGGCATAATTAAATAAATTCAGAGAATGGGTAGGTAATTGGGAAGCAGGCCTAAGGGAACAGTTTAGAAGCATGAGCAGTTTTTAGAGACTTAAGAGTGCAAGAGAAAAGTATCCAATGAGTGGGAAAGATCAAAAGCATGGTAAGAAATCACCTGACTTAAACAGGAGATCATCACTGATCTGATGCTCGAAGAGAATGATAACAAAACGTGTAAATTAAAAAAGAATGAAAATAAGTAAACAACATCAGCATGTAGAGACAAAGTTAAAAACCACAAACCAAAATTAAATCAGGTAGGGATATAACAGGTTATGAGAAAACATTTTGCAAAGACATTAGAAGAATGAGGAAGATCAAAGCGAGGGCCTATTCCTCAATGAGGAAGGAAAGACACAACAGAAAACATGACGATGCCAAAGTACTAGAATCCATTTTTGGTTCAGTTTTCAGCAAAAAAGTTAGCAGTGATCGGATAACTAACATAGTGAATATCAGAGTAGATAGGGTACTATCAGAGTCTGACATAGGGAAAGAACAAGTTAAGAATTATTTGGACACGTAATGTCTTCAGGGCTTAATGAAATATATCTTAGAATACTTAAGGAACTGACTGAAGAAATCTTTGATCCACTAGTGATTATCTCTGAGAACTTGTGGAGGATGGGAGAGATCCCAGAGGACAGGAAAGGGGAAAATATAATAGCTATTTTACAAACCAAGGTTAAGGACAACCCAAGGAATTACAGACCAGTAAGCTTAACTAAGGTACTTGGGAAGATAATGGAGCAAATAAATGAATAATCAGTTAGTAAGAGCTAGAAGATAATAAGGTGATAAGACAGAGTCAGTACAGGTTTATCAAGAACAAACCATGACACGCCTTCTTTGACAGGGTTATCAGACTTGTGGATGGGGTGGGGTGGGGGGAATAGATGTGATATATCTTGACTTTTGATACTCTATCCGATGATGTTCTCATAAGCAGACTAGGTAAATATAGCTTTGACAAACCTACTAGGTATTAGGGTGCATGACAGTTTAGAAAACCATACTCAGAGAATAGCTATCAACAGTTCACAATCAAGCTGAAAGTGGATACCACAGTGGCCTGTCCTGGGCCCAGTTCTATTCAATATCTTGATAAGTGATTGGGATAAGTAATGGACTAGAAAGTACGTTTGTAAAGCTTGTGGACAATATTGAGCTGGGAAGGCTTGCAAGCTATTTGGGCAGAACTGGAATTTGAATCACCTTGACAAACTGGAGAAATGGCCTGAAATTAATAGTATGAAATTCAATCAGTACAAATGCAAAATACTGCACGTATGATGGGGTATTCAACTGCAGAAATACAAAATGGGAAAGGATTACCAAAAAGAGTGCTGCATAAAAGAATTTGGAAATTAGAATGGATTATAGACTAAATAGGAGTCAATGAAGTAAAACTTTTGGAAAAAAAGGCAAACATTCAGAGATGTATTAAGGGGGTGTTGTTAGCAAAGCATGAGAGATCATTCTTCCATTCCCATCAGTATTGATAAAGCTTCAGCTGGAGTACCGTGTTCAGTTCTGGGCACCACATGTTGAGAAAGATGTTGACAAACTGTAGAAAGGCCAGAGGACAGCACCCAAAATTATTCAAGGTCCAGAAAACATGATCCCCGAGGAAAGATTGGGGAAAATAAAACAAAACAAAACAAACCCCAGTTTTGAAGAGTATGGAGAAGAGAAAGCTGATGGAGGTCATGACAAGAATATTTTAGTATGTGAAGGGTTGTTATAAAGAGGAAAGCAATAAATTGTTCTCCTTACCCAGTGAGGACAGGACAAGAAGCAATGGCTTAAATTGCAGCCAGTGAGATTTAGGAAATTAGGAAATACTTCCTAGTTGTAAGGATAGTTGAGCACTGGAACAAATCATGTAAGGGTTCTCCATCACGGGAGGTTTTTATGAACAGGTTTAAACAAAATCCTATCAGGAATGGTCTAGAGATAATATTTAGTTTTGCCTCAGTGCAGGGGACTGGACCAGATGGCCCCTTGAGGTCCCTTCTAGTCTTTCATTTCACTGATTCAGTATCTCAGAAATTATCTTTATACCTTTAATTTCCAACAGACACACAATTCATAGCCCTAGGAAGTTCCTGAAGGGCTAATTTAATTAAAAGGTGATGAAACGAATGGCCTCCAAAGTAGAACAAATATGATCTAATTATTGTCCTTAATATATACATCCATGCAGGTGTGGATTCCTGCTGTGTGCCTGACAAAGATGAATTAGAGGACTAATAAGAGGTTTAAAAAATTCAGCACTTTTCCAAATCCTTCTTAGCACAGAAAATCGTGTTAAAACTTCATGCAGGGAATCTACCATTTTCTAGTTACCTTTGAAACATATGTGCAGGGGTGTAGGAGTGCCGTGTCCTTTAAAACTTGTACCCCCAAGTACTGTAGTAATGTCTCACTGCCTTCAGAGGGCGGGAATGATCCACACAAGAAGGAGGGCTATAAAAGAAACAAAAATAGCAACTTGGAAATATCATCCTGGGACATCATTACTGCTCTGCAAGACTCTTTCAAGACCCCTCAAGGACAGGAAAAGGTTAAAAAAGAGAACAAATCAACAAGACAGATGAATATGCTCAGACTAGAGGTTTAGCTTCTATTGTGGCGTAGCAAATGGGACATGGTGACAGCCCTGTTCACAACATAATGAATGGCCATATTCAAAACACACCATTGCACAGCAGTGAACATCAACCATCAAGCAGTGGTGGCTGAATTCTTTAAAGCTGTGTATGCCCGGGCAGAAGTTACATAACTGCTGAAAAAACTAGAGTCCTACCAACTTTCCAGCAAACAGAATTAGATGTGCCAAGTGCATCTTAAAAAGTTCCTCTCTCTAGGAATTTATATAACCTTCCGGTCACCACAGTATCTCAACACCATCCCAATATTTAACCATATAAAAGAGAATAGTAATTTGTCTCGTCCTGGCATGTACGAGGAGCAGCTTGGCTGAACCGCAGTGACTCTCACGCTCTCTTTTTTCTTTTTTGCAGGTGTGTGTATGTGACGCACTGTGTGAACTTGGACCGTATGTGCCATGTGTAGAATATACTAAGAGGAAGCAAGATTGAAGGAATGTGGTTTGGATTAAGCTGCATCAGTGTCAAGATCCAATTCTTACTGAGGTCCAATTGCAGCTCTTGAGGTCCAGGACATTTTTATCGCCTGGGGGAGGGATATTTTCTATTGGTGGAAATCAGTCCCTACAATTCTGACTTTCTTGGATTTTAGGCAGTTTAGCTTCCAGATTTTGAAAGGACATCATCACTTGGCTGCTTGGCCTGCCTTGACAACTTGACCATGCTGCCATGTCTCCACTGGAGCAGCATCGCGAACAAGAAGGGTTATCGTCACACAGACGTCACTTTAGGCCACAATTGGAGCAGAACAATGGACAGTGGCAGTATGAAGCACTGAGCAAGCTTTTCTTTAATTATGGGACACTCTATTCTCTCTGTCCCCTCCAGACTAGATTACTGATATTTGCATTCTTTCAGTGACATCTGAACAATCACTTAAACTTCCCCGTTTGCTTATCTGCACTTCTCAACAGGATGTGTTGCACGAATAGCACTGGCTTCTGATTCATTTCTAGAGGCAAGTCAAAGTATTGGTTGAAGCATCTATGGGGTATAGATCCTGCCTATGTTAGAAACTCAGCTTCCAGACAGCATGAGAGATCCACTGGGATGCTCAAGCTGACTGTACAAGATTGAACGAAACAAATAAGGAGTCCTGTGGTGCTTAAAGACTAACAAATTTATTTATTGCATGAGCTCTTGTGGGAGAAAATCCCACTTCATCTTCAAAGCTTCTGGTTGTTTCAAAACACTGGTTGTTTCAAAATAAAAAACTGAATGTCCACACGATGTTTTCTCGTCTTTGTCATTTCAAAATAAGAACAGTCATTTCGAAACAGCTTAAACCCCATTCATTTAGAAACGGCTGTTATTTTGAAATGGCTATTTCAAAATAAGGCCGTTTGGACATGTTGTTTCACAGCAACACCATTGTTTCGAAACAACTGTTTCGAAACAACATGTCCAAACGGCCTTATTTTGAAATAACCATTTTGAAATAACAGCTGTTTCGAAAGCAGGCTTTCACTTAATTCGAATTAACATTTTCTTAATTCGAATTAACTTATTTCGAAATAATGATGGATGTGTGGACATAGCCTAAGTGTCACAGGACTCCTTGTTTGTTTTGCTGAACTAGACTAATGTAGCTCCACTTTGGGACTTGTGCAAGATTAGTAGAATCTCAAATGGCAGAGCACTGGAAGTTCCTGCCTAGATCTGACTGTTTCTCAACCTTTGGGAGGGTGATTTGGGGTGAGAGTGAGTTTTGTGTTTCTGTGTGCTGGAGGAGAGTTATTTTCACAGCATTAGTTCACATTTAGTTTTGTTGGGTCTGATTGTCATCTCAGTGACATTAGTTTTGTTGGGTCTGATTCTCATCTCAGTGACATTGGGATAACACAAAATAACTAGCAGTAGGAGCAGAATTACTCCAGATTTACAGAAGGATCCCACCCACTGAGACTATTGCAAGAGTACCCAAAGACTTATAAATTGTTGAATAAAAATTAGTTGAAAACAATCAACAACCCCCCCCTCCAACCATTCAAACATTGAGTTCCCTGAAGCTTTTACAAAACTTTCAAGGAATCTAACTCAGCTTTCCCATTTGTGATGCAAGTTTGCATTTGCAATGAATTCCTCTTAGAACAATTAAAAAACTGGCCAAGAAAAATTGTCAACATACTTGAAACCAAGTAATTAGTTTTGATGCCCTGGAGGGCCACAACAGTTGTTTTATCATCAAATGATCACAGTCCCTTTCCTTCAAAATATTGCTGGTATTTTTCGTGAACTTGGGAGGAAGGCAACGTGTTTTTCCTGGAGTCTCACCAGTGGCAAAAAGTTGTTTCCTATGCTGCTTGGTGCCAGGGTGATCTTAACAGTTCATTTTCCCACAGAGTGAGAGAAGACAGCACTTCAGTTTCCTCCCCAGGTGACATCCCAACCGTACCCATTTGTAAAAGAGCTTCCAACCCAACCCCAATAAATCCTGTCTCTCCCTTGTTTATTTCCTTCACAGACTCAACTACGACCAGGTTTTAGTGTTAAGAGGCAGTCCTGTACATTCTGTACTCCACTGCAAGTTCTTTCAGGAGAACGACCTGTTCTCTGTGGTTAGAGCATGTTAATGTACATAGTCATTAACACAAGATGTGCTAGCTGGGATCATTATCACATTAGTTGCCATGCAAGAGCAATTAGTTATGGTGCCATAACCTTGCTGCTCTCACTTCCTAGCACAGATGCAGCCTACAGAGACACTAGGCGTTTTTCCATCACTATAGAAATACCATCTCCCCGAGCAATGGTAACTAGGCCCACAGAGGAATTTTTCCCATCAATCTAGCTGCATTCACATCCCCTGAGCAGTATAGCTTTGTTAACCTAAATTTTAAGCTTAGATCAGGCCTAAGTTTAGCCAAAACAGCCCAGGATCTGATGACTGCTTGGGCATCCCAGAGTCTGTGAAACACACATGATTTACCACTGGTTAAAAATAGGTAAATGAGTAAGGAAAATCCAATAACAGTCATTTAGTGAAGTCAAGAAAGTAGGACTGCAACAAAACTTCATGCATGGAGTAATTAGGGTGACCAGATAGCAAGTGTGAAAAATTGGGATGGGGGTGAACAGGTAACGGGCAACTATAATAAGAAAAAAATTTGAATATTGTAATTGTTACTATAAAATTGTGACATTTGGTCACCTTAGGGGTACTCAAGTTACATATTGTTGTTAGATAGTCAGATAGTCCATGCAATGAACTAAAACTGTCAGGGCAACTATTGCTCAACAGAAATATTTCATCAGCACCTAATGGTATGCCTACACTGATGATGGCAAATTTGCCCACCATCAGACTGATTTTTCTGGATTGACTGAGTGGTCACCAATGACATGCTCAGTTGATCCAGAAGTCAATCTAATAAAATCACCCCCATCTGGCATAGCATCAGTGGGAACATGTCTCCCATTGGTGGAGTGCAGTGAAGGTGGTGTGCTAAAGGGAAGTTATGATGTTGACGGGAGTTACTCTGTATACCTTGCGTAAACTCCTGTCGACTTCTGCCAAATTCTGCCAGCAGAGTGACTGGGTCTATTGTATAGGCTTTTTAATGTGCTAATAGAGTTGTCAGTATTGTAAAGGATTAACTGACTGGACTACAGGACGAAAAGAGCAGAGCCAGCAATTTGTGTCTGTTATTGTGCTAGTTGGGGGGGGAGACTTGAGACTGCACATTTCAGTCGACAGGTAAATGTATGGCACTCACACTAAACCCTATTAAACTGGCTGAAAAATAAGAGAACTTGACTATTCATCACCTGATGCCTCAAGAAAATGAAATGCACTCCACAGATGCTCTTTATTACGTGGCTGTATGAAGAGGTCAAAATGAGAGCGTGTGAAATGCTGACATAAGACAATGGCTTAATGCCCTCAAAATAGAGTCGTCTCCCAAAAGATTAGGAGAAAAAAATGTTCTTCTAAAAGGGGAAAGGGCTTAGTCCTATTTTAAAAAGCAACCCCCTGAGTCTGCAGTCATGCAAACTGCCCAATTAATGGGTGCCAAAGAGACAACACGTAAAACTTTTCTCTGTTCCACTTCTTCCAGTAGGCATTACATTAGGGGTTTGCCCTGCTAAGTGATGAGGAAATACACTCATTCAGTGCTTGGAGAACAAAACAGCAGGCATGCTTCACAATGGGGGAACAATGCAATCTTGGCTCGAAAGCAGCAGAGTCAGCTTTTTAAAAATTAAAAGTGTCATGGGGCAGATATAGGCAGTTAAGTGAAGGGTCACATATGCAAGTTAGCCTGGATGTCAGCATGGGCTATCTGCCCATAGACGTTCCAGACTGATTTGTGCAGCTTCACTACCGTTGGTATCTGAACTTGCTAGATTAAAGTTAGCTCAGGTATGTCTACGTATGCTGCAATCACACACCTCAACTACAGCATAGACATGCCCTAAGTGTCTGGTGCTAGAAGTAGATGCTACAGCTTGACCATTTAGGGTCACCGTCTTGCATGTTGTCAGGGGAGGTGTGATTTACCCTTCCTTCGCCACAAGGTTTTGTTACACAAGGTTGTGCCAGCCCAAAGCTTTGGTCACTTTACTTTGTATGAGGTGGTGTCAGGAAAGGAGCCAGAAGGAGACATGGCCATCTAGGCACTAGATGAACTGGTAGAAATGGCATAACACAAAAGTGGTCTTATTTCAATGCTATCTTTTATGTAGACTGAAGCACAGCATAAGAGTGCTCTTACCTTAAAGCTATACTTTACTTAGGCTCAAGTACTTACACACATCTGCAAGAGGTTAGTAAAACACCTCAGCCCTCAATAATAACCAGCGTCTGGGGCAGAAACAATGACAGCTTTCTGACTAGCCTGATTTTCCAGCTGTTGTTTGAGGATCCCAAAGCTGTTTCCAAGCAGAGATCCCAGAGGGTCCTCTCCCCATTTTTCCTTGTTAGTAGACAATAAAAGGTCAGGGAAGAGGGAAAAAAAGTGTCAACTGTCAGACCTATGGTCACTAGCGTACTTAATTAACTAGAGCTGTTCCTACAGAATCTGCATATCTTGAGGCCGGACAGACATCTCCCACAGGGCAATAAATAAGCTTATTAGTCTGTTTCCTGAAACACAGATCTCAACACATCCACAGAGTACTAGGGAGGGGAACAGGGTCGGACAAAGGTTGAACAAGTGCCTTCCCTCCCCTCCTGGCTTAGTTATGGTGTACAAGACCGTCAGAGAGGCCTATTGATTTTGGTTGCTGTAAGCAACCAATCAGGGCTGTAATTATGGCGGGACCAACGGGACACAGCCCGTGGCAGCCCGAAGTGGCTCAATAGAGCCGCGCTATTAAAGGGGTGGCTTTGTGGCGCCGGCTCTGAGCGCCGCTAATGGGCAGGGGCACGTTCTGATCAGAATGCGCCCCGGATGGCAAAACACCACGTTACGGCTCTGCAACCAATATAATAATCCATATTACACTATCGAGCAGTCCTGGCTCATTTATGAGTCTATCAAATCTTTTCCACATACTCTTAGCTGGGAGGAAGGGCAGGAGATGCCTGAGGTCATCCAGCCACAAAAATAGAGGAAAGTTTTCCTTCCACCTGGAAGCCTCTGGATACTTTCTAGAATCAGCCTAAAGTCATTTTATAAGTGAGGAATCTCTAATCTCAAATATTT
This sequence comes from Podocnemis expansa, assembly GCA_007922195.1. Classification (NCBI taxonomy): domain Eukaryota; kingdom Metazoa; phylum Chordata; order Testudines; family Podocnemididae; genus Podocnemis; species Podocnemis expansa. The sequence continues at coordinate 14,555,275 of ML682028.1, forward strand.
TAAAGAGGTACCATCTCATCACCTGCAAATAGAGTGTCTTGCATTCTTTCTAGTCAATGGACATTTTGCCATTGATTTCAGCTGATTTCAGAATTGCATCTACGATATTTTCCATTAATATGCAAGGTGTCAGCTGATACATGGTGAAAGGGTTTTTATTTCTTTTTTAAAGAGAATGGGAACCGATTTCAATTCATGATGCAGCCAAGTCTTTGATCACACATACAGGAAACATCAGCCAGAGATTAAAACTTTTAATGAGTTTGAACTGAAATTAACCCCACAGAATTGTAACTGAGCTAAGGAAATAGAAAAGTAAAAGTATACCGGATGTCAATCAGCCAGCCTTCAGCTAAACTCACTGAGCTACAGCAACTGGTTTTCTGTTAGTGAGCAAATGTGTCTGATATCTAAGTGCTTAAAATGGGATGGATTCAGTTAGACTTCATTTTGATCTGATTCATCCGATTAAAAGCTGATTGATAACAAACTGGATTTACAATCAGAAATAACAAAGCTCCTGCATTTTGATACGCAAACCAGGAGGAAAACATAAAATGAGCACAGGCAAGCATATGTGGATGAGTTAAAGAGCTTACACAATCACGTAGCTTAAAAAACAGAAGGTTAAGGGGTGACTTGAATACAGTCCATAAGTAGCTACATGGAGTTACAAATATCTAATAATGAGCTCTTCAATCTAGCAGGGAAACCTATCAAACAATGACGGGCAGCTAAGACTAAACAAATTCAGACTGGAAGTAAGGTGTAATGTTTTTAATGGTTAGAGTAATTAACCACTGGAAAAATTTAATAATGGTTGTGGTGAATTTGCTATCCCTGGCTGTTTTGAAAACAAGTTTGGATGTTTTTCTAAGAGATCTACTCTGGGAATCTTTTGGGGGGAAGTTCTATGCTGGTATTATGTGGGAGATCAGTCTAGATCAGTGGTTCTCAACCTTTTGTGCGCCACACGATATGCTAGGTGGCATGTTGGCCCCCTACATGACATAGCAGCCTCTTCCCCAAGCAAATCCAGTCATGTCTGCGGCTCTCCGCAACACACTTATGACTGTGTGGCTAGCGTAATGCATCCCAACACGATAGTTGAGAACCACTGGTCTAGGTGATCATAATGGTCTCTGGGCTCGGAAACTATGACTTCATGCACAGAGGCCAAAGACTAGTTTTATGAAGACATGTCTTATGTGGTTAGTAGGGCAGTATGAGAAGTTATAGCTCTGCTTGCGGTCCATTACCTGCCATACAAATGTGGTGGAAAAGGCAGCTTTGCTAGAATTCAGGACACCAGCATCCTTACAATTCTCTGCTTCCTCTTACTCCTGAAAGGATGTAATTTGTCTGGAGTAAACCAGAAGTCAGGATGGCACAGAGTGATGGGTGGTAGTGAAGCTGTCCTTATGTCCCAGATTAGCCAGGAATGGATATTTGGAAGTCAGCATGGTTATAAAGCATTCTCTTTGCTCTTGATGTTTCCAATATTTATAACACTCGCCAGATAAAAAGGACTCAGAGATACTGTCAAACTGTCCTGTCCACCAGGGGCATCACTAACTTTACTGAGGATCCTTATAATGGGAATACAGCCTTTTGTTCACACAAGAGACAGACTTAGTCAGACACTAGTCCTATGATCCTGATCATAAATGCTTTCAATATGGTAGATAATGTCCTTAAGCCTCCTAGACCAGAGGTTGGAAATAAAAGTTGTCCCAGAAAATTAATGCAAGAAACAGCTTTAAAAATGGAATCTAGGACTGAGAAGTCCTCATTCTATATGTTGTTATTATTTTCTGGGTCACTGATCATCGATCAGGTTCCCATTGTGCTAGGCTCTGTATAGATATAGAACAAAAAGATGGTCTCTACCCATATGAGTTTGCATCCTAAGTGTAATTCAGAAGACAAGACAGATAGGTGGAGGAAGAGGGTGCAAAAGGTTACATTCCCAGCCATCAGACCAAAGAGGTGCTGCAGGCTTTACTCTCCACGCCTCTGTGATTCTGTAACTAAGATAAACTTTGTTTCCTCTCACGTCAAGACTGGGCCCATTACCTGGCTTCTGTGCCCCATGTGAGATAATCATGATGGTCTCTTTTTGTATGCCGGTATTGCTCTGCTCTTGGCTGTGACCAAGTGTTTGAGTGATGAAATAATGTCCTTCTACAGCTTCAAGGGCTTCCTGTTGTCCTGTAGGCCAGGGTATGTCTGCACTGCAATGAAACACCCGTGACCCAAGTCAGCTAATTTACACTTATGAGGCTGGGGCAGGGGAGTATAAAATCCATTGTAGATGTTTGGCATTGGGCTGGAGCAAGGGTGCATTTTTACAGCCCACGCCCAAGGCATTTGACATGGGCCAGTCAGTTTTATTAGTGTGTTTTGCTGCAGTGTAGACATACCTTTGTTCCCATCAATTTCAGATGCTTAGCTGGAGAGCCCCCATTATCCGCCACAGTACCTGAGCAATGTATTATCCACACCACTTCCCCCTGAAGTCAAGCCGTGCTGTCATCACCATTTTGCAGACAGGTGACTGGGCACAGAGAGACTTAGAGCCAGATTTTCAGATGTGTTGCGGTGCTTAAAGATGCCTACCAGGCTTTTCAAAAGCTCTAGACAGTTAACTCCCATGATTCCTCATGAGGTCCCTTCCAGCCCTAATATTCTCTGATTTTGATATTCTGTAATTCTATGACTGTCCAAGGTCACCCTGGACATATGTGGTGGAGCAGAGAATTGAATGCACATCGCCGAAGTCCCACTAGGCTTTGTCCCCAGGCACCAGCATAAAAATAACTCTGTTTTTCGGAAGCTAGAGTCTCTATTTTGTCCTTTCTTTGCTGGAGCAGAAGGGAGGTAAAGTAACATCTTCAATTTAAACTCACAGTTCAAACTGGATTTGTAACACAGCACACACACAGGGGTGTATGCAAGAATTTATATTCTATTGCTTTCAGAGACATTGCTTGGGACTGCAGGGATAAAATCAGAAAGGCCAAAGGACAAATGGAGTTGCAGCTAGCAACGGATGTGAAGGATAATAGGAAGGGGTCCAACAAGTATATCAATAACAAGAAGAGGATCAGGGATGATGTAGGTCCCTTACTGAATGGGGCAGGTATCCTCGTGACAGAGGATGAGGAAAAAGCTAAAGTGCTCAATGCTTTTTTTAGTTCAGTTTTCACAAGCAAGGTCAGCTCCCAGCCCACTACATTAGGTATGGTAGATTGGAGAGAAGAAGAGAGGCCCTTGGTGACAGAAGGTCAGGTTAGGGACTGCTTAAAGAAGCTAGATGTGCACAAGTCCATGGGGCCGGACGAACTGCATCTGAGGGAGCTGGCTGATGAGATAGCAGTACTGTTGGCCATTATCCTTGCAAACTCATAGCGAACGGGGGAGGTGCCAGAGGACTGGAAAAAAGCAAATATAGTACCTATCTTCAAGAAAGGGATAAAGGAGGATCCAGGGAATTACAGACCTGTCAGCCTCACCTCAATCCCTGGAAAAACCATGGCGCAGGTTCTCAAAGAATCCATCCTGAAACACTTGGAGGAAAATAGAGTGATCAGGAACAGTCAGCATGGATTCACCAAGCGTAAATCGTGCCTTACCAACTCATCGCCTTCTATGATGAGATGACTGGATTTGTGGATGCGGGAAGAGCTGTTGATGTGATATACTTCAACTTTAGCAAGGCTTTTGATACAGTTTCCCACAGCATTCTCATTGGCGAGTTAAGGAAGTATGGGTTGGATGCGTGGACTGTAAGGTGGATAGAAAACTGGCTAGATCAATGGTTTCAGCGCGTAGGAATCAATGGCTCCATGTCAAATTGGCAACCAATAATGAGTGGTGTGCCCCAGGAGTTGGTCCTGGGGCCAGTTCTGTTCAACATTTTCATTAATGATCTGGATGATGGGATAGATTGCACACTTAGTAAGTTTGCAGATGACACCAAGCTGGGGGGAACGGTAGACACCCTAGAGGACAGGGACAGGATTCAGGGAGACCTAGGCAAATTGGGGCAGTGGGCCAATAGAAATCTCATGAGGTTCAACAAGGACAAGTGTAAAATCCTGCACTTGGGACAGAAAAGCCCCATGTACTGCTACAGGCTGGAGAGTGATCAGCTAAGTAGCAGCAGTGTAGAAAAGGACCTGGGGGTCATGGTGGATGGGAAGCTGGATATGAGTCAACAGTGTGCGCTTGCTGCCAAAAAGGCCAATGTCATACTGGCCTGCATCAGAAGTGTTTCCAGCAGATCAAGGGATGTGATCGTTCCCCTCTATTCTGCACTGGTGAAGCCATATCTATGTCCAGTTTTGGGCTCCCCACTACAAAAACGCCATGGAAAAATCAGAGAGAGTCCAGCGGAGGGCAACAGAAATGATCAAAGGGCTGGAGCACAAGACCTATGAAGAAAGACTGAAGGAACTAGGCTTATTTAGCCTGCAGAAGAGAAGACTGAGGGGGGATTTGATAGCAACCTTCAACTACCTGAAGGGCTGCTCCAAGGAAGATGGAGTGCGACTGTTCTCAGTGGTAACAGAGGACAGAACGAGGAGCAATGGTTTCAAGTTACAGCTGGGGAGGTCCAGGCTGGATATTAGGAAGACCTTTCTTACTAGGCAAGTGGTGAAGCACTGGAATAAGCTAGCTAGGGAGGTGGTGGAATCTCCATCTTTGGAGATGTTTAGGGCCCAGCTGGACAAAACCCTGGCTGGGATAATCTAGTGGGAGTGGGCCTTCTTTTTTGGCAGGGGGTTGGACTAGATGACCTCGTGGGGTCCCTTCCAACCCTATGATTCTATGAGTCTATATTCTGCGCCCTGATCCCAGGGCCCTGCAGCTGGAAGAGTTGTGAGTTCCTGCCAAGGGCTAGAGGAGCCTGTGTTATCCCCCCTGAGGCCCCACGTTCTGGAGGTGCTCTGTACCTCTCTGTTGATTATTGTGGGGGCCTGTGGTCCTGCTTGGGTCCTCCCCTGACTGCAAAATTTTTTGTCCTGCAAGACAACAGGGAAATTTAAAATTATTACTAAGTCTGTTAGAGTGAAAGAGAATAACAAATGTGAGTTATTGTTTCAGAAGGAAAAAACACAGCCTCACACCCTCTCCTTTATCTTCACCCAGGGGAACATGAGGAGTCTGTGGGCTCTGACACGTAGAAGCACAATGTATAGTTTCATGTGTCCTTTGCTTAGATTGCTGGGAATATGGACCACACTGAAAAAAGGAAGCAAGCAAATCAAGTTAAACTTTGGCAACACTGCATTTTATTCTCTACAGGGGAATTACGGCGGCTGTCACCCTGAGTCAAATTCACCATCGCAGGAAGGCATGAAAAGTTAAGTGTACTCTGCAAATTACAAAGTAGGCAGTGGGCAAACGAGACTGCGCCTTCTTTAAGGAGTTGTCTCTTCCCATTTGGTAAGGCAGGTGTTTAAGGACTGCATGCAGTGTTCAAAAGCACTGCAAATGTATTGCAATTCAGATCATTGCAACTTCACAGCAGTTCAGCAGATGAGATAGCATCACCAGCACTCCCTTTGTTAAGGGACAGAATGTTTCTCAGCGTGAGAGAAGAGGGGGTTTGTCAGCAGCAAGGGGACTGGAAAACTGTGGTTTTGTGCTTCTCTGGTGGTGACAGAGAACATCAGAGTCTTCAGCACCAAAAGGCTAATGGGTCCTAGGGACTGGTACTGCTGCTGGGATCACAGTCACTTTCTGTCAGCCACTCCCCCACATCAGGATATCATAGGACATATTATGGTGACTCTACAGCACAGAACACTTCCTCTGTGTATTGTAGAGGGATGTTCCAGTGGCTGGATTTGTCAGCTGTTGGGCAATCTGTGATACCAGACTAGCCCAAAGCAGCTGGAGACCTCTTTTGGCGCCATAGCCTCTATACTTCTCTCTTCTTCTTTTTATCTACTTGCTCTTGCCATTGTTCCCTGATCCCCTTTAATCACCAGCTTCTAGCAGCCTCTAGCAGCCTTGTGATTGGCCTGCCCCTGTGTGACTAGCAAGGGGCAAGGGCTGACCTAGGCAGAGAAGGCCTTTAAAAGCCACTGCTAGAGCGACCAGAGGGAGCTTGCGAACAGAGGACTGCAAACAGGGGAGTTTGCGAGGGAAGGAGTTGGTGCCAGGTGCATCCTATTGAAGTGACCTGAGGAGTGGGTGGGCGCAAGCCCACCCACTTCTAAAACCCTTCCCCCAGCCTGAGGGGAAGCGGCACAAGGCAGGGCTTCAAAAAAGTCCGGGGGACAACGAAAGAGAAAACAGGGACGGGTGTGAAGGTTACAGGTTCAAAACAAGGGTGTCGGAAGGGGGTACCGAGCAGAGAACCCCGGACAGCGCCCACCGCTCCCGAAAGGTGTCGAGGGAGCCAGCGGACGCCGCCCAGAGGAACTCTGCCCGGAGACGTGCACGGACGAGGGAGCGGAAATAGGCCCCACAGTCGCAGGCCCCTCCCTCTGCCAACCTCCTCTCCCGAGTTTTATATGTGGCTACCTTTGCGTAAGCCAAGAGGAGGTTGGCGAGGAGGTCCCGCGACTTAGTGGGGCCACGGATGGGGAGTGCATAGAGGTACATGTGTGGGGAGAAGTGCAGCCAGACCCTCAAGAGGAGGTTCTGGAGGAGCCGGAAAAGGGGCTGCAACCTGACGCAGTCTAAATAGACATGCGCCAGGGTCTCCCTCGCACCGCAAAAGGGGCAGGTGTCGGGGCGAGGGGTGAACCGCGCCAAGAACACGCCCGTGCTCACGGCTCCATGAAGGAGCCGCCAACTGATGTCCCCGGCGGGCCTTGGAGTGAGGGTGGCATACAGACTGGCCCACCGGGGTTCCTCGCCCACCGCGGGTGGAATCAGTTCCCGCCACTTTGTGTCAGGGCGGGACGCTAGGGCGAGGAAATGAATGGTATGGAGCACGAGCGTGTAGAGATGTTTACGGGGCGCGGTTCGGAAAGAGGCCGGCTGCAGGTCCAGCAGCCGGCTCGGGGCATGGGGCGGGGATGGCCGGGGGGGCTGATGGGGCCGAGGCCCGATCATGAGTTCTGGAGGGCCAGGGCTGAGAGGGGGGCGGGGAGTACCCTCTCGCAGGACCCGCCCGAGGTAGACCCGAGCAGCGGGAGGCAAAGCAGCCCTCACCTCCTGGAGTAGGCGCTGGGGGGTACGAGGGGTGGAGAGCCCCATGCGCCGAGCCAGCTCATGGGGATCCACCCAGTCCCCCCGGGCATAGTCCAGGAGATCTCCGACCCGGGTGACACCTGCCATGACCAACCTCCGCCTCACGGAGGGGGCCTCCGCCACCTGCACACCAAGATGGAGGTTGTGTAGCAGGGGCTCCGCGAGGAGGTCCTCCCCCTCGGTGGGTATAACCGACCTGGAGGCTGCAAGGAGCCTCCAGGTCCGGAGGAGGTCATGGTAGAAGGCCGGCAGCTCGGAGACGTCTCGCGGAGCACGTCTCAGGTCGAGATAAAAGAGCTGTCGGTCGTATCGGAGCCCTCGGTAGCGGCGGAGGAAGGTGCGTGCCAAGTGGCTCCATGCCGGACTACCTGCACCATAAAGGAGTCTCTGCAGGGCCTGGAGGCGGAAGGTGTGGACCTGGCTGCGAACGCAGCACAGGCCCTGCCCCCCTTCCTCCAGGGGAAGGCTCAGAACCCCTGCAGAGACCCAGTGCAGTCCTGGCCAGAAGAACTCCAGAATTGTCTTCTGGAGGCTGTCCAGGAAACCCGGGGGTGGGCTCAGGGTGTTGAGCCGGTGCCAGAGCATGGACAGGACGAGCTGGTTGACGACCAGTGCCCGACCCCGAAGGGAGAGGCACCGCAGCAGTCCTGTCCAGCTCCGGAGCCGGTCAGCAACCCTGCCCTCTAATTCATGCCAGTTCTCCCCCGGGGAGGGATGGGTGGCAGAAAGGTAAACGCCCAGATAGAGCAGCGGACCCGCGCTCCACCGGATGGCCTGAAGCGCGGGTGGGAGGGAGCCGACCGGCCACCCGGCCCCTACCATCAGGCCAGAGCTCTTGACCCAGTTGACCCGGGCGGAGGAGGCTGCCGAGTAGATGGCCTGACAAGCCTCCAACCGCACCAGGTCGCCCGGGTCCTGGACCACGAGGAGTACGTCATCGGCGTACGCCGACAAGACCAGCCGCAGCTCTGACTCAGGGAGCACCAACCCCGTCAACCTCCGACGGAGGAGACAGAGGAAGGGCTCGATGGCCAGAGCGTACAGCTGGCCCGACAGCGGACAGCCCTGACGCACTCCTCGCCCGAAGCTGACAGGCTCGGTCAGGGTCCAGTTGAGCTTGACCAGACACTCCGCGGAGGCGTACAGCACCTGGAGAAACCCCACAAACCGGGGCCCGAAGCCAAACGCCCGCAGGGTGCCCAGGAGATACCCGTGGTCCATCCTGTCGAACGCTTTCTCCTGGTCCAGGGCCAGGAGGGCGAACGACAGACCATCCCTACACCCGAGCTCTAGGAGATCCCGGACCAGATAGAGGTTGCTAAAGATGGAACGGCCCGGGACGGTGTAGGTCTGGTCAGGATGGATCACGTCCTGCAGCACGGACCCAAGGCGCAGCGAGATGGCCTTGGCTACTATTTTGTAGTCCGTGCTGAGGAGTGAGACGGGACGCCAGTTCCGAAGATCGCGGAGGTCCCCCTTCTTGGGCAGCAGGGCCAGCACCGCCCGCCGGCAAGAAAGGGGGAGCTCTCCGCTCTCCTCGGACTCGGCCCAGACGGCGGCGAGGTCCGGGCCGAGGGCGTCCCAGAACGCACGGTAGAACTCCACGGTCAGCCCGTCCATGCCCGGAGATTTGTTATTGGGCATGAGACGTAGGGCTTCCGAGAACTCGGCTAGAGTGAGAGGCAGCTCCAGCCGGTCCCGGGCACCCTCGCCGACCGTGGGAAGTTCATTCCAGAGCACCCTGCAGGCGTTAGGGTCGGTCGGATCCGGGGAGAAAAGACCGGCGTAGAAGGCCCTGGCCCTTCCACGCATCTCCACCGGATCCGTGAGGGGGGTGCCGTCCTCCGCCAAGAGGCAGGTGACGTGCTTTTTCGCCCCCCTCCGTTTCTCCAGGGCATAGAAGAAGCGGGAGCCGCGATCCATCTCCCGAAGGAGCTGGATGCGGGATCGAACGAAGGCACCCCGGGCCCGAAGGTCCTCGAGGGCCCGCAGCTCCTCCCGCTTCTCCTGGTGCGCCTCGCGGAGGGATGGATCCTCAGGACTGGTGACCAGACGCCTCTCAAGCTGCAAAACCTCCCGCTCCAGCTGCTCTATCTCCGCATCCCTCCGCCGGCTGGCCCCCCGGGTGTAGTCACGGCAGAAGAGCCGGGCACGCACCTTCCCCACGTCCCACCAACGCCGTGCCGAGGGAAAGGCGGACCTCTGCCTCCTCCAGGCCAGCCAAAACTCCCGGAAGGACGCCACGAAGCCCACGTCCTCCAGCAGGCTGTTGTTAAAGTGCCAATAGGCCGGCCCCGGCCTCTCCGCCGAGAGAGAGGCCGTCACGGTCGCCAGATGGTGATCCGAGAAAGGGGCCGGCCGAATGCTGGAGGAGTGGGCCCGTGCAAGATGATGTCGGGACAGGTAAATGCGGTCCAACCGGGAGTGGCACGACCGATGGTGCCCCACCCGGACAAAGGTGAAGGTCACCCCGTCGTCCGGGTGGTGGTCGCGCCAGACGTCCACCAGGGAGTGATGGTCGATCACCTCCCTGAGGACGTCCGCGGCGGCCGGACACTGCTCGGTCCCCGTGCGGTCCCGTTCCTCAAGGGTGGTGTTAAAATCCCCGCCGAGGACCAGGCACTCTCGAGGATCCAAGGTGCCAAGGAAGGCGGCTGCCTGACGGTAGAATTGCAGCCGCTCCGGGCCCGATGTCGGGGCGTAAACGTTGACCAGATTCAACGTCAGCCCCTCCATCCGGACCCGGAGGTGCAGCAGGCGGCCCGGCACAACCTCGGCGACCCCCAGCACCTCAGGCTGCAGGCCGGGGGAGAACAGGGTGGCCACACCACCGGAGTGGGTGGCCAGATGGCTGAAGTACACCCCGTTCCTCCACTCCAGCCGCCAACTGGGCTCGGCGGCTGGATCCGTGTGGGTCTCCTGCAGGAAAACCACAGAGTACCCCCCCTCCCGAAGGAAGGAGAGCACCTGGGTCCTGCGGAGACCCCACCTGCAGCCATTGGTGTTTAGTGTTGCGAAGATGATCGGCACCATGAGGGTGGCTGGGGGGGATCCTCGGAAGGGGCGGGAGTGCCAACGGGCTCCGTCAGGCCACGCAACAATCCGTGACTGACCCCGTGAGTGATGAGGGAGTCACGGAAGGTGCGGGCCCTCTGGTAGTCCGTGGCATCCCGCTTCCCGGTCCCTTTACCCTCCTTCAGCAAGGCCCTCACAGCTTGGAGGACGAGATGGAAGTCCCCCCAGCGCTGCAGGGCGAGCCGCACCCGGTTCCTGGCCCCACGAGTGTCGGCCAGGAACGCGCGCAGCTCCCCCAGCGGCACCAGGGGGCCCGGGAACGGAGGTTCCCGGCCGTCCTCCGGTCGGGTTCCGGTAGTGACCCCACAGCCAGCCGGGAGTAAAAGACAGGGCGCAGAGCCCCGTCTCGGTGCCGATGTTGCGGGCACCATATCTCCCGGCTGAACCCCCGGTACAAGGAAGGGCGGCGGTGGAGGGAGGACAGCAGCCCCAGGGACAGGGGGAACCACAAATACCACCTCCCGGGACGTGGCTGGTGGCGGCGGGAGAGCCACCATCCCGGGGGTGGTAACAAAATGGGATGGGGTCAGGTCAGGAAAGGGAGGGACGACAAAGGGAGGGGTGGGGTGAGGGCCAGGAATAGAAGTGATGGGAAGAGGGGGAGGAGCGATAGTGGGAACAGGGGCCCCGGTGGTCAAGCCCCCGGGGTGCGGCTCCCCTTGACCGGGCACGGGATTTTCTACAAGGGAGTGAGGATCGGGTTCCGCACTGACGCTGGGCGCGGGTTGGTCCCCCACATCCTCAGCGTCAGATACGGGGGAGTAGACAAGTGAGGGTAAGGGCAGCTGTCCCCCCAGGGACAATACCCCGGGACCCGGCTGCTCGGTGCCAGCCATAGCCTCAAGAGGTTCGGCGGCCACTGCTGAGTTAGACGGAGCAGCCGGGCAGGTGAAGCAACCCGGGGGTGTCCCCGGGATAGGAGTGGGGACAGCAGATAGAGGTTGGGATTCAGGTGGGATCTGGGATAAAGGAGGGGGTGGCGAAACGTTAATGCCACCCAGATCGAGGCCCGCTGGCAGAGGGTCGTCCTCCCTTGCGGCTGCCAAGGTCAGACCCAGGGCCTCGATCTCTGCGTAGATGGAGCCTAAGCCCCCCTCTGCCTCAGCCGGAGATGGTACATGAGATTCCAGGGGGGCAGAAGTGGCTCCATCTGCAGCCTCCCCAGGAGAGGGATCAACGGGGGCCTCCTGGGAGGGGGCGGTGCTGCTCCCCTCCTCTACTGCTTCCATTTCCTCCGCCGGGGCCTCCTGCTGGACCTCCCCAGAGGGCGCAGCAAGTGGCTCACCAGTAACAGGGTCACCCTCAGCCCCCCGCCAAGACTTCCGGGGGGCCTCCTCCCCATCTGGTATGCTGGGGAGGGACAGAGCCTTCTTTCTCTTGCTGCGCGTCCTCTGGGGGAGAACTTGGCCCTCTAAGATGGTGTCTGAGGGCCGTCCAGCAGGGGCGGGAACAGGCGGCAAGGGCAAAGGCTCGTGGGGAGAAGGAACCGGGGGAGGGACATCAAGGGGACGGGAACCCTCCCCCTGGGGTGCGCCCTCTCCCATATCTGGGGCCTCCACCACGGCCGCTGCTCTCTCCTCTCTGGGCCCCGTCCCAGATGGTGCAGTGGAAGAGGCGACGGGGCCCAGCCGCTCCTCCGGGCATGGTGGGGCTGTCAACCCCACGTCCCGAGAGGCAGCGGCAGCTGTGTCCCTCGATGGAGGAGAGGCAGCTTGAGTGGCCGGGTGGGCTGGGTCGCCGGCGGTGGTGTGGCCGGCGCCCGTATCAGCTCCGGGGGGCCCAGTTGCTCCCTCGTCATGCTGGGCCAAGGGGCAGTCCCTCCGGACGTGCCCCGTGGCCCTACAGAGGAAGCACCGGGCCTCCCCCGAAGAATAAAAAATCTTGTAATGGGCCCCTTGATGGGGCACCATGAAGGACCCCTCCAGTGCCACCCCGTCACGCGCCCCCGCCGGCGGCAGTTGGATCTGCACCTGCCGGCGGAAGGACAGAACGTGACGGAGGGCGGGGTCCTTACAGCCCAGTGGGAGAGGGCTAATGATGGATATCGGCTTCCCCAGGGCGGAGAGGAGGGGAAGCAGGGCAGCATTGGGGAGGAAGGGAGGAACGGAGGTGAGGACCACCCGTACGCCCAGGTCCTCCAGGGGCTCCACCGGCACGTGGACGCCCCCCACCGCCAAGCCCCTGACCACCGCCTCCTGTGCGGCGGCCTCCGATGCCAGGAAGAATACCATCTTCCCGAACATCTTGGAGGCCGCCACAATGGCCGAGGGCCCCACCACCCT
>ML682028.1:14582843-14632804 GCA_007922195.1 Podocnemis expansa
GGACAAAACACTGACTGGGATGATCTAATGGGAGTGGTCCTGCCTTTGGCAGGGGGTTGGACTAGATGACCTCGTTGGGTCCCTTCCAACCCTAGGATTCTATTCTATTCTATACTCTTTGCATACAAAACAAGTTGTCCTAGTTAGGAGATGATGCATGCTTACAAGCAAAAATCAGACCCAAGGAATGCGAGCAGGCCCCACTGCTGGCTGTCAAGCTGTCGGAAAGTGGCTCTTGGAAGGTGAAAAGCTGCCTGCTTTTTGGGGGCTGCGGCTGTAAAAATCACAATGGTGTGATTCCTGTGAAGGCAGGGATGTATTTTCCCTTTTAAACTCAGTTTCCCAGCTGCTTTCCAGAGACTTTCTTTTCATCATGGATTTTAAGGCCAGAAGGGATCATTAGATTATCTAGTCGGAGCGCCAGTATTATGTGCATCATAAAATTGACTCCTCTCCTCACCCCAGATCCTTTTGTTTGCTTTCTCCGCCTTCCTGATCAGCTGCTTTATCTAGCAGGAGTCTTTTCCCATCTAGAATCCCTGAGCTCTCAGAGCCTCCTTCAGAAACTTTCTTGGGTCCTTACAATCCTGAAAGGTGTTTGGGGGATACTGGAGGCCATCTAGGTGAGGCACTGGGGAACAAAACCACAAAGCGAAAAGTGGTGAAAGCCTCATGAAGCAGAGCGGCACTTGTTGGAGGCAGTGAGCCACATCCTCAAACACACTGTAGAGATAGCAAGCCAGATTCTTCTCTCACGTGCTGTCTTCTGGCTGCAGCTGGGCTAAGAGGCATTGCAAAGAAGTCCCTTGCAGCCCTCTAGTTCTAGTACTAGAAACAGGCTGTTCTCAGGTCTCCCAGGGTTTAAAGCTGTCGATGGTCTGCTATAAGTTTTGCTGGCTGCCTATGGTCCTGGGCAGGCAGCTGTGTTCTGCCTATACCTGTCCTTTCCCAGCCTGTTCCCATCATGCTCCCATTTTCTGGTCTGTGGAAAGGGTTGACGTACCAATGAGGGGGAGCCCTTATTGGGCGAGCTACTAACCTTCTAGTCACTTTATGTTTTCGGAGAAGTGCAAAGGAGCTGGAATGCAAAAGCAAATTGAACCCTAAGTTTTGGGGCATTGCCTTCAATTTTCTCTTTAGTAGCTGAGATTGTAAAACTTTGAGGTCAACATGAAATGCTTTAGCTAATAGATGTTCTTTGCTAATTGCTTCAGTATTTCACTATAGGGAAAGCCTGACTTGTGGAATGAAGACGCTGATAAAACGCAGCATTAATAGCCACCCGTGATAAATTACACACGATAAAACTTTAACTCAGTCTGTGCACCGAGTTAAAGTTCAACCAGACAGAATTTATTAAGAGTGCAATGGGGCACTCTATACTTCATATATTAACACACTGGAACTTCACCTCCAACTGTAGCTTAGGTCCCATCACAATCTGTGTTTCGTTCATATCAATACCTTCTGTCAGCTTTTTGCCTCTTTTTATGGCAGCTCCCTCTCCTCAGTGGTGCTTAGAACATCTCCTGCAAGTCAGCCATCTTGTTTCAGTCCCACAAACTCAGGTGGCCTACATCAGTTGCTGATCTTGAGCTTCAGAGCCAAGTAGTTACTTACAAATCAGTGCTGTCCAGTATAACATACAAACGTTTTCATGAGTAATTTACATTGGACTGGAGCCATCGTCCCTTTTGGCCTTCTGACTTAGGGCAAGAAGCCAATCACAATGCGTGTTACGTGCGTTACCACTCCAGTGCCTGTCACCTGCCCAGCAGGGCTGGTAGTAAACAAACCTATTATTGTCAGGCAGCCGACTGGAGCTTGAAGGGAATGAACTGGAGCTGTATGGACTTGGCTCCTCACCCCCAAAATTACCAGCTGAATGATCAGAGTCAAGGTGGCCAGCTCTTCAGAATCCCCAGGCCTAATTCCTCATTACATTACTCCATTTTACGGGCTCAAGCTTAAGACTGACTTGCTCTCTGTAACCAGCAGAGGTCTGTGTTGATACGTTTTGGTCTGCCCTCGTGGGCGAATCCTGCATTATGACCGGGGCACTGAGAAACAGAGAACTCCAGCTTGCACAGCTATCGTGCCAGCAACTTTCACAAGAGCCAAGTGCATGTTATAGAAAGTGCTGTCTAAGACGGTGAGCTCAACTACCATCACCAAGGAGTCACCAAAATGCAGCCTGGCCTTAGTTATTCTTCTAAGAGGAGGCAAGGGAAAGATTTAATATCATCCTTTCCTTCTGTAAATATTCTTTAGGCAAAGCGTTCCTAAGCTGTCCTTCAGAACAGTCATAGAGCCGTCCATCCTTTGCTAGTCAAGGCGAGGCAAGACTGGAATCAGTCAGACACTGCACCATTAAGAACAAAAACAAACACAGGGTGGCAGACACTGTAACTATGAATCCACCTGCAGTTATGACTGATGTGTGTCAATATTTAAAGAAGCTAATGAATATGAATTGTGCGCAAGGTCACAGACCTGGAGAACATTCATGTACCTATTTTTACTGTAACTGAAGACTGCTCAGAGGTCAGGCCTTTCTGGGGCTGGGTGGGCAATTCCCAACTCTTAACTCCAAATGCAAAAGACCACAAAGGTCCTAGAGAAATACTGTGGATACCCAGAAAGCCCTGGTCACACCTGAATGAATGAGTAACGAGAGGACTGTACCACAGACATTGCACGTAACAGCAGAGGTCTAGAGAGAGAGGATTAACCATTATATTGTTTCCTTGTCGGTGGTGTAGAGAGAGGGGTGATGGTGGTGGGGCCAAGCCCCTGGGTGCCAGGCTGCATTAGGCTGAATTAGAGGGGCCCAGGCTGCACCGGTACCCTCACCAGAATAGCAGTGGGGTGGCCACAGCCTTCGGTACTGGAAGGGGCCTGGTCAGTGCTGCGGGGGGAGGAGGCTGGGGCCAGGGTGACTCTTCCTTCGTTGATCTCTGTGCCATGTTCTGGCCTGCCCTGTCCCCGGCCAGCTTATTTGCCCCTGGGGGCAGGACAGCCCACCCCCAGCACCTGCAGAGCAGTGGCCACAGACTGGCTTGTCTCTCATCTGGCCTTGATGTGGGGCCAGCGTCCCCGTGTAGCCTCTGGCCTCTACAGGCTCCCCTGGCCTCCCCGGCCTCTACAGGCTCCTGCTCGTTGGGGCACCTGGTGGTGGGGCTGAGACCCCCTCCTACCCTGTGCTGGGGAGCAGGGCTGCAAGACTTGGAGTGGCGTGTGGCACCCAAGGCAGCCCAAATGTGGGCTTAGCCCCTGAGCACCAGACACCCTCACCGCACTGCTGTTCACTGGTCCATCTTCGGTTCTGACATGAAACGTTTACTCATCTAGAATTTCTCCCCACATAGTCCTGCTTTGCAGCCCTGTACGGACACTCATTTTGCTTTAAAAGTGGCATATTTTTGTTTAGCTTTAGGTGATTCCTAAATGACTTTAATCTAAACAGAAATAAATCACCCCAAGCAGCGGTGTAACCAAACTGGTTCTAAAAATCACAATTTATCTGTTGTTTGATCAGTGTGACTTTCTCACTCAGCCACACCTGTAGGCGTATATGCCACTGAGGCATTTTTGAACATTTTACCCTTGGCTCTTAAAAAAATGAATGTCCCACCCCAACTCAATACAACTCAATAAGAAAAGTCTCCAATATGTGAAAAGGATCCAGGTTTTACTTTTATTACTGAACTCAGTTTAGTCCCGTAGTTTTGCTCTCTCTTTTACACCTTTTTAAAGCTATCGTGATGAAAAATGTTTCTGTACTATTCCAAGCAATGTAATCAAATGGAAAGTGTGATGCAATTGCAACCTCCATTGTGCATTCAGCCCTCTGAGTGGCAAAATGGAAAAGTACAGATATGTAAAGCTGAACAGCCCTGACATCACACTCTGAGAAAGAGGAGCTCTTGGATGGAGGAGGGGAAGGGAAAGAGTGCCAGGTTTTGAAAAGAAAAGTTTGAAAGGAACTCAAAAACCTGTGATCATTAACAGCTAATAATAAATAACAATATGTGGCACTTAACCAGCACCTGTCATCTTCAAAGTGCTTCACCATTATCACTAATTATTTAAATGATACCTACAGATAGTAAAAAAAATGCCTGCATCCTCTAGATCAGGGGTCTCAAACTCAAATCACCACAAGGGCCACATGAGGACCAATAGAGGGCCGCATGAGGACTAATACTTTAGCCCAAGAGCTGCACCACTGAAACCTTTTCATACGATGATATTGCACATATCAGTAACGATTGTGTCATTGTGGGCTGCAGGAAATAGCTTTAGGGGCTGCATGTGGCCCACGGGCTGCGTGTTTGAGACCCCTGGTACACTGGGCCAGATCCGCCTCTGACTCTGCCGGCATAACTTCATTGACTTCCATGGTGTTTCTTCTTGTTCTGCAACTGCATGAGAATTAGTGAGACAAGACTCAGCACCTCTGTAATTCTTTCTGCTACTTACCCACCCTTTACTCAAATGGCTCTGCAAGGAATGGAGACAATTATTTTGCATTAAAAACAGGCATATTGCTATGATTTCTCGGTACTCTCCAGTGCATTCTTCACACTCATGCCAGGAGTCATTACAAGTTGAGCCAACCCTACTATTTCCCCTCTCGACCAGCTGGCTCCACTCTGGTAAAATTCTCTCTTTGGAGAGATAGGAAGCACAACCTCTTTGCTCCATCAGCTCCCTCCTGACATTTGCTCCATCTGGGTTCTGGCTCAGGTAGAATTTATAATTGGTTCAAGATCACAGCAGCCCAGAATGCTTCTGTAAGCCCCCTTCCAGTTAGGCTGACCAGATGGCAAATGTGAAAACATGGGATGGGATGGGAGATAATATGAGGCTATATAAGGAAAAACTCTGAATACCAGGGCTGCCCTTATAAAACAAGGACATTTTGTCACCCTACTTCTACCTCGCCCCACACATTCCTGCTCTGCAGGAAGGAAGAGTACCAGATGGCCTAGAACTGGGTGTACTGACTTTATGCCTCCTGGGGTTTTCCCTAAGCAGCTCATTAAGGCATATTTATGATTGCGTGGCAATGCCTGAGTAATGCAAACACTCAGAAAGTATGAGAGGATCTGCTATGATTCTCTTCCCCCAACATCTGAGGTTTAGTCTTTGTGGCTTTTCTTCTTCATTTTTTGAGCCCTGTGCATGGAGCTAGTAAGACCCAAGGAGTTACGCCTGTTTGCACCAGGTCTTAATTTGGTCCAAGCAGAGAGTCCACTTATTTATGGGGGCTGAAGTAGGATCCTTCATTAAATGAAAAAGCATTGATGTGATGTGGGGATATGTTCTGAGGTGCAATCCAGAGCATTGTTGCTTCTGACCCTATAAACCTTAAATGACTTAAAATTTGCTATTGTAGCTCTCTGAGAACAATTTTATTTTCATTCAAAAGAGAGAGGTTTTAGGTGAATACAGGTATAAGAATTTCATTTGGACATGACTGCAAGAGAAATCAAGATAAAATGCTTTCTGGCAACTAAAACTAAAAAGCTAGACTTGGTTCAAGATAAAATCCTCAACATATGTTTCCATCAATATGGCTGACCAAGCTCCTGGTCAGGATCTACCCCCCCGAGTCAAAAGGCTAGCACTTTTGTTTTCTTAGGTGAAAGATGGGTCTATAACCCTCTATTTTACAGTCAACTGAATCTTCGAAGAGGATTCTTCTGAAAGGGACCTCCCAACAAAAGTCTATGTCCAAGTAGGCAACATGGAGTCTCATGAAGGGAGTGTTCTGCTGTGTCTTCCCTGCTGGTTATTGTCTGCTAAAATGCAGATGACTTAACATTAGACCCATGATTATCAATCTTCTACCCTTCACCCCCAACCGCATTGGTGTGACATTTGTCTTTACCTCTTGTAAGCCTGATGCATCTATTTATGTGATAGGTAAATATATTCTCATTGTCTTTCAAAATACTTCAGAAATAACCTCCAGGTGGGGAAACTACAAATATTTGGATGCCCCTAGCTTTCTGCCCTGTGATTTTTTTTTTAATATCACATGTGCCACCAGGGTGAGATTTTCGAATGCATTGACTTAAATGCGCTCCTCCTGAAGTCAGTGCTAAAACACCTGTTGATTTCAACGGCAGCAGTGTTAGGCTAACAGCTGAATGCTTTGAAAGGTCACCTGAAGGAACGGAGACAGGACCGGGCAATAATAATTGATAATAGTATCACTAGTACTTATTCAACAATGTTATCTTCTCGTTTGTCTGTACATTCAACAGTACACATTAAGTGGAGTTTAGTTTGTCAGAATGGTGTAAACTTACAGTGAAGGCAATTATGTTTCACAATTCATAAAGAGAGGGTAAGTTTCCCACCAACTGAGCAACAAAATTCAAAGGGAGTTTAAATCTCTCAATTTTCTTTGCTCAGCTATAAGATGAAAAGAGTTTGACCTCAAAGGAACAGACTGAATTCACATGGCAGCTTAGTAGCTAAATAGAAGGATCATCCAGACAGAATACAGATTGCGAAGCCATTGCATACTGAATTACAAATATGAACACTGACAGCTAAACAAGGTGAGTGAAGTAGTATCTTTTATTGGACCAACTTCTGAGAACCAACAGAGTTACAACAACACTGCAACAACCAAAACAAGGCACGTCTCATAATCATGAATCAGGATATCTGAAGTGTTTGGATTGATAGAGGTGGACAAGTGGAACGACTCATTTTAAAGTGAGAAGAATGCAAAATAGCAGATATATACCACTTTGCATCACAAATTTTTCCTAAAACAAGTTTAAGTGCTTAGCCTGAGATCCCATTTGTGCCTGTATCAGGTTGTAGGCCCAGCTCCTCAAGGTATTTAGGTGTCTAACTCCTACTAAAATCATCCTGTTTACTGGAGAGCTGGTTTAGAAGAACATAACCTTTTGTGGACATTCCCATTGAAAGTTTTGTCCTATTGGTAGCAGCTAGCAATTATATTTTGGAACAGAAAGAAAGGATCTATTGGGCTTCCCTTTACTGGAGCAACCAGTACTGCAGCTGAAAGAGATCAATAGAAACCAAATTCCAAGTAAAATTTACGCTATCACTGAATCTCTGAAATAAAACATGGCAGACCCAAAGTGCAGTGCTGACCAGGAAGAAGTGAATTCAAGAAAACTCTCCTTTACCCCTTCCTATGACCAAAAAGGAAATGGTACTTACTCCAGCTCCTAGCAAGTCATGGTTTGAGATGCGAGGAAAAGATGGTGCTTCTCCTGTTCATGATATTTACAGAGTTGTTGTAGCTTTGTTGGTCCAGGGTACAAATTAGACAAAATGGGTGAGGTCATGTCTTGTGTTGGACCAGCTTTATCAGACCAAAGAGAGAAGCTTTTGAGCTTACACAGACCTGAAGAAGAGCTGGAATGTCCCTCTCACCCACAGAACATGATTCAATATAAAGTATTACCTCAACCCTTTTGTCTCCCCCAGTGCTAGAGGCACTGGATGGAAACACATGCTGGGAGTTAGGAGTCTTCATCACAAAATATTGTTTCTTGACATCTAGCTTTGCTTGGCTCCTTTCACATCTCCTATCTGGTAGACCTGGGGTCTTTTCTGGAGTCAGTCCCGGAGAGCCAGCTCCCTTTGCACTAACTTCTGAACCCCTGACAAGAAAAGTTCCTGATCCTACCTCTCTCCCCTCATCCCCACCAGCCTGGGGTGAATGCCAAAAACAGACTGGACAGGCTAATGAAAGATCTTTGAGCTGAAGCCCCTTTAATTCCTTTATTAGCAGGTTGATAACGAGCCATCTGGAAAAGGACTCCTGGGCCAAACCCTAGGATACAGATCCCAGCACTTCTGAATTTTGAAGGTGTCAAAATTGTGACTGCAAGTTTGGATCAGAATTTTAACAGGCTGTTTTACCTTAGAATGGTCTGACTCAAAATCTCAAATCTAGACACCCTTGACATACTGCGTTTTTGAAATCCAGCTCCAAATATGGCAGTTTTAGCTAATATCCAGGTAAGCAGTCTGGGGAAAACTCTCTGAGCATGCTCAGTGGGTCTGCTAATGCCATTCACAAGAGCCTAGTTGGAGGGTGAGAGATTCTGCACTAGGGAAGGGGAGACAGAGTCCAGCTGCATTTCATGGTGGCTGATGACAGGTGATTTAATGCCCTGAAGTGCTGACTTGCCCTTGCAGTGGTACTGGCTGATGTTTTAAACTTGTTAAGCCATCGGGTTTATCCTTTGTACAACTGTTAAGTCAATTGTTAACAGAATTCAGTGAGCCACCACCAAAAAGAAGAGATTTATTACTGAAAGTGTATAACTCAGGCTGCATGTGATTGATAGGACTCCTTTCTGATGACCAGATTCCAAGCTCGGGCAAAGAAAATTGCTCAGATGTAGCTAAGATGCTACTGAGTGGACCTTTCTACTATGGCAAATCTGCTTTTTGGAAAACAGAGATGCCTCAGTAATGGATGGCGCAGAAGAACCTATGTAGGTTTTCCTCTGGTTCATCATCACCTGAGAGGTGGCTTTCTCTAGTCAACCAACTTGTGCTAACACTGTTTTGCTTAAACCTGACCATCTTCTTGACCTCTTGGTATTCTGTCGGGCTCCTCACTGTCTAAAGCCACAGGCAGGGGAGTTGTTCATGCAGTGAGCACTGGGAGGGAGCGAGGGAGATATGTTTGATTGCTGTTGTCACTCAATATTGCACAATTTTCACAGAGATTTTACTGTCCATCTTTGTGTCCATGCTGAAATACCATTGCACACAATGCCAGAGAATTCAAGATTCAGGGAGCTAGAGGAGTGATTCAATCATGGGCAAGGAACGTGATCTGACCAGTTGTGATCTTAATGGACAGAAGGGCCTCGTGTGAAACAAGAAGCTGAACGGGAGAATTACAATAGTCAAGGCATGAGATAATTATGGATCGGAGGAAAGTCTGAGCTGTTGGGCTTTCAGAGGGAGTTAGGTGTCTAAATACCTTGGAGGATCTGGGCCAGAAAGAAAAGTTCAGCTTCTCAAGGACTTACAGAGGGCAGAGTGGCAAGCTCTGGACACTGCCAGTGAGAATAAGATGCGTATTATTATTAGACTGTATGCATAAATGTGCCTAGTTAAAACCAGCACCCTAATCTCAAGGTATTTTTACCTCCAAAGGAGAATAATGATCAAAACCAATAATCTGAGTCAACACTACTAATCACTGGCAGGCAGGAAAGTGACAGGGCTACAGGCACAATCACTAGAACCTATTAAGTAAGCAACCCTTTGACGCTGGGGGAGTAAACACAATGGGCCAGATTCACAAACAAGAGTTGCTCCACTGAAGTCAGTGGAGAGCAGCGGATGTTCATCTGTTTGAGAGTTGACCCAATGTAGGGATTCTTACATCCTTTTAGTAGCTTTGGCTAGCATATTTAAATGCCTTGGTTGGCTAGCTGACTCGAGATGGTTTACCATTAAACACAATCTTTCAGTTCTAAGGTATATTGGTTTAGCTGTGGTCTAGCCTGGTGGTGACTGGATATAATGGCTGGTCACACACATCCCAACCAATTTGAACTAATTGCTACCTTGCTTGGCAGGCCTAGCAGAGATGCAGATTTAAATGATAACATTTAGTTGCCTGATTTTCAATGGCAGGGCAGATATTTGACTTTGATTTACATGTGCATAATTTAGCATTCACACACGCTTACACACGCAAGCACATTGGTGTGTGCACACCTAAGAGATTCTAACACATGGTAATAGCAAGGCCCATATGAAAGTACGGGGGCAGCAGCCAATGTATATCTTTGTGCATGTAGATGCTTCCAATGTGCCCCATTGCTTGCACAGAGAGGCTGGGTTTGAAAGTTAGGCTTTAATGCCATGAACGTTTGCAACATGCTAGACAAATCTATTGCAGTATGGTTGTGCTTTCACATGAGCTTGTGCCAAGTGTGACTAATGGTCACAGAAACTCTTGCTGGTATTATGAGCATTACTGCTAATCTTTAGACTTTGGATTTTGACCAGAATGGCTGCAGATTAACAATTAAACTATTAGAGATAATGAAAATGAATCCTTTAACTATGGTATTTTACTGGGAGTCAGAGCCATAATGCAGCAATCCAGCACCTGGGCACGCTCCGATTGGAATGCACCTCTTGTCATTAGCGGCGCTTGGGGCCAGCGCTGCTTAATGTGCCCTTTAATACAGCGGCTCGATTGAGCTGCTCCGGTGCACGTGGGGCAAAGCTCCAATGGCCCCACTGTAGTTACGGCCCTGCTGGGAGTGTGGGCATTGATCACCAGAGCTCTTCATGTTCCTATAGCTCAGGTTGTGGGACAAAATAAGCAATATAGACATTCAGGTTTACCTTGGGGTGTGGGCTCCAGTCTGAATGTCTCCACTGCAATTTTTACTCCTGTAACCAGAGCCCCGTGAACGCAAGTCAACTGACTTTGCCCTAGTCTACACTAGGGGGCTTTTCAGCAACGGTCGACTGCCAGTTATGCAAAGAACGTAAAATTCCTTGTGACTTTGTAAGCCACTGGTATACATCAGGGAAAAGCCAACTGCAAACCCCTTGCGGTCTGCTTTCCCCTACATCCCCTGATGCCCAGTACTTCTGGGGCCAACTTCTGGGAGTGGCGTAGTGAGTTCAGACTCACTGCAAACTGCTCCTGGAACGCCGAGCTGATGGCAGTGAATTTGCCACCGTCAGGCTAGACCGGGGGTGGTCAAACTCATGGAACTCAAGAGCCACACAAGTGGATTATTAAACCTTCAAGAGCCGCAATGAGGCATATAGCCATATGCTTTTACCTACTAAGCTGATTTACTGACATTCTTCCACGAGCCACACTGTTTCATTCAAGACCCACATGTGGCTCCCGAGCTGCAGTTTGGCCACGCCTGGTCTAGACATACCCTCAGTCTCTGAGAGTCAGTGCTATGTTTTGTTTTGTTTTCTTTAGCACAGTGAAAACATACCTCTAAATGACATACCCACTCTGAGGAAGAGTAGAGAATTAAACACAAGGCATCTGATTCCCATGCTGCAGCTTAACCACTGGATTGTCCTTTCTTTAGGAAAGTTTCTCTTTCTCAAAGCAGCTTTGGTTAGGATCTGGGATCAAGTTCCAAAGAGGCAGCTGTGTGAGTCTGGTCCAGCAAAACAAACACGGAGTCTGGGGGCACTTTTAAAGACTAATAAATGTATTTATCTCATGAACTTTTGTGGGATAAATAAATTTGTTAGTCTTTAAAAGTGCCCCCAGACTCCTTGTTTGATTTGGGACCAGTATACTCAACTCCTCCATAGGTTTTTCCCACGAAGGACTCAATTAAAGAAATTCCTCCTTCTCAGGGACAGGAAGATTATCTTCCAGGACAACTTCAGTGGGCACAACTTTCTGGATTCAGAGCACTATTCTTTGTTCAGGATCTGTTGATTTTCAGGTGTGGCTGCTTCTCTACCAAACTGGGGTTTAGAGAATTGTCTTTTATGAATACATTTTCCATTTTGTGGCACTGATAGGTTTGGGTCAGTTTCTAACGTTGGCACTTGTACCACTGAGCAACACAAATTTGGGGAATGATCCTCCTTCAGGCTATGAAATGGAGACACGAACTTATCTGCAAATCCATTTTCTTTAAAAATCTAATAGGTTACATTAAAAAACAAACAAACCAGAAGATGAATCTGTATTTCCTAATCCACTCACATAGGAATACTTTCCTGGAACTACATTTTCTGATTTAAAAACAAGTCAAGTTGAAACAAAAAATGAGATAGGAAGTACATGTTGATAAAAGTGACACAGTAATTTAATTTCTAAAACCTTCTGCTTGTTGTGAGTCAGAAGCCTTTTCAAAGGCAAATAGTTTCTTCTTTCTCTAGCACAAGGCTGAGGTCCAGTAGCTACCTTTGAAGAGTATAGGAACAATAAGGATCAGAAAAGTCAGTACTCCGATGGTTTATAAGTGGGTTAGAAAAAAGCAGATTGTATCCAGTCACCTAAATCTGGCAAAATGGACACATTCAAAATCTGAGCTATTGGGTTCTCCATGAGGGCTCTTTTTAAAAAAAACTAATATTTCCTTGCACTTTAACTCAGCCTAAAAATGCTGCCACTGGCTCAACCAAAGGAAAGTGTTTAGGTCTGAGTGTCTTTTCCAGCTCTGAAGAAGAGCTCTTTGTAGCTTGAACAGAAGCTGGTCCTATAAAAGATAGGATCTCTCCTCGCTCTAACACGCTAGGACCATCCCGCCTACAAGACTGAAAAATATTTCTTTCTAGTAAACTTTATATTTGGGGTAGAACTGGAATAGTTTTCTGATTCCTAATAATTGTTTTTTAAGAGGCCTTTAACATAAGCCTACCAGCGTGCATGAGAATTTTAATCAGTTTGGTCAGCCTGAAGACCAAATAAAATTGTAGTGACATCTAGTGACCATTATGATTTCACAGTGGCAGCAACAGCAGCAGCAGATTATATATGCTGCTGGAGAGCATTTTAAACACACAGCATTCAAAATTCGATTATTAAAATAAGCAAGAGAATGAATTAAAATGCTGATGGATGTATTATGTAAGCAATCCTATAATTCATTGAAAACAGGCTTGCAAATTTGTAAGAATTCTAAAGAATGATCACAATCAGATTGGGTTAATGTGAATGAATTGCAAACAACATGTTTATTCAACCTGAAATACAGGAGAATTTGGTTAACAGAGAGTTCTTTGGGGTCAGGGAAACATCCAGATCACATGCCTATCCCCAATAAGAGAAACTGGAGATTTAATGTAGGAAAGATCTGCAATTGCCCATTTATTGAATGCATTTATATGAATAGCTAGTTCTGTGTTATTTCATGCCTGAAGACAATTTTAAGGATCAAAGTATAGAACAATTTCATGGTCTCTATATTGCCAGGTTGTTAAAAATAGTGATTGCACTTTAGTTCCCCCAAACTGCACTTAAGTTTGAAGTCTCAGGCAGGACAGCACGCTACTTGGATCCTGGCTGAGAAGATGTGCACCATAACACATGTGGCAACTCAGATTCTGCTTTGGACTCCTAAGCCCCTAACTGTATCCTTCTTTTTTGAGACACAGGTACCTGCTGTCATTTTTAACCTCTCAGAGGGGTAAAATAGCACCCTGTTTAAGATCCAAAGTGGTGCCTGAATCCTAATGTGCACATTGGGACTGCCAAAGACTCAATCTTCCATCCCTCATCCACCCAAAACTGCCGCTCATGGCAACAGAAGTTTCGGGTGGTCCAGGACTGCAGGACCGCTCTCTGTGACCATTTTTAGTGAGGAATCAGAGGGCACTCTCTGAACTTAGAGCAGTGAGTCAGTGGTTCTTATACTGTTTAACGCAGAGACTGATCATTTGTTTTTGTCGCGGTCCGAATTTCTTGGTCAAGGTGTAGTGAAGGTCCAGAATCCAGAGAAAGCAACACAATAACAGCAATGATAACAAGTAAATAAAAAGATATCAGGATCCATTGAAAAGTATCTGTCCATCCAAATTTGACCTGTGGCTACCTATTAACTACCTTGGAGTAATGACTTGCCCTCATCTAGCTGTAGCTCAACCCTGGCCCCTCTAGTTCTTTAAATAAGCCTCTCTTGCTTGAGCTAGAAGACCTAGTTCTGTAAAACACTGCTGCCGCAAACTCATCATTTCACACCTAACCACTTCAGAAAGGGACAGAGCGCACCGCTGAGTGTGGGGTTACTCTGTAATAAGAATAGTCACCCCACCTGCCATCGGAGGGTCGGCATACAGTTTCTGAACCTGTTTCTGAGCTGAATGATGAGCAGGGCTGAGGATGCTGCTAAACCAGTAGGTTCTGACTTTGAGATGGAGTGAGCACTGACTGAAGGGAAGCTGCTGGTGGGAGCTGCACCCGGTCTTTCCTTCTATGTTGTAAGATGACTGGAAAGCAGTTTTTCAGGGCATGATCAAATGCTTATTGAAATCAGTGGAAAGACCCACTAACTTCCCTAGGTTTTGGATAAAGCTCAAGGAGAGGGGAGGGATAGAAGGGGAAAACTCTCCCCTGAAATCAAGCATGTTCTGCATGGAGGATGCAGTTAAAGGCCGCGTTGTGGGAAATGGATTCCTTTTGGTGTCAGCTAGGCAGTATTTACACTGTCAATTCTACCAGTCCTTTACTTTCTTAAATGCCACAAGCGGGACATTACTGGTGAGATTTAAAAAGTAGGAGAGTGTTTAAAGTGCATGGCTGGCTGATGGTCTGCGGTTTGGCTTCCTCACCAGTAAAACACTGGGTTCTGACACTGTAAGTAGGGCAGGATCTAATCTGGGGCAGGTCTACACTGCCTGCCTTTTTCGGCAGCAGTCGAATGGAGATACGTAGGTTACTTAAATAACCTGCATATCTGTGTTCTGACCTCCTCACTCCTGGTATGTCCACCGTGCTGATTTGAAGGGAGGGGACTCCCCTTGACTCAGTGCTACCCAAGTTATTGGGGTGGTGCTCAGGGATCGACTTTTTGATTGACTGAGCAGATCTTGACAGACCCAAGTTTGAACTGACGGTGGTGAATTTGCTGCCATCTTTGAAGACTAGCCATTGGACAATGAAAGCAGGAAAGCGTTGGAGTCAGAACAATTATCTTTCTCTGTTTACAAACATGGCAGTTCCCAGGGGATGGCTGCCTGTGTCAGGCAACATGTTCCCTTGATAATAACCTGACCTGGACCTGAGCACAGCCAGGTAGGGGTGAAAAGTCATTGGAAGATGGCAATGCTAAAAAGGAAAGTATTGTGAGGAGGGACAGATTGTGCAGTTCTGGGCTTGAACTTATTCATTACCCCTACTAATTATGCCAGGTAATGAGCAGTTTAGTGAAATGTTAGTGATACTAAATTAGGATGTCTCTGAGGAAAGAGAATTAATACAAAAGAACCTAAAAATAATTGAAGCTTGGGAGGCAAATAGCAAAATGAAATTTAGCTTGGAAAAATGCACGCTAATCCTCAGATGGAAAGCAATATGAATTATACTCAGTGATGGGGAAATGCTACAAAGCAGTAGTTTATTCTTTATTTCTTATATAGCTATAGCATTTAGAGGACCCAGTCATGGTCAGGGTCCTGTAACACCTGTACAAACATCCAAGAAGACACAGTCGCCACCCCAGAGAACCTCCAGTCTACAAAATCTACTGTCATCCACAAAGAAATGTCACAGAGACAATGGATCACAAATTAGGCACAAGGCTACAGTACTAAAATTTGGGTTTGCTGCCCAATTAGAACTAGGGTTTGTGGTTGCATTCAAGAGCGCTAGAATATTGTCGTTCTTGTGACATATGGGAAACTTCTAAGGTTCAACTGTCATCAGATTTCAGCCCTAAATGCCTGAACAACATTGAGTTGCTTCACATCCTGAAAAAAGAATCAGCGTTGCTATTTTTAAAGACTAACAAATTGATTTATTGCATGAGATTTGGGGGAGAAAATCCCACTTTGTCAGGCACTTCAAGCATCTGATGAAGTTGGATTTTTTCCAATGAAAGCTCATGCAACTGTAACCTTCTAGGGTGGACAAGAAGTCATTCATTAGCCCCTCTCCAGAGCCTAACAGAGAGAAAGCCCTGGAGAAAGCAGCTGGAGAGCCAGGCTCCAGTTCTAAAGGGACTCACAGCAAAGACTGCTCAGAGTTCCCATCCCTCATTAAACTACTACTCAGCATAAACATAACAATGAACTTTATTACCTGCTAACAAATCTTATCCTAAGAAATCAAAATGAATTTAAACAGAACAGTAAGAAACCCAAGAGTCCCAAAGTTCAGGTAGAGTCACCCTTATCTCAGTTGCAGTCTTTCATTCAAGTCCTTGAGGCTTGAATGGAAAGTAGCAGCAGCAATTCTCTTCTCTGGCTGCAGGAATCTTCAGGAGCATGCCATGCAGTCCTTTCTTTCTCCTCTGTAACCAGCACTGTGCAGTCAGTTACTAGTTAACCAGCTCTCAGTCCCATAAAAGAAAACTCTGCAGCAAAATGCTCCACTGCAGGGAGAAAACATCCTGCAGTCCACCCTTGGCTCAGCTCCTCTCACTCAAGCACTGAGGACGTGGACTCTTGGCAGCTCTCTGTAGTTGCTCCTCTCCAGGCTGCTGCTCTCAAGCTTCTCCTCACATCATCAACGGAAAACTTTACAGAGCATGTTCAAAATGTTACCACATCCTATTACCAGAAAGTTCTGGTTTCTGGGCAGCTAAATCTGCCCAGCAACGTAACCCTGCCTGAAGAGGTGTCTAAGGGTATGTCCACACACACTATTTAAATCGAAATAACGCTGATTATTTCGATTTAAAAAATGGTAGGTCCACATGACATTCCCTTATTTTGAAATGAGGAGCTCCCTCGTTTCGATATAAGGAAAGTCATATCGATATAACAAACCTAGTATTGTATTAATATGATGGTTAAATCAAAACTGTTATTTCAAAATAACATGTTATTTTGATTTAACTGTTAAATTGATTTAATGCTTTTTGCCCTTCTCCTTCCCAGGTGCTTTCCTTTTTCTATATTGGGTGGGAGTATGGCCCTTCTAGGGGGGCCATGTTGCCATACCTCCCATCGGACATCTCTCCTAAATCAAAATAGCAAGTCCTGTCCATGGACATGCTATTTTGATTTGAGTTTCTAGTGGGGACCTGTTAAATCGATTTAATGATTTTTATATTGATTTTATTAAATCAATGTAAGTTAAATCGATTTAACTGCGTAAGTGTGGAGATAGCTTTTTTAGGCATATGGGTTACACAATAAATCAATTCGTTAGTCTTTATAAGTGCCGCAGGACTCCTTGCTTGTTTGCTGAACTGGACTAATAGCAACTCTCTGGAACTTATCTTTGATGTTGTAATGCTTTTGAAACAAAGCATAAGCTGGTTTTCCCTTCCTTACCTGATCAACCAGTGGATTTAGCTGCTGGACAAAACAAAGCCATGTGTTTTAATGAGCAGAGTTAGAACTATATCACTTCAGTATAACGTACTAGTTAGCTCATTACAGCTCACCTAATTAAAATGTGCTAGCTCATGATAGCTTAGCTCCTCCCTCCTCTAGTTTTGGCAATCAGTTATGGAGTAAAGTGAAAGTGACGGGATGAAAGGCACTTCTCTCTAGAAACTGGGTAACCTTTGTCTATTCCAAACATCACTGCCTAAAGGGCTGAAAACAAGTTCAGACAGTTTAGTGTCTAAAGAAATAGAAGAGTGAAAACGGATACATTTGTGGTTGAACTGTTTTTACAGGTAAGACACTTTTTAAACCCAGAAAAAATTTATGGCTGATTTGGTCATAAAAGTGCATTCAGATCTGCCCTAGGGAAAAGCATTGCTGAAAGTGGCTACAATGTATAAGAGTGGAGAGGGAATATTCCACGAACTGAGTCAGTGTAACAGACTTATCGGCACATTCTTTCAATTATCAGCCTCAGCCAGAACACACATTCACATCGTCTGCCTTGATTCAGATGTCAGTGTGCAAGGTGATCCAGAAATAACCATGGCAGATGGATAGACAGACAGATTCAGACACTTCAAATGTTATGCCTGGTTCTGATAGTTGTAAGCAATAATAAATCTTACTTGTTTTCAGAGCCAACATAATTTCAATTCATTTAAAATTAGAGCAGCAGCAACAACAGAGGAAGATTTTCCTTAAACTGGAAAAAATTATTTAAAATACTGTCTTTACTTCTACCAAAAAGAAACAAAAAGGAGTGAAGGCAGATATCCGGGTTGACCCTTCTTGTGCTATTTGGTAGTTACCTTAATGTTCTTAAAGCTGGAATCAGATAATTACTTTACAACTCTCAGATCTTATTTACATTTTTTTTTCTAGCCCTCATAGTATCTGTCAAAAGCTTGAGAACATGACTCCAGTTTCAGCTGGTAAATAAAACCCCAATTTATTATTCTTAAAAATCTCATTATTTTAAAGCCAACATTATGCTTTTTCTGGTCCTGCCATTTGAACCCTTGGGGATGACATAGTGGGATAGCTACAGTTTATGTTCCTATGCATTCTGAATAGCACAAGTTGGGGACACGTCTGGCCTTGCCTGCATACTGTCCTAACTGGGGGAAGTATTATTTTATATTGAGGGTATATTCCCAATTCTTTTATATGATGGGAAGGGAGGTGCATGTGTGGTTTTTTTTTCTATACTGCACACAGATGACTTAAGTTTTGAGTACCTCTTTTATCCTAAGTGCAGTAAATTTTAAAAGCACAGATCGTGTCAATGAAGGATAGGTGCTCCCTAGGAAGCAGCACAATGGGACTTTTATCCCTTGGTTTTAGGACGCCTTTATCTTAAGGCACAGAAGATACC
Source organism: Podocnemis expansa (assembly GCA_007922195.1). Lineage (NCBI taxonomy): Eukaryota > Metazoa > Chordata > Testudines > Podocnemididae > Podocnemis > Podocnemis expansa. The sequence continues at coordinate 14,601,247 of ML682028.1, forward strand.
TGAGAATGTTTGAGGCCTCCCATATCACTTATCTGCACCCTGACTAATCATTCTGAATCTCATCCTTGGAGTCATCTGATGCTTGGTGGTTCCAGCTCTTTGATTCTTTGAGTATAAATATCAGCCTATTTGTCCATATCAGAATCCCTGCTCCCTTTCCAAATGCAAAGCACCATCAATTCCCTGCCCCCCACCTTCTCCCCATGTTATATTCAGGAAACAGGCAGTTATCCTGCCTGCTAATTTGACCTTCCTCTGTTGCTAGCTGCCTTGGCTTTCTTTCCCCCAGCAGTGGGAAGTAGAAACTCCTGGGCTATGTCTACACTGGCAATTTAGTTTGAATTAAGGAAGATTAATTTGAACTAAACTAGTGCATGTCCACATTGGTTTTCATCAATTCGAACTAAGGAATTCCTTAGTTTGAACTAAGGCGAGCTCAGTTCAATATACTAAAACCCAGGGCCATGACTATGGTGAGGCCGATGGGGCACAGCCCTGGGTGGCCTGAAGCAGCTCAATGGAGCCGCGCTATTAAGGCTCTGAGTGCCGCTAATGGGAAGGGGCGCTTACCAATCGGAACGCGCCCCACGTGGCAAAATGCCATGTTACAGCTCTGGAAAAACCTGCATTTGATTCCATCTAACCCAATGTAGATGTATCAGTTCGAACTAACCATTAGTTTGAATTAAACGCAGTTTCACCTTCTTCCAACTAAGGCACCAGGAAGGAAGTGCTTGGGACCGGGTGGGGGAATGGCCCTTCTTGGGTGACACATTGCCACTCTTCCCACAGTGCCTCGCCCCCACCCCCAAGCAGAACTAGCAAGTCCTGTGCATGGACATGCTAGTTGAGTTTAGGTTTCTAGTGTGGACATGCTAGTTCAAACGAAGGTAGTTCAAATTAATCAAAATTAGTTTGCACTAATCAATTCGAACTAAGTTCAAACTAGCGTTCTTAAGTGTAGACATAGCCCTGGTGTCATTGCTGTTCTACTGCCCTTTATACACTGGAGGCTGGGAGACCAAAGAGTGCATTGAGCTGATGGGTGGAGCATACTCCCAACCCAGTGTATTTTAGGGTCCTTCTCAGGCTCCTGAGTTTCTGAAAGGCAGTGTGGCAGAAGCAACAGTGCACATGGAGAGAGCCAGGTCCTGCTGCTGTCAGGTAAGGGGGTTGTAAGTCTACTTGCTCATCCCTGATGACTGACTTCCAGGCTCAGGGCCTGCCGGCTGCCTCTGAAGGTTGTATGAAGAGTGTGCAACCCATTCTCCCTGCTGTGTCTCACGCTATGTCATGGGAGGGGGAAAGCCTGCTGTGGAGACGTGCATGGGCCTTCTTTGGAAAGAGAGCATTTCCCTCCTTCTCCTAACTTCTCAGTTAAGTCAGTGCGGTGCAGAGCTGGGAAGCTAAGCCAGCTGGACTCCCATTCACCACCGCTAAAGAGAAGGATTTTAAACGGAGCTGCTAGAATCACTGAAAGCCCATGGCATTAGGAGCACTAAGCAGCTTCTCACTTGTGTCTATACTGTGAGCAGCAGACAGTGGTATCAGCGCCCTGTGCCAACCAGCATAAATGGTGCAGAAAATATTCAACCAAGCTGTGCTTAGAAGGCTGTTTTAGACGAACTGGTCTGGGGCTCAGCAGAGCTCGGTTTGGTTTCTGACTCCTACTATGATTCTTCATGAATCCTTTAAACCCAGATCCTCAAAGGTATTTAGGCACCTACGTATCTTTGATAATCTGGGCCACGCTTGTGTCCCGAACTCAATAAATACCTTGCCTGGAAAAGAGGAACAATGTCTGACTGGTCTATTTAAGCCATAAGGTCCTCTGAGTAGAGTGTCATGTTTAAAATGTGTATGCAGCGTGCAGAAAACCTGGAGCCACTGGGCACAATGGTTAAATAAACAAATGTGTTTCCTTGTCTTCTGCAGTAGTTTCACTCCTCTTAAATAGTCAGAGCACAAAGGGGGTCCTGCTATTATGACTGGGAGTGACACTTGTCCAAGCATTTCAGACACACACAACTGTGTTTTTACTCACCTTACAGGTACTATGAACATCACGGAATATTTCACCCGAATTTCCTATAAAGGATCCTATAAAAACCCAGATTTGGAAACCTTGACCGAGATCTTCCAGCACCACATCAGGGCTGTTCCTTTTGAAAACCTCAGCATCCACTGTGGGGAAACCATCGAGTTAGACTTAGACCTAGTTTATGACAAAATAGTGAGGAAGAAGCGTGGCGGCTGGTGCATGGAGCAAAACCAGCTTTTATCATGGGTCCTGAAAACGCTGGGATATGATACCACCATTTTAGGAGCAAAAATTTACAGGGCAGAAGAAAATGTATGTCAACACAAGACCACTCACCTTCTGCTAAAAGTGGTCCTTGACGGCAAAGCATACATAGTGGATGCAAGTTTTGGAATGCTTTACCAAATGTGGCAGCCAATGGAGCTGATTTCTGGGAAAGACCAGCCTCAGGTTCCTGGCATCTTTCGCTTAATGGAAGACAATGGGAACTGGTACCTTGAGAAAATCAAAAGGAGGCAATACGATCTCAACCAAAGATGTTCTAATTCCTATGAAGTGGAAAAAAATGTATATAGGAAAATATACATGTTTACCCTTGATCAACATGAGATCAAAGATTTCAGGGCCCAGAATATGCATCTTCAGACAGCACCAGATTCCCTGTTTGTAACAAAGTCCATCTGCAGCCTCCAGACCACTGATGGACTTTGGGCTTTAATTGGGTGGACACTCACCAAGGTCATATATAATTACAAGGAGAATGTGGATCTGATGGAAACCACAACTCTGACAGATGAGGAGGTGGAAAAGACACTGAAAGACAAATTTGGTCTACTGCTAGAAAATAAGTTTACCCCAGTGAACAGCAGCAAATTGTCTATGCTTTAGTTTATTGAGTGGAATATAATTAGATATATCGGCATTGAATAGAGTCTCTTGCCCAGCATCTAAGTATTACAAAAAAGGAGGGGCTAGATGTCACTTTCTGCCTACTACAGTATAACAGGTGGAATGTAACAGTGCTGTTACATGCCATCTCAGCAAAGAAATTGTGACTGCTAGAGCTACTATTTCTTCCCTGCTTCTCGCTTGGCTTCAGCTAGTAAAATAATTCTACCAGACCTATGCCAGTAACAGCTTACTTCCTACTCTGTCTTAGCCCAACTTCATTGGCTGGTGCATGGAGTGTAGGTGGGAAGCTGCAGGCAAGTTTCTGCCCCTTTCCTGCTTTAATCCTGTGGAGCCGCCCTATCCGTAGGCAGAATGGCAAAGTGGAGAAGCCAGGCAAGGGTTCCTCTTACGCCTCCTTGCTCCCTGGTGCTGCCATGTATGACAAAACATACCCAGGCTCTAAAGAAATGCTACATTACAGCTGAAATGCAAGATCTAGAGATGCTAGGACACTGAGTGCTCAGGTTGCCACAGTAACCCTTGGTATTTTGGAGCGGCAGTAGGGAAAGTCTTTCTTTACATAATCACCTACCTAGGCACCTGTGAGATACCGTGGCTAATAATTAAGGATTGACTATTTGCTGCCATTGCAATGGCCATGGATCCACACAACTGCAGCACTGGGTGGAAATTTCCAGCCCCATTTGTGATTCCTCACAAAACCTAGAGGGTCTCTGGGATAGAACCATGAAGGGGCAATTCTGGGGAACAATCTTCAGTTTAGCAGTACGGATCATGTATTTTTGTACTTATAATCCTGTCCCAGCCATGGCCTCTCTGCAACCAATCATCCCCTTGTAAAGCATATTACTTCTGTACTGCCTATTATTATGTATGAATGGCCTTTATTTTCATTTGGGAAGAACTGTCACTTCTTTTAATAAGCCTAACAGTTGGTCCCACACTCTTCACTGGGACTTGGGGAAGGGCTGTTATTTTCCTCTCCAAACCAACTAAAAATTCATAGAGATTGGTCTATTTGTCACAATTATTTGTATGTTCAGAAATATTTTATGACTACCAGCCTTGTACAATAAAACATCTTCAAGACCTATTTTGTTGTGTAATGTGCACAGCTATAGCCATATTTTTATACTGGCTAATAACAGGAGCTGTCATCTTACCAAACCTTAGTCACATAGGGAGTTGAGACGTGAGTCAATGGGGTTGCTTCCACGCGCAGGGGATCCAGGACATGACCTACATTCTGTTGCTTTTACTGAGCAACAGCCTAGAGACCAGTTCAGGTGAAAAGTCCATTAACATCCTGGTGATTGTTAATGCGTTATTAAAGGAATATCTTAATTCAACTTCTGCATTACAATCAAGCTTAGTATCAGTTTACTCTCAGGTAGGGCCTCCATCAGGAGATCACATCCTTTCCTTCAAGAGGCATTGATTCAGTTAACTCAGGTATTGGCTCAGTTGACTCAGGTATTTTTCCATCTGAGCAATAACTGGTTGATGTCATTTGAGAGTTGTGAATAAAATAGTGAGCAGTCACAAAAAATGGGCTCACCTCAATTAAATGTGGTTAAAGGAATGGAAATGCGAAGTGGGCCATGTCAACAGAATAATCTCTTTCTGCACCATCCATTACAACATTCGCCCTCCTCTGGATTCTTACATGGTGAATCCAGTCAACTTGGTTGCACACATGCAATGGTTACTTGTAATGGTTCATGCTTTCCTCCACAAGAGGAAATGAAATTCTAAAGCAGGAACACACAATGAATGATAATCAGACGTGGGAGATCTTTGCAGTGTGATCAGCAGCTTTCAGCTCAGGACTTCAGAGAAAATTCTTGCAGGGATGTATGGCTGTCCCATTACACATTATATAAGAGAAGGCAATTCAAGATACCTTTGGTACTTGTATCCGTGCCTTTGCTGTAGTATCATACTAGCTGTTCTCCTCACAAGCACTTTATCTTCACAAGCATAGCTAGGAAAGTGGTGTTATCCCCATTTTACAGATGGGGAACAGAGAGTGGGGAGGAGAGATATTGGATGTTAGGAACCTAAATACCTTTGAGGATCTGAGCCTAAGTGACTTGCCTAAGATCACAAAGGGGGTCTGTGGCAGAGCAGAGAATTGAAACCAGCTCTCTTGAGTCTCAGACTAGCACTCTAATCATTAGCCCACCCTTCCTCTGTAGGCCACATGGTCCTAGCTGGATGGATGCACTACGCCTGGGCCAGAGGACTACTCACTGAAATACTGACCTCTGATGACTACTTGCTGGCCTGGTTATCTCAGCTGGCCATAGGGCACACCTAGAACGTTACATACAACTATGCCGAATTCACCCATCTGTTGTGGCCTCCCAGCATCCAGCCAACTTGTTGGAACTCCTGCATTTCTGTGGGTGGGAAAGACAGCGTTGGAGCAGGCATGATTATCTGCACAGGGTGGGCCAGGACTCTGCACCAGCTAGACACAAGCCACTACAGATGGAGGAGTTTGTGGCGAGCCCATCCATCAGGGAGCATGTGGATTCCCACACCTCAGCTAGGACAAAGGGCCAGAAGAGGCAGTTGTGCAGTTCCAGACCCTTGTCTTGGGCTCACAGGTGACATCCCTTGGCCCTTTGCTCTCCAGTGCATAGGCAGTTCATTCGGGCTTTTTGAAAGGAGGGGTGAATTACATAGTTATACCTATAGCCTTGTCCTGTACCCAGACAGGCTGGTCCTTTTGGGGCCCTTTCTCCCATCCCACAGTGCACCCCTTTCATGTGACTGGTCTGCACTTCCCCTCCTCTTTGGCCTGGCAGCCTGCAAGCCAGTCATCGATTGGCAGTCTGGGTTACTCATCCCCAGCGGCCAGCCATGACTCCTAGTTGGCACCCCTGCCCTTGGACCCTGCCAGAGTGGTCCTTGGGCAGTCTGTGGTGGATATAGTCGGCAATGACATAGAAAGAGTTTCTCTAAATTGAGAGTAGATTCACCAAAGTAAGAGAGAGACCTATAAACGCACATTGTTTTACCTGTGTCTGGCACTGCTCTCTAGCCTTGAGGTAGTCACGACGGAGCCGTGGTGTGCTCTGGGCACCACATTACAGTTAGCTGGCTGCAGATCCTTGCTCTCAAATCAGTCCATCTGTCAGCCTGGCTGCATGCTAACTCTTGTCTCTTCCAAGTCAGCTGACCCTGTTGCTCTTCCCTTCCTTTCTGCCTGGTCAGCTTTTTATCCTTGGTTGAACTCAGCTTTAGCCTTGGGAAGAGAAAAACTTGTTAATCGGGATGGCTCCAGCACAGTAGCTTCTTAATTTCTTGGAAGTGAGTACCTAAGAGATTGTCTCATCTGTATTATTGTTTTAATGTTCCTGGGTCCTTCCTCCCACCCTTTACGACGAGCTTTGATTTAACTCTCTGCTCTCAGTCAGGCAGCGGTATAAAATGGGACCAAGGAAACCAAGTCCTACTTAGGATTCCTATGCAGTAATACAGAGTTTCCCTGAAGTCAATGTTATGTAGGGTCCTTATGTTGAAAAAGATGTTAGACACACAGTGAGGTGCCCAAAATGTGTAGTTTTATTCAGACAGAACTACAGGAAACACAGAGCCAGCCAGACTGGTTTTACCTACATCTATCAGCATGGCTACCCACCATCTGCTACTATGTCAACCCACCATCCACGACTAAGGCAACCCAGCAAAAGAAGCAAGGAGTCCTGTGGCACTTAAAGACTACCAAATTTATTTATTGCATGAGCTTGCACAGGAGAAAATGTTTCAGATGTTTTGAAGATAGGGGAACTTACAGAATGGGAGGAAAATAAATGTAGCGGAATGTAAGACATGGGATCAGGTCATACTGTAACAGTAAATCAAAGTATTAGTCACAAACAGCTTTCGCAGAAGAAACCAAAAGGATCTTTCTCTTCAGGTATGACCAAACCCACATGGCGTAAACATACCCAAGCTTAAATCCAGCAGCATAGCTTCCACAGTATGAGCCTGCCTAGAGTCCTGGTAATTTCTTGGTAGCTGGCTGGGGTTGAACCCATGCCTTTGTCACCCCAGAACCCAGACAAACTCTTTCAAGCCAGCCTGTGCATGTTGACATATGCTGCAATCACACCCCACAATGACAACACAGACATAACCTTAGTACTTGACTCTTCCCCCAATCACTCTCACTGCAACCTGTTGCATGTCACACAACTAAATGCTTCTCCGTCAGCTGTTTCAGTGCACACTGTTCTGGACTCAGATGCACTCAGAGATGTACTCAGAGATGAGCCATCAGATCTCATTCAACAAAGACACCATCTCACATTTGAACAGTTTGTTCTTTTCTTAATGTGATCTCAGATATTGGTGCCAAAGGCATGGTAACATCCTGGGCCCAGATCACTCAGGATAGGTCTACATAGCCCACAGCAGAGAGGCTTCGAGCCTGGGATGACAGACCTGGATCCTCGCTTTGGCACTGAAAAATCACTGAGATGTAGTTTGGAGCGCCGACACTGAGGTCCACTCCCATCTCTAGGCTTCAGCACCCCAGGTCTGGCCCAAGGCACAACATAAAAACATAGACCCTAATGTTGCTGTCAATACAAGCCCGAGGGTGCCGATTTGGGCTGGGAGGCTCACGGGGTACCTGCTACTGGCTTGGGTAGGTGTTGCCGAGGGGCTAGCTGGGAACAGAAACTACTCTTCCACTGAATGAAGGACTAAAGAGCCTCCAGGGATTGATACTGGGACACAAGAACTGCTCACCATTACATTGCCAGGTCAAAAGTTGCTCAGCTGTCCACAGATCAGTGACAGAAAAGGAAGGAATTGGTAGTTCTCCACCTCAGTCTGGGCAGGCCTCTTCCATGCAAACACCACCATCCCTGTAACGGGGTTGGTGGGTAGGCTGTCTCTCTGACTGATTGTCCCAGGAGGGTAGGTGTCTGGGATCACTTTGGGATAATGCACAAGGAAAATGTGAGCCTCTGATGTAATTGCTCTTGAGATTGCTGAAAAGCATCTGTCCTCAAAAGGAAAGGTGAGCCAATGTGTAAAGGTGAAACTTTCAAGTTTATTCAGATTGTGTGCTCGAGACGGAAACAATTTTCTTGTTCTATGTTTGTGCAGCAGCTAGCACAATGGGGTCCTGGGCTACGGCTAGGAATCCTAAGTCCTATGATAATACAAATAAACATAACAATTAGCAATAATAATTATGTAGAACAAAAAAGAGGACACCAGGATGATACCCAGCTTTCCCCATATGGCTCCAATGGACACATTAAATCTGTCAGTTGTGCTATATGGTGAAAAGGGGTCTGCATCTTTAAGAGAGGGAATTTCCAACACAAATATTTTAGGAAACTTTGGAGTGGGGCAGAAGAGAAAGGTTGATACATGCTGGTTTATGAGGTGTTGTCCAGGCATCTTACATGTTTTACTAAGTATGGAAATGACTTTATTTGGTGACTGCAACATTCCAGTGTTTGTAGCTACTTCTGCTCTTCATAGTAGGGAAATTTAAATTTTAAAAGTAAACAGAACAAAATGTGTTGCAAGGCAGCAGTCACACTTTTCTCAGTAAAAGTATCAAGTTTATGTTTTCATTTAAACTAATGTGTTTCAGACTTAAACTAAGCAGTTCCTGTCCAATGGCAGTGTATAAACTCTGCGATGCAGTGCAACTTTACATCAATGAACACTTTAATTGCATGCAAGATACTTATATCTGGCAATTTTCAGGGGGCTAGCCTTTGCATAAAGCAAAACCAATGAGCCCTGTGGCATCTTAAAATCTAACAGATTTCTTTGGGCATAAACTTTCATGGGCTGCAACCCACTTGCATCTGTTGAAGTGGGTTGAAGCCCATGAAAGCTTACGCCTGAAGAAATTTATTAGTCTTTTAGGTGCTACAGGACTTTTGTTGTTTTTTCACATTTGGTAAATTCTTTATGGATTAGAGCAGTGAAGAACTATTTCTTACCATTCACTCTAATTCTGAGATGCTCCCAGGGAAGTTTGTAGACAGAGTTAAGATTTGAATCTTACTACTTGATCTTATGAATGCTGAATGAAATCCTGGTGCTGTGGGAACAAGAATAAATGAATGAGATTAGATTATAGGGCCTATATCTTTGGCAAACCAGCTTTGGAATACAGATGGGTAACACACAGACTACTAATACATCAGAGTTTGCTCTGGTTTCAGTATGATTACCAGAGAGGTGAGCAGTTTCACAGTGATCCAACCTGCCACTAGAAAGAAAACTTGCTCCAGGAAATTTAAAATGAAAGGCACATGGCTAACACAGATTTTGTCTATCTATACTCATGAGGTCAATGACTTTATAGCAGAGACACAAACAGTCACCGGCTGAGACAACAATCCATTACCTTCAGCACTCTGTATGCACCCAGGGACTGTTCCGACCTTGGCATGTTTACAGTCCAGATAGGCACAGGCAAACAAATGCAACTCAGTAAAACACAAGTCGATACCACACATTTAGAAGAATAAATCAGGCTCATTGGGTCAACAAAATGTAGTAGATTCTATTTGGAACAGCTCAGCATATTCATAATAAGTGGATATTTCTATTAGGATATGAATATTGGGCCAAAACTCTGACTAGAAATAACTGACTGTCTGGGATTGTCTCCCACAAAAGCTCATGCCATAAATACATTTCTTAGTCTTTAAAAGTGCCATCAGACTCCTTGTTTGTTTTGCTGACCTAGACTAACACGGTTACCCCTTTGGAACTTGCAGACCCCTAGAGCATCATGGGAATGAACTGTGAGGTGACAATGCTGCAGCTCCATAGAGCTGAGGAGGCCCCGTGTGTGGACAGCCCCCTCCTTAAACAAAGGGAGGGTGAGGAAGGGAGGCAATGAAGGAAATGTCAAAGTGATGCTACGTTTTTTGTGGTCACTTTGGCGATTCGGAGGTGACAATTTGTCCCTCTCCTGCACTCGTCATGGGAACATTTTCTCTATTGTATTGCATTTCTATTATTTTATCAGAGCCTGATTCTTACCTGCTGCCAGTGTAAAACAGGAGTGAATAAACTGAAATTAGCTAAGTTACACTGCTGTGAAACCAATAGCTGATATCAGGGACTGCCGCATACAGGCTCATGGAGATGAAGAGGCCTTCTTGCCTGCCAAGATAGCATCATTCCTAATTATAGATGAGAAGTGAAATTTTCAAAAGTACTCAGCATTAGCCTATCTCTGCTCCCATGGGAGTCCACAGAGATGCTCCCACCTTTGTTATACTATCCAGCTAAATCATTCTTTTCCCTCTTCAGTGCTGACAACCCTCAGGGACACATGGGCTGCTCCCTGTTCACTCCTGCTAAGGTAAACCGTCCATGTTTAACTCTTCTCATCTCTCCTAGGCACTCAGTTCTCCAAGTCCTCTGATCAGTTTTGTTGCTCTTCTCTGAGGTTTCTCCACTCAGTCAATGTTGTTTGATTAACAAGGGGTGCTTCATTCTCCCTGCCTTCGGCTCCAAAATCTGTGATATCAATTGCAAGTTATTCAGCACTCACTGACAACAGGAAATTTGCTGGAACAATGTATGAATACATAAGATGTCATTAAATGACATTCTCTCCAGTTCGGGCTCTGGTAATGTGATAGGCCTCAGCATTAATCTGACGGCACAGCGTGTATGCAACATAGCTGGAGAAAAGCAGTTTTGCAAGACAGGTTAATAAGACATGTGGAAAGCTAACCAATCCATTTCATATTTCTTTAAGCAATACAACATTTATTGTTCATAAGCATTTTGTTCTGTGTGGTATAAATCAGTCCCGGGTGTGTATTCATTTACAGGGCTGTCTTATACATGCACAGAGCAGGGGACTCACAGTGTAGGAGTGACAACGTAGTCAACAAAATGTCAAACAAGTGCTATAACCCCCCCCCCCCACACTTTGATTTCACAGCCGCAGAAAGACAGCTTTTTGTTACTGATTCTATGTGAAACTTAGTTATAATTCACACAGTCCAGTTAGGCCAGTGGATAGGTGGGATGTTTCTACTGTCCTCTTGTTTCAATCAACAGATTCTTAGTAAATTTGCCTGGAAGAGAAAAGAAATCCCTTCCTAAAGGGACCACAGCTCTTACAGAAAACAAAATAATTGACAACAGACTGCTGCATAGCTCTGGGGGGAAAAAATCATTGAAAAATGCCAAATTACATCTAAAAAAGGGTAAACACCATGCATCCATTTGGGGCTCAGAACAGTCAAGGGATTAGTAATGCAACATAGAACTGCTCACCTCTACGCCACAAAGCTCAACAGGCTGTGAGATACTCTTTTTTAAAATACTGTACAGAGGAAACCAAAAGGGACAAATTATTGTTAAAACACATACTATGGAGAAACAATCCAACTGGATAGGGAAACTATTCATAAGATTGTGAGGGAGAAACATGGTGGATAATGCACAGAAAACAACCACCACTTGTTTTGGGTCTTTCAGGCTGTTGGGTATGATGAGACTATCCTCACAGGAAATACTCAGGATCCAACAGAAAAAAAAAATATATTCCTCCCATGAATCATATTCTATCAAAGGTGGGTTTTGGTTGCAAATCCTATATAGCTGATGGTATCTTGATGCTAGCTATCAAATGTGGTTGCGAATGGAGCTGCTTTCTCGGAAAGGCCAGCCTAAGTAAGACTCGTGTCACCTTTCACTTCACAGAAGAAAGAGAAAATCAAAAGAAAGCAATAGAGTCCTAACCAAAGCTCCTGTAACTCTGATCATCTGGAAACCAACAAGCTCAGGAAAATACATTCAACTGCTTTCAAGCCATGAACTATAAATAACTTTCAACTGTTCAAGTTGCATGTTCAGACATCTCCAATTCCCTGTTCAGAAAGCAGCCTCCAGACCACTGATAGATCTGTCATGAGCTTTAGATAGATGCAGGGCCAGGCTAAGGCTCAGGGGCTTTTGGGGCTGCAGCCCTGGGCCCAAGTTAGGGGAGCCATGCAAGCCCACCAAACTCCAGCTCCGGCTGGCTGACACGAGCAGTGCACTGACACCACCCACTGTCAGCCTGGCTGCCCCGACCTCCAGCCGGCTGCTCTGCAACAGCAGGGCTGGGACCAGCTGGAACAGACCAGTCAGCCTGGGGCCAGGGCAGGAGTGCACAGGCTGTGGCCTCTGGTCTGAGAGCCCCATGCGCCCCCATGGGTGTCGAGGCTCTGGATTGCGTTCCCTCACCAGCGCTGGCTGGGCCATGGACACCTTCTCCCTGGAACCAGCTGGGCCATGGGCCCCATATCTCACCACCGGTGCACCACCGTGGTGCAGGGGGCCCCACAAGAGTGGGCAGCACTGGGCCTCACGGACCTTAATCCAGCCCAGGTTAGATGGACCCTCAGATGGTTCTGGTGCAGGTTATGACCCAAATTGTGGGGAAGACACTGAAAGACAAATACATCATAGCTCCGGATAAGTAACTCATATGTCACAGCCGCAAAAGCAGCCGTGTAACCCTTCAGTCTTTCAGCAAGAGCAAGAGCTCCCCAGCTGTCGCCTGTCTTGGGTGGAAACACGTCTTTCTCCCTTCTGATGGGGGCGTCTCCAGGCTGGACAATCCACTGCTAACCGAGTGACTGCTACAGATTTAAGTACCACAGAGAGTTTTCTAAGCATGCCTACGTTAGTCTGAAGGTAAAGAGTGTTACAGAGAAAACAAACAGAAACAACAAAAGAAACTGCACACATTATCTTCCCAACTCTAACATAGGTGCTGGCAGAATAAATTCTTCAACTCCCTCAACTCTAGGGGCAGCCTTATAAATACAAATTTATTGCAGCTTCATCTTTGACCCCACCCAGTTTTAAGGGGCCTGAGTCCTTTCAATCTTTTCTTACAGATTGGGGCCCTCCATGGACCAGGAATCCTCTCCATTTGATGGACCGGGGAAGAAAGCTTAGACTCAGACTGAACCATGCTTTTATATAGAAGTATTTCCTTTTCCTGTTGGTCTCTGGAGTGTCCACTTTGACTGGGGAGAATGTCATTTCCCATCACATAGGATGGGGGCCTTCAACGGCTGATAATGGGGGAAGTTCACTGACTCCCCTTCTCTCTATTAGAGACGCTACGCTCTAGATACAACGCTACGGTGCACATCCACAATTCCATTTTTAATACAATGTACCCTAGAGGTATTCACTCTAACTCAGTAAGATTTAACTTAACCCAGTAAAGCTCATCTTAATTCCGTGAGGGTTTGTGCAGGATATTGTCAATCTGCCAAAATGGATATTATCTAATTCTATCCAACTATGTGAGATACAGCCTTAACACTCTCAAGGTAACCCTGCTCCCCATAAAATATTAGAAATATTTTAAACTGACTTCAAACCAGAGCAAATAAATGCCCAATAAACTCAACTATACCTTTAACTAATTTTAATCATATCTTTTCTTATTCTTTGTTCCCTTTTCAAGCTAAATCCTCCCAGTCCTTCTAACCTCTTAATATGGAAATTCCCTGATATCTCTATTAATTTTTGTTCATCTTCTCTGGATCTCATTTTATTTCTGGTACATCCACCCCCTTTGTTTTAAAGTAGGTGCTTTACTCATAGACTTTAAGGTTAGAAGGGACCAACATGATCATCTAGACTGACCTGCTGCACAATGCAGGCCACAAAATCTCACCCACCTACTCCTGCAATAAACCTCTATTCTGTGACTGAGTTATTGAAGTCTTTGAATCATGATTTAAAGACTTTAAGAGACAGAGAATCCACTAGCAAGTGAGCCATGCCCCACACTACAGAGGAAGAGGAAAAAACCCCAGAGCTCTAGCTAATATTCCCCAGGGGAAAATTCCCAGTGCTGTAATTAGGCTGGGGCAAATGGGACGAAGCATCAGGAGGGGAATTTTAGAGGGCAGAGGGGATGGATCCGGGTTCCCGCAGCAGCTGGGGATGGATCCAGATCTATTCCCAGCTGCCATGGGGAGCCAGATCTGTCCCCTGAGCTCCTAAAATTCTGCCACCACTCCTGGCAGCAATCTGGATCTGCCTTCCCCCCTTGGTGGCAGCAGAAGCTTTCCCACTCGTCCGGTGGCTGTTGGGAACAGACCTGGATTCCCCCAGCCTGCTGGAAGTGGCAAAAAGCTTCTGCTACCACTGGCAGGCTGAGAGGATCTAGATCCATCCCCAGGTGGTGCCGGACAAGTAGAGAAGCTTCCGCTGCCACCAGCAAGCCACGGGCAGGGGGAGTATATCCGGATTGATGCCAGCAGAATTTCAGGGGATAGATCTGGCTCCCCATGGCAGCTGGGAACAGATCCAGATCCATCCTCAGCTGCTGAGGGAGCTGGACCCATCCCCTCTGCCTTCTAAAATCCTGCACCAGGATTGGGCCCCAGGCTGGCTTGAGGCCTGGGGGCAGGGGAGTGTCGAGGGTCCTTGCCCCAGGCACCAAAGTTGCTAGTTATGGCTCTGAAAATTCCCTTCTGACCCCTGATATGGTGATCAGTTAAACCCTGAGCACATGGGCAAGTCTCACCAGCCAATCACACAAGGTGATTGAAGAATTCTCCGTAATAACTCAGAACCCGCCCAACCCACCTTCCCTTCTTAGGCCACTGGCATCTCCGCCACCAGTAGTCAAAGATCCATCAATTGCCAAGCTAGGCTGTCCCATCATATTATCCCCTCCACGCATTTATCCAGCTCAGTTCTGAAGGCAGTTATGTTTTTATCCCCACAGCACCCCTTGCAAGGCTATTCCAGAACTTTACTCCTCTGATGGTTAGAAACCTGCATCTAATTTCAAGCCTAAATTTCCTGATGGACAGTTTGTATCCACTTGTTCTTGTGTCCACACTGGTGCTGTACTCAAATAATTCTTCTCCCTCCCTGGTATTTTTCCCTCTGATGTATTTATAGAGAGCCATCATACGTCCTCTCAACCTTCTTTCGGTTAGGCTAAACAAGCCAAGCTCCCTGAGTCTCCTCTTATTAGGCAGGTATCCCATTCCATGGATCATCCTTATAGACCATCTCTACACTTGTTCCAGTCTGAATTCATCTTTCTTAAACATGGGGGACCAGAACTGCTCAGACTATTCCAGATGATGTCTCGCCAGAGCCTTGTATAATGGTACTAACACCTCCCTATCTCTCCAGTGCAGAGTGAAAGGTGAGGCTGTGTCTCAAAGAAGTCCCCATATTTTCAGTTTAATTTTCTCTCTCTTCCTTAGTTTAATTTTACACATTATTCAAACCTTTGAACAGACTGTAAATGAAAGCTGAGCAGATGTCTTTCTTCAACAGTCCACAATAACACCCATGAGAGGTTCTGACTTAGTCAGAACACACCAGCGTGTAGGAGGTGATTAGATGACACTGAAAACTAGTTATAAAGCCTGGACTCCATTCCCCTATCAGAAACTGTGGATCATTTACATAGGGTCATATTTGCAAAAATACCCTGTAATTTCGAGTGCCCAACTCTCAGTGCCAACAGCTTGATGTTCTAAGACTTTGAGCATCTGCAACTCCAAAGAAGGCAACAGAAGCTGATGGTGCTCAGTGCCTCTGAATAATCAGACTCATGGTATTTAAAACTGAAGGAACCAAAATTAGATGCCACCTTCGAAAGTGTGACCCTTCTTTGCCTTATGCTGCATTTTCACCCATCTGTAAAATGGGAACAACAGGGTCTTTGATGAAAAGCGTTAGATGGTGTATGACGTACATCACAATTCTTTGCAATATCCTAGAACAGTCTTATTGTATGAAGTTTATGTATATTGTGGGCTAGGAGTATATATAATATCAGGAGGGGGGAAGAGGGAGGAGATGTAGCATATATTGCAACTCCATGCAGTATCATTGGGATTCACTAGCTTAAATGAATGATTTGTGTTTGATTGTGTTTTATTCCATGGAGAAGGACTACCACTGCTCCTCCATGAACTAAAAGCAGTGAGAGGTGATTCAGAACAAACATCAGCCAAGTTGTAATCAAAGGCTCAGCCCCTGAAAGAGGCACCATCTTCTGGGAAGGCTTGCATATACGAGATTCTCCAGAAACCATCAGACAAAGAAAGACTTTTTAAACTCTGGCTATGTATCCAACTGACTCCAGCTATATAGTCAAAGGACAGAACTTTTTGTCCAAAGAGGGGCATCAATCCTGCTGGAAGGGATAGAAAGCTTTTACTTACTACAGTCCCATGAGACTGATGGATGGTAAGCTTTTTAGCATGCATGTAGGAATTTTGTTGCTGTTGTTGTGTTATCTCTGTACTAGTTTACTGTAAGAATAAATGTGCTTGTGTAAAAGGAGTAACTTACACCTGTGCGCAAAATACTTGTCATAGCCTTCCAAGAGCAAGTATACTGCCTCCACTGGCCTGTTTCAGGCAGTCTGGCTTGCTAGGATCTCACAGTATAATCCAGGGAGCTCTGCAGCCTTAAAAGCTAAACCCCTCATCAGGAGAGAGTGAGATGCAGGTCTCTGCCTAAGAGAGGTGTCATCAGGGGTTGGAAATCTTCAGGTTGGTGCCCTGGGTTGGCCATCGAGGGGAATACAGGTGCAGCTACCCTGAAACTGTGACGAAGTGCTATTATTTTATTTTAGAAAGCTGCATTAAAAAATGTTACTGAGATTGCAAAGAAAAGCACTTAAGTTAGACCCGCCACAACTGTTTGCATTATGCATACAACCTTAATTTGCTCCACCCCACCCAGCGTGGGCATATGCAAAATGAAACTATCCTTAATGACACTATAATTATATATTTCCATGGTATTCTTGCCTCACCCAGTACACAAGATGGATAGTGAGTGACGCAAGGGTTATAGGAAAAAAGATGATCTTGTGGTTCAGGAACTGGACTGTGAATCTGATTCTCTCTCTAGCTAAGTCACATACTTGTGTTCTAGGCAGCTTTGGGACCTCTGACAAAAAGCATGATCTGGAAGTTTGAAGCCAGGTTTTCCCAAGCTCAGTTTCTGCTTTGCTGATGAGACATTGCATAGCCTTTGCCAAGGGTGTGATCCTGACAAGATGCTGGTCCAGCTCAGCACTTCAACCTACGCTTAGCTTTAGGCACTTAAAATCAATGGAACTGTTCATGGGCTTAATACTACGTACATACATAATTGATTGGCTGGATTGGAGCCAACATGCCCTACATCTGGCAGGATGAAGCACTCACTTTTTCCCCCTCTGTAAAATGGGGATAAAAATCTGCTCCACAGAGCTAGAATTAGTATCTGTACAACACTCTGACCATGTAAAGTGCCAACTATAAGTATTATTGACATAAACTACTTATTTTTTCTTATACAGACATATAATTGTGTTCAAGAGGTACTGTCACGCTATTCATTGTTTATCTGAAAAACAAAAGGTCAGTGCAATGAAAGATTTTAAAAACATTCAAAATGAAACTTCTGTTAGGGAAGAGAGATTCTATGTACTCAGCCCTTTGAAATATGAAGCTGCAACCCCTGACCAGCACATTCAGCTTTCTAAGAAGACTGACTTTTCTAATGCCAAGGGTTATTGCTTGCTAGCCATATAAAAAATGTGTCATTCAGCAACAGAGAAAGGTCTAGGGAGTTTTTTTGGGTGGAGGTGGATAAGATGGGGTTGGGCTGAAAAATCTAGTTCATTCTGTTTTTAACCACTGGAAAAATAAAATAACAAATCTCTTGAAAAATAAGAGCCAAAGTTTAATTAACCCATGGATTAATGAAGTCCAAATATTTGCACTCATCTCAGATCACCTCTGCTCTCTCTTGGATTTTAAAGTCTAGTACTCTAGTACTGAACAGCCCTGATGCAGAAGCATGTTAGTTAGAAAAAGGAGAGGGGAAGTCTTATAGTCCAGGTCTGCTCCTGATTTATGAATCCAGAAACAAAAAGTAAACATAAAGGGTGCAACACGATACAATTGTTGCTGGGTCATTTTCACAAGCAAACTCCTTTGTAAAACTAGATTCTTTGTGGTCAGTTACGGTCCTGGAGAAACTTTCAATCCAAACTGTCCATCAGAACAAGGTTTGTAGAAAATGGTGTAAGAAAAATGCTGCAGAAATAGAAACAAAACACAGGCCTCTTGGATTAAATGACATCTCTCAAAAATGGCCGAACAGCAAATGAAAAATGTATTGGCATTTGCTTTTATTATTTCAGCAGCTTCGTTTGAATGGCACTGCACCTGTTCATTTAAATGTGGATATTCCAGATTCTACAGCCGGTTCCCAGAAGTTATAAATTCTTCTGTTATTCTTCTGCACATGCACTAGATTCTTAATAAAGGAAGCAAAGACAAATAAACTAACCAATAATATAGTTAATCTTAAAAGGGTAAAGATTATTCCTTACAGTCTTTTAAAATGACTGTAAAAAATTGAAATGATTAGATTTTGCTTTCCTTACTGCAAAATGGTCCATTTTCTGGGAACAAGAAGTTAATAGCACATTAGATGCATAACAGGTCATTTACAGATGAATTTACTGTGATTGCATGTACAGTCTTGGTAACTGGGTGTGCAAATTAAGTGAATCAGTGCCCATGCATTTTTGCATATGTATCTGCATTCCTAGACTCCTGAAAGACAGGCCTCAACATTTCTTTTGCTGACAATTTTCTCAGCATAATGATGGTTAACACATTTGTGAAATCATCTCTCAGATGGTTGGTTGTCATCCAAAACATTCTAATAGTTTCACAACTCAAAATAACTGTAGCTTGCACGTCCTAAGACAGTGTATGCAGCTCAATAATATTATGTAGCTGGAGAGGTCTTACAGTTACATTACTCAGAGCGCCTACTCTATATTGAAGTGACCTGGCTTCACTATTTAATGATCAGAAATTGAACACAGGATACTCGCAATGGGCTAACAGTACATCTCCACTGGATGGTCAAAGTTGCCCCTATTGCAGAAACCAAAACATATGTTGTAAACAAATCCAACACACAATTACATTCTAGTTTGTTTGGAGAGTTTTATGATCCAGCCTAAGAAATTTCACCTTGCAGTAAACTCTCAGTGGCTCACTGATGAGTTTATCTGAATACAGGAGATTCCCTGAATTGACAGAATGGGACTAACCATCTAAAAAGCAGCTTGCCTTAGCGCTCGCATTATTTCAAGGTAGGCTTATGAGTTGACAAGAAATTTAACCGTTTGATGCAACACTGCATGCTCAAAATTGTGTGGTTTTCTAGCAGGAGGACAGATTGTAAGAAAAACTTCAAAGCATTTTGTGCAGAGGCTCCTCTTTCAAATGGAGCCACATATAGACACTTTCTGTGTCTCCTCCCCAGGGTAGCAGGCCACTTAGAAGGGTCGGAAGATTAAAATGCCTGACATCTCTACTGAACAGCAAAGCAGGAAAACAAGCTGAATAATTCCTGTACAGAAATGCTGACAGTGAGCAGTTATCTGGGCTGTTCAAACTTGCATGCTTGATATGGACTGAATCTTGCTCCTGCTTCATGAGACTCTAGAAAACATAACGGATCAGGTGCAGTTCCTTTGTATGCCAGTTGGGGGTGGGCAATAGGCTTTAGAAAGCTTGATACAAAGGACCAGATCTTCCCAGATGAGGATTTTTCTGGTGTAGGGGAAACCTTGGGTGGTATAAAAGCAGTTGGCCAGCCCTTCCTCCTGATGTTGCAGATGTGTACTGAGCATTTTCCAATTTTGGAAAATGGCCATGATTGCATGAGACTGTGCTCTAGCCAGTGGAAAAGTAGGCATATTTCACAGCAGCCCAGTATCAGACAGCTACAAGTCACCCGCTATCCACTTCATTTTCACCTAGGTGATATTGAGCATGGCTGAGAACAGAGGCTGTGGCCTTTGTCTTTCTGGGAGTTTACCTGTCACTACCGAGAATCCTAATTCCAACACCAAAATAAATTTGTATTATGACCGTATCAGACTAGTCAGGACTGATCTGTGATGCTCAAAAAAAGCCAGAGGTTCAGTTAATCAGCTGAATTGCTGGATGGTCTGAATTTATAATAAGACATGACACTTCTATTGCAACTCTAATCCAATAATCTCCAAGTGCTTTACAAAAGGGCATGCACTGTCATTTCCCTGATTTGTAAACTGAGGCACACAGAGAAAGAATAGGTTACTTATGGTCTCAGAGTAGATCAGACGCAGACTCAAGAATAGAATCCAGGATGCATGAGTCCTCAGTGCCTGCTCTGACTACTAGATCAGACTGCTTCCTTCAATATTTTTTCAGATGAGAATATGGACTGGAAATTTCATATGAATCGATTAATGCTTCCTAATTTTATCCTATTTTGACTGAGTCCTGGTGTTTCATTGACCTAATGTAGATACCAAAAATCTTTTCATGCACTTTATGCGTACAAAGGGGTAATTGTTCTACTGTGTCAAGAGGTAGCTCTGAAGCAAAAACCCAGATCCTAACATCCATACCCTGTCATTACTCCTGCACTTCTCTACTACAACAATTGGTTTTCCTTTCAGTGCAACTCTACTGGGGCTCAGGAGATCATAGTATCTGTGTTAGCTGGAAACTACAAGCAATACCATCCTGTCATAAACTAACTTTTAGTTAATGTTATTTCCTTGACAGGCAACATGTTCGTTGAGGAATATTTAGCAAGAACTGGATATAATAGCTTCCATGAAAAACATGATTTGGAAACCTAAACTGCAATCTTCCAGCACCCCATCATCCGAGCTATTCCATTTGAAAATCTCAGTATCCGCTGGGAGGAAAACATTAGCTTGGCTTTAGACCAGATTTAGAAGAAAACTGTAAGGAAGAGGCATGGTGGCTGGTACATGGAATACAACCAACTTTTATGTTAGCTGCTGACAAATTTGGGGTATGACACTGCGATTTTAGGAGCATATCTATAAAATCCACCCAAAACTACACACAAGTTAATTCTGCTCAAGGTAGATAGTGAAGACAAAACTTTCATCCGTGATGGAGGCTTTGCCGTATCCTATTGACTACAAATGTAACTTATTTCTGGGAAAGGCCAGCCTCAGAATCTTCCCAGAAAACAATGAGATCTGATACTTCAGAAACTAAGAAGGAAACAATACATTCCTGACCAAAGCTGCTCTAATTCTGATCTTCTGGAAAGAAGTGAAAGAAGAGAGCAGGAAAACGTATTTGTTCAGTCTTCAGCCACGAACCACTGATGATATCATGTTCCAATGTACATACCTTCAGACATTTCCAAATTCTGTGTTTACAAAGAAGTCAATCTGCAGTCTGCAGACCGCTGATAGGTTTGGGGTTTAACTGTGTAGACACTCACTGTGACAACCTACAACTCCAAAGACAAACAGATCTGGTAGAATTCACGACTTTTAAAGATGAAGAGGTGTAGAAGACACTGAAAGATAAATTCAACATAACGTGAGAGAGAAAATGTGTTCCAATTAACCTCAAAGGATTGTAAGTGATTTTGTGTAACAGATAAAATGTACAATAATTCTACACAATTGCAGCACCTTTCACAGTCTGTTAAATCTAATATTCAATAAATGAACTAAAGTACATTAATGCCAAGTTAAAAAGTGAGAACTCAAGTTCAGAAAAACAGGATCTTCAGAATCCCATGTTGATTAGTTACATTTGAGAGAACAAATGGAGCCTCCATACACTCTTGTAGGCACAAATTTAGAGACTGGCTGAAGATTCAAGAGGACATGTGGTTCAGGGATGAAAAGTCTTCTAGTGGTTTAAGAACACAAGCAGGAGAGGAGTAATAGGGTTTGTGTGCTACTGATGTATATGCTCTGTGAACATCAGGGACATTATATTGATTGAGAGCTCAAATTGGTAACACAAATTTTTGGACCTAAATAACTGATCTGATCTTCAGAAATGCCAAATGCTAACTCCATTTTCCTGTTTATAAAATGGGGATACTATACTTCTGCACCTCCATGGAGGTCTTGGGAGGAATAATTCACTCATTTTTGCAGGCCAAATTAAGATCTCCAGACCAAGGGTCCTACAAATGCAAAGCATTATCCAATTTATCCCTCTGTAATTATTACAATGAACCACACAGACTAATTATTTTTAGTATGTTCATTTTTTTTGATGGTGCATGTGTTGTAATACTATTCACAGCTATAAGTAGGATGAATTGTGACATGATGCCCAAACTTGTTTTTCCATTGTGCCTATGTGTAGACTTAAATTTACTTTCATGCCACATGGCCACAAATTGATGTTTCTTAATGATAGATATAACTGCGAAGTTATAAAGGTGATGAAGCATCTGACTGAATCAAGCCTATTTAAAGAAACTCTTTGTTCAGCTACCATAATAAGCTCTCTTCTTCTGAATTTCTGTGGTTTTACAATTGCAGTTGCCTATTCTAAAAATATTTCTGTCTGTCTTGTTCAATGTGAAGGACCCACAAAAACAGGGAAAACTGATTCTGAAGGGGAAACAGTGACAAAAGCATGAAGTTTGCAGAATAGACCACCAGGAACAATAATTCCCTCTCCATTCTTTCTCCCTGATGACAACATTCACAGCAGCTTCTAACAATAGTAGTTTAAAGAAGAAAATCAAGCCATTTTTGTTTCTGTTGACAGCTTTTGTTCTAAAAGATGTGTGCAAAAAACCATATGCAATACAAAAATATATTAAAAATAATGTATATATTACAAAATAAATTAAAACAAAGTATGCTTGAAAACATCAGTACGCTTTGTAAATATCAACTGTAATTCAGTTTTTATTAATATGTCCTGGATTTTTCAGATTAAGACTCCACAAAGAATTTTCATCCCTTCCAACTTTACCCAGACAAATTGCTTATCAGTGTCAGGGATTTCTCCAAACATCAGGTAAGTATTAAGTGTTTCAAATAAAACTCACCACTTGCCCTTTAGCTGGCAGGTATTTTCGTCTGGGTCTTCAGTCTACAGGACAGAAACCTTTGTCTTCTACAGAGCAGACCTCTGCCTCCTTTCCGCTGATTAACGACGCCTTCTCCTTATCTCAGTGGCTTCAGTGCAACCCTTGACATCCTGGTTATTCCATCTGCCTGTGCTGTCTCCATAGGGGTCTTCGGTTCTTCGGCCACTTAGCTATCTTTCTTGGTCTCTTGGTCTCCACTAAAGGCCTGTTCTCTGTGGTGCAACACATGGGTCAGTCCTTACTCCTCTCACTCTTTGTACAGTCATTTATAACAGCTCTCCCACAGAGCCTTTTCCCACCCACACATGATAAACATGATCTACCTAGATCTGTCAGGTTGAATGGAGCTATGCTAAGGCTCAGTGTTTCAGCCTAGCAACTTTGCTCTGAGTTGATAAATATAGTAGTTACTTGGCTAAGAATACTGTACCCCAAGCCTTGCCAAAAGCAAATAACTCGGCCTAACATAAGAATGGTATTAAATGGAAAGAAACTATACGACTCACTGAATTGCAGCCAGACACAATTAGGAAAGTTTTGGGATAGGTGGGAGATGCCTTCCCACAGGAAAATGGAAAGGAATGACTACTTCCTTCAAAAGCCAGCAGGCTGGCGCAAGACAGGCTTGTATTAACACGGGACTATCATCTATAGGGCAATCTCCCCAATACTTTTCTCCCACAATGTATTTTACAGTTAAAGTGTCCTGGATTCTCTCTTTCAAGCTAGTTTAATGAGACTTCAAACTGTTGTCAAGTGTTTTAGCCACAGTGTGTTGTCAAGTTGATTGCCACCAACATTGCTAAAACCACATCTCAACCTTTTCAAAACATATCTGGAGTTAGAAAAGCATGGTATCTTGATTTGCAGGAAGACAAGACAACTTTGCTTTAAGGCTGAGGTCTGAGTGATTTTAACTCCCATTAAAATTAATGGGAACTGGGCGTTCAAATCCCACAGACGGCTTTAAATAATCTCAGCCTAACTATCCATTACACATACTCAAAGCCCAAAGGAAAATACCATCCATCAGCAATTGCATAGGGAGTGTCTGTCAGAAAAGAACTATGGGCAACAGGAGAAAACCAGTTCAAATGTGATTTCACCAATGGAAAAAGCAATAAAAAAAACACCCCAACAAGGAACAAAGTTTAATCTGCTCATGGATCAGTGGAGGTAAGAAACAGGATGTAACCTCACGTCAGCCTTTGGCTTTTTAGGTCCAGCATCAAGTAGGACAAAAGAGACAAGACAGGAGGAAGCAAAAGGAAGTTGTGCAATGCTCATCTATTCCCAGCACTGGCAACTAAAGCAGCGGGACACATTTCAACCTGACTGGCACCAAACACATATGAGAGAATTAACTCAACTGTTGCATTCTTATTTTTGAGGAATCACTTAAGTTAATCATCTTTGAGAGTCATTAACTCTTGCAATTAAATGTCATTTCATCAAACTCTCTAGGCAACAGCTAGCAAACATAAAAAGAAAACCACCAAGTTTTAATGCCTTATCTGGGAGGGTGAGGGGTGATAAAAACACAGACGGGCTTCTTTTCTATTGTTCTATTGGAACCCGATAAGTAAAATTTAATTATTCATGCATGCTCGATAAGCTGTTAATCTGTTCTCAGCAATGCCGGGTGCATTGACTGACTGCTGCATCCATTCAAATATTGAACTAAAAAAAAAAAAACCAAAAAAACCCAAAGAAAACTAGTTTCCTGCCTCAGTTTCTTTATTAACACTACCCAACAGCAGAAGAAACTGATTTGCCAACCCTGTTTGCAGTTTACCCGAATTCCTTCTCTGGCTCCTCTCAGAGTACCTTCTCTGACACTTCACGAAGAGTGATGATGGCTAATTAAAAGTACTTTCCTCACACAATGCAGTATTAGACAGATGGCAAATCTCTATCTAAAAGCTCACTCTCAAAGAAGACAGGACAAATAGTTCTAGATGTCTGAAGACAAATGAACACTTGAATCTTAGCTGCTGTAGATCGCAATCACCGGCTTCTCCCTTGGTCTCATTCTGATCAGTTGTGCCAAAATCACACATTGTTCACTTCACACCATTTGCACAAACAGCTGTGCTTTTTTCAAGCACTTCCTCCCTCCCAACTTTGCTTTATTTTCAAGTTTGAGAAAATGGCTACTTCCAAAGCAAAAATGCTTACGGTATTCTAAAATCCATCTCCAGCCAAAAAGGGGTCCCTGCTGCTTGAGAAAAAGGTTCATTTATGCTTTAAAAACCACACTGTAGAAAAAGTGTCCACAATATGCCCATTTGTGAGTTTGTAACAAAGGCAAGAATGATTAATTAAATGTAGGTTTGCATCATGAATATTTCATGTCTACACTTAAGCTTCTGTAGTGGTCTAGGATCTGCATATAGCAAAATTTTGTAACACACCTAGGTAACTCAGGAGTCAAGGGTTAGATTTTTAAAGATATCTAGGCACTTAAGATGCAAAGAGGCACCAGGGAGACACCTACTGGGATTTTCACAAGCATCCAAGCAACTCCCACGAGCTGCTTATGTAACCCATGTGCCTAAATAGGTGCAATCTCTTTTAGGGACCCTTATGGCTGGGTTACGTTGCTGGGCAGATTTTGCAGCCCAGAAACCAGAAACTTCTGGTAAGAGGGTGAGGAAGCACACTGAGCATGCCCCACTAGTTTTATTGTTTTGCTGGAGTTACATGCCCAGGGAGAAGCCTGAGAAGAGAAGCCTGGAGAGGAGCAAACAGAGAGCTGCAGAGGACATGGGCTAAGGGACTCAGTGAAAGGAGCTGAGCAGGAGTGGACTGCAGGATGTTTTCTCCCAGCTTTCAACTGCTTTGCAGGGGAGTTGTCTGCAGGGGAACTGAGAGCTGGATGGCCAGTGACCTGATTGCATGGTGCTGGCTGCACAGGAGGAAGAAAGGACTGCATGGCATCTGCCTGAAGATTCCTGCAGCTAGAGAGGATGAGGATTGCTTTCGTTCTGCATTCAAGCCCCAAGGACTTAAAAGACTGCAATTGAGATAAGGGTGACTCCACCTGAACTTTGGGACTCTTGGGTTTCTTACTCTTTTGTTTAAATGTATTATGGTTCTTTAGGATAAGGTGTGTTTAGTTAGTTAATAAAGTTCATTGTATGTTTATGCTGAGTGGTAGTTTAATGAGGGATGGGAACTCTGAGCAGTCTTCGCTGTGAGTCCTTTTGACAACTGGATCCTGGCTCTCCAGTTGCTTTCATCAGGGGTTTTCTCTGTGAGGCACTGGAGAGGGGCAATTGAGTGGATTTGAGCCCACCCTAGCAGGTTACACTTACATTTTGCTGATTCAACAATACCACTGGCACTTCAAGATAGCTTTTCACAAGTGCTGACTGAATAAAGACGTCTTAAAATCAGCAGCTACTTTTAAAGTTGACCTCAAAAAGTTCATCTAGTAATCATCAATATCTGTTTCCTACCTTTAAAGATGATCTGTCAGATAAGATTATGTTGAAACAACAGAATGTCATCAGTTCAAGAATCTTGAAGCCCAAGCAAAATTTTAGTGACATCTAGTGGACACTAGTATTCTTCTACTGATTCGAACACAGCTTCACAAAAACATCCAGCACTGTTATTCAGAATTCCTGCCGTCATCAAAGAAATTTATTCACATAACAGGGGACTCATTTCTAAGTAATAAGCAAGAAAGAATAATGGGATATAATCTGAGTTTTTCTTGTGATGAGCAACGATAAATCATTTTTAGCTCAGGTCACATTTTCCACAGGAAGAAAAATGTCTTGTGATCATTAACTTTTGTTCAACTGGTGATTATATATAGTCAGGTTTTAAGTAATTGAACAGCAGCACTTAATTAGCTCTCAAAACCTATGTGAGATCATGAATCACAGACTTTCCACCTTTATGAAGCTTCCTTAGTAGGTTAAAAGTGTATTTCTCTTCCCATGTGTGATCCATCTTGAATATCTAATGTACTGCTTTTGAGATGTGGATTATAGTCCATATATCATACTGCAAAGTACTGTAGTTGTACAGCTTCTTACTTTATATAATTTAGTTTCGTGTCTTGCTTCACTGAGCTGTTCCAAAAAGGAAAAAAGAAGGCCTCTTGTGTCCATGATGGAACTGCCACTACTTGTTTCAATTTAGCAAACTCCTCCAAATGCCTCATTTCTTGGGAGACCAGCACCACGGACGAGCAACCTGGACAGCTAGCCAGGGAAATAAAATAACAGGAGAGCATATTTCTTGCTGAAGGTTGGGATACAGAAAACTGCTATTATTTTAGATCTGACATGCTGACAACAGAATTCAACATGCCCAGAGCACCAATTGACTGAAGGCCAATGCTGTCTCTCTGTGCAACAATGCTTCAAACTGCTTCATTACTTTCTAAATAGAAAAGGCATTTCAACTCAACTAATATTTTGGAGGATGTGCTTCAGGCCCAGACTTTTAAAGGCATTTAGGTGCTGCTGTGCTCAACACTGCAATGTTTAACTGACTTTGGACCCTACATTTCATTCTCACAGGGGATTTAGACACACAAGCACCTAAATACCATTGACTGTCAATTTCTAGGGATCTTTTGAAATTTAAATTTAGGTGTTGCAATGGTGACTGCATCAATATCTAAGTACATTTAAAAATCTGGGCCTAAATCTAAACCAAAGAATATCAAAGAATGAACTGAACATCTCATAGGCTATGGTAAGTTTCAGCATTTGTACCATATGACCTAAACCACAATATCAGACACAGATTTCATTAAAAAGTTTTTTATTCAACTCTAAAGACATGTTTCTAAAGCGGTCATTACGGTGCTATCACAGATATTGATTACAAGATCAGGAGATTTTTGCCAGAAAAGAAAGCTACAACTAGAGGAACGTCAATTCTATTTTTGGAGGAGAGCAATTGGGCAGATCACGATTCACAAGGGTCAAAAATGTAAACATCACTTATATAGATATTTAGCTTATTCTAGAAACAAACGCTTTTATTACAAAAACCTCTCTTTAAATAGATTTGATAAAAAAAATAAAATTCAGCTACAGGGCTTTAATCTCTCTGTTCCTTTTTCAACTTATTTTTGGAGTTGGTAAAGGAACATGTAAATTTTTGCAGACTAATTTTTCAATTTTGAAAGTGTAAGGGGTTTCAATTTATACAGTAAAAAAGCACTGAAGGCAGAACTGTTTTGCAATATTGGCCAGAGCTCACCTTTAGCTCAAATACTTGTGTTCCGTTATGAGCGTAAAACATAAAGATTGTTCCTCTTGAGTGCATGGGATAGTCAGCCTTCTTATGAACAACATTCAAACAGGGACTGGCATAGAGCCACAACTTACTCAGACAGGAAAGGATGTATGACATCCATTATACATGCATCCACTCTAAAAGGACAGTTATCATGTGGACAGCAGAAATTTCAATTAGAACAGACTTCGAATCATCATACATTGTTTGATTGAAAATAAACTCTCCCCAGTTCGTGTTACTATACCCTGTAGATGACATTTACATTAGCTCCAATTGCACAGTTTACATCAATCTAGGGGTTTTAAGAACATTTTCTTAGTTTTGCTAGGTCTCATATTACTGTTCTCATCTTTATCTTCATCCTGATCCTGTAGTACACATCGGTCTCTCTTTTTCAAGAATTTCTTCCCTATTGTTCCCACTAAGGTTTCGTACCTGTTGATATATTAAAATTAAAATACAAATCACTATTCTTCATAAAATCAAAGCAAGCTCATACACAGCAAGTCATAAATTCTATCAGTGATACAAATCTGTGATGGGATAAGGGACTGTTTATGTCACTTCTCTTACAGCTGCTGCCTGTACCAAGATATCAGCATAATATTAAAGGGCTAATTTTGTTGTCAGTTACACAATATGGTACAGAGGGACATATCAGAGAGTACAAAAGTGTAGCAGAGGATAGAAAATAGCCCCAAGTTATTTCTAGAAGTAATGGACCTATTCCACTGAACACAGTCTTCAAAAATTTCTCTCTCAAAATTTGTGTGTACAACACAAAAGTTTGCTCTTTTCCAAACATTCTGATGAGAGTGCAGCAATACATCCTCTGGGTAATTTTAACATAAATTACCTTCTGGCCATTTCTTCATCTGATACATCAGCCTCAGTTACATCATCAGCTTCAATTTCTTCCTTCTTGTACCTAGAGTTCATTTGGATCATTAACTTCTGAAAATAAAATGGGAAATCAGTTCATCAGTTAAGGCTTTCAGAGAATATCAATCACACAGATCTTACTGATAAGAAACTCAAGTTTAAAACCTACAAACAGAACTCTTCCCCCCCCAGAGTTTTAACTGAGGATGCTTCCCCTTGTCTACAGTATTGGTTTGGGGCTAGATCATGGATTCCCATGAGTCGTGAATAAAATGCAGCCCCCAACCGTGCTTTGCGGGGAAGAGAGGTGATTTGCTTCAGTGCTATACAGGATGAAGCTCAGTTCTTCTTCTGTTACCCCACCTCCGCTGCAAAATGATTTAGATAGATTGTACAGGGGAGTGCGTTAGCCTCCCCAGGCGTGGCTCTGAAAGCAGCTCACGACCCAGCCCATACAAAACTTAAACAATAAGTTTTGTTATAGTTTTCCTGCATCTTAAAATTGTTCTGTTGTACAATCTATTTTTGGTTCCCTTCTGGTTTGTGCACCAGCATGGGTACCTGGCATCTCGGACTCTGTGCGGTTTTCTTAGTTACAACTGCAAGGCCCAACTGACTGTAGGTCCTACAATAATAGTAGATACATCTTTTAAAAAAGTTATTTAAGCAGATCTAGTTTTTTATTGTGAAGTATAATCTAAGAATGGCCGTAATGGGTCAGACCAATGGTCCATCTAGCCCAGTATTCTGTCTTCTGACACTGGGCAATATCAGGTATAATCTAGCATATATAATCCCCAGATTTTAAGGGTGGGTCGAATTTAGGAGCTTGGCCGCTTAAATATTCTTCCACTGTGGGAGAAGCTGCCTGAAAAGTTTACAATAAACTACTACTTGCTTTTTTTAAAAAGGCCAGTGAAAATGCCAACCCATGGTGAGAGAGTAAGCATAACTCCTCAATAAATCATATTAGATATGAAGGCAGTATAAACAACTTTTCATTTGAGGTTGTTATTTAGCTGCTAGACACAGATTGATGGCAGGGTTGCTGTTACTGTTATTACACTGTAGACATGTATGATATTGAAAGGAAGTTAAAGACACCTCAGCTAAAAGTCTCTTAAAGATACGATTCTGTAAGAGCTTATTGACAACAGCAGCTCCTCGTCAACGGGGCTGAGGGTTTGTAGGTTGAGCCCTAAATTAAGACCTAAAGGTCAAGACTGGAAGAACAAGTAGGTTAGAGCAATAAGACTGGGCAGTTGTTTTGGTGAAGAGCGCATGGAACATGGAGGCTCTGTTTTTTTGAGAGGAGGAAAATGTACAGGAATTAGAGTTCCAAAGGGGCAGCCACGTTAATCTAGTTCAGTAAAACAAACAAGGAGTCCTTTGGCACTTAAGGAAGCACAGAACTATTTAGCTGTTGACATATGGGTAAAAATCAAGATATTTACCAGAACAGTCCCTAATTTATTTTCAAAATCTTGGTTTGAATCACCATTTTAACATGTGGAAATACATTTTATTTAAGAGAGTGCCTGAAGCAAGCACTACACTGACAGAGGACCCGCAAGCAGCATTAATTCCTCCACATCACCTGGTTGCATGTCAACTCTAGTCTGGAGCTCTCTCTAAACAAAGGGATAGCAATTCAGCCCCCCCACACACTCTGCGGAGCCAACCAACTTGGGTGTCAATGAATGTTAGTGTGTGACATGGACACGTGTCAACCAGGGACTGGAAAGATTCATTTCATAGTGCCAGACATCTTTCATCCCTTTGACCTGAGTAAAAGTACTGTAAGAGGTGAAAGGCTCTATTTGTTCAAATGGTTCAAATGCAAGAGAAAATACCATTTTTCATCCATAGAATTTTTTTGTTTTTAAATTATTGTGCTCATTTCACAGCTGAATAAATCAGGCACAGAGAAGGAAAGTGACCTGAACCAATGTCCCAGAGGAAATGAAAGGCAGAAACATGAATAAGTCTCTGAAGTACCAGTCCAGTACCTATACTATTATGGAGGCGGTGTGATCAAGAGTAAATATTCCCTGTAATGTTGTATTTTTGGTACAGAATTACAAACATTTCATAAACTCCTTCAATTTGCTTTGGCTGCATTTTGGATGACAAATTTATTTTCAAATCCCTGAAACTGAACAACTCTACATCGCCTTCTATGATGAGATGACTGGATTTGTGGATGCGGGAAGAGCCGTTGATGTCATATACCTTGACTTTAGCAAGGCTTTTGATACGGTTTCCCACAGCATTCTCATTGGCAAATTAAGGAAGTATGGGTTAGACGCATGGACTGTAAGGTGGATAGAAAACTGGCTAGAACAACGGTTTCAGCGCGTAGGAATCAATGGCTCCATGTCAAGTTGGCAGGCAGTAACGAGTGGTGTGCCCCAGGGGTCGGTCCTGGGGCCAGTTCTGTTCCATGTTTTCATTAATGATCTGGATGATGGGATAGACTGCACACTTAGT
>ML682028.1:14640479-14730011 GCA_007922195.1 Podocnemis expansa
GAAAGACAAATGGATTTATTTTTCGCATTTTTCCCCACAAAAGCTCATGCGAAAAACAAATCTGTTCGTCTTTCAGTGCCACACGACTCCTTATTGTTGAAGAGCCTGGCACACACACAGAGGAGCAGGGATGGGGCTCACACGCCATAGAGGAGCAGGGCCCCCCAGAAGCTGGTAGATACACAGGGCAGGGGTCAGACATTATGGGGGGCAGAGATGCTGTCAATCCCAGCTCACGTGGGAAGGACAAGAGAGAGGGGCTCTGATCACACTTGTGGCAAACGCTCATGTGACTCAAAGGGGCAGCCATGCTGGCCTAGTTTGGCGCAAAAAAAAAAAAAAAGCACAGAGTCCTGCACCACTTAAAGACTAACAGATTTGTTTATCACATGAGCTTTTGTGGTAGAAAATCCCACTACATCAGATGCTTTGAAATTCCCCCATCTTCAAAGTATCTGACGAAGTGGGATTTTCTCCCACAAAAGCTCATCTGATAAATAAATCTCTTAGTCTTTAAGTGCCACAGGACTCTGTGCTTTTTCCTCTTTTTTTACTCCTAAGACAGGCTCACATCATGGGGGAATAGAGACGGGGACAGCAGTCAACTGTATTTAGGCAGGGCTCCTCTCCGTCCTCTTATGTAAAGTAGGATCTAGAGGTCTCTGTCCCCCTCCTTCCCTACCCCACCATGGTGCCTGAGCTCTGTTCCCTGCCCCACAGCCTCACACACACGGGGCAAGGAAGAGAGCTTGGGCCCATGAGGGGTGGAGGACGATGCAAAGACCTCTCTAGATCCTAGTTCACATAAGGAAGAGTAGGGAGGGTGGCTCACATTCCCTCAGAACAGCAATGCTGCCAAACTTGGCTCATGCGAAGGGCACGGGATGGTATAGAGAGGGATTTTCTAGGCTGCAGCCTTCACTGCATACCCCGTCTTATTCCCAGGAAGCCAAACTGTTTAGCCAGGCCACTGTCTGTGCTTTACACCGTCTGTGTCTCTGAAGGCGACGGACAATGTAATTGCCAGTAGTTTTAAGTTACTGTGCAACTGTTTATGAGCAAGCACATATTTGCTTACGGTGAAAGCATTACAAGAAAACATTAAAAACAATAATTGTTTCTGCATGCATGTAAAAACTTACCAGAGGTTACCCATTAGTCTTATGCAGTCTCAGTAGGCCACAGTTCTTCAGACCCCTCCAAGGAAGTAGTGGGGCCTAGTCTTGGACAGAAAGAAGATACTGTATCAGTTTAAACCCAGGTTATTTACCCAAACATCTTTATCTGTCAATCTCTGGAGAATCCAGTTTGAACTTGTATCTGTGAGGCTCTCTAAGTAGCACCTCTCCAGAGGTCTTACAATCTGAGTGAATTTGCCTAATTATCCTCCCCCTTTTCCACTCACTCAGGAGGTTAAATAAAGCTGGTCTCTGCCCAAGAAAGATGATGGCTGAGGAGCCAGCAGCCCGAAGAGGGGGCTCCGAAGGAACCATGGAGGGCAAATACAGGTGCGGGTGCCCTCCCTGTCTCTTGCAGGAGGGTGGGAGAAATAAAATGTTACTTGAAAAAGGGAGTGTTCTTCTTCAGCTGGACATGCTGATGTTTGCAAGTCCATCGGCAAGCCTACTGGAGCACACTGAGTCTGGGCAGAGAGACAGTCTACCTGGTGGCTCTGAGGGTATCTAACAGTTATCACATCTGAGTAGCACCCCCCCTACATCTCCCAGCTACTGTGAATTTGAATTCCATCTAAGGCAGAAAGCTCAACTTTTTTTAAAAAAGCTTGAATGTGGGCCCAATCTGCCTCTATCAAATGGGGAGTTTTATATCTGAGTACAGCAGACTACTGAGAAGGTGCTAAACTGTGTTTTGAAAAAGAAAATAAACTACATAGGCAAATCCTTACTGGATGGGGAGGATAATTGGAGTGGGAGCGTAGATAGGACTAGTAGGAGATCAGAATGAGGATTAAGGGATGTAGAATCACAGAAACCTGAAGGGACCATGCGAGGTCATCAAGTCCAGTCCCCTGCACTCATGGCAGGACCAAGTACCCTCTTAAACCATCCCTGACAGGTGCCTGTCTACAGTGCTCTTAAACACCACTGACGACGGATATTCCACCGCCCCTGTGAGCAACTTATTCCACTGGTTAATCACCCTGACAGTCAGGAATTTTTTCTAACATTCAATCTAAACTTCCCTTGCTGTAATTTAACCCTATTGCTTCTTGTCCTATCATTGGTGCATCTCCACAGCACCACCCACTGGTTTTGCCAAAGTGATCCTTGGCTGCTGTAAGTACTTATATAATAGTTTACACCAAATGAAGATCTGGCCCAATAAGTTCCAGATGGAAGTGCTCTGTTTTCTAGTCAGTGCAGGATGGGTAGATGTTATGTTTATTTAGAGAGCTAGAGATTGTCATATGGATCTACTTGGGCAGTAAAAGAAGCATCTCTGAGCATCTGTAACCCTCAATTGGATGGTGAGGCTACGCAGCAATCAGACACATTTTGGGCAGATCATGCTGTGTATTACATTGATTAAACACTCCATTGATTTCAGTGGAAATCTTCACAATTTACACTTGTGCTTAGGAGAATAGAAGCTGGCCTAGCTCTTCAACCTTGGATGACATGAGGTTAGTCTAAATGAAAGAGTACAGAAAAGAGTCTT
Source organism: Podocnemis expansa (assembly GCA_007922195.1). NCBI lineage: Eukaryota > Metazoa > Chordata > Testudines > Podocnemididae > Podocnemis > Podocnemis expansa. The sequence continues at coordinate 14,643,159 of ML682028.1, forward strand.
TAACGATGCGGGTAGGAAGATCATTCTGAATGCAGCCCCCCCCCCAATTCCAGCAGCTAAAATTGCAACTCTGTTTTCAACCTACAATGCATTTATTTTTTTCTAAAAGAGAATAGCTCATTGAAACAGAACAAAGGAGAAAAAACATCCAAATCATCAAATAGTCCTCATTAAACAGACAGCTCAAAGATGTTATTTCCTAGGAAATAGAGGGTCCTTTTCTTCAGTGTATATCAAAGTTTTAATTAACATTATTGCAAGAGTAGTTTCTCTTTAAACAATGTGAAATAGTTCTTAAATGATCATTGTAAACTGATTCCTGACAAGTGGGTTCCAGTTTCAGATAATGCAAAGATTACCTACCTGCCAATATTATTTCTCCTTTAAAAAGGTGCATTTATACTTCCGGAATGATTGTAATTCTAAACAATATACCTATTTCAAATATTGTCCTGGCTTTTGAACTGACTAGGATTACTTTTGAACTATTTTTGAATTCTGTGCAGTTTTTTTAAAGGCTTCAGAATATTTTAAACTGTCAATTTAAAGTCAACCTTGTGAAGTCAATTTAGAGCATCCATATTCCAAGCTCCTGTAGATTGGCCACATCCACACTGGCAGCAGCTGCTAGGTTGCTTTAACGCTTAAGTCGACCTTATTAAGTCGACTTAAGGGCTATGTCCTGTCTACACTGGCTTAAGTTGACTTAATAAGGTCAACTTAAGCCTTAGTCGACCTTTAAGAGGTGGTGTTATTAAATAGACTTAAGGAAGCGCTTAAGTTGACTTAATAAATTCTCAGTGTGGATGGAGCTGTCCTTAGGTTGAATTAAGGAAGGTTAAGTTGACCTACAGCTCCGGTGTCGACGTACCCTTTGTTAGGCATAGGTCTAGGTTAGGAACAGGGACGCTCCACATCGGTCCCAATTTCAACCCAGCACACTCCTGAAGAAACAGGCAAGTTTTTTATTTCACCTATTGGATGCTGATTGGCTACTGCCTTCTTCTGCCCTTTCTAGTCACTGGAGGTCTAAAACTTTTTAATTCTGATGTACCAGAGAGTCTGAATAGCCTCTCCAGGGAGTGTTCAGAGGTCTAAACTCACTGTCTCTCTTTCCCAAGTGATACTTTGCCTTAGGAGAGGTGTGTCAGAGCAGGGATGCTTCCAGAAAGTGTAGAGAAGGCCTGGTACACCCCATCACAATGTGAGACAGAGGTAGGTAGTGGTGTTACATTATGCTGGAGTGGCCTGTGACTTGAATACTACTGCCCTCAACTGAATGCAATAGAACGGTTTGTTGTGTATCCTAAATCCTATACAGAAATAGCAGCTGAACAAGTTCTTCTTAGGCTTTAGGAGTAAAGTCCTGTGTTTTGAAAGGGGAAGAACTTATCTCTATCTCTGATACTACCATCACATTCTGAGCAAACAGGAGTAATAGTATTCTAGCACCTTTGAAGTTTCTATGTGCCCAGGGATTTTTTAAAATCATCCTTAGTCTTTGATTCATGCACGTGTAATCTACTGGTCAGTATGTACTATGCACTCTGCTTTGTACCTAAAACCTTAAAATAGAGGTCAACCTAATGTAGGTTGACTTACAGACCACAGTGAAATTACAGCAGTGGTGCAGTCCTCACTGGTTTCCTTGGGTTGGTGGAGTGTCTCCTCTCCAGGAGCTCTTTACTTTGCCTCAAGGGGCAGTGAGGAGAGCCGCTTCACTGGTGAAACTGATGATAGCCCACCGCTGACATAAAGGGACATAGTGTCTACATTGACACTGAATCCCCCTCACTGTGCTGACAAAAAACCTACATCTCTTTGAAGTGGTTTTATTTTGTTAAAAAACAGGGCAGTCTTGTTGGTAAGGGATTGTTTGCAGTGTGAACATCGTCTCTATTTTGTCAGCCAACGTTAGCTTTGATCTTTCATGCAGACCAGGTCTAATCCATAGAGTATGTGGGTCTGTTACAGCTCTTTGGGTGCTTGCTTTGTTAGTCTGAACTATAGAGACTCATGATTTTAGTAAGGCCCCTGTTCGAACCCTGGTGTTGGCTGAGATGGCACTTTTCACATGTATACACATCTGATAATCATAAATCCAGATTTTGTGATCATTTGTGCGCTCCAAACTCCTGTGACATCAGTCGTAGTTTGGGATGCACAAGGAATGCAGGACTGAGCCCTAGATAGGAGTGAAACTGTAATGTTTTTAGGACAATAGACTCATATGTGCAGTTTCATATTCACATTGTTTTTGTCAAATCTGTGTTCCCCTCTTAATGGATTTATATAACCTTGCACTTCAAACTATAGAACGAAGAGCCATGCATTTAGAATGAACCCTGGAACAAAATAAGTGAGTGTTACCAAATGACAAAGACACATTTTTATCTGAAGAAACATCTGGGAAATAACAGTTTCTCCAAAGTACGTTTGGCAACCCAAACTGCAAAAGGGCAATTTATGTATAACTACAGTAATTCCCTTCAGCTTAGGAATAGCATCAGCTTTGTAATAGCAGTTTGCTAATTTCAACCCCCCAGTGCTCTAGATGTCTGTTATTCCTTCAGCATGTAGATAAGCCTGGAAGTTTGGTCCCATCGTGCAGTGACTGTCTCCTGATCCTGGGACCTAGAGTGAAAAGACTTTACATAATGTCAGCTCTTTGGGTTGCCTGAAAAATATCTAGAGGGCTTAAACTTTCTGGCTTTTCCATAATCATAGTTTAAAAAGGAAAAGAAATCAGCACAATGCATTTGTTAAGTATAAAAATGCAAGGCAGCAGAAATGGGGACTGTTTGCAATTTCTCAGGTCCATAAATTGCTCCCATGACTTTAACAAACAGGCTTGTTCTACAATGATTGAACTTTTTTATAGTTTGAGCCACTTACATTGCATCATTGCATGAAAAGTTGGAGTTATTTTTTGCATTTTTACCTCAGGAGGGTTGGTCCTGATTGATTAAATTGTCATTGTTTGAGTTAGTCGCTGAATTATAATTTGGCATTTTTAACAGTGTGATTTGTTTAAAGAGACAGCTTTTTGATACAGTACACTAACTCATAATTTTCAAGTGAAAAAGGAGCTTTAATTCTCTATGTGTACTCAGCCTTTTCCCACTACTTAAAAAAATCACTGGAAAATAATGTAGTGATTATGACACAAATGGAAAGTACACCAGACTGAAACCTAATTCTTCTCTAACATTCCACAGGCATGGTCTAGATATGGTTGCATGGCCACCACATAGTATTTGAGTACTTCACCATCTTCAATGTGTTTACTCTCAGAAAGGATAGGGAAGTATTAGTATTTCCATTTTACAGGTAGGGAACTGAGACCCATAGATCCAATTTAATGAAAGGTAGGTGTTTAAATACCATTGAGGATGTGAGCCAGGGAGACTTGTGCCAAATTCCCTGCTCCACTAGATGTTTGTGGCAAAGCAGGGACTCAAAATCCATTCTTCTGTGCTCAAAGCTAGCATCCTAACTACTGTATAATCCTTCCTTTATGTAGCAAACTTCAGCCAAAAAGCAATTTATAGAGGTAGGCAAGTATCTTGTTTAACATGGAGAAAACAGAGACAAAGATAGTTGAAGCGATTTAGCCAAGATTTTCCTATCAGTCAGTGGCAGAGGTCTATTTCACCACACAGAAAATGATTCCTTTGCACCAAACTGATGAGCCAGGTGATTTAAAGAGTTTCTGAACACCCACAATTCCTTTGACTTTGGTCAGTGTTGAAGATATTGAGCCCCTCCCAGAATGAGCCCAGCCCTGAACCAGCAACCTAAGCCCAGGTGACAGGTTCATAATTTTTGCTGGAAAAAAACTAACGACCATGTGATGCAGATGTTTTGTGCTCTCAGGAATCGTCACCCATTTTCTCCATATGGCTTATTGTCTGGGTCCAAGCCCCTTGCACAGTTTATTTCCCTGATCTAATTTAAATTTCACTACTGGATAGCCTGCAACTCAGACTACAGATGTTCTTGTCTGGTATACGTTTTAAGACTAGTAGCAACAGAAATATTTATGGCATGTAAATAGGAATATTTTGCATGGGAGTGGTAGTTTGGAGACCATGGCCTTATGTATACTGGTATTACTCCAAATTTACTTGATGTAATTGCCTATGTTAGAATAGCACAATAGTAAATTCAACCTCTTGGCTGTAAATCTGATGCAGTCACTAACTTGCAGTGGAACCTCAGTTAGCCCATTAAACTTTTTGTCTCAGTTTTCCCTCTCAGATGAAATACTTGCCTAACTTTAGAAATTTCTTTGAAATCTTTGGATGAAGCAAGCTATATAAGTCAACAGAAAGCATTATTATCATTAAACCACTACTTTTCTCTATCCAATGATCTACTGAACTTTAATCTTTTTGTATGTGATAGGCCCCAGAATGTCTTTTGCTAAAATGGAATTCTCTGAGATTGGAGATAATAGATTGGTGATATGGTGCAGTTAGATTGTTTTATGACCATTCATGGTGCTATTGATCACCCTCAACTTAGAGTTGCAGAGTTTAAGGCAAGAATGGTCCATCAGGTCACCTAGTCTGACCTCCTGTATATCACTGACCACTCAGCAGCTACACATTAAAACCTAACCATCAAAATTAGACCAAAAGTACTATAGCCTACACAGGAACCAGACTGTTGTAGGAACTGATTGTGAGATATATTCATATAATCCAGGTAATTAGCCTTCATGTCATACTGCAGAAAAAGGCAACCCTCACTGCCAGGGTATCTTGGGGAAAAATTTCTTCCTGCCCCACATATGAACAGTTAGACACTGAGTGTGTGGGCAAAAACCAGCCAGCTAAGGATGAGAGAGGCCACCGCAGAACACTGTCCCATCTTCTGCTGTGGCCAGCTCTGATGTTTCAGAGGTTGGAAACCAAATAAACCCCCGAATACAGTGGTTGGGAATAGGGAAACCCTTTCTGACATAGCCAGGTGACTGTCTGAAGCCTTATCTTTAGCTACATGCGATATAAACCAGAAAGGATTCCCAAAGCTGAGCCCTACTCCCCACGCTCACAAGCGCCCCCATCTGTCAATCCTTTTCATAAATTTGTGAAGCTCTCTCTTAAAGGTAATTAAGTTGTTTGTCCCACAACTCCTGTTGGGAGGCTATTCCAAAATCTCACTCCTCTGATGGTTAGAAACCTTCTGACTTCTAGCCAGAATTTGGTCATGGCTAGTTTATTCCCATTTGTTCTTATGCCAACATTGTCCTTTAGCTTAAATCCCTTCACTCACCCTGCTGTTTACCCTCCTGATGTACCGGTAGTTACAGAGAGCAATCATATTCCCTCTTGGCCTTGTTTTTGCTAGGTGAAACAAGCCAAGCTTGTTCAGTCTCTTCTCGGAAGATAGCCCTCTACTCAATGTCATGTTAATAGCTCTTCTCTGCAACTGAATTAATCTTCCTTGGACATGAGAGACCAGAATTGTACACACTATTCCCAATGAGACCTTACCGGAGCATTGTAGAAGGGTGTTAATACTTCTCTGTCTCCACTGGAAATGCCTTGCCTGATACATCCGAGGGTCATATTTGCCTTTTTTGTAGCTGGTACTGAAGGTACTCAAATGGAATCCATCAGTCAAGATGAATTTTCTTTTGTGAATGTCTCTCAAATGTTGGTCATAGAACCCTAGGATTGGAAGGGACCTCATGAGGTCATCTAGTCCAACCCCTTGCATCCTAAGCCCTTCCTCATAGTGGCAATCCTGGAGCCATCTGCTGATCTTCATTATCTTGTCATGCCTTTACCTTCCCTCCCTAGGGATTGGAAGTGTTCCACTTACGCTTCCACTTCTTTAAGCATCTTATGCACCCTCATCTAACCATCCTAATACATCCCACTGGGGATCTGGCTGTGTTTTTTACTCTGGACATGCAGCATAAACAGTGAATTCTTCCCCACTCCCATCAGAATCCTTCTCAGCCTCCTGTCCACATCTCATAGGCAGACAGAACATTTTCATCATTTAGTCTCATGACAGGCTAGATTCGGCGTGATATGGAGTCCTCAGTCACAGACCTGTATTTTCCTAGTGTTGGTATGAATTAGTGTTATGTTGTCTCTCACAGTTCCCTGGCGATACATCATCCTCATTTCATTGGATTTGGTCCCTGACTATCACCGTTGTTTCAGTCTCTTCTGCAGTGACTGGCTTCCTTTCTTTTCTTCTATGCCATCCCACCTTCTGCCCATTTCTCCTCCTTGTTTCCTAGTGCAGCATACTTATTACTCAATTCTATTTCACCTCTATGAGTCAATCTCTTCCTCTGCCTTGTCCTCACAGTCACATTTTTTCATGGATCATCCTTCTCTCCCAGCAACTTACCCTCCAGCTGTTTTTGTTTGTCAGATGTCCAGAAATGTTGAGCTCTCTTCTTCTGCATTATCTCTTTAGTTCCATCATCATCTTCAGCTCCATCTCTAATCCTTCAATCTTCTCTGCCATGCAACACTACTTGCATCTCTACCTTCCATCAGTTACTCATTCAAGGACTACATGCATCTCACAACTTGATCATCTTCTTCGTGTCCTCTCCTCCTTGGGTCACTTCTAGTCCTGCCTCAATAGCCATCATTACCTTTTATTCCTAGTCCCGTCTTTGAGAGGAAAAATAAGGGGTGGGGGAATCCCCCACCAGAATCTCCTCCCTACAAACTCAAACTGAAACTTTGCTGCAGCTGTCTCGAGTGTAGAAATGGATCTGTGTATGGGCCTGGAAGAAACTTTCTGTCCATCAGTTTAGATAACTGCACAGTCTAGCCAAGTGCATTGTGGGTATTTAAACTCTCCACTGAAGTATGTATAGTCGTAACTGCTGGAGGAAGGATATGGAGCTAGATGATGAATCACCTTTCTGATCCAATGTGGCAAATCATGTGTTTCAAACACTTGTGTTGCTAATCAGTGTAGGAGGAGATAAAGTGTAACAAAAAAGAAGGGTAAAACCTTCATTGCAATTGAAATGATTTATATCATAACATTATGAGGTAACACACTTTACTTCTTAAAACAGGAACTCTTCAATGACTGTTTTCCTCATTTGCATAAGTAATTGACCTCTCATTAGCAGCTCATTAGAAAAATTGAGGTGCTGTGATAGATGGAAACCTACTGTGACAGGGCCTCAGCATGTGAATATATTTTTGAAAACTCAGCTGGATTTTGAAAAGGAAGGTCCAAAAAAGCTAGATTTCTCTGAATTCATCAGTCGTATTTAACTCTGTGTATGAAACAGGTGGGCCAAAATTTGCACACTCAAGCACCCAAAGTTAGGCTTTGAAATCCATACTTAAATACATTACTTAGTATCTGATTTTCAAATATTTTGAGCAGCCAGAGCTCTGGTTTCAGGCAAGCACAGTTTTAAATGCTCAGCACATCTTTGGAAAAAAATTAGCCCACTTAGATGCCTAAATGAAGATTTAGGTGCCTAAATTTAAGCAGACAGGTTTGAAAATCCAAGCCCCCAAATGCACAACAAAGCAAGCATTTTAATAAATTGCCTACTTTTCAGAGGTACAGATCAACTCCCCACAATTTCCATTAACTTCGGTCTGGATCTAACAAAAGGGAGCAACTTTGAACATTTTGGCTTTGAGAGCCTAGGATCAGATTTCAAATGAAGGTATCTAGAGGTACAACTCATCTTTTTCCAAAAGCTAATATGCAATACATGAATGTCAACAAGCCAGATAACAATTTTTGCACATACCAGAGAATTAATCTAAATATGGGCCTTTTCTGTCTGTACTTCTAGGGACTGATTAAACATTGTTAACTTAACTAATCTTCACAGTAGTCTTGGACAAAATTAGGCTTACATTTAATTTACAGCATTACAAGTTCTGTCTGCTTCTGGACAAACTCTCAAAGCTCTGTTCTATTTTGATAAGCCATACAAAGTTGACGTTTACAGGAAATACAGGTGAAGGTACCTGAACTTTTGGGGCCCAGGTTATTTTTTCATTACAAAACTGTATGAGGAGAGAAAAGGGAAAAGGTTGCTTTTGTACTGACTCAGACTTGTACTGCCTAGGAAAAGAGATGAACCTCAATGACCTTCAGAAGTACCAGCTGAAAGAACTCAGTATCTGAAGAGGGAATGAAAGCGCTGGAGTAATGTGCGAAAGGACATGAAAAAGGGCTGGTTTAGATGATCCAGATCTGCACTGGGAAAGAAAAGAAGTACCAAACACTTCTTCAGTTCAGAGAGAGTGTCTGTTGTCTGGTTAACCTTATCAAAAGTTAGGTTTTCCAAATTCTTCTGTTTCAACCATGTTCTTTTATCATTCATCACAGTATCTGCTGCAGAATAAAACAGGGTCTATAGTACTGGGTGGGATATCTCGTAATTTTATCTTGGCATGTCTGCACGTATAGTTCGGTCTGACAACTTACAAGCTAATAGGACAGGAGGCTGAATGATGATAAAGAATATTCCCTGTTTATGGAAGGAAAAGAAGGATTTTGTATGGTTTGTAGGCAAACAGGAGTACTCAATCTTCTATGACATTTAAAGAGAATAAGTCAAACTACAAGGTAAGCAGCAGTAAAATAGGTTATTTCATTGTAAACCATAATGTATCTATACCAAGAGGTGTGTTGGAATTATACCAAGAGACTAACACCGTGCCTAATTTGTGCCAGGGGTTGCCAGCTCTGAACATTGACACCTTTCAGCTTGGCAGTTCATAGCCCTAGTACCTCTGGCTTTGTTGCATCAGTTATGAATGTAAAACAAATTGGTTGAGACCCGGCACCTAATTGCCTGAGCTCTGGCATGTCTTTCATTACAAATTAAACACTGGATGAATATCCCATTCTGCATCTCTAGTTCTGTGCATCTGAGTCTGTTTCAAGGAGATACAGATCACAGTAACACTCTAGGCTCTTGCCATTTGATATGAATGAAATGTACTTAAAAATGGCAAATGACTCCAGATCAAGGAAAAGTTTTCTCCTGCTTTCAAACAGAGATAGTGTGGTTGGATGATAGAATATCTTTCTGTGATCAACTTTCTGTTTTTTGGAACTTGAATTTTCCACCACTGCTGACAAACATTGCATGATTTATCAGTGTTGTTTTATAAGTGAAGGTTCCCTTAATGGACTAGCTATCTGCAGTTAAAGGATGAAATTTAGCCTTGGTGTAAGCAAGGACAATCCCTTTGGTTTCACTGAAGCATTGCAACCTTACAGTAGGACTGAATTTGGCCTGTAAGTTGAATTTAAGAAGTCATAGGGTATGTCCACACGAGTCTTTTATTTCGAAACAACACTGGTTGTTTTGAAATAAAAAACTGAATGTCCACGCATCATTTTCTTATTTTGAAATGACAGGCTCTGTCATTTCGAAGTAAGAACCATCATTTCAAAACAGCTTAAACCCCATTCATTTTCGAAATGGCTGTTATTTTGAAATGGTTATTTTGAAATAACACTGTTTGGACATGTTGTTTCGAAACACCACCATTGTTTCAAAATAACTGTTTTGAAACAACATGTCCAAATGGCCTTATTTCGAAATAACCATTTTGAAATAACAGCTGTTTTAAAAGCAGGCTTTCCCTTAATTTGAATTAACTTATTTTGAAATAATGATGTATGTGTGGACATAGCCATAGTTGATTACATTTAGCAGGAGAATGCTAGCCTCTCCATAGACACAGACACACCCATACATAAGCTCCCTTTTGTTATAATCCTGATGGTATTGAAGATGGGTAACAAGTCCAGCTCTATATCTGAAAACATAAGGATGAGAATGTGTTGGATACTTTGTTACTAAAACATCGGCACAACTCAAAAGCTGCTTTCTGAGCATCATGCCGGTCACAGTAACCAGTTTTTGAAAGCTCCTGGGCAACAAGCAAATCAGTACAAAACACCATGGGCGATTATCAGTGTAATCATTCATCATTCAACGTACTCTTCCGTCACTGTGCATGGTGATGCAGTTCACTACGGACCACCTACTCCCACGCAACAATGATCCACACTGCAATACACGTCTCACTGGTGTGTTGAGTTTCTTTCAGATTTAGGAATAAAACCAGATTTCTCCTGTTCATGGAAAATGTGCCTGTCCTCCCTTGTTACCACCACCCCTCACATGGTATATATTTTGCTTACAAATGGGACCTAAATGGGTAATAGTCACTTGAAATTGACGGAGGAATGAAATGCAGTTATAATGGTTTCCCTGATGAGATTGCTTTTTAAATCATTTAGTCAATCATTTAATGAAAATTAAACGGCTGATACTTTACACAGTAAAAGTAACACAAAAAACAATGAAGACAGAATTGACTTTATACTGTATAGCACTTGCTAACTGAAAAGTCATAAATGCCCTGCATAGATATGAAATAAAAAAATAATTAATGCAATTAAAATATATATTCCACTACCAGAAATGAAAGAAGAGGGATATTTCTCATATGTCACTTATGTGCTTCTGGAAGTACTTTTAGATACCATGGTGGCAGGCAAAGCATAAGAACTTGTATAGAATAGAATAGAATAAATGCAAAACATTATTCAGATGAATTGTCAATGGTTTATTGATACTAGAGGTCACATAAAATAGTAAAACTGAAAAGTAAGTTTTAAACACAGAAACATTAAATACAATGCATGGACAGAAGAAATTAAGTCAAAATTATGAGCCTCCAAAAAAACAGATAATTTCCTTGATGAGGGTCCCAGATACCATGGTTATGGATGATTGTATACAAACCTAGATGTTTAGAAATATGGAGAGCAAAAACCATTTTATTTCATCTTGTGGACTCCATAACATCAATTACTAATCAATTCACTCAGTTGAGCAACCAACTGCAAATATATGCCCTGCTCCCAAAGCCTATTGAAGACAAAGTAAATTCTCTGGTCAACTTCAGTGGCTTTTGGATCAGGCTTCAGGGAAGGTCACTTGTTTAAGAATCACAACTCCATGTATGATTTCCAAAGCTGGGAAATAGTGTTCATCTTCTGAGTTAAAATAACTGCCAAATGCATCAAATTCTATGACTAATAGCAACAAAAGAAAAAGTCTCTTTTTAAAAAAGCCCAATTTTAGTTGTTCTTTGTACAATGGTACAATAACAGCTCCTAAATCCCACCATGCAGTGTGAAAAATGACTCTGTCAATGTGAGACAAAAGTAGGATATTGAAAAGCAGAACATTTTATCTAAAAGGGAAGAGCTGACACCTGCAGAATAAATAATGCTTAATTGGATTAAACTGACTTGACTTAAATTCAGAATAACATTAAAAAATGTTGCACAACAGTTTACACAGTTCCATTTTCCATTGTCTGTTTCTCTGTTTGTGCTAAGTTTTGCCTGCATCATCAGTATTACAGTTTGAGGCTCAATGGTTGTCCTTACTGATATAAACTAAAACCCAAAGGCTAAATATTATAGGGCATCATATAAAATCAGCATAAATTGGAAATTTTAGTAATTTGAAATCCAGTTATTGATGTCTTTAATACATGGCAGACTCTGCTCTCCCTTCAATTGATGTAAAATGGAGAGAGCCACAAAAATTTTAGAACATTTTGTTGCAGTGGGTGCATTGTAGCATTGCTGTAACAATATACAGTTCTGTATTGTGGGTAGGCAGTGTCACAACCACCACAATAATAAGGTGTCTCAGCCCTGTGGCTTTTTGCAGCTTCGTTCATCATTGCTTTATCTCCTCTCATCATCTTGCTCCTGTGAAGCAATGAAAAACTCTCTACTTACCTCATCTCTAAGTAGCTGTAAAATAAGAAGGATGTATCCTCCATTTCCATGGTTGCTTAGAGGAGTCTGACTAGATTGTGACCCACATCCCCACTGGGTCCATGATATCTGTTTGAAAGGTCTGTATATTAAGGTTCTGTAAGGAAATTTCATCTTGAAATTATTTTCTTCTAATATTCATTAGCTGCTTAAAATCAGTATCTTGAATATTTTCCCTCTAGTCTGCTTTATAAATAAATTTATGACATTTTAGTCTAAAAATGATTTTTTGCCTGAATTCTATAACCCCAAGGAAAAGCATATAAAAATCACAGAGCTTATTATTTTTCGATTCCTGAAACTTAAAAGTGATTTTGACGCAGTTCAGCTGAGGATATTTTGTCCCAGGCTGAGGCACTACATACTCATTTTCAGGCTTGGGTTAATTTTTTTTTCAGCACATTATAATTATAAACACTGGAGAAACAGATTTTGTAATACAGACACTGACACAAAGCTTAACTGTAGTTATTTTATGGAACACTGCCACAAGAAAGCTGAAAACCCATTCTTGCACGAAGAATCTTATTAAAAGAATGAGTGGTTTTAATGACATTTCTTGTGATATTAAAATTCTTTCATTTGGAATCTCAGAGCATCTCTGCTTCCACATTTTTGGAGGACCAAGGAGAATTGGCTAAAGCCAAGAACTGTGAACCATGACTGTGGGAATCAATCCAGTGAGAGAAATCTGGGTTCATATTCCTATTTTCCCATACCATGAGTTGTACATTAATGTATTTAATTAGAACATATATTTTATTCCATTCTAAGTTACTATGTTTTTTCTTTTTAAAGTAACCTGTAGAAATTGCAAATGACCTGGATCTTCTTTCTATATTAAATAGTAGCAATTGCTAAACTACAGTTTAAATACTACTTCAAAAGGTTTGGCGGTTTCATTCACTTCAGATAAATTTCTCTGCTTGAATCCTTATCCAAATTTGCAAGTTGTGGAAAGTTTGAGTAGCTTTTCTTGTGAGAGTTTGGATATTTTCTGCTTCTGTGTGGGCCAGAAATATTCTTTAAATAGTCTTTAATCTCAACGAGAGGCCTGTGGCACCTTAGGCTATGTCTACTCTTGCAAGTTAGTTCAAATTAAGATGGCTTAATTCTAACAAACTTAGTCCTTGTCTACACTGGGCTTTCATTAATCTGAATTAAAGAATTCCTTAATTCAGACTAAAGAAAGCTTAGTTCGAATTAGTAAAACATGCTGATTAGTTTGAACTAAGCCCTTAGCTTGATCCTTAGTTTGAACTAAGGACAGTGTAGACTATGATTAACCCTTAGTTTCAATTTAATTAATTTGAATTAAGGGCAGTTAGTTCGAATTAACAAAGTGGACTAATTCAACTTAACATTAATTCAAATTAGTCCACTTTGATAATTCAAACTAATAAATTCAAGTTTAGTCTGAACTAAACTCAGACTTATTAGTTCAAATTAACAAATTCAAACTAACTTTTCATAGCGTAGACATAGCCTGAAGGATTAACAGATTTCGTGAGGCATAAGCTTTTGTGAGCTCCAACCCACTTTGTCACATGCGAGTTGGTTGGAGCCCACAAGAACATATTCCCAAAGAAATCTGTTGGTCTTGAAGGTGCCACAGGACTCTCGTTGTTTTTGCTGTACATGGGCTAACACGGCTACCCCTCTGGAAGTCTTTCATCTCTCACTGTATGTTTGCATGAGATTGTTTCACACATGAATACAAGAAGGCAAGATGCCCACCATGTTACAATTTAAAGGTTAAATCCTGCTGATTGGATTGAAACAAATAGTAACGCTTACCAATTACATAGCACTTTACATCTGTAGATCTCAAAGTACTTCACAGAGGTGACTTCCCCCCTCTTTTACAGAGAGGGAGAGAGGGTTGGCAATTTGCCCAAGATCACACTGTAAGTCAGTCTAAGAGGTATGAATCAAAGCCATTTTCACATTGTGATGCTCGATCTTGCACAAACTGAAGTCAGTGGCAAAGCATCTGACCTCCTGTAGCTAGTCCATTTTATCTCTCCATTTTCCACTGAGCTCTTATGGGGCCTACTCAGAGGAATAAGGCAGCCATAGAGTTGGTCCAGTGCCAGTTAGGCACAAACCAAGTAAGCAATGGCTTAGGGCCGCACATTATGAGGGGCCTCTAAATATGTCAGGGATAACTAAGAAGATTTATCATAGTTGAAATTGATAATGCTAACAAGGCTTTTTGCAAGATGTATGTTTTATTTAGTTGTTTTTCGGTGCATCTTTGCCTATGTATATATGCAAATATAACAGTTTATCATTTATTTTTTCATTACCCTTTCTGTTTTAATGTAATACACTTTTTTCTTTTTATTTTTTATAGGGCCTCTGAATGGTATGGGGCCTCTCAATCTTGACATATTTTAGGGCCTCAGCATGTCTTAATCCAGCCCTAAATTGGTCCTAATTTAGACATGTAACAGAACATGTGTGGGAGTTAGGGAAGGCAGAGAGACAAATAAAGGTGAGATGGGAACATTGTAGGGATGGCACTATTTTTGTTAGATCTCTCTTGTTTTTTAAATGTATTTCTTTCGGTTTTGTTCGTTTAATTAGTTAAGCAACAGAGCTGAATTGGGAATTCCACAGACAGAATAGCGTCTCTTGCAGTGTTCAGAGAAAGGAAGTGAAGATGGAAATACCAGAAGGGTTGGAGACGTAGAGGGGGAAGTTTTCCAAACCTTTTAGAACTTGCTTAGGCCTGTGCTTGAAGGAAGGTTCACACTGGGTCTTTACTGATCTAGACCAGTTCTTTCATTCCCATGTAAATGAGTCAGAGAATCTGAACTGAATTCTGCTCCCCTGATGTCAATGGCAAAACTCTCACTGACATCAGTGGATGCAGGATTTATCCCTTGGTGAAGTTATCACATTTGCAGTCAATGCCCAGCAACCCAAACTGAGAATTAGCAGAATTATACAAATTAGGAGAGTTTTTCTCAGACTGCAATTAACTTCTGTGCTTTCAAATTACAGGGAGAAGAGGCAGAAACTTACTGACAACCCTCAGCCCATGTAATTATCATTTTATACTTAATGCACAAAACCTTTCCAAATGAGAAAACCAGCCAGCACCTACGCAAGGCAGGATCTCAGCTAGATCCATGAATTCACCTCTTTTAATATCTTTAGCTATTGGAGCAGGAGACACTTTTTCACCCCTTTGCGTTCAGACATAACTGACTTCCACCATCCATGATCAGAGCCCTATAGTGGGGTTGATTGCCATGGCTTGTCTTGGCCATATGCTTTCCTGGCCACAAGGTTCAGCTCTGATGTGACTGCAGAACTTGGCAGCTCTAAATTTATAATAAATGCATGTAGCTTGGAGGTAATTACACCTAGCCACTGCTTTGCTAAACTCAGTGCTCTTTTAACCATTAAATATACAAACACAGAACCTGCAAAGTTCTCCCCTTTTGGAAGCACATGGGGGAGACAGGTAGCCAAAAGTCGCTGTAGGGTTGACTGTGTAATCCTTGCCTATGTTCTCCTCCCATGAATTTACTGCCGGCTAGCAAGGTCATGGCTGCACAGGGAGGGGCAGAAAAAGTTGCAGCAGCCAGAATCTTGCAGGATGGTCCCCACTCAGGCATATCCCACATGGAGAGAGAGACATATCTCAATGCATTAGCTAATTCTTGTGTTTTTGCCTGTGTTAGTTTGCTTAGAAACTGAAGGTTCAGCATGAGCTTACAATGCCGGCCCGGCTGGACAAAACCATGACTGGGATGGTTTAGTGGGAGTGGTCCTGCCTCTGGCAGGGGGTTGGACTAGATGACCTATGAGGTCCCTTCCAACCCTATGATTCTATGAATGCCTGTTTCCTTCTAGCACGCTCTTTTTCTGCTGTTTTTTTGTAGTCGCACAAGGCTTGATTCTTCTCTTGCCTACTCTGATGTAAATCAAGGATAACCCCTTTCAAGGTCTGGAGCTGCATCTGAGAAAGTGAGTTCAGAATTAGGCCCACAGAGTTGTGCAGTGAAAGTAAAGGATATTCCCAAGGCTGGTTAACTTTGCTGGCCGTGCAGTTCATGGGAAAAAAAAAAAATCAGTCTTGGAGAGAAATGTTGACTGCTTTGGAATTCAATGACAAAACTCCCTCTGATGTCAGTAGGGCCAGGAATTTACCTCCACAGTTCCAAAAACATGTTCAATGTTAAGAGAGGCAGGAGAATCTGATACTGTGGGGTGGATTCTGCTCTCAGCTTCATTCCTGGGAAACCAGTGCAATCAGAGAGATTGCTGGGTGGAGCTGGAATCTGTACTGAATTTGGTTCAGAGTGTTCAAGTGAAAAAAATGCGACAAATGCATGGGACGGATCTTATGGACTGTAAATATCGGGCCTGGTTAACTTCACTCATGCCAAGTCTGGAAGGAGCATTGCTACTTTAAAGTAAACAGTTCCAGAGCGCAGCCTCTATGTCTGACAATCCTGTGACAGCGCTGCACACAAGTGAAACCTGAACGGATTACTTTGTACCACCAATTGTGTATTCCAATTGGAAGAACGTCTGGCTTCCCTGGGCCTATGTAGACACTGACAAATATTGCTCTCATTTACATCAGTGTGGATTTCCATTGCCTTCAGCGGAATAGGTGAGATTTACATGGGTGTCGCTAAGAGCAGAAATTGGCTGAGCATGGTAACAACTCAGGAATCAGGGATGTACCAGGCGAGATACAGCTGCATAGCTCCAAAAGAACTAGCAGTTTCCCTACCATGTTAAACTAACTTACTGTCTGAAGTACCTTTTGGCTCTTTACATAATCCTTCTGCAGGTCACTGCTGAGATTTCTGAGTGTACAAGTTGAACTTGGCAGGGAGGTTGGGAGCCAAAAGGGAGGAGGAAGCTGAGTTCTACAAAATTCTCCACTTAAATCTGGCAGAGCCACAGAAGTTAATACAGACAAATCTCCAGTTGTGGGGCGGCACCTTCCACGGGGTGGAATGCCCTTGAGGCAGGAATGGCTTCTGGCTGGGTTCAAACACTATGTAGGAGTGAGTGACCGTTCCTCCTTGGTCAGTCTCTGGGGGAGGCCATGTCCCCTTGCTGCAACACTTTTCAAGGTGAGCTCAAATAGGGGAATTAGGGGCCTCCAATGCCCTGCCTCTCTTGGTAGGGCAGGGCAATATGCCAATAATGAAGCTCTAGCAAGCAGTCTAAGGAGCTCTGGCCTTTAAGCAGAGTGGGACACAAAACACAGATGTCCTAGTCTGATGCAAGGAGGCTGCCACCTTGGAGTGGAGTGTTTGGGGTACACCAAACCTGCCCTACTCTATTAGGTCCCAGCTCAGGGACGATCAGTGGCAGAGGGTTTCACCACCGGACCTGCAGGGTCCAGCTGAAACTTGCTGACATATCTTCATGTCACTGCTCAACCAGACTATAGTCTAGTTCCCTTGGGCTACTTTGTACTTCCCCAGGATTCGGTGCCTTTGTGCTGAAAGTGTCCTGTCTCCTGGGGTAGATGGCCAATGACAACCAAAACAGGTCCACAGCAGTTTAGTTGGTCTGGTGGCTCTCTTAGGCCCTCAATATGGTGGGGCTTCTTTGCAGGCTCCAGGAGCATGCAGGATGCGTTGATCTCCCTTGGTGGCTCCATCCAATCCAGCTGAGTTGGAGGGTCCACCTTTTATACTTCTGCTTCTTGTCCCACCCTTCTGCTTCAGGTGGTGCAAGTGTAACCTTCTTGGCCCTGTCTCCCAAGGGAGTGGGGTCTGGTCCCTTCTGGTCAATCTCTGAGGGAGGCCACACATTGCTACATATTGTCCACGAATTGATGGGCAGCAGGTCTGGAGGTGGAACTATGACTGTCTTCTGCCAAGGAAACAAACCCTTTCCATATGAGAAAGATTGCAAGTTGAAACTCAGAACTTCCACTTTGCTATATGTGAATAACTCACAAAGGGAGAAACTGGGGCGTTCACTGCCCCTGGGAGCAGTGGAGGTTTTCCTTGAGTTACCATACTTTATTTTAGATCACGTTGATATATGTGGAAAACTTAACTCACCTCCTTCTACAAACTTTTTTTTGGGGGGGGGGGGGAAGGGAATAAAATCTTAGGCCTTTTACAAACATAAAAATGAGCTGGTAGCTTTGATTTAAATATTACATTTTTATAATAAATACATTTGTAACAACATAATGAAATTTTTGAACAAAAGTTCTTTTCCAGAAGAATAATCTTTAACTGGTACGAAATGCCTCACTGGGATTTTGTCAGGTTTTAATTTCAGTTTGAATAAATAATGTAAGACACCAGTCTGAGAAAGATAAAGGTGAATTTCATGTACTTCCCGCTCACCATAATGGAAATAATAACTACTTTAGTAAAAAACAAGTTTCCAATTAGTTTCTCTGAAATAATATTATCCCTTTTTACAGATACCATAGCTCATTTTGAAACCTAATTTTGATAATATATAAACATTTCTAAAATGCTATTCCCACTGGAATAGTGACAATTACAGATTTTGGCAGCACATATTGGGAATGTAGCTGTACTGAAAAAATAATCTTTGCCTTTCTTTTACTGAATTTTAAACAATGAAAGATGGAGAATCAATTTAAAATCATCCTTATGATGGAGACATTCTTCCTGGAACATTTTTTGTTACATTATTGGATAATGTTCATAAGACAATTTCTGCCAGGTTTGCAGCTTTCTAAAGTTATTAAATTTCTTTCTTTAGAAAAACAGATAGTTGTGCCATTCTTTCTTCAGTTAATAATTTGCTTTATTTGTGTAATCCTTCATAGCACAGTAAAAGCAAAGTGAAAATGTCTCAAATGCTACCCAAGGTTGTTAATTAATTTATTTATTTTACATTTTGAAGTCACTCTAATCATCTAAGGTGCGTTGGAAGGAAAAAAATCAAGACTACATTAAATAATTTGAAAGGATTCTTTGATAGGACATGACAGGTCTATACTCTAGTTAGTTGTACCCAGTGATTTGTGTTTTCACTTATGTCTGTCATCTATTATATGTCTGTAAAATTTGATGAAATAATTCATAGAATCTTACTGTTCAGTCAGATGCAAGAAGAAAAAAATTCAGGATCTATTTTTTTCTATATTATAAACTTTATTATGAAATTGTAAATTAAATCACTTTTATATAGTGGGAAAATTCATTTAGGGCCTGATCCAAAAGATATGGAAGTCTCTGATTTCAATGAACTCCCCTTGGAAGAGTAGCTGAGCCACATTGGAGTTGCCCGAGTCTACATCCAAAAGGCAGAATTTGGCCCATTGATTGGTAAGGGTTCTGCGTGAATCTGGTATCTGACAGTTATTTCAAAAAGCAGAACATCACATACATTTGAGAGGCTGGCAGTGGCCTCTGCTTAAAAAACTGAGCTCTGAAAAGCTCACAAACAGCATTGAAAGGTTGTGAAAAAGAGCTGTTTGACTGAAAGAGGTCTTAGTCCCACCCACTGGAGGCTTTCAAAGTCCTGCTTAAAACTAATGTGTTAAGGGCATGTTTCATGAGTATTAGCTATTTCATGTGCTTAATGGAAAAGCCATCAAACTGAAGCCTCCCTAAAAGCATAGTCAATATAGGGCTTTCTGCAAACAGTGTATAATAACAACAAGAATAGTCAAAATATTATCATCATGAGCACAGACTGACCTCTAATAATGTGTGAACGATGCCTGTATGTGGAATCCTCTTTACAGACAGGTTGGCACAGGTGATTTGCTGAAACAAAGAGCAAGGTGTGGTGTCAGCTATTCTCTGTTTAACCTCCACTTCAGTAGAAAGGGATCCAATGTCCTCAGACGCAGGGTGACTAGAGTAGTTAGGAAGGCGTTAAATATCAGACAGGAAGGGAAAAACAAAGGTAGATATGAGTGCTCAACGCTGAGAACACAATTAATCAAGGAACCAAGGGAAATGAAGAGAAGAACAGTGAATTGCCTATACATCAACACTAGGAGCTCAGATAACACAACCAGAATCTTGGAATTATTCATTTATGAGCATAAATTCAATCTAGTGGGTATTACAGAAACACAGTGGGGCAATTCACACTGTTGGAATGTTAAAAGCAGTGGTTATACCTACTTAGGAAGGATCAAGTGAGCAAATGGAGAGAGAAAATAGCACTTTATGTCAAAAATATCATTGCCAATTTCTGAGTCACTGATATCTTGGAAGACAATTGTCCAGCATGCATATATATTAATAACTGAACTGATAAAGCACAAAATAGGATATTATTTCATGTCTGATGCAGACCACTAACTCACACAAGAGAACAGGATGACCGCTTCCTTATGGCTCTATCTAAAACATGTATGAAAAAAAAATCCGTGTGAACAAGAGGGATTTCAATTAGAGTGACATATGCTGGAGGTCTCATGCTGCCAGTAACTAAAACATACCAAGAATTTCTAAACATTAGAGATCATAATTTCCAAATTCAAGTAGGATTGCAGTGAACAAGGGAATTCTTTATTAGTCCTTGTTTTAAAAGGAAAAGAGGAACTGATTACAGAGCAAAAAATTAATACTAGCTTAGGTACAAGTGATCATGACTAGATCACATTTATAATGTTGCAAGTAGCATAAAGTCCAGACTAGTAATATATATACTTAGTGCTTTTAGGGCCAATTTCCTAAAACTGAAAATAAATCTGAGTCAAATTAGCTGGGAGAAACAAAGGGGGATAATTTAATAACTGGGAATAATTTAAAAAAAACCTTACTAGATGTCTCGAAACCCACAGTTAAGAAAGAAGTCCATGCTGATTTAAAAATCTAGCCAGCTTTATAGGGAAAGAGAAGACAGCTATAAAAAACCTCAAACAAATGAAAGAAAGGATAAGTTGATGGTAACAAATATAAATCAGAATCTAGGAACTGTAGAAAATTAGTAAGGGAAGAAAAGGGACACAAGGAGATGCAGGAAGAACCGTTGATGTGATATACCTTGATTTTAGCAAGGCTTTTGATACAGTTTCCCACAGCATTCTCATTGGCAAATTAAGGAAGTATGGGTTGGATAGGTGGACTATAAGGTGGATAGAAAACTGGCTAGATCAACGGTTTCAGCGTGTAGGAATCAATGGTTCCATGTCTAGCTGGCAACCAGTCACGAGTGGTGTGCCCCAGGGGTCGGTCCTGGGGCCGGTTCTGTTCACCATTTTCATCAATGATCTGGATGATGGAATAGACCGTACTCTCAGTAAGTTTGCGGATGACACCAAGCTAAGGGGAACAGTAGACACGTTGGAGGGCAAGGACAGGATTCAGGGAGACCTAGATAAATTGGAACAGTGGGCCAATAAAAATCTTATGAGGTTAAATAAGGACAAGTATAAAGTCCTGCATGTGGGACGGAAAAACCCCATGCACCGCTACAGGCTGGGAAACATTTAGCTGAGTAGCAGCAATGCAGAAAAGGACCTGGGGGTCATGGTGGATGGGAAGCTAGATATGAGTCAGCAGTGTGCTCTTACTGCCAAAAAGGCCAATGGCATACTGGGCTGCATCAAAAGAAGTATTACCAGCAGATCAAGGGGTGTGATCATTCCCCTCTATTCTGCACTGGTGAGGCCACATCTAGAATACTGTGTTCAGTTTTGGGCTCCCCACTACAAAAAGGACAGGGACCTACTGGAGAGAGTTCAGAGGAGGGCAACCAAAATGATTAAAGGGCTGGAGCACAAGCCCTATGAGGAAAGACTGAAAGCATTAGGCTTATTTAGTCTGCAGAAGAGAAGATTGAGGGGGGATTTGATAGCAACCTTCAACTACTTGAAGGGATGCTCTAAGGAAGATGGAGCTCGACTATTCTTGGTAGTAACAGAGGACAGAAAGAGGAGCAATGGTCTCAAGTTACAGTTAGGGAGGTCGAGGCTGGATATTAGAAAAAACTTTTTTACTAGGCAAGTGGTGAAACATTGGAATGAGCTGCCAAGGGAGGTGGTGGAGTCACCATCTTTGGAGGTGTTTAAGGCCCGGCTGGATAAAACCATGACTGGGATAGTTTAGTGTGAGTGGTCCTGCCTCTAGCAGGGGGTTGGACTAGATGACCTATGAGGTCCCTTCCAACCCTAGGATTCTATTCTATTCTATGAATGAAGATATCTATGGCCAGCAATGTTAAGGAGAATAAAAAGGAGTTTTATTAAGTATTTTAGGAACAAAAAGAAACTATTTGCAATCTTTCTTTGATGAGGTTACCAATTTGGTTGATTAAGGTAAAGTGTTGACCTTTCTGGTAAGGCATGTCAATAGGTACCACACAACAATTTGATTAAAAAATTAGAATGACATAAAATTAAAATGGCCCACATTAAATAGATTAAAAGCTGGCTAACTGATAGATCTCAAACTGAAATTGTATATGTGTGCCTCCAGCGGGATTCTGCAAGAACTTTTTCTTGGCCCAATACTATTTAACATTTTTATCAAAGACTTGTAAGAAAACATAAAATCAGCACTGGAAGATTGTAGATACAAAAATTAGAGAAATGGTAAATATCAAAGAGGACCAGAGACAGATTCAGAGCTATGTGGATGGCATAGTAAACTGAGTACAAGCAAACAATATTCATTTTAATATGGCTAAGTGTAAACTTATATATCTAGGAAAAGAGCATGTAGGCAATATTTACAGGATAGGGGATTCTATTCTGGGAAGCATGATATTTAATAGATGATCTTCAGCCTAACATCACGTTTAATAGATGATCTTCAGTCTCACATCACTTTCCAATGTCTAGAGGCTGTCTTTGTCTTAGACCAATTCAGACTGGAAATAAGGTATACACTTTTAAAAGTGAGGGTAATTAACCACTGGACCAATTTGCTGAGTCTTGCTCACATGCTCAAGGATTAGCTGATGGCCATATTTGGGGTCACGAGGAGACTTTCCTCCAGGGTCGATAAGGCAGGGTCCCTGGGGGTTTTCCACCTTCCCCTGTAGCATGGGGCATGGGTCACAGATCACTTGCTGGTGGATTCTCTGTACCTTGAAGTCTTTTGATTTGGGGATTTCAGTGCCTCAGTCATAAGTTAAATACATACTGCAGTGTTGGATGGGTGAGGTTCTGCAACCTGTATTGTGCAGGAGTCCAGACTAGATGTTCATATTGGTCCCATCTGACTTTAAAATCTATGAATTTATCAAGGGTCATGAAGGATTCTTCATAACTAACTATTCTTAAATCCAGATTGGATGATTCTCTAAAATATGTGCTCTAGGAATTATTTGTGGAAGTTCTGTGGCCTATGCTTTACAGGAGGTCAGGCGACGTGATCACAAAAGTCCCTTCTGGCCTTGAAATCTATGAATCTATGACAAATAGAGCTAGCAAAGATTTTTAATTTAATTTTTGTTAATGAAAAATAGTTTTTGGCAGGGGTGTCAAAATAGACATTTTCACAGACAAATCTTGTTTTGATTAAAGAAAAAGATTTTTGAAGGGAGAGTGGATTGCACTGGGGAAAAAAAACCCAAAACAAATGAGGATTTTTGGTTTGCTGGAAACCAAAACTTTTAGGTTTTGGATTGTAAATTTTTCAACAAAAATGAAAATTTCACTTGCATTGAAATTTTTCATGGGAGCCCCAAACACCATTTCTTGATCAGCACTGTTCAAAAATATTCTTACACTCTCCAGGTTATTTACTTTGGACCCAATTTCGCACTCCCTTTGCACCCAAAATTCAGCTAGTTTTAAATATATGTTCAATCCGCTTAAATGTGTTTTCATATTAATTTGTTGCTTTCTGTGCTGAATTTGGTAAACACTATTATAGTAATTTCTATAGTGCTTTGCATTTCACAACAAACATGACTGACAACCCTAAAGTGCTGTGTCTGAGAAGAAAAAGACTGAGTAGACTATATATTTATTGTATAAGATCCTCTGGGAACATCTTCAAGATGATACAGTAGCATCTTTCATTAAGCAACACTTTTGCAGTCTGTTGCCATTGGAGAATGTGGCCCACTGCAGCAAGTTTCTCATGCCAAATCAACCTAGGGACTAGCGAGGACATATGTCATGGGCCAAACAATTTATATATACACTTATAAGAGTGACTCGACAAAATCAAGGATTGCTCCAACTGGAGAAAGACAGACTTCATATTTACAGTTTTAAAGAAAAAAAAAGCAAGGAGTCTTGTGGCACTTAAAGACTAAAGTGCCACAAGACTCCTTGCTTTTTTTAGCTTTACTAGACTAACACGGCTGCCTTTTGGAACTTGACAAGATTTTTAAAGGTATTTTAGGAGTTGCTGTGCTCAGTGATGCAATGATTAACTGATTTAGGAACTTATGTCTTCTTTTCATGAGGTATTTAGGAGACAAAATGCTTTGACAGACAATTAGCAGAGATGGAGAATTACCAGAGGCAAAATTTTTGACATATTAGCAACTATATCATCCCCGATTTAAAGATGGAGAACCCAAGGAACAGGTTTTAAGGACCAGATTTTGTCCCCCTATGCTCAGGCTGAGTAGTATCTTTTTCCATGAGTAGTCTCACTGATGTCAGTGGAGAAAGGTACTACTTACTGTGAATGAGAGTGGTGAGTCTGGTACTAAATGACTTGCCCAAGGTCACACAGGAAGTCTGTAACAGAGCCAATAATAGAACAGAGGTCTCCTGGCTTCCTGTTTTCTTTTGCACTACAAAACTATGCCTTTCTCTAGAAATAAAGTGAAACCAACCCCAGCAAGAAGAGAAACATTTTTCAGAGTGGGGTTAGACCCTGGGCCTGGTGTTTTAGAAGTCCACCTGACCTGCAGGAAGGGGCTGTATATTTACATGAACTCTGTTATTCAGTGGAATGCAAAGCAGAAATCCCCTGAAAGAGGCAGAGTTTTAAGGCTTTCATTCTGTGAAAAATGCCCTGTGAAACAGAAAGGTTAGATGGATTCCTAGAAACGTGCAGGCCAGTAAGTAAATCAATTTATTCTGCCCACATGCTGGGTGCATGTCTCCATTGTGGCTGTGAGTGTCCTTCCTAACATGCATAGACAGGCTAAAAATGTAGCTGGGGTAGCATCACCAGTGGCTTGGACCAGCCCTGGGTTTGTCCTCTGGTGGCTAATTTGAGCTGCTGCTCATGTTGTTGCAGACTACACTGTTATATTTAGCATGCACACTCAAGCAGAGTTATCTGTGACTGGAAGCATGCTCCCAGCTGAGGTATAGAAGTACCCTATAAGGAGATCAGCCCCCAATGGTGTGAAAATGGAAGAGATACAAAAGGATAATGATCAGTGATGCTTTCTTCTGTAATGTCATTTTATCAAGCATGCAAAGAGAAAGTCTTGGCTGTGGGAGAAACAAAAATAAACTGGGGCTTGATGAAATGGAATGAAAACCAGGATAAAAAGGACCAAGCAAAAATAAGTGGGGTTTTAAAAGGCTTTATTGTGTTCCACTCATGAAGCCAACTTCAGCACCAGGAACAGAATTTCATGCACTGCAGAAATGAAGTTATTCAGGTGGAAACGCAGTGAATGCTTTCAGAGATTGACGTGCAGAAGTGAAGGTGGTTCCCTGCCATGGGAGAGGAACGTTAACTGCAGAGCCACTGACTGTTTCAAAACATTTTCTGAGACTCAGAATTTTGGGCAGTTTAGTTTCTCTACGTCCCTTTTGTGCAACCAGACAGGAGTTAAAAATATGGTTAATGTCTGTGGGATCATTCACCAGGGATCTTTTGGAAGAGTAATCTTCACATTTAGAAATATTTTCTCATTAGAGGTAATGGGATGATGAGCTGAAAAATGGTCTGAGCCACTTATGATTCTAAAAGCCCTCGGTCTGAATAATCTATGATGACTTAGAGATAATAGCAGGAAAGAAATAACTCATTTAGCACAATGTCCATTTACTTAGTAGACTTTCCCTGTCATACATCTATTTTCATACACTCTTGTAACAAGTTAGAAAAAAGAAGCACAATTAAAGAGTGACAAGTATGCTGTGTGGATTGCTTTGCACAAGGCTGTATCTCATCCATGCAAAATCTGATTTTAATGTGATACAATATGCATCTGCTGAGGGGGAAAAATCTAATCACTGTTCTGCGTTCTTTAAATTAAAAGTAGTATAAGGAAGGAATCATAGAATCATAGAAACTGGAAGGGATCATCAGAGGTCATTAAGTCCAGTCTCCTGCACTCATAGCGGGACCAAGTACTCTCTTAAACCATCCCTGACAGGTGCTTGTCTAAGGAAAGAAGGATGGTTTATGCTTAAGACATTAAACTGTAACTCAGCAAATCAGGGTTCAGTTCTTCACTTTCTCCCAAACTAACTAGACACACCTCTAAAGTCTCTCAGGGCCTCAGTTATTTCTCTGTAAAATGGGGATAATTTTTGCTTTCCCCTATTCTTTATCTTCCTATTTAGACTGTTTGGGGCAAATCCCTTACCACACATTGGCCTGCTCCATGTACCATAATTGTCCCCCTCTGCTTGGTACTGGAGAGGCATGAGCTGTAGTATTGTGTACAATTCTGGGTGCTGCACTTCAGGAAAGATGCGGACAAACTGAAGAGAGATCAGAGGAGAGTTACAGAAGTGAGAAAAGACAGAAAACCCGACCTCTGACGAAAGATTAAAAACACTGGGAATATGCAGTCTAGGGAGGAGAAGACTGAGAGGGGAACCTGACAACAGTCTTCAAATGTGTGAAGGGCTGTGTAACAAATTGGGGCTGATCTAGGGCTCTGGCCCTTGGGGGAGGCCACGTCACTTTGGTACAGGCAGGCCTGGATCATTGCTCGGGGGGGGAGGAGGCAGGCAAAGCAAGCAGTCTGTGGCCTAGGACCTCAGGCAGGGCAGGGCAAGGTTATCACACCAGAGGTGGGGTGGCAAAAAGGGGCCGGGGATGCAGATCCATTAGACCCCACTGCGTCCCAGCCCAGGGCCCCGACAGTGGCAGGGCATCCTGCTCCTAGGTCAGCGACGCTTTAGCTGAAAGATGCTGAATAATGCCCAGGCTTGAGAACCACCAGACTGAGGTCAGCTATCCCTGGACTACTTCTTCTACCCTGTGGCCAGGCACCTGTAGCCCCCGCTGTGGCCTGCCTCCAGAGGATAAATTTCAAGGGGCAGTCCCAGCAGGCCCTCAAGGTTGTTAACATCCAGCAGCTCCTCCAAGTTAGTGGTGCTCAGCAGCCCCAGCTGATCACAGATGGCCAGCAGTTCTTCCAAATTGTTGGCAGCTCTTCCCAATAGCTGGTAGTTCTGGCAGACCTGCTAAGCTCCAGCCAATAGGTAGCTCAGGCGGTCCTTTAACTGATTCAGGGTTGGCTCAAGTCCTAGCCCTGGTGGAGAAACCATCTTTTTCTTCAGCAACTTCCCCTGACTGAGCTGCAAGGACCGGCTTTTATACTTTCTGTCCCACCCCTGTGCTTCTGTCTTGTGAGTGGGGTGGTACCCAGGCCTGCCTACCAAATGGCATGCCTTGGACCCCTCAGTGTCAGCCTCAGAGGGAAGCCGTTCTGCTTTGCTACCGGCTGTTATAAAGAGGACAGTGATTAATTGTTCTGAAGGCAGGACAAGAACTAATGGACTTAATCTGCAGCAGGAGAGATTTGGGTTAGATATGAGGAACAGCTTGCTAACTCTCAAGACAGTTAAGGAGGCTGTGGAATCCCCATCATTGGAGGGTTTTAAGAGCAGGCTGTACAAACACCTGTCATGGATGGTCTAGGTTTACTTGGTCCTGCCTCTGCGCAGGTCTGTAGTTGATGACTTCCTGAGGTCCCTTCCAGCCCTACCTTTCTCTACTTCTATATGTGTATAGTGCCTGGCATAATAAAATCCTGATGTTGTTCTTTACAAGCTATGTAATGCTACAATTCTACAGCTTCTGCTGCCACTACTAATGATGAATACCACAAAAAAGGAGTTAAGAAAGCAGTGGGGCCTAGTGGTGAGCTTCTGGGATTCACTTTAGTTCCTCTGCTGATCTTCTTTATGAATTTACACAAATCTTTTAACCTCACTGTATCTCATCTTACAAATAAACTATATTTAATCACATTAAACGGGTACTGTGAAGCATAGTTAAGTGCTTTGAGATCCTCAAATGAATGTCTTTGTAGATATGCAAAATAATATCATCATAATTTGGAAGGATGCCAAAATATTATACCTGGTTCCTTCCTTGAGTCAACAGAGTCACCTTACAACAGGGGTGGACACAATTGACTCACAGCTAGGTGCCAGCAATTTTACTTTTGGTTGCCAAAGGGCAATCCTCCATTACATTTCTGCAGTGGAGCTAGGTGACAGCCTACTAAAACTGATCACCGTGTCGACCAGAAACATAGATTTGTCGATGCCTGCCTTACAATATAGTTTCCTTCCTAATATTTGCAAAATTCCTTTACAAGATTATTTATTTTTAACTATTTTCCTTATTTCTGTATATGACACTTGGTTCCAATATACAAGCCCTTCTCTGTTTCAGGAAATTCTTCTCCAATGTATAGCCCGTCTCTCTGTAAGTCCTTGACTTCAATGGGACCAGCATTTTACCTACCATTGTCAATCACCAAATCCAATTACCCACTCTGATCCTCCTTTTGCACAATGAGCCTTTTAAGTTGCAACTAGCCCTGGTGGGAAATTTGCATGAAAAAAATTTGCCTCAGTTTTTTGTTGTCATTGAAATGCTAAGCGTCATCGTATATCCAAATTGGAAAAATTCCAAACAGCTCTATGCCTAGTTGAAAATGGAAAGAATTTTTCATGAAAATTCATCCAGATTTTTTTTTTACCAAAATGTGAAGTTTCAGTGATAAATGATTAAAAAGTTGAACTTTGGAAAATTTCTACCCACTTTAGTTGTCATTTCTTTTGTCTCATGAATATAAACCCACCTTAAGGACCTTATTTTGAGAAGTGTGTATTCTATGGTCTATATACATCTGACAGTTTCAGCCTAGAATGATAGCTTTATTCCCTATACCGATCTACTTTACTTTTTCAATTTATTTCCCTCTCCCCTGAGGACTGTTGTGAGTCAGATTCCTGTTTGATTATGTAATAAACTCCATGAATTATTAATCATATACAATATTGAAAAATTGCTCTCTGAAATAGAAAGTATCATTCATGAGTTCAGATAGCTATTGCTGGTTTCCAGATAAGAGATAATTAAGCTGTTATTGTCTCTTTCTTTTAACATGGTGATGGATGGAAGGTATTTACACTGAGCTCAATGAATCCTTAATAATATTAAAATAATAGCCTTTTATAGGTAATGGAAAAGTAAACCAATGGAAGAATGTTTGCATTTTCACAACGCTCATCCGGCAACATCTACTGTGCTGTACATGGTGACAACAAATTGTTTTTGGGTCCTTTCTGGTGAAGTCATGGCCACATTGAAGTCAATGATAAAACTCAGGATTTCACCCTTTGGGAAGGTGTACATTTCAAAGTGAGGCAGGGATTACCAGCTCAGGGAGACGTACTTGTGGACAGGCTGACTGCCCTGAGCGTGTTCCTTGGACCTTTGATAGTCATGTACTCTGCGCAGCTAGCTCCTCCTGCCATTTGTACTACCACGGCTTCACGTTATTTTTAGTTACTAGCTTGATGAGGGCTCCCATGAGTACATCTTGAGCTGGGAATCACACCTCAACTTGAAATTGCACCCTAGCCTGAAGTGCAGATATAGCCTAGGGTATTTATACAGCCAACAAGTTATACCTTGTAGAGGAGTAGAGTCTCGCTGGCATGCCGCCTTATGGCAGGATGTGGTGTAGCTGGTTCTCCTCCTCAAATAGCCCCTACCACTAGCTGCTCTAACCCTGCAGTGGTCTTCCTCTTCTCGTGACTCAGCTTCCAGCCAGGTCACTTTAGTCTCCTCTGCTTCCAGTTCTCAGAGCATCACTTAAAGTCCAACAACTATTCCATGTGGCTGTTTCTCTGTTGACTAATTTTCAAATGAAAATAGCTGTGGACAGGCAGTAACAGCAAGGCTGACCACTCGTTAGTTTGCATTGACATTCCAGGGTTTTGATATCAATATGGAGATTTGGGCAATTGAAGGACAATCCCATCCATTACCTGAAGAATGGAGGTAAAACACTCACTGAGTGGCAAATACAGCTCTCAGGACCATGTGTTCAGCTCTCAGAATTGGCAATGACTATTGCATGGAGAAGTGTTTAGGCAAGGGCCAAGGACCCAGTAAATAGCTTTCAAATTTGGGTGCATCAGGTGCAGAAGCTTTGGAAGGCAGCTGATCTATGAGAAGGTAAATGTTGAATGAAAACTGCCACAGGGTGAGCAAAGTGGTGCAGCACCGGCAAGATACTTAGCTCCAAGGTTCTTTGCGTATCATGGATTCTTTGTGCTTGTATCATTTAAAACATGCTACCTCTGTTGGAGTAACTAATACATCATCTTCCAAGCAACGATGACAAATTTGCAGAGACTTGGGGCTTGCAACCTGGCATATAGGTTCACTTCAGTGAAAGGTCAGAAGTGGTTGAGGAAATGGCTTGAAGGAAAAACAAGTATGATGTGTGCAGGAAACTAGATGGCGTGTAAGCAAAAGTAAAATCTTGAAAGATCTCTTTTATATTTTTGGTCTGAAGGAAGAAAGAAAATTAATGGGTTAGCTTTTATCATGAGCCCAGAGACTGCTGAGGGTTTCTTGAAGGTAGACAGTAACATTTTATATTTGATGTCAGCATGTGCTCCATGTGCTTCTCTAAGAACGTAGAGAGTAATGTTTTATATTTGATATCAGCATGTGCTCCAAAACAAGGTAAACCTATAGAGGAGTTGGTGGTTATGGTTGTGAGAAATACCAAAATTTCACACTGAGAGGTCAATAGAAGGAGTGCTGGGTAGATGAGCAAGGAAAGAATTGGGTTGAGTGGTGTTTGTTAAATAGGATTTCAGTGGTGAATACAGTGTTGGAAAAAAGAGAAATCCATCCAGTGAGAAGCTACAGTGGAAAAAATAAAGCCGAGGAGGATTACATTTTGATAAGAAGAGAACAGTGAAAATGGTGAACACCATAAAGGTTCTACCAAGTGAACAAGTGACAGAACAGTGTAAGTTTTTTGTTGCTAAAAGCAGACTGCAAACTGAGAAAACAAGAGAGAAGACGAAATTGAGAAAGAAACTGCTTTCATGGTTATGTATCGTGGAACGAAAGTAGGAGTGCTGCCAAAAAGTAAAGGATAACTTTTGTGCTTTGCACATCAGAGGCGGAAGGAGATCTTTTCATTAAGGCAGTGGAGGTGATGTGAGGCAGAATGAACATTAACATGGGGTATTTTCAGAAAACAAGCTGGTGGGAAAAGTCTGAGGCACAAGAGAAGCTCAAAAGAAAGACTGAATTATTCAAAGAGTTTGAAGAAGCAGGTTGTGACAATCAAAAATGCATACAAACAGAGAAAAAAAGAGGCTAGCTGGGCAGTTGCTAGAGTAACGTCACTGATCAGGCTGGGAACAGTGGCTGGAGAAGGAAATCAGTAGCCAGGAAGAGAAGTCCAGGGCCTGAGTCAGAGGCCAGATGCCAGAGCCAAAGGTAGGAGTCAGGAATTGAAGCTGAAGGGTCAGACTCAGAGAACTTGTTATCTGGAAGAAGGCTGCTTCCCAAGCTGGAACTAGGCAGGCATATGAGCTAGTGTTGCCGTGAGCAAATGCTTTGAGCCACTGAATTTCTGCTGCTGGGTTTAAGAGCTGGGATGCTGACTCTTCCAACCAATTGTGGTATTGCCAACCAGGCATACAGCTTTATTTGGCGCTGCAAATCCAAGGTGTGTGGAAGGCTGCAAAAAGACACCCCTGGCATCCTTCTCATGGGAAGTAAATGAACAGCAAGTTTGCTTCACGAGAAAGGGATCAAAGCCAGGCTGATTTAAAAATTCTGGAGAGAACTTTCTCCGAGATAAGCTTTTTTAGATGGGAGGGTAACTTCTTAGTTAAATTTAATCCTTTGAAAGCAGGATATGATTTTGTTTTCTATGTAACCTTTTGTTTCCAATATTTTTCTTCACAATCATTTACATCCCTCTTCTTCGATAATAAAGTTATTCTTTTTTGAGGATAAAAATATCTAAATGCTGTGTGCTCAGCAGAGCTGCGTTCTAAACCATAATTAGCAAGCTGCAGTTTATTGTTCCTTTGGGAACAGCAGGCCTTGTAATTCTGTGAGTGTTTAGTGAATAAAGGGCTGGACTAGCGGGGTTGCCACAGGGCCAGTGAATCAACTGGCCAGTGCCAAGCCAGAGGTCCAGGCTTTTCTGCTCCGCTCTGCACTGGTGCCACCCTCTCCCAAGTCGTCCCCAGCTGGGTTGGGGTGGGGTGGGCCAGATGTCAGGGCTGGTCACCTGGGCATCCACTCCATCCCCAGCAGGGAGGTGGGGCTGGTGCTCAGGGGCAGGCAGCGGCATGGTGCAGCGCAGGGATGATGTGGGCCAGCAGTGCTCTGGGCCAGTGGGGCCCCTCTTAGCTCAAGGACAGGGGCTACAAAGCAGCCTAGGGCCCTGGAGTAATGGGGGCCCTGCTGGCTCAGAGCACCACCGGTGGTGCTCTGGGTCTACAGGGCCCCCCACTTAACCTGGGTCCTGACCTGCATTGCAAGGCAGCCCAGTCTCCAGGCTAGGAGGGCCCCAGCCACCAAGAGCGACTCCAGCCCACGCTGCACCTGAGGGCCAGCCCTGCCCCGCTGCCTGCTGGAGATGGAGTGGCTGCCCAGCCCCATCTCTTGTCACACCTCCCCACTGGGGATGATCCCCTGGGGCATTTCTTTTAAAGAAACACCCCTGAGCTGGACCTCATAAGGAAATGCCTGGAGGACTCGGGAGTTGGTGCGTGCCTGTCAATAACCTGTACAGAGAGTGTTGCTAGAAGTTTCAGGGAGCTGAGGATTTGTATTGTGGAATAGGAAGCTTCCTCACACCCAGGCCAGGTGGTGGTGTGTTGCCTCACAACAGCAGTAGCTCCTGGGACACATCACACCCCACTGAATGAGCTGTTTCTTGCAGTTAAAAGCTAGTCTCTGTAAGATCTCCTTTTCCTCCAGGCAACACATTTTATCATCTCTTGCTGCCTTTGTATCAGCTGCATCTTTCTCTGTGTATTAGGAAATTTTCCAACTTTTCTCCAAAAGGCTGTAAAGCCTCTTCACGTGGCACCAGTGCTGATGGAGCACAGTGTTCCCTCTGTGTATGTCCATAGGACAGAAATGTTTTCATGGATTTAATTAATCCCTCACATTTTCAAAGAGCATGGCAGGGGTTTGTCTTAGAAACACTGTGAATAAAGCAAGGAACAGGGCATTTGGATTCCTGGACTTAATCCCTAGCCTTGCCTCTGAGTGACTGTGAGATGTTTGGCAAGTTGTAGTTTCCTTATGTGTAACATAGGGAGTTGCGGTATTTCAGACAACGACTGGCCTGCAAGGCATCAGTCGCTTGTTTCAGGGAAAGCTCGGAGATCCTTAAGTAGAAGAAATGCAAATTATCTTTAAGGGATGTTAGAGCACTAAAATCTGTGGAACTCCAAAACTGTAGCGATGTACAGTGTTTCCTGTTTTTTAAAAACAGGCCAAGAATGCAACAAGGCTGATTTATAATTGCATCTGAGTGCTCTTTGCTTTGAACTAGAGTTAAAAAGATGAAATATTCTTTATCAACATGAAGGGCTAAACACTCAGGGTCTATGCAGTAATCCCGTGTGAGTGGAACATCAACCATGAGAGAAGTGGTAGATGTGGAAAATGTTTGCAAGTTTGCCCTTGCTAAGATATAGGTGGCACTTGCTGAGAGCTGTGTGGGGCATAATCAATTAGAAACATGCCGATTTCACATATTAGAACAAAGTTTGCCAGCCTGCCTCTTATGGAATTAAAATATTTCTCCACCATCAGAAAATTAGAAGGACTACAGGCCACTGCTACGATTGCCTGCTCTTCCAAGGGATGCAAAACTCATTGCAGCAAAGAAGCAATAGGTGTAAAGATGCCCTCACCTATAAGAGTTGCCATTTATGGGCCACAAGTAACTTGCACAACAGGCCTTTTTCCAGACCACTAAAAATTATGTGGATGCAAACACAGCAGCATCAGGATGACAAGACAGAATGGACTTGCGCTAAAAAATTACATCCGGTAACACTGCATGGTGCTCTATACAGCACATCAAAGACACACTGGCTTTCCAATTAATACCTATTTGTCTGCCTCAGGTTTTAGGCTGAAGATGAGATCAGCAAATATGCAGCTCAACAGTGGTTTTTGAAATGGCAAACTGTGCTGGGAAAAAAGCACATTTACTCCCAGGATTGAGATTCTGTTGCACTACAGACACCCTGATCTAGAATTTGGCCACTGTCTTTGATGGGGTGAAATTTGTTATAGTCAGACACACACACATTTGGCTAAACCTCTTTCAGACACATTATGAAAATTAGTTTCTTCTTCTCTTCCCCCAACTTCTCTATGATATACAATGGTATTTGTCTAAATGCCAAGCTTGTTTTATTATTTTAAGCTGTCTAACTCACCACAGTTTGTTTTAATTGACTAATTGTGTGACTTTGGGGAAGTCATTCAGTCCTCTCATCCAGATCTCTGCCTCATCACCATGGCCCACCACAGGAAAACCCACAAGAGGGGCTTCTGAGAGGAAATCTCATATTGTCTTGCTGTGGGGAAGAGACTGTAACCCCCGCCGAAAATATCATGGGCCGTTCCCAAGCTCGATAGATCGTTGTGGTCATGAGGGAACAGGAAGGTCATTTTCATCCTCACACAGCCCATGTTGTGCTTCTGTAATGGCTCAAGCGCTTGCAGCCCATCTCCACCATGTCCTTGGGAGCCTGGGACTCTCCAGAATGACTCTGCAGAAGAGATAATACGTTCTGGGACCTTTTTAGAGTTCTGTGGAGCAGGGGGATAGGTAATGATCTGCATGCTCCTTGTTTCCACCACAGGTCCTCTCCATTCCTCCCCCCAGCTCAGGAAGTCTCCACTCCCCTGCCCTGAGCATAGACCGTGGAGCACACAGAGGGGCTGCTGCATGGTTCAGACTGAAGCCTGGGCGGAGATGAAACCACAGAGACAGCTCAGTCCCTCTTTTCAGTGGAAAGCAGGAAGAAATGCATAGGGAGGGTTGCCTCTACACACAGAGTTAAGCATTTGTCTTAGTTTCTCCATCTGTACAGCTGGGATAAGTCACTTATCTCGACTCATGCAAAGAGTTAACCTGCTGTTCATGCAGAGCTTTGAAGACATCTCGTGCTTATACGGAGATGTGAAAAGAAGTCTTATGGCACTGGGGAGACAGGCAAGGGAAGGGCCATGTTTAGAGGAAACCCTGTTCTTTTTGGGTTGGGTAAGTCACAGAGCTGGGGGACAGAGGATCTGAGCTTTCTTTTAGATCTGCTACTGACTTCTCATATCATCTACAAGTAGGGTGATGAGATGGCAAGTGTGAAAAATCGATATGGGGGGAGGGGTGCTAAGAGGCACCGATATAAGAAAGAGCCCTGAATATTGGGGCTGTCCCTATAAAATTGGGACATCTTGTCTCTCTATCGACAAGTCACATAACCCCTTCACGCTTTAGTTTTCTGATCCATAAAATGGAGATAACACTAGCTCGTCCCTCCCCTTCTCTTTCCAGGGCAGTGAGGCTGAATTGATAAATGTTCTGAAAGGCCTTTGAAATCCTAACTGGTAAAGAGCTTTAGAAATGCAAATTGCTATTATTTTACACGGGCACCTTAAAAACCAGCGTCAGAAGAAGCCTGAGACAGCAATTCTCACTTGTGTGAAAGTCTAGAATTGTTACAGGAATGAAGTGACTTGGCACCGTCACCTGAAGTTCACTCTACAAATGAGACGAGCGCATCTCGGAGGTGCTGACATGACCTCTGAGGAGAGACTCATTGCAGGCTGTACATTGTGACAGCTTCTGCAGATTGAGCCATACAACAATAGCAATTGGGGAAGAGGCTGCTTTGCTGCTCTCCTGGAATGAAGAAAGATACTGCTGATACACAAAAGGAAGAGAGAGGAGGTGTCAGCAGGCAGCCCACATGAATAGGGTTTTCTTGGGCAAGATTAAATATAGCTAGCTTGCTGGGCCAAGTTTTACAGCCTTCTACTATAAACAGTCTCACAGTCCAACTAGTGCTCACTTAGAAGCCACAAATTGGAGTAGATCAACATCCTCCTTCTTTGAGCCTTGTAGCTCATGGAGGGAGGAGCATGCCTGCAACACAATATGGTGGCAGAAAACACAGATAGATCACTCTGGTTTTGATTTTAATGAGCCCATAATAGTAGGTGCTCCGTCAGTCCGCTTTGTAGCAAGAGGTGCCTACCTCCAAGAGCAGCCTCAATGTCCTCAGTACTTCTGGGGTAAGCTGCCACTCCATGAGAGCAAGGATAGTAGATTTTGGCTTTTAACTATAACTGAATTCACCCCC
This sequence comes from Podocnemis expansa, assembly GCA_007922195.1. Taxonomy (NCBI): domain Eukaryota; kingdom Metazoa; phylum Chordata; order Testudines; family Podocnemididae; genus Podocnemis; species Podocnemis expansa. Next base: position 14,679,496 of record ML682028.1, read on the forward strand.
CCATTGAAAAATCACGAAAGGGAAAATGTCTGAATGACATTTAATCAGCAGCAAGAACTACAGAAATCAAGCCTAGTGTGAAGGGACCAAGCTTTCCAGCCATTTGACGGAGAACAAATTGCTATCTATTCCTTAACTCCTGAATGTGACAGAGCAAGGGCCTATTTGCCTATTTGCAATAATATATGCTCAGCCATGCATGCTTCTATTGTATATTTTGTATAAACTTGCAGTGCTTTCCTATAAGCATTATTACTATCCATAATAATTGCTTTCAGGATAAAGGGGCATCTAGAATTCCCCGCCACTGAAGATCAGGAGGAATTCTAGTTTAGGCATCTACAAAGTGCAAGGCAAGAGCCATCTCTTCACATAGGCTTTTTCCCAAGATAAGAACCAAATAGTCGCTCCATAGATGATCAGAAACTAGCACAATTACAAACCTGCTCAAATCGCCATTGAGACTCATTCAATTGAAGAAGCAGTTTAAGATGAGAGAGTGATGGTAATACAGATCTCATGGAGATTAAGAAGACTGAAATAGATTCATGCTTTTACATAGACTGATTATTAATGATGGGCTTGATTCTTTCACTTTTCCTTCTGTAGTAATTGTGGAAGATGTTAAATAGAAGCTACTGAAGACAGACATTTTCAAATCAGCAGGTCCAGAGAAGTTGCATCCAAGAGTTTTAAAAAAGCTGACTGAGGAGCCCACTGTACCATTAATGTTGATTTTCAATAAGTCTTGGAACAGTAGAAAAGTTTCAGAAGACTGAAAGAAAGCTTATATATCTTGATGATGTTTAAAAAGGGTAAACCAGATGATCTTGACAATTACAGACCCATCAGCCAGACATCCACCCCGTCAGATAATGTAGCTGCTGATGCAGGACTCAATTAATAAAAATTTGAGGAAGGGAAATGTAACTAATGCAAATCAATATAGGCGTATTGAAAACAGATCTTGTTAAACTAATTTAGCATTTTTCTCATGAGATTACAAGTTTGATTGATAAAAGGAATAATATTAACGTTATATTTTTAGTCTTCTGTAAGGCAGTTGACTTGGTACTACATAGCATTTTGCTTAAAAAAGAAGAATGAAAAAATTAAAATGGTTATATATTAAATGGATTAAAAGCTGGGTAACTGATAGGTCTCAAAATGTGGTTGTAAATGGGGAATTGTCACTGAGTGGGTGTGTTCCAGTGGGGTCCTGCAGGGATTGGTTCTTGGTGCATCTGTTTACATTTGTATCAATGACCTGGAAGAAAACATAAATCATTACTGATGAAGTTTTCAAATCACATAAAAATTGAGGGAATGGTAAATAATGATGAGGACAGGTCACTGTCAATGTGATCTGGATGGCTCAGTAAACTGGGCCCTGCTCAAGATTCTAATACAATCCAGAAATCTTAAATTTAGGCAGGTTCTCTGTGGTCTGAGCTGAAAGTCTTGTTGGGATGTAGTTAGCATATTTTCTCCTCCAGTTATGCACTTTATTTTGTGTCTGATTCAGGTTCCCTTTATTATGTGGTAAATGTTTTGGTCTGCACATTAAAATGAATTAAAAATGTTCAGGTCCTAAGGGAGAAATAAATCCTCTAATCCAACATGAGCTTTATTTGTATGTTAACTACCAACAGGTAGAAGTTGAGAAGTGCAAAATTTTCAGACCTTCCAACAGGATTAGAATAACAAACAGGACATTTATGTCAACTCAGATTTTTATTTAAGTTTTTATTCTAGTTACATAGCTAGATAATTGGACATCTGGCTAAAACTCTTTGACATGCACAAGCTCTGAAAATATTGTTAATCTTTAAAATCAATATTGCATTTAGGAAATTGCTCCCCTTCCTCTGTGTTTGCGACTCTCAATTCATTCATATGCCATTTCATGAGCCATTTAACTACGTAGGAAAAGACATTTCTTTCTGTTAATCACTCATGAACAACTCATGCCATCCGCATATTAATTATTGTGTAAATTATGTTATCATTTCTATTTACTCATAGCAACTTGAATGTTTAAAAGAAATTGTATCATAAAGAACTCATACAATTAGGATCAAAGTGCTGGTTAAAAGGTGCTTGAGCACATCCAATTGATTATGTAATATATGGGTCTGCAAGATATGGGCAATCATAATCTCACCATTATGGTGTACGAACGAAATCATCTCTCCACACTCAATGATCTAAAAGTCAGGCTGTTAAAATAACAAAGTGAAGCTTCCCTCACTTAAGAATTTGATGGCTGGAAATAGAGGTTATGGAAGTCAAACAAAGGAGACACAGTTGTCATTTCCTAAAGCTACTCTGTTTGATTTTCCTTTATCTCTGTGAATTATCATGGCAAAAACTGGCAGAGAGGCTGTGCAATGCTGCCTGCCTGATGGCAGCTTTACTAGGCAAAAGGCATATCTATATGCTAGGTCTTTTATTAATTGCAACATCGCTCATGCCTGCAAGTTATTAGTAAACTCTGAGATCTTTGGATCTGTCTGTGGCAGGAGGGCACCACTGGAAAAGAGTGGGTTTAGAAGACGTGGGAGGTGGGATTGAGCTGTGGGTGTGAGCTGGCTTTTGCTGCAAAAACTGCAAGTTTATTCAAGACAAGGATATTGCTGTGGCATTATTGAGAGCAGAATCTGGCTCAGGGTTCTGATAATTTCTGCTGTAAGCCTAACACTGACAATCACAAGGACATCTACTGCTAAAGCTTTGTGACAGGACCGTTCACCTCTTGTGAACATTTCCGGTCAGCTGTTGCCCTCATCAGGCAGGTTTTCAGTGGCTGAGCCCTCCCACTAAGTCATACATAACCAAGCTCACGAAGGAACATCTTCAGGGGATAACAAAGGTTCAACAAATGGCTGTTTCCCTTCAGAGTCTTCAGCCCCATCTCTGGGCCTATTTAAATTCCCAGCCCCTTTCTTGAACTGTTAAAGCAAAGTCTTATTCTCTCCTTGGGGCTTAGGTCACTTCGTCAGCGGCTGATGTGCGGGACTGGGCCTGCCCACTACTCTGGGTCACAACCTTGGGTTGCTGCTGCTATTCATTAGGTTGCTTCTCAAATAGACTCTTCTGCTTCACCCTCACCTCAGAGCTGAACTTGTACACTCCTCTTCCTCCTCACCAAATGCCAGTGCTACCACAATCCATTTTCTGGTTCTTCCTTGAACTCCAGGAAGGAGTGCCCTTCCTTACTCTCAAACAGGAACTGAGCTGTTCGGGCCCTGCTGAAGCTTCTTTTAACTGAGCCAGCTGGGCTCTGATTGGCTGCTGCCCTGCAGATTTCTAGGGCAGGCCTGGAGGAGACACCTTACTGCTTTACTGGGGCACAGGGTGACATGAGCAGGAGGCCTTCATCAGGGTCAACAGTGTAACACTTGCAAAAAAGCAAGCACCATTCTGGAGTATTGTAAGTAAGACACAAGACATAATTCTTCTGCTCTACACGGCCCTGATTAGGCCTCAACTAGAGTATTGTGTCCAGTTCTGGGCACCTCATTTCAGAAAAGATGTGGATAAATTGGAGGAAGTCCAGAGAAGAGTAACATGAATGATTAAAGGCCTGGAAGATTTGACTTCTGAGGGTAGGTTGAAAGAGCTCGGTTTGTTTAGTTGGAAAAGAAGAGACTGCAAAGGGGACATGACAACAGCTTTTAAGTACCTAAGAGGTTGTCACAAGGAGGAGGGAGAAAAATTATTCTTCTTAACTAACGATGATCGGACAAGAAGCAATGGGCTTAAGTTACACCAAGGGAGGTTTTGTTTGGACATTAGGAAAAAATTCATAACTGTCATGGTGTTTGACCACTGGAATAAGTTGTCTAGTTTTTAAGAGCAGGTCAGACAAGCACCTGCCAGGGATGGTTTAAGAGGGCGCTTGGTTCTGCCATGAATGCAGGGGACTGGACTCGATGACCTTTCATAGTACCTTCCAGTTTCTCTGATTTTATCAGGGGTCCTCAATGGGCCTAGTACTCAAGTGGGTACTCTGCCATTAGCATCTCTTTGTGTGATTTGCCTTTTATAAAACATGATTCCTACCCCCTAAATCCAAACTCAAGAAAGAGGAGCCTATCTCCTGGCACTTTGCAGACCAAACAGATAGACAGCTGGGCCCGCTTTGGCACTTGCTCTTATCTGAAGTGTTAAAACTGTTTCTCCCACCTCATATACGTTGGTGTTGGGCAATAGAAGCAGCATGAGCCACTGGTGCTTGGACCACCCTCAGGGGCTTAAATTCCCTTCTTTCCCTTGAGGTCTTTGCTTCTTAAATCTGGCATCAAATGTACTAGGGTGTGAAATGGCACCTATTAGAAAACTTCCAGTGATTTCAACTTGCATTTCTATTTAGTGCGCTTGTTTTGTCTGAGATCTCAGCTGAAAGGGGACCAAAATAAAGAAGTATATGGCTATGTCTACATCTAGATTGTTAAATCGAATTAACTTAAATTGAACTAATTAAACTGAATTAAGTTAAATTGAATTAACATGGCTCCACTAGAAACCCAAATCGAACTAGCATGCCCATGGAGAGAGGGCACCATAGTAGGAGTGGCAACATGGCCCCCAAGAAGGACCATGCCCCCACTCAATATATAGAAGGAGGAAGGCACTCCGGGAGGAAGAAGGGCAAAAAGTGTTAATTCAAACTAATGGTTAGATCGAATTAACACGGCTACACTGGATTAAATCAAATTAATAAATTCAATTTAACCATTGTTTCAAATTTAAGGGAGGTTTTATTATTTCAAAGTGACCTTTCCTTATTTCAGATTGAGGGAGGCCCTTATTTCCAACAAAGAAATTTTGTTAATTAATCATCATTCATTCGATTTAAAGTTTAAGTGTAGACAGAGCATGTGTGTTTGCACTTTTCTGAGCTTGTAAACCTTGTCCTTGTTAAACTGTCCTGGACTTAAAGTCATTATTATCTTCATCATGTGGTATTATTTTTTTTCCTGTGATAATAATTCTGTTCTTTGGTAGATTCTTATACAGAGCTCATCATCACACCATCTGAGCTATCACATTGCTTGCAATTCACCCAGGCAGAAAGTCGGCACAAAGCTTGTTAGCCACTAGAATCCCACTTTAAACCTTCAGATTTATGTAGCATCTATGTGGTCTAAAAGACCTTTTGCTGGCCTTCTGTGCAGGAGTTAATTTCATCCCCACTGTCCAGAAGCTTCCTGGAGAATGTTCCTTACAACAAAACTGTTCGATTAATTAATGATAGAATTATTACTCTCTTAGATTGCTCTTTGTGCTGCTCTTGTATTTTTATTTCTAAAAATTCCAGTAAAACAGGCTGTTGACAAAAAAAGGGAAGAACAGGTGTGCATTAATATACAACAAAGAAGCAGACTGAAGTTCAGTCATACAGAAAGAGACATGCCAGAGCATTACTGTATATTAATAAAGTGGAAAATATGTTTGATCTAATCTAAGGCATTTCAAAACAACTGTTTAGTATCAATTGAAAAAAATTATCTTATTGATTTTGAACTGACTTTTGCAGATTGATTGTTTCACTCAATGTGGCTATGAAACTTTGGCTAGTTTAACTGCCTACAAAATGGTGCCAATACCACTGAGCAACAAATGGCATTTGTAAAGGCTGGGCTGGTAGATGAGCTAGAGGCTTGGACCAAAATCAATGCCATGTGGTAATGATGGATGCACATGTACAGTAGAGGGTTGTTTTGGAGCTGAATGGAAAATCTGGAGCTTTTAAGCAATAAACAAGTATGTGAAAGACAGAAAATCTTTGCAATTTCTTATTGTCTAAGAACAATATTTAGCCAATTTTAACTGATCAAGATGGCCTAACATAAACAATGTTAGATTATGCTAATTCAGTCTGACAATGAAGTTGGCACTTCTGAGATCTGCTAGGAAACAAACTCTGGCAAACAAGATCTCTGGAGATGCCCTTCAGAACTTTTCAGAGTTTCTTCCCTTACATGTGATAGTTTGCTACAAACAGAAAACTCACATCATGCTGAGCTGCTAGAAGAAAGCAAAATTCTAAGTGTGGGAGCGAGGGGAGAATTGGACTGTAATGTTCCGAGTTGAAAAGCTGCATCATGAACTGAGGTTGAACAAGATTTCCTTTGTGTGCTGGGTGAGTGAGTACACATGAGTGTGTGTGGGGTGAGAAGAATATGACTGTGTAGTTTTGCTGTACTTGTTTACGTGTAATAAAAATAATTACAAATCTTAAGTCACGATGAATTGATTTAGCAAGAAGATCGATTCAGAGGAGACTGTTAGTGCTGATGGTATCTAAATGCCTTGAAGGTAGTGTGAGCATCACGGGCACAGTTCAGTATAACTTCGTGGTCACATAAAATTCTAAGGGTCATAAAATCTTCTGGCTAGCATGAGTCGGATTTCTTGACCAGACTTATGCAACCATAGTGCATCACAACTAGCAAAACCCTGTGAAAATGTGGCTACAATGCCCTATCAAAGCCCACTGAAAGGTACAACACACAGCATCCTTGAAAGAACCACAAATAGTAGAAGAGGATGTGTGAGCTATGGTAAGGAAGGGAGAACCCAGTTTTCTTCATATAACAGTATTGAACAGCTGCGTAACCTTCTGTCAGAAATACATCGTAAGTTAAGGAGGCTCTGAGTAACAGTAAGTTGCGCTAGGTAGCTTGTGCATGTAGCTGACTCATAATGAAAATATATCAGATGTTGGAGAAGCACACTTCCGATGTTATTTGTGTGCATTCACATGTTTGCTTGATTGGTAGTAAATAGCTCTGAATCATTTGCTCTGTACTAACGTACACCCAACATTATGCCCATTGAATTACAGAATAGGAAGCTTACTTACTGATATACATTGTATGTGGTTTTTGACTCCCTGGAATGGTTTGGCTAGCTGCATTTACTGCAGCCTCTTACAATACAGGTTGGTCATAGATGCAAGGATGGGTTTGGCAGAACTTAGAATAGTTTCTGTGTGTGCTTGTGTGCATTTATTTAGCCTACTTCTCTACTTTTTTCCTAGGGTCAAATCATGGTTTCTCTGATGTCAGTGGGAGTTTTGCTGTTGTTCAATGGGAACAAGATCTAATTCATTGATAGGGCATAATATGGCCTGATAGAAGTGATAGCGCATATTGTTATGACTGACTGCACATCCCTTCATCGGGGCACTGTAAAACACCTAAATAAATCAATATGAGATTTTGGTGTGTGGTTACAGTAAATATAATAGTCCAAACTTCACTCGCAGGAAAACCAGTCCAAGCTTGTTTGTAGAATGAATTTTCACAGCTGTTCCTGAGAGCAGAATTTGGCCAGTATAACAAAGTTTGAGTTTAATAACCTTGAGATTATGGCAGAAATACACTCCCATACAAAAAGAAGAGCATTCGAGGCTAAAGCCAATATTTGGCTTGTCTGCTTGTGTACTTGGTGATCTATGGTTTTCAGGTCTGTGAATGATGTTATTCAGTGTGTAATGCTTGAGCACAGGGGGACAAGAAAAAGGAAGTTTCAGATTTAGCTCTGAACTGCCAAATCTTACTGGTTCATAGCAGTCTCACTGGTATTTGAACTTTTATTTTAATATGAAAGAACTGCAGTCTGGAGGAAAAAACAGTAGGTTTTTAAAAGTTATCATCCATTCTATGAATGATAGAGTTGCGGTATTAATTGAAGGTGAAAAAGCTGCCACTTTCTATGACCAATTTCAGCATGGTCAACGGTCGGTGACATTTTTATGTTGAATAAGAGGCTCAGCCTCAAGCTATTGCTTCAGCTTGAATTAAAGTAGCTGCCATTATTCTGAAAGTCTATTCCATTCTTAGTTTAAGTATGCTTGTCTTGCATAACTTCTTTTCATTCTGGTTTCATGCACATGTGATATTTTGCCAGTTTTCTTGCTGTTTGGTGTTTCAAATCTCAAGCAGCATGGCAGAGTCCTCTTTTGTTTGAATTGTCACCATGTCTGCTGTAAACTAGTTGCTTGTGCTAGTACATTTTAGAGTAGCCCAAAGCAGATATGAGTTTGAGTGTTTTCTGCAGCTGACTGGGTCTGACCCAGATCAAGGGTGTGATGGGGGAAAATGAGGCACAATTCTTCTTTCTCCTGTTAAAACAGAGTCAAGGAGAAAGAGTGACACAAGAAAAGTATGTATAAAGCCTTCAGCAAACACTCACCAGCAACTACACACCATACCACAGGAACACTAGGCCAGATACTTGTCCTTGTGGTAGACCCTGTTGTCAACTCTGCCCCCATAACTACACAAGTGATGCCATCATGGGACCTAAGCAGGACAGCCACTCCATCAAGGGCTCATTCATCTGCTCATCTACCAATGTGATATGTGCCATCATGTGCTAGCAATGCTCCTCTGTATACACCAGCCAGACTGGACTGTCTCTGTGCAAAAGATTAAAAGGACACAAATCAGATATCAGGAATGGTAACATTCAGAAACCAGTAGGGGAACATTTCAATCTACCTGGACATTCTATAAAAAAAATCCTAGTTACGGTACTTCAGCAAAATACCTCAGAAACAGACTGGAACATCAAACTGCAGAATTGGAATTCCTGTGGAAACTAGATGCCTTCGTACTGGGTAGAATAGAGATCTTGAATGGCTGGGTCATTACAAAATGTAATTTCCCTTTAATTGCCCTTCTCAGCTCCTCCCTCCCTATGCCACAGTTTGAATCCAAACAGTTTATTTACTTCAAAGAGCTAGGCTAGCGTTCTATCCCTTTAAATCTGTTAGAATTAAACTTTGTGACTCACCCTTCTCTGTATCTATATATTTACAGCTTACATGCTGCATTTTCCATTTCATTCATCTGACAAAGTGGGATTGTGCCCCCAAAAGCTCATGGGATAAATAAATTTGTTAGCCTTTAAAAGTGCCACAGGACTCCTTGTTTGTTTTTGCTGAAATAGATTAACACAGCTAACCCTCTGGAACTTGTAAACATCCCTAAATCTCTGGGAGGTCATATTTACTTATTCATTCAGATTTCAGAAATGCCTACATGCTCAGCATGTGCTGTGTGAACCCAACAAACAAAAACACTTGTGCACAATTCAGAGTGTCCCTATTCAAGAAAGTACAGAAGCACCTTCACTTTTAAGCATGTGATTAAGTCCAATTAGCATTTTTGGGACTTAAGCGCTTGGTAAAATAATGAAACAATGCAAAAGGATTGCCTGCAGGCATATCAGTGCTCAATTCACCCTCTTCCACAGCTTTAGAGAAGAGAAGCATGCCTAGAAGATTAGTGAATCTGGACTGCAGCCGGATCAAGAGGGAGAACAAGCTCCTGAACTGAAGGCAACTCACAGATACATCCTGCCAGCAGCTTCGTCTCATTTATCTGGCCTTTTCAAATAAATTAATCTTGTAGAACATGAGCCAGGACAAGTGAACTGCCCTAGTGATTCTGGCGGCTGCAGTGGGGACATCTCAAGTGCAGAACTTCAAATGCAAGCTAACCTGAGAGATTTCCTTTTATCTCAATTGGATGTTCTCCAGCTCTACCTAGAGACTTCTATAGCTTAGTGAAATGAACAGAGCAGCATGCCTGTAATTCTGACATAGCAAGGATGACACATTTATCGCACAGTTGGGCAGGCCTATTGGTGGCCAAAACTCAGGGGTTAATGAAATCAAAGGTACACTGAACCATTTATAGGTCAGCCAGTTCAAGGGAACCTCAGGTGTTGGCCCCTCCTCAGATGTGGTGAGTTTTAACAAAACGTGTTCAGTGTGGCGCAGAGATAAAAGAATATATCTGTCTGTTAGCATAAATTGGAACTTTGGTTTTTTGGAAATTAAGCACAGCAGGTAAGAAAGTCCAACACATTTTTAAAAAGCGTGCAGTAATCTTTTAAAAATAACCCTGCTGTAATGGTGAAGCTTTTGGCATTACTTTTAATGTGAAGCAGTGTGGGGGATCAGTTAAGTGGGCATCACTTCAGTTTCAGGATTAAGCTGATTCCTAGGCGTCAGAAGGAGGTCGGTCTCCTGTTACTGATTTCTGGTCACATTAGCTGCTTGTGGATTATGTATGTACATCTTGTAGTTTTTAACCAGAGAGACTCTTTTAGATGCACAAGGTGGGTGAGATAATCTCTTAGAGTGGACCAATTTATAAAAGATATTACATTACCTACTTTATTCTTCCTATATTCTGGAGCTAGGACCATAACAGCTACAACAGTATTGCATACATTGTGGTTACTGACAGTCATAACTGAAGTGCTGACTGTAAATGTGTTCTAGTTGGGAATGAGTGCAAGAGGAAAGTATGGAAAAGTTTCTCTTTAGCCACGCTTACTTCTGAAGCTGACGTTTGTGCATATTCATACCTATCATAGTTGCACACTGTGGTTTGATTAATCTATTGCTGTCAAACTGGCTTCTTCCTGCATCTTCCAAAGCATCAGCGAGGAACCGTGTATAGATTGTAAGCAACTCTGGGGAGGGATGGTAATTTCTCTTCTGACCACACAGTGCTTAATATGATGTAAAAGCAAAAGAAGAATAATACCAAAAATTGCAAACGGTTAATTATCTTCTTCGTGACACAGGCTCAGAATGAGACGTATAGTCCAGAAATTCTAATAGCCAGGATGCAACTCAGATAACACCAGGCCAAAGTGGCTCATGCACCCTTTGTGGCAAATGGTCACGGAGACAGAGCATAATATGAATTAAAGAAACTGGAGCCATAGGGTCTTGAAGGCCACAAGTAAGAGTAGTGGGCACATGGCAATTCTGTGAGCGCTCAGTCCTGCAGTCAACAGGACTAAGCAGTGTTTGGCTTTAATAATAAATAATAAGTTTTGGATAATGAGTTTTGTCTTAAAACAGATCCTCATCTTGATAACACATCCACTTAGTTAACTTTATGCGCTATGTGTCATCCCATTGACTTTAATGGAATTACTCAGACTATGTAAATTTAAGCATGTGTGAGCTTTTGCATGCTGGGGCCCTCCTAGTAACCTCTTTTGGGGTGGCATCTGTGTAAGCATTAGTGTACACTTTGATAGCCCAAGTTTCTAGACCTAGGTCTTGATTTTTGGTTCAGATCGCTGTACTCTTTTTACTTCTAAAGAGCAGCACCTCATTTGGTGAGCGATCCTGTTGAGTCTAATGGGACTATATGAGGAGTAAAGTTACTACTCAGTGTAAGCAAAGGCTTCCCAATCCGACCCATTTGAGAGCTGCTGAGCTCACTTCATTGTCACTGATGTCAGCTCGAATTGCAGGTGCTTCACAGCACTGGAAATCACAAAATCCTAACAGGCAACCTTTTCAAAAATGGGAGGATAAAATTAGGCCCCTAAATCTAAATTTAGGCACCTAACCAAGAGGTCTGATTTTTCAAAAGTGCTGAGAACCTCATAGAGTTTATTGCAATCCTCCACCACTACAGTTACCTCCCCTGATTTATCACCACCTTTCCTACACAAATGACTGGAGAGACCTGGCCACTCGGTGAGTGAAGCCAGTCAATCAAAGCAATCAGGATAAGAGGGAGAAAGGGCTACAGATCTGTACACTAGAGCTGTGAAGAAAAGGACACGAGAAGAGGAACTGCAGGAAAGGAGGCAGGAGGTAGTGAGAAAATTGCTAAGACACTAGAAGTTTTGCATGCTGGTGATATATGCAGAATTCATGCACCTAGTTAATCTTCCTTTCAAAGAAGTATAGTTACCTTGGCAACTACCACATCAAATGGTATACCCTGTGAATGAGTTATACTGTACATTTGTTCTTGAAGGGAGAAAAAAGAAATCCACCAATTGTCATGTGCTTTTTTGTACTATTTTTCAAGTATATTTTGATAAGCCATCTATTTCCCAGTAATTATTAAAAATGTTCCCTGCTAAACCCTTTTTCTCTCATTCCTCTCTCATGAAGGAAAATGATTGCTTTGATGAGGATCATACATCAGCTGTTGTTGGATACACTCTGTTGCTCCTGTTGTGTAGTGACACTGCGTGCTGTAAGCTGTTGTGTTTCATTCCAGAAGTGGCTCTATTTCTCTGGAAGACAAAGCTGAGAAACTACAGAGTGCTGTGGGATCAGCTGGTTGCAAACTGGCAGGCTGAAAAGCCAAGCACTGTAACATTAAAACTCAAACAGTTGCTCCTGCAACCTTAATTCAGCTTTCCTTGTGCAGATGCGACATGTCTAATTACAGGATCATATATTAACTTTCCCCCAGGAACTCTGCCTCATTCAATGCACAAGATGGTAAGCTTTTGCTCCTACTCTCCCTCTACTGCTCTAGTACCCCCCGCCTCCTGACGTCATGCGCCTGTCCCCTCATCTGCAGTACATCTTTCTCCTCCTCCTGTCCTTGTTCCTCATCCCTCTGCATTTGAGCAAGGCTGTTTCCTCCTTTCTGCTGCCTGGACACTAGCAGGAGGTGCAGAAGAGAGAGATTCTCTCTGATCTTGGTTTCTGTGCCTGGTGCCCCACTGAATGCGGCTCCTAGCCCATCATTTTGACCACATAAGCGCTCTCTTTGCATCCCTTCATTGGATATTGCCTCAGCTGTTTCCCTGTTCTCCTTGTTTACTTGTATCCCATATACTGCCTCAATTGTTTCCTTGTACCCCATCCATCTGTCTGTTTTGATCTGTCGCCTTATATTTACACTGAAAACTCTTTTGGTCAGGGATTGTCCTTTTGTTCTGTGTTTGTGGGGCACCATGCAAATGAGGTCCTAGGTCATGCCTGAACTCTTAGGCACCACAGTAATACAATTAAATAATAAACAATGAATAGTTGCAGTGAGCATATTATTTAGCCTTTATAACCCCTGAACAGAGCATGCTCATTTGTTCCATGGGGATGGTGCCTGTGCTGTTCTCCTGGCATGCGGGGAGCCATGGGGCTGGAGCATGCTCAGTGCGAATGGACTCTTCAGACAATTTTGCAGCATCACAGTAAGAATTCTGTACTGAGCATGTGTGATTTTTAAAAAGAGGCTTACCACTTGTCTGATGAATGGGTTTTTTTTTTTCCATGAGAAGAAGAAAAGGCTCACCCTTACACCAAGGATGACCTTCTGCCAAATTTCAAGTCTCCATAGCTTCTCAGCCAATAGTTATGAGGTGTTCTTTTTTTCCCCTCAGTATGGGCAAAATAACATAGAGAGCACATGGGCATAACAGTGTCCCCTGAATATGGTCATGGTGGAAACAGCTGAATGATTTTAACTGAAATGTCATGAAAAAATTCAGTCGGAGGCGGACATCTTTTCAAATGACAAAATTTCAGCCTGAATGATTTAAGCCTGGTAAAGTCAAAAGAAACTGAAAACAGAGGTATATTATATTAATGATTAGGCCACATTAGCTCTAGGCAGCGCTAGCTCACCACCACTGAATAGTGAGACCGTCCAGTTATATTAGATAGTCCAGTATTTTAGATCCAAAGGGGCAGCCGTGTTAGTCTAGCTCAAAATGCTTCTCATCTGTCTCAAAGGCTGGATATGTCTCTCTCATCACACCAAGAGTCTGATAGTCACTCTCACTAAGAAAACAAGGAGTCCTATGACACTTAAAGACTAACAAATTTATTTATTGCATGAGCTTTCATAGGAAAAATGCAACAAAAGCTCATGCAATAAATAAATTTGTTCATCTTTAAGTGCCACAGGACTCCTAGTTTGTTTTGCTGAACTAGACTAACACAGCTGCCTCTTTTGAACCTCTCACTAAGGTTATCTCTACACTACAAGTTAGGGGTGTGATTATCTGCTCCAGTACGAATGGCAGTCCTGGCAGTGTCAGCAGAGGCATGGCTGAGTTTTGGCAAGCACACAGCCACCTGAAACCAAGGCACAGGTGAGCCATATCTCTGTAGCCATGACCAATTCTACTGCAGCTATTCATATGTGTACTACCTGGATGTGCTATGAATTAGCACAAGTATGAATACACAAGTAGGGGAATCACACTTCTAGCAGGCAGCACAAGACATTGTGGGTGGGACAACATATGCGTTCTTTTTGTGCCTACTTGCATGTAATTTTTTATGCTGAGACAAAGGATGGTTTTTGTGATTTAAGGCACTCCACTGGGGCCTGGGTGGCATGGGTTAAACACTGACTCTGCCGCAGACTTCCTGTATGATCATGGGCAAGTCACTTAATCTGCTTGTGCCTCAGATCCCCGTCTGCCTTGTCTATGGAGGCTTTGCTACCAACCCTGAGTAACAGGCAGTGCTAGGAGCAGACCAGGAAACAATATAATTGACAGAATCGCAGTCTGGTCCTTTGCTCATCCCTTCCCTTCCAGCTGCAGCTCGGGGAAGTACTCTGAGCCAACTTTATACTACTCTAGGCTGCTTCCTCCCACAAGCAGGTTCAGCTGTGCTGGTCAGCATGCTTGCGGCAGAAGAGAGGCACCGTTTCTCCTGCATGAAAGTTGGGAGGGGAAAGCACAGAATTGGCAGCCCCACTTCCTGTTACTGAACTGTGATGTGTCTAGTTAGCACAGGAGAGAGCAAGGAGGCTCCCAAGATGATCTTACAACTTCTACCCTCTAGCACATGAAGGAGAAGTTACAAATTTGCCATTAGACTGCAAACCTTTTTGACCATCTTTCATACTGTGACCTTATGCAACTTGTAGCCCAGTGGGGCCCTGACCTTGACTGGTGCCTGTGGACATTCCTGTAATACAAATCACAATCAATCAATAACCAGAATGTTCCTCAGAATAAGCTGGGACAGAAATCCATCAACTCCATAAACTCATGTATGCAGGAAAACTCTTTGCGATCGATACATTACAGCAAAGGCCTAGCTCAGGCAAACAAAACCCCATAGAAATAAACGTAAACCAAAGCAGATCTTCTCCCAGGAAAGGCCATTTCCATCTTACTAGACCTTACGATAGAAAGAAGGGGGGCGGTATTTTATTTTTCTGTTCAGAGCTGGAAAGTTAAACACCCAATCAGTTAGATTTCTAATAGAAACAGAATGTGAAAATTGAAGTGACAGTAATATAATAGTGCTCTGTTTCAACCACCATTGACACCAAACATTGGAGCTGTCAGGAAACCTAATAAAACCAAAATTGAAGTGACAAAAAACAATTCCTTCTAAAAGCGTTAATTTTCATGTAACTTCTTGGCATTGGTTGCTGGAGGTCTCAACACTAGAACTAATGCAGAACAGATTAACCGTGGTAGTTCTAGAGCCAGAGGGTGTTGGGGGAAATCATGTATTTTTATTTAAACTAAAGGGACTGAACTTTGATGTGTAAAAACCTAAAATCAAAAAGTAGACTTGGCAGCAGTGGACCCTCCTTGAGTAACTGAAAGCACTTAATTTCACCTTGAATGTCACAATGCATTTAAGACGTGCATTAATTCCCATATGGTTCTAGCACCTGATGAGTGATTTCTTATATAGCTGTCAGAAAAAAAGGAGATGAATGGAGATCTAATTAAAGTGTATATAAAGTTGCAAAATAAATCTCTTCAGTAATGTCAGCCTGGCTCGTATCAGCCCAGGAGAGCAAATATGATTGCATAAATAAAAGGTAAAGAAGTATAAACAAGCTGTGACACTTGCAAAGCAGTAGTTTAGCTTGCAAGATGCTAACATGATGTTACTGGGGCTACTGAAGGAACAAAGCTGCTATTCTGGGGAAATATTCCACAGTCCTGATACAGTACAGATGGCGGGAATCAGAATGCCTTTTGCCTACAGGTGCAATACCACATTGTTTCTGAGCTTATTGTGCCTGAAAAGGTATCTGCCAGGTGTTTGCTACCTGCATTAATTACCCCATGTAATTTCTCAAACTGATTTGCTCTATTCACTATTAAGTACTGCTGTTACAGCGTGGAGGAGAAAAAAAATAAAAAAGAACAAAGAACAGATGGATTGGAATGAAAAAGAAAAGCAACGAGAAGGCAAAACATGGGATGTAACACTTCTGTCGCGGAAGTCACGGGGAGTTTTGCTGTTGATGTAAATGACAGTAGCATTAAGCCCCATGCTTTTTACCCGTTCTGTAGATATTTTTCACTGCTGTTGTAAATTACATCTGTCTGTCTAATCCATTCATCCATCCATCTATCCAAATTTTTATTCCTAGAATATCTACAAAGAAACAAAGGGAGCATGAAGGACAATAGGTGAATTATTATTAGAGGTGGGTCTCTGCCATAAGGATGATACATCATTTTGCAGTAGTTCCCCGTGTCACAGTTCAGAGCAACTGCTCCCCATATTCTCCCTCCATGGTCCAGTCACTTTGAGGCTTCTGGCTCTCAGCCATGACCACTCTTGGGCAAACACTGGCTTCTCTCTCCCTCCTGATCACTGTTTTTCTTCCCTGCACAATTCTCTGCCAAGACCATGATATCCCCAGCAAGTCAGACTATCTAAAGAAACCATTGCCTACACATTGCTTTCTCTTTAAAGGCTATAAACAACATAATTGCCAGCAGTAACAAATCACCATAAAGCTCTTTCGAAGCAAGCACATTCATTGTTAAGGGCGTTACAGAGAAAACTTATTAAAACAAATACAATGCCTAGCTGGATGCAGATAAGCTTACCAGAGATCACCTGTCAGTACCAGGAGTGACTCTGGCAGGAGTCAATTCTTCAGACTCCACCAACCCATGGTTACAAGTTCATAACAGCCTTTGCTCAGAGCAAGCATCCTGAGTGCACAGATCAGTCAGTTTCTTTGTATAGCCTGGGCCTCTGATACCCAGCTTTCAGAACAGGTGATTGGCAGACAGTGCTTCTCTTCTCTGGCTGTAGCTTTGAAAAGTTGGGGTTTTGAATAATCAGGGAAGGGTGTTCACCTCCTCTTACATATTTCTAAGGAATTCCACTTCAAGTGTATTGTCCCAAAAGATGATACAGTCCTTTGATCAGCCAGGCCCAAAATAACACATAACATTTGCATTTAATACAATGGACCCCAGATCTGATTCACCATGACTGTGGGGTTTGGTTTTTGTGCCACAGTGTGTGGCTGCAGGACACATGCCAGGATTATCTGGGTATAACCCAGTTTAAACATTTCCCTAACAATGCTGGGTCTCAAGCACAGGCACACTTGAGTTCCTTCTAGTCTCTGCCTGTGGTACGTAACAGTCTAGTTGCCTATACATCTCGTTTACTTTGGTCTTTTTTCTTCCACCTAGTTCAATGTGTCAGTGGTGGTTGATGTTGGCAGCCTGTAACATGTGGGAAAGTTGGACTAGATGATCTGGTGTTGGTCCTGATCCGCTGTCCCTTCTGCTTTTATACTGTATGACTCCAAAGATACTTAAACTTAATTCAGTATGGGTTTGCCAAGCATGTCGCAGGAAATTGCTATTGTCTCACCAAGGTCTTAGTCAGGATCAGACTCCATATGCTGGACACTGGACAAATGTATGGTAAGAAACGACTCTTGCCCACAAACAGGTGGACTGGAACTCTAGATCTGGACACATTCAGACTTTGGAGGGGTTGAAAATCAGGAAGATAACCCATATCTAAATTTAATGAATAGATCCAGGGTAAAATTTTCAAAAAGCCGGAAGCTAAACCCCGTGTTCAGAAGCAACATAGGCATTGAGGAACCTAAGTTTCACTGAAGGCCACCACAACTGAGGCTCTGCTTTTGAAAATGGGACTCAGGTTCTCAAATCACCAGTAGCTGAGCATGGCAGTCTTCCTAATCACTCTGTTCATTGATTGCTAATAGCTGTGCTCAAATAGACAAGCAACACATCAAGACTTCAAAGAGAAACTGCAGAACTGGAGCTGATATGCAGGTTTGACTGTGTGAAAGCAGGATTAAATCATGACTATGGATTCTTTTCCCATAAAAACAGGTGATTTGACTTTACCTTCCTCTAGGTGCTGTTTTCCCCTGTTTGAATCTTAACAACTGCTTTGATTTGCTGTTACACTACGACCTGATACCATGACTTACACTCCCCTGCATTTCTTTTGCTCCCATTCTGTAAGTTCCCCCATCTTCAAAGCATCTGACGAAGTGGGACTTTCTCCTGTGAAAGCTCATGTAATAAAATAAAATTGTTAGTCTTTAAGTGCCACAGGACTCCTTCCTTGTTTTGCAGAACTAGACTAATACGTCTACCCTTTGGAATTTGGTGCTTTTGAAATTGTTACCACATCTTTATCCTTGGCTTAACCAGAATCCTGAATCACAGTGTAGTGCCATGGCCACACCCATGTCTACTTCCCCTTCGGCAGGGGCCTTTGAGGCCTCATGACATTTTCCAGTCGCCTTCTCAGTCCAAAGTGCTTTAATTCAATCTTCCTGAAGGAAGTGACAGAGCTTGTCCAAACACAACTCCAGAAAGTCTCAAAACAAACATAAAGTCTCTCCTGAACGGCAGCTCTGCCTACTCTTCAGTCCTTGGATCCCTTAGCTCACTGCTAGGTTTTTGGCCCCGGCAGGCTCTGTTACCTCTTTCAACCATCCTCCCCGCCCTCAGCTTCCTGCCACCTTTCTATTGGCATTCCTGATTTCTTCCAGGTGGGCTCACCTGCGGGGCTGTCTGAGCCCCATGAGCTCAGCCCCCGGGTAAGCCACCATGTCCTACATGACGTCTCTGAACTTTGGTGATGGTGGGATAATGAGAAACCAACCCCCAACCCATTTCCCGCTGTGTGACTTGGACTCTGTTCATTTTTATTCATACATTCTCTTTACTGAGTTTGCCCTCGGGTGACAGTGTCTCTCTCTCTTTTCCTTTTTAACCTTTCAGATTTTCTTACATATTCCCTGTGCTGTTAGTGGATACTATCATGAGATGTTATGTGTTACAAAGATCTGTTCATTTGCAAAGCCAGTCATTAATAAGAAACAAGATGGCTTTACCACAGCACATGCCAGCATTGAGTGGCTGGCAAGGTCCCTCACAATTCTGGAGAGATTTTAAATGGCTTGAACAGGTTGATGTTGTCAGTTTCAATTTGCTGAACCATCTGACAATGTTCAGGACAATTAGCATCTAGAAACTATGAAGATATGTTACCTTTTAAACAAAATATTATGGATATTTGCCTATTACCTTATATTAGACACTGTCTTGTCTTCTGAAGTGCTTGCTTTCCCTTGAACTAGATCTGCATGTAGCAGGGCCACCCTAACCTTAGGGTAAATTTAGATCATAGCAAGGTGTTGACCAGTTCGTTCCTTGCCCCTCCAAACACATAGGTTCATAGACAGACTCTGAAGGTGAAGATGTAGGTTGTTTATTTACTGCTTCAGTGAGCGATCAGTCCACCGGGACAGGACACAGTACAGGGTTAAATGAAAGTACATGCCCACGTTCAGTAAATACATTGTTAAAAAATTATTCATTACATGCTGTTGAAATACTTTTCTACCTAGCATTGAGATGAGTTTGCTAACTCACTTGTTTACTTGATTAGATTTCTGGCATGGATGTTTTACCTGGATGTTCTCTTTCTTTGCCAGACAAGCAGGCATCTTGTCCCAACAACAAAATATAGATTCTACATATTACATCCTAAAGATAGGTCCACAGAAGAGTTTGAAATAACTGCAAGCATATTATGAATTACCTTGAACAACATCATTAATTCTGAGAGCTGTGGAGAGGGGAAAGTTTTGTTAATGGTGAGTTGTGTTCAGACCCCACAATCTTAGGGACCATGGAAACAGATAACTAGATGGATAAGAGTGGTGTATATAGAATTTTATAGCCATAGACTCCGCAGAGTTCATCTGTGAGCTGCACACACAGGAAATTCAAGAGTTATTAGGTATCCCCTTTATTTCATTCAGTGAGCTACCCCAAGACAGGGAAAGTGATAGCTGCTGCCCAGGGTCATTCTGGCCCTGCTCACACAAGTAGGGGGAATGGGGAAAGACGAACACACTTTCCCCTGACCATGGTAACCAGTGCAGCTAAACTGGAGTGGAACAGGAAGTAAACTGCATAAGGAAAAGAGCCAATCCTGCTAACTTTCCCTGAGGAACAAAGGTGAAAATGTGCCAGGCTTCTAGGGCAGAATAACTAGGCGCTGTCCCTGTCCCAAGGCAGGCAGCAAGGGGCCAGGGTAGCCCATAGTGTTTTTCACAGATGACCAATCAGTATTCTCTCCATTTTATGGATGGAAGCACAAAGACTTACCCAAGGTCATAAAGTTAGTCAATAGCAAAGGTAGAGCTACACCCTAGAGTGCCTTCCACCCAGGCTGCTGCTCTGTCCATGATACAATAGCCATCCTTACAGGCCAGCCTAAAGAAAAGATCAGGAAAGGGTAGTCAGAATCAAAATAATTTTGTGGGAAGAATTCTGTACTAATCAGTAGGAATCATACTTTTTATAAAGGCCTTGCAGCCTCTTTCTTACTGAAATTGTAAAGTTGCTCTGTGTTTTGGGTGGACAAAAGACCATGAAATGCTGTGTGTGAGAAGGTATCTTCCAATGCCAAAAGGATGAAAACCATTTTGTACAGCAACAGCAGTGAAAAATATTCTAACTCTTCCATATTTTTCATGAAAAAGAAAAGCCTGTTTTGAGGCTTGATAATAGAGCTGGTAATTGGATCATCTGTGACCTCCTTCAGATGTACAGATGTTTGAGTGATCTGATGGGCTTCACTGAGGTTATAGTGAAGATGGGCTCGTGTTGCCAATTCTAAGAGGCAGAGGTTCTGGTCCAGGATAGTTAGTGAGACTTGGCTAGTTATAAAATTCAGATCTGGATTGGCAATGTTAGATGAAGAGTGTCCACAAAGCTATGACTGGGGTGTCCCCACACCTGTAGCAATGCCCACGAATCAGCATGAAGACTCTTGTCCCCCAAACCTTCTTCGTTTGCTATATCAGCAGAAGGAGGGGATGGAGTTAAATGGGCCATATGAAGGTACCGAGACCTGGTGTGTGTACGCCTGTGTCGGCATTATGGCAGTAGCAGTACCTTTTAGCAAGGGAAGGAGGATGGAACTTGCAATGTGTTCCACCAAGGCTCAAGATTCAGAGTGACCATCCACAGAGGGACCAAATGGTTTTTTTCTACAGATCTTTGTCATCATAAGCCCATTCCTAGTCCCACCTCCCAACATTGCACAGGTATTTGCACCCACTGCAGGTGTAGGAGTTGCTAGTTTTGGTTGGATGTATTCCTGGAGGTTTCATCACATGGCATAATCTTTAATTTAAGATTAATCTTTAAGACCAGTCTTTAATTTCTGGAGACTTCATGACAATCCTGGAGAATGGGCAACCCTAGTGATGAATTTCCTAATACCCAGGGCCTCTTAGGTTATAGGTTTCACAGTGATGTCTGATCCTGCTCTGAAGATCTGGGTCCAGATTTCTCCAAACCTCAAGGGTGTGCAACATTCAAAATATTTAGTTCCCTGTTTATAGCAAGTGCACAGAATGGTGAAGAGATCAACACTACCTTAACCAAATATTTCACCCTTCATGCTCTCGAATTAGTAGCATTTAGGAAACCCAAACATCCAACTCAAGCTTTAAAACATGCCCCAAGCCACAAATTTAGGAAGCTTTTTATTTGTTTGCAAGTATTCATGCAGTTTCTCCCAGAGATTGTTTTGAAAAAGACCATCAGAGTATCTCTGATGAAATGCTGCAGAACACAGTGGGAGCTGTGAAGGCACAGATCTGAAGATAAATATCAGATGACAAACAGCTTCATGTCATATCATTAAACTTGAGTTAGAAGCTTTTTTTCTGAGAGCCAAATTACCATGTAAAAATATGCCTGTAATGCTAAACTTGAGATGAAAACTGCATTTTTTTTGTATTTAGCATAACAACTATTGGAAGAGAAGTTTATCTACTTTAATGTTTAATATGTTTTGGATATATTTCTATACTTTTAGCAATTTAACTATGAATAATATTAGTGATGCTGCAACTACACAAGGGTTATAAATTTGAGGAAAACCAGGATGTTTTCAAAATTATTCTATATGCCATGGTACAAAATGGAAGTTTACACAACACAGTTTAATTAACCATATAGCTGAGAGAATGGCTGATTTTGTTTTAAGGCCATATGTTGAGGTGAGCATTGCTTCTAGATGAGTGAGAAGGTATTGACATGAAGGCAGCTCACCACTTTTGTATGGCATGTTTTTCTTTTCATCGTAACTATGACCGACTAACCCCATTGACCACTGGATGTCACTGTTAAGTCACACAAATGCCACTTAAAAGTGCAGCTTTTTTGGCTTTAGTGCTTTGTGGGCACCTCAAACTCTCATGGTCATTCTGAGTGCACTAATTATACAGGAACAAGCGCTCTA
Organism: Podocnemis expansa; assembly: GCA_007922195.1. NCBI lineage: Eukaryota > Metazoa > Chordata > Testudines > Podocnemididae > Podocnemis > Podocnemis expansa. The sequence goes on from ML682028.1 coordinate 14,701,841, forward strand.
CATTGCTTTTGGGGGAATCTACCTGACTGAAGAGGTGTGGCTTTTATATTTAGGAAGTTTGCCAAGTTCCAAGGCCAGCACAAAACTAGTTACGTTAAAATCAGGAGACCATTTTGAAGTCAGGAAAAAAATGTAAGGCAGACAGAAAATTGTTTTTGAAGTCTTCTTTAGTTTTCCTTTCAAATGGATCTCTCATTTCAAGCCACTCTAAGCAAACAGTCACCAGAGCACGAAGCTTGTAGTCAACTAGATTTTACAAGACATTTGTGGCTGTTTTGTGTTCAAGAGTGAAAGAAAGAGGGAGAACAGTTCATTGGCACAAATAAGCATTTCCACAAGAGGCTCAGTTCATTAACAGAATGACGAATTTTATACCTGTCTGGCTGTGTAGAGTTCGTTGTGAACCGGTAGGACCTTAGTTGATAGTTTGAAAGTGTCCTTATTCAGAACTGCACTTGAGCAGATGTCTATGTCCCAATGAAGTCAAATCATCTAAGTACGTGCTTAAAATGAGGCACGTCCTTAAATACTTTCCTGAACTGGGACTGTCATGTGTTTCTCTGAAGTGCCCCACATTTATGTCCTTTCATGATTTTGACAACATGGCTACTTTCATCTCAAAGTCTTAGATCAGTGTGAATTTCCATTTATTTTTCAACACACAAGCCATTTCACTTGAAAAACAGGCTCATTGCCACTCAGAAACAGGCCTGTTTAGCCATTTCTTTTACCAGAAAATGGCCCATTTTTGTATAACATGTCCTAGCAAAATTTTCTTTTGAAAAGGATCTGCAACTGTGTAACTAAAATCAGCACCTGTACGACCATATCTTGTCTTCTAAACCCTCCTGCACTGTGATGATTACAAAAAAACTTGACAATTGCCAGGCAGCTGCTGTGGTGTGACTTCTCTTCACACTGACAAATGTTGTGTCAATGTAACCTTGGGTCTGACTATGTTCCTCTGTTGTCTCACAAGTTGTTTTTAAAAGTGCTTAAGTGAGTTAGAAGCCCAACTCACTCCCACTGAAAATCAATAGGAGTTGAGTGTCTCTTGCCTTCAGATGAATGTCTGATCTCATCTTGCCTTGGACTGTCAGGTTTTAGGGATAGGGTCCTTCTTTTTGTGTTTGGACAGCCTCTAGAACAATGTGGCCTATGACTGGTGCCCAGGGGCTACCTCATAATAAACAAATAAATAATAATATTAATGGCTACACGCATGCATTAAAATGTAGCTTTTTGGGAATCTCTGTGAAAAGTGGTCATTCTTTTACCACAGAGTTTCTTGTTCTTCTTTAATAGCTTCCCAGTGACAGTAGGTACAGCACAGACTCCAATATCTCAGAAAGCACCTAACATACTGCATTTGCTCAGGTTAGACCAATATTTACACAGACTGCAGAATATTTACTGAGGCTACTGGGAAAGGAAATCGGTAGCGTCTGCTGGACCAACTTTTTTTATTGCGTTGTGCTTTGTCCTCCATATACTGAGAGTCCAAATTAATGTCACGTACTCACTTCATGTTATGGATCCAAAATCGAAATTTTCTTTATTTATCTTAATTGGTGTCAGCTCCAATAAAATAGCACAACTCTCCAGCCTAAAAGCACTCAGTGAGTTGTTTGAGGCTGACTAAAGCACCTCACTCTCCCCAAGTGCTGTCAGCTAAAGTATGAGAAAATAGAGCTCCACAGAGGAGAAAGCACTCTTACTCTCTAAGAGTTCTGAATAGATATGTTATAGACAGACACGTACAAACTATGAAAAGTGCTATTTCAGGTTGCAGATTACAGCTCCATTCCCTGTCATTCCATCAATTTCTTTTGTTGAAGAAAAAAACATGAAACTTTGCTCTCCTGCTCAACCTAGCCTTGTTCCTCTCTCTGCTGTCTCTGACACACTTGCTGGCAGTTCAAGACTATACCTTACTTCCAGAATAACATGGGCATCTCATTGTCCTTGTAAACTGGAGGCAAGAATAATAATGCCGAACTCCCAAAGGATTCTTGTGTACAAAAGGGCTGCTCTTTTAGACACTAGGTATCAGAGTCTGGCCCTGAATGTTTTTCAGAGAACAGTTTGAAACTAAGAAAATGTTATCTTGAACTAACCATTTCTGACTTCATTCAAATCCCAGCCCAATCAAGGTGGAGCAACTGAGAGTCAAGGTGTGAGCTGAATTAACTGCACTGATTGTGCTCGTTGGGAGAACACGATGTGCACAGAGATAATAAGGCAGTTTGTTGAGGGGGGGCCATGTAGGAAGGCTGGTTCTTGAAGCTGGAGAGTTCAGATGAAAGGGTAGCCAGCAACATAGTTAATCCAAACAAGAAGAGATCTGAGCGTTATTAGGCAAATCTAACTACTCAAATGCTAAAAAGTTAGCCTACCAATAAATAGGGCACTATAAAGAGTGAAATTTTGGAGATAATGGAGTACCATAACACTAATTGATTCTAACAATAGGTAAAAGAAGCAGGAAGTGTTATAAGAAATGGCAACTGAAGCTTCCATGATAAGCAGATGGGGCACATGAATAGTGCGATATCTACAAATGAAGTTACTCACTTATTGGGTATGTTGATACTGAAAAGTTTTTTGAAATAAGGAGGCTTTTTTTCAAAAAAACTTTTTACCCATCCATGCAGGCGTTTTGGTATTTTGAAACAAGCGCTTTGTTATTTCAAAAAAAAAAAATCATTATTTTGAAATAACTAAACCTGCTCTCATTTCAAAAGAGCAATTCTTTTGAAATAGGTATTTCGAAAAAAGCCATTCTAAGCTGTGGAATTGGCTTTTTTCAAAATAATGGCCCTATAGTTTTCCCTGCCTTCCCCTATTTTGAAATAGAGAGTCTACTGAGGGCTTTCTATTTTGAAATAATAATTCCTACCTTATTTTGAAATAGACAGTCTTCACTAGACTCCTATTTCACAATAATAAATTGAAAATAATGCTATTTCAAAGCAATTATTTCAAAATAAATTCAAAATAGTTATTTCAAAATAACTATTTTGAAATATCTTTGGCAGTATAGACATAGACACATAGAGTAGAAGTTGGATTCTGCTTTGGGGAAAAAAGGGGCTTGAAACAGAACTTGAAGGTATTAAAGGAGTCAGTAGGTGCCAAAGGGAATATTTATCAGGAAATTTGAGACCTCAGATAGAGAGGATAGTGGAAAACAGAGAAATCAAGGACAGCTAGAAGCTGTAGAAAAAGAAGAAAATTTATATTGGGGAGATGTTCAACCCTGATGTTCACAAGTGATATTATACTAGTTCCTTTACCTTAGCAAAACACAAGAGGATCAGATTGAGATACTACTGAGAGAGTTAATGATGCAAACACTGGAAAGGATCCACCAAAAAGAAAAGAAAATAAGAAATCTCGATAGTTGATTCCAAAAAAACCCCCTGTAGCTTAAATAAGGAGAATTGGTGGATATGCTCTCCTCTAAGTGATAGTACATGAGTCCACATGACAATGATGCTGTAAGTAGTCAACATGTGAACAAATAACTTTGCAGAAGAAGACAATATAATAAGAATTCTAAAAAACTTCACCTTCCTGGGTAGATAGATGAAAATAATATTGGCAAAGATGATCTTCTCATTCATTCTATTGCCCAGCAAAACTGAAGGGAGGAAATTACTGATAGGGAAGATCAATGTCTGGCTGCCCAAGTGGAATAGAAAGAAGGGTTATGGATTCATTGAGCAAGGAAAGCCTTGTGTGATGAGAGGCCAATGTTTGTATTATATAGTCTCCAGTTAAACATTCCCACAGTTAAACATTCCCAACTTTTAAACAGGAAGAGCCTTTAGATGAAGCCTTGATAATTAGACAGTCAAAAGGGAAGTAATAGGGAGTGTTCATGTAACTTGAATAATCAATAGTATCTGTGTGTAAAATAAGAGAAGGACCTTCCAATTGGAAAAAGCAAAGTATTCTGGCTGAGACAAACATGGAAGACAGTATTGTCTTCAGATAAAACAAACAAGGAGTCCTGTGGCACTTAAAGACTAACATATATTTATTGCATAAGCTTTCGTGGGAGAATATCCCACTTCGTCAGATACTTTGAAGGTGGGGGACCTTATAGAATGGGAGGAAATAAATGCAGAGAAGTGCAAGTCATGGGAACAGGTCACACTATAACAGCAGATCAAAACAGTTGTAAAGATTCCAACACTGGGGAACAGCATACAGGGGGAGATGAGGTCAAATCACCTGTTGCAATGAGAGAAAAATCCAATGTCCTTATTAAGTCCTGAAGCAATAGCAGCTTTAATTAAAATAAATGAAACTTGACTTTTTACAATGACAGTTTTCCATAGCAAAGTACGGTAGTTTGAACACATCTGTAATTTAATTGCAAAATACTTTTGCTGGTTATTTACTTAAAATTGTTTCCTAGTGCAGTTCTGCACCAAGATTTCCACATGTGCTGTCTCGATTTTGACATTTTACAGTTTGTTACCCAGTTTTAATGTACTCAAATCTTTAGTCCTTAGCAGGAAGGATTTTTGTTTATGCAGATTTCCCAGGCATTTTTCAGGAACTGTTTTATGTTTTTCAGATCATCCATAATATGGGCTGAGTGTCCCACTCCTGCACACCAACTGACAAGAATCAACATCTTGACAGAGGACTCCCTGTAATGCATCTTAATTGTGGAAAAACAGGTTTGTCTCTTTGGAAGTTCTTGAATTTTTGAAGAATGTTGATTATTATATAGACTGGTTGAAGAGTAACATAGACCCATAGGAACCTAACAAAGTGTAATCAGTTACTCCTAACTTATGCTACTATAAATGAGTTCAGAATCAGGCTCCTTAAGATAGCAAAAAAGTGATCATGACACAGAAAACCTGGCTGTCAGCAGCTAAAGTGCATGAAGTGCACAAAATCAGACCCATCAGCCTGGGATGGTTGAAGTTATTCTGCCTAATTTCATAGCTACGTAGATATTGCCTTTCAGCAATTCAGTGCACTGGCTTCTCATTTCACTTGGTAGGAGGAGAGAAGCAGTGAAAACACCTGGGATAATGAAGGTCTATTATGCAGTAGATAGTGAACAGAAGGAAAATCCAGCTGAAGAGAGGAAGAAGAGATGTTGTCAAAGGGGATGAAGGAAGGGAAGGGGGGTGGTGCAGGAGGAAATGGAGAGGCAGTCCTTATACACAATGTTGCCTTTGTTTGGGTTTGTCTGCATGGGGACCTGTAGGAAAATTATTCTGAATTAACTAGAGGTGTGAATTTTGAAGTGAATTAGCTAAATTGCATTAAATCCTTGTTTGGGTGCTGTTATTTTATCTTAATTCACTCTGGAAGGGAATGAAACAAAACTAAATTGAGGCCACTTTAATTCTGAATGAGGGTGTTCACACAATGGCTTAATGAGGTTTAAATAATCCTTACAAGTCCATTCCTTTAGTTAATTTGAATTAACTTCCTGGATTTCCCAGTGCAAACGTTATGTCTAGTTCAGCTGGTGCTATTCACTGTCTGGATACAAAATCTGGCTCTGACTATCAGTGGATACTCTTCAAAGCATTGGATGGAGTGGGATTTTTCTACCACAGAAGCTCATGTGATAAATAAATTTGTTATTTTTTAAAAGTGCCACAGGACTCCTTGTTTGTTTTACTGAACTAGACTAATATGGCTCTCCTTTGGAAATGGATATTCGGATGCTCTACATGGAATTGATATAATTGTGAAAAAGGCGTGTAGCTTTGGAATAAGTACACTGGTTGCCATTAGTGTTAGAGAACCTGCAAATTCCAGCTGTCAGTGCGGCCATATACAAAACGGTGCCATTTTACTCTTCATAATAATTACCTGACACTAATAATATTTTGTAAGCAACAGTTGTACTAGATGGTACTGACTCCGATCTGTAGAAAAGGGCATGTCTGAAAATGCATTGCAAATGCAGGAAAACAACTGATGGCATGGGACCAGAAACAATGGGAAAGAAAACATCTGAAATGCCAGAGTCTATTCTCCGAAAAAGGAGATACCAAATTCTTCTGACTTGTGCAAATACCAAAAAGCCAGAGCAGCAGCAGCAGCAACAACAAAGCAAGCTTCAGATAGCTGAGTTCATTTCAGCTGATGCTAGAGCAGATTTCCTATTTATTTTTAGCTGATGAAGGCATAAAGAAAATCTTATGCTTGAGGCTGAAAGTGAGGAGTCAAAAGAGATCATGGGAGAACTAGGGAGAGTAAAGCATTTTGTGGTACCTTTTGTTATTAAGAAGAGAGAGAGAGTTCATGGAGACTTTCACCTGTATTGGAGGTCTTCATGTTAAGGATCAAATATAATAGACTGGAAAGTTAACCCTGATTCCACAAATAACGTAGAATGCAATAGGAATACACGCAAAGAATCACAAGCCTCTCAGCCATCTGCCTCACCTCTTTCTTTGCTATAGGTTCTGCACGTGGAATTGATGACAAATCCATTCGATCATTTTTTCCCAAAGCAGAAGCAAAAAGCCTGACCCTGATCTTCCACATCTTGGTGTATATCAGGCTTAACACTTTTGAAGCCAAGGGAGTTACCTCAGTGTAAAACCCATTATCTTGATGGGATAGAAGATAGGGAAGAGATCTGAGTTACTATGGAGAATTCCTTCCCATTTGTGTGGCTGGTGGGTCTTGCCACATCCTCAGGGTCTGATTGCCATATATGGGGTTGCAGGGAATTTTCCTCTGGATCAGACTGGCCAAATTCTGGAGGGGGAGGGGTTGCCTTTCTCTGCAGCATGGGGTGTGATTCACTTGCGGGTTTAAGTTACTATAAATGGTAGATTCTCTGTAACTTGAAGTTTCTAGATGATGATTTGAGAACTTCAGTAACTCAGTCTTAGGTTATGGGTCTATTACAGGAGTGGGTGGGTGAGGTTCTCTGGCTTGTGATGTGCAGGATGGTCCCTTTTGTTTCTAAAGTCTACAAGTTTATCAGGCCCATTATTTGAGGGAGTGGAAATGTAACCTTCCCCTCAGCGTGCACTGTGAATCCCACCTTGTGTCTGATTCCCCCCAGTTGTAGCCGCTCAGCAGTTAGCTCAAGGGTGTCAGGTTCAATCCCCACTTAAGGCCAAGTGGATGGTTATTAAAGTCTTTTGAAGGCATCTCCCCTACTGTCCGCCATGGATGTTTAAAAACTTTCTTTATTTTGCTTTAATGCTAACATTTGAAGCCTAGATGGTCTCTTCCCCATCAGTCTGTTCGTCTTGTTCTACTAAAGGCAGTGATAGTACTGGTGTATACTGACCTATTATTATTTATTTCTAGTTCAGTAGCATCCAGAGGGCCTGATCAGGCTCCAACATGCTGGAAATTGTACAAATTCCTTGGAGGACGCAGTCTCTGTTCCAAAAACAGTAAGATCTAATTTACTTTAAAATCTCATTTAATTAGCAATTGAATGTTGGACAAGTAACCCCCATTCTGATTTGAATACACGCTGTTGGGTGCTGGGAACGGATACTAAATGAACAGCACCAGCATCAGTTCTCTGCCACATTTCCCATCCTGCTTTATATCCTTTTTCGGAAATTTTGCCAGAGCCTCTAAAGAGGAAATTGACAGTATCTAGTAAGATACCTCGCTAATCCTTTCTCCATCACTTTAGTGTCCAGCCCTGAAACTTCTCTTGTGTTTCTGCCTTTATCTTCCTTGTCTGTCTCCTTGCTTTCATCTGCTCATTTCTCTCCTGAGTCCCTCCTTCTCCCCTTTATCTTACTGTACCCTCTCCTCTAGACCCTATCCTCTGCATTCAAGGACAATCTTATCCTGGAAAAAAAATTTCCTTTCCTTGCTTTCATCTCTATTTTGTCACCAAAAATCATCCACTCAGGCAGCCTTAACTTGCCATCTCCCATCTGCTTGATCCTCCCCGACCTGTTTTCTGATCCGTTCCACTCCAGTGAGATCCCCTACCCAATATATAAGTGTTTGTGCCATGAACAGTAACAATAATGCTCATTATTGGCATAAGGATGAGGGACAGAAGAGCAAAGCACAGCAACTTCACTGCAAGCCAGTGCAATGGCCTCTGATTAGGAGAAATAGCAGAGGACAGTCACTCTGTTTGATCTTGGCAAAAGCACATTAAGAAAGCACCATAGACATGGACATGCCATTCACTGTTGTTCTGGAAGAGCTCACGTTCCAGCCTGAGAGACTGGTAAAATACAACAGTGATGACAGCTCTCCCAAAGCCATAAGGTAGACTTGCATCTCTGATTATACTGCCTTCTCTGAGAAGGTCTGGAAGAATTAATTTACAGTGATACTTCCTAAGAAGTGAAGCACTTCAAATTATGAGTCAGAACTCAACTCATATTTCCCATTGTTTTCCGTGGCAGCTTTTCTCTTTCCAGTAGGTGGCACTGTATTTATTCTAGACAACAGAGAGAGGAAAATAATCTTTTTCTCAACATTGGGTGTCAATTGATAGTAGCTCAACCTAAAGATCTTGACACCTTGGAGATTTTTATAGCCTGATTTTCAAAGTTGCTGAACATTTGAAGCTCCTGCCACTAAATCAGCAGCTTTGGAAAGGGGACTGTTAAGTCTTCAGTTCCAGAGAGATAGTCATGTTAGTTTATTTCAGCAAAACAAACAAGGAGTCCTGAGGCACTCTTAGGGTATGTCTACACTTACAAATTAATGTGAATTGATGAGGATCAATTCGAATTAAATAAATGCATGGCCACACTGGCTTTCATTAATTCGAACTAAGGAATGCCTTAGTTCAAATTGATGAAAGCTAACTTCAACATTATAAAACCTGGTTTACATTCGACGTGAAGTTTACTTCAAACTCATGAGTTTGAATTAACCCAGTGTAGCCATGTTAATTCAAACCGTCAGTTTGAAAGAGCCATGGGTTGATTTTTCCCTATGCAATAGTGCCCTCTGCTTAATTCGAATTAGCAAGTCCTGTGCATGGACATGCTAGTTCAAATTAGGGTTTCTAGTGTGGCCATGTTAATTCAAATTAACTTAATTTGAACTAATCAGTATTTGATTAGTTCAAATTCAGTTGATTTGAACTAACCTTCTAAGTGTAGACATACCCTTAAAGACTAATGAATTTATTTATCGCATGACCTTCCATGGGCACGCTCCCACAAAGCTCATGCAACAGATAAATTAATTAGCCTTTAAAAGTTCCGCAGGACTCTATTTTGTTAAATTTTAGTTTCATGATACCAGCCATTCAGCAATGAGATCTCCTTCTCCTGGCCTGCATGCTTCATGAGAGTTCTTCAATAATGGATGTATTATTAAAAAAATGTCTGAAGGCACCTCAGGGAATTAAAGAGCAGCTACTTTGATATAAGTTACAGGGAAAGTCTTAGGAACTGTTTGACTGGAACTGAGGAGGGGAAAAAAAAAACAGGAGGACATTTCCTCTCCCACTTGTGTAAGTTTGGAATAACTTCAAAGTCATCATTGGGCCACATCCTTCACCAGTATAAATCACTGGAGGTTCAGAGATGTCAAAGTTGTTGTGCATGTAGAGTCATAGCAGCTAAGGACATGGCCCTGTGGAACTGGGCAGGTGTGACTCTGGCATAATTCAGAGGAGAACTAGGCCCTTTCTTTTAAAACTAGCGTAACTTGATTAAAGATATTCAGCCGGGCTTGAGAAAAAAAATGTGATGACATGCCTCACTAACTTTACTGCTCTGTTGAAATATTACTGATCTGGAGATCATATACCACACTGGGATTTCAAGAAAGCACTTCTCGAAGATCCACATTGTAGGATAAAGAGTAGTTTTTCAGAAGTGTGACACTTTTGTGGCTGCAAACTGCAGGTGCAAATCAAGGTCTTTGGACTCTTAACTTCCTGACTTGCCCTGAAGATCTGACAGAGAGGCCAGGGAAATTCACTGTATGGGTGTAAACCGCAGACATCACTTTTGGAGCCACAGTTTGGGCTCCCAAAAGAGAGGTTGTGTCTTAGGTCTGCTGAAATCATGTTGGCTGCAGGGTCCTGTAGTGCAGGAAATGGAGGCAAATGCAATGAAAATTTACTAACGGGGGAAAAAAACTAATAATATGTTTCTGAGACTGTAGGCCAGTTATCTCAGATATATTTGAAATGTAATATTTATATACGTTAATTGTAGGAAAATGCTTATCATGAAAGATACACTTGTAAACATATTAGATGAACCACAGACATTATTTGAATGACATAATTGTAGGATCAGTTTCATGACAGTATAAGTGTCTCAAAATGCCTATACAGCCCAAAAACGACTTAGGGAAAAAGTTGTCTTGAGTCTCACAAGAAATATCACAATTAAACAGAGGGTGACAGTCATCAGTACCCAAGATTCAGGGCAAAGCTATAGCAATCACCAATTAAAACCCTAAGGAATTATTACAGAAATCACAAGATAAAAGATCAGGTCAATGAACTTCAGACCTGTGTCCTGTGTTTACCTGAAGCTCTCCTCTGACCCAACCCCCCAGGTAAGTAGCACTGAAATGAGGAGGGCCCATTCCTTTCATTAATGGATATTCTTAAGTGCATAGCATATTATATTATGAGGTTTCATTCACAGTGCTCAGAGAAAACAGCCTTAGCAACAGTGCTGGAAAGCATTGGCTCTGTGGTGTTCAGGACTAGTCAGAGCTGAGGGACAGGGCAGTACCCCAGTAGCAGTTGCTGTAAACGTGGGGAGGTGTAACATGTACTCCCCAGCTAGTTCTGTAGCCTCCAACCTAAGAACTTATAACACTTGTTAATTTTGCTGAGCTTTGTTATAGTTATATCCTGCATCAGGGCATTCCACATGCTAGCTTTATGACATGTCATGTTTCCCCAGATTTCAATATGTTGTCCTTCTGCTCACACCTCTGAAAGCCACTAGGTAGAATCCTGTCCCTGTTGTGATCAATGGAGAGTTTTTCCACAGACATCTTTAGGAACAAAATTTCAACCTCCTTATTCTCATATTATGGGATAGTGCAAACCTGGGGGGCTTATCTGATAGTTTCTGTAACTTCTGATTTATATCTATTTATTATATCTCCTTTTACTCATTTCCATATTAAAGTATCATTGGTATTTAAAGCAGAGGTTTCCAAACATTTCCCCTGCATGATCCCAATTTCAGATGTGTCGTTTCTCTCTACCCCAGAGATCACGGAAGTTGCAGTTTAAAAATGATATCCTCCCTGCATTGTGACTCACACACACCTTATGCACAAGGTCACATTGCACGAAGGATATGAATTAGCTTTACAGAACGGCATCCTCTGGACTGCATGAGTACCACACCTATGGTGCGTGTGAGGTCATGCTGTGTGGAGGATGCCATTTTGTAGAGGAAAATTGCATCCTCTGTGCAACGTGACCTTGTGCATGCAGTGTGTGAGAGCTCATGCTGTGTGGAGGAGGCCATTTTGTAAAATGGTGTCTTCTGCATGCTTGGGATTTCCAAAGTTTGGGAATGGCTGATTTAAAGATTCCCTTTAGATGGAAGCCTCGCCCGGACACTAATGTCTCATTTTACTCCTTGTCTTTTCCTTCATACTTCATATCACATATGCTCTTGCTCCACCCTGGCTTAATTTCTCATGGGTAGCTAGTGAGAGTGTTAGCTTTGGCACTGGTTTTGTTCTCAGATAGTGCAGGACAAACATTATAAGTCTGATGTTCAGAGACACCACACACCCGCAGCTCCTGCTGATTTCAGCCAGAGCTGTGGGCACCCAACACTTCTTAAAACCAGATGTGAAACTTCCCCCTCAGGAGGAGAAACAGATCATTGTGCCGTCTCTCAGCTCAGGGCCCTCATTAATTTTCCTCTTCACATAGATTAATTTGCTTCTGCACCTACATTGAATTTTATATGGAAAGCAGGCTCAAAAGATGTTTATATGGCCTCTTTTCTAAAAACAGTCTCAGAAACAAAGCTGTGGCATAGTGAAGGAAGGAAGCACAGGTGTAATTTCAGGACACAGTGAGAGGTCTTTTAAAAGGTCTTAAATAAGTACTGTATACATGTTTACCACCACTGCAGCTGATGTGTAACCACAGGAGCACTCACTGTGGGCATAAATGAAACGTTGCGGAGGGCTATTGAATACTAGAAATTGTCACAGCGAGATGGAACAAAATTATTTAACCCCGAGGAGAAGGTGGTCTCTGATTTCAGAATACTGGGAAAATACAGCATCAATTTTGTCCAGTTCACAGACTGATGTTTCCTCGTACAGGGCCAGATTCATCCCTGGAGGAGTGCCATTGACTTCAGCACAGAATCTGACCTGTAAGAAGAGGCTCTTTCTGTATGTTGGGCTATATGAGAAAAAAGGAACAAATGGTCACCAGAGATCTACTAACGGAGCTCCCTCATCTTCAAAGCGTCTGACAAAGTAGAATTTTCTCCCAAAAAAGCTCATGCAATAAATAAATTTGTTAGTCTTTATGTTCTATAGGACTCCTTGTTTGTTTTACTGAACTAGACTAACATGATTGCCCCTTTGGAACTTAAGACAGTTTTTGACCATTTTCTCTCTCTCTCTCTTTTTTTTTAAATGGATTTTGGAAGATTGCCATTCTGCTTTTGCTCTATGACAAATAGAACAGCTGAGTTTCTAAGAGCCCAATCCTGAAAACTACTTGCTTGAGTAATGATTCTTACTCATGCGAGAAATCCCATTAACTGTCTATGACTCAGAGTGTGCTGGATCAGGCCATTAGCCCTGAAAAAATGGATTTATAATGGAAACACCAACTGACCTTTAACTATAACGAGCACTAGTAAAAGATAAAATGTCAGAAGATTGCCTGGATCTTTGCATATTCGTATCAGCTGTGCAGAGCAACAGTTAAGGAAGAGAGAGTCTTGGATACACTGAAAGAGTTAAGTCATTTCGCTGTGTTAGATAACAGCTAATTGACAGCCTATATAATGCCTGCTGAGAACCCAGTGTATTTCAGTAGCAAAGAATGAAAGAGCCAAAATATCTTCTAAACCAAACTGTATGGGAGTTATTATAGAAACAGCTCGAAAGCTTATGCAGCTGCAGCGAAGAAAGAAAACATGATGCTGTGATGTAATACAAAAGAAACAGGAATCAAAGCAGATGGTACAGTTGGTATGAGAGGCACTAGTCAGATTTTACCTAGAGTGTAATACACTGCGTGTCATGATCACTACACAATTTACACACAATGCAACCAATGAGAAAGGCAGGCTTTCTGACAGCAGGTTTGCAAGAGTATATGGGCAGAAGGAGCTAGGTGGGTGCATTCATGTATGAAAATGGGCCAGGAAAGAAATGCTACAACATTTTATAAAATTTAATTCAGTAATTAAGTTGAGGCAGCTAAAAGTCAATGAGCTAAACCTCTGCAGGTGGGTAGGGTGGGATCATCTTCAGAAAGGAAAACCAATTACCCCTCACCATTAGTACTTTCTGTCACACAAAGTTTGAATTGAACGCTTAGTCTGAACCACATTGAACTAGCTCTGTACTAGACTTGAGCTAAAATTCTTGAGCCAGACCATGGTCTTTGCTTGTGTCTTGCTATTTTCTGTTGCACTTATGCATTGGAATTTGTGCATACATTCGGGGAAGAACAGATTCCCATTGGTACAGGGCCCTAATAAAATCGGTGGCAAAAATCTCAGTCCAGATCTTCTTCCAGCACAGAGCAAATATCATTCCTGCCTGTGACAGGACCTTGTTACTCCTCCCTTGAGATGAAGGTAAGGAGTAACTCAACAGTCATTTCTGCATTTGGTATCACTCGGTGCATCATCAGCATCACATCATTCCTGCCTTTGTTTCTCTTCTCCTGGCTCCTCTCTTCTGATGGCCCTGCTCCCTTTCTGTTTGGGCAGCTCTTCTCAGTCCTCCTTGCTGCATCTCTTTTTTTACTCTCTTTGCTTCCTTTTGGTTCTCCACTCTTTCCCTCTCTGTGATTCAGTCTGATTTTTCTCTCCATTCACCTTGTTTTTCCTTTTTTTCTTTTCTGAACTTTCTTGCTTTTTCATATTACAGGATGACCAGATAATAAGTGTGGAAAATTGGGACAGGTAATGCAGGGGCTGTAGGTGCCTATATAAGAAAAAGGCCCAAATACTGGGATTGCGTCTATAAAATTGGGATAGCTGGTCATCCTTTGGTGCCTTCTCCATACCTCCCCTTTTCACCTTTCAGTTTTCTTTTGTTCTTTTTGTGTTATCCCCTCCTCATCTTTCCACCTGTTTTTATGTCTTTTTTCACCCTTCTCCAGACTAATATTTTTTGTTTCCTCTAATGATCCAGAAGGCACTGATGGGTAGAGAGAGAAACTGGTCAGCATTCTGGTAGTTCATTAGCAGTGCCTGTGAGAATAAAGGACTTCTCCCCTTGATGAGACAGCAATAACCAAGCTCTTTCACACAAAGAGTTGGCACAAAAGAAAACCAGAGAGAAGGCTCTTAGCCAGTTTCCCTTTGCAGCAGGCTCTGTGTACAGAGAACTGAAGCTCTGTATCATCAGTTACTGTTGCTGCTTCAGGGACTGAATTGCAGTGCAGAGCTGATGTGAGACCTAGATGAATAAGACGACTGTGATTAAAAAGCCAACATTTGGCAACATTGGTATCTGAGTTACCTTAGTTTCTCCCTGTCCTTCAAATAAGAAATGCATGTGGTATCTCTGGATCCTAGACACTGCTATAGGATGGCTAACTGGGAGTGAAAGGAGGATATGCTTGGGTGCAATTTTGCAAAAAAGGTTAAACGTGGAACACAGTTTCCCACGCTAAACAGATCTATCTCAAGACCCTTGCATATCCACCCTCTTACCTAGAAGTGCAGAGAGTGAAAATGGGCATCCTGCGGGCACAGCCCAGGTCCATTTCACAGTGGCTTAGTAAGGATGTAAGACACACTCTGGCACCTAGGGGCCAAGCCCATATTTGTTCTCCCCCAAGCCACCCAAAATTTTTCAGTCTCCCTTGGCCCAGTGCCCACTTGCAGCCCGGCTCCTAGGAGCTTGGTATGCCACTGCCATCCAAGGAGGCATGGACTGAAGACAACATGGACTCTGGACTTTTTTATGTATTAGCACAACAAGCGGCCACCTGCAGAATCAGAAACCCTCTGGTATTATTAGTAAATGTTGCCTTTTTAATGACACCTACTTGACATTACTCAGTTTTTGTCTGGTAGACAGATTAGAGCACAGACTAGAGTGCCATACCAGAACTAGCTCATATTCAGCAGGCTTGAGCAACAAAAGCAGAGAAGCTGCTACCACATAAGCTAATCACCTGAGTACTTTTGCAGGACCTGGGTGCACTTATGCAGCCCATAGGTTCACAGCTTTGCTGCGGCTGCATGTTTGAATGAGCTAGAGCAAAAGGTAGCTCAAGTGAGCCAACATCTGCTGCAGTCACCCCCTGACAGCAGTGCAAACATACCCTCAGACATCCGGTGCATTAGAGCTGTAAATATTTTTGCCTGCTGAGTCCAAGGTGACACAACATGCAATACTGAAGTTATGCCCGCTAATGGAATAGAACAGCAAAGGAAAAACAAGATGCTTAACTACCAAGAGAAAAGCATCTCTGCAGAGGTTTTTTGCCGTCTCTTGTTTTGCTTTAGCATTTCATTTCCACCACGTGGCACTTACTTGCACAGTTGCATTTGTTACGTTGTCTGTATTTTTCAGATGCATAATCTTTTATCCCTGATGAGGAAATACCGTCGCATCCTTTGTCTAATGCTATCACTTAGCTACGGTCCTATGCTTTTTTCCCCCAGCTATCTGAAACACCAAATTAATATGAGTCCTTCATCTTAGGCATGATACCGAAGGTTTAACAGTGACAGTGTGCTTTGTCACTCTGGCTTTAGAAAGGACTTACAAAAGCTTTATTAACAGGCTCATTAGCACGGCCTGATTTACTTCTGCAGACTTTACTCTTCTACCAGTTTCCAGGAGCCGCGGCATCAGTCGCAGGGCTAATGAATTCACTCAGATTTGCATGCTAATGAAGCTGCCATGACTGTCTGTGCTCCCCACTTCAGATCGAACCTGGCTGTTGCTTGAAGAATATTAATAGAAATAAAAGCAAAGGGAGAAGCAAGGGTTTCAGTCAGACTTGTAATCCAGTGACCATGCATAATTTGTACTCCATACATTACAGTACTCTAGATCTTATTTGTTTCATGACTTATTGCATTTAACTGTATTACAGATGTCACCACTAGGAAATATACACTGCAGTGGCTGGCCAGAGACTCAAGTCCTCCTTTCGATTCCTATTAGCAGATCAGTCACCTAAGAAATATTTCACACAACAAGCATTTACATGTGAACTTTCCACAGCCATATGAATTTCCTTCTCTCTTTCTTTGAGAGAGGGTACAAACCCAGCAGTGAGACGGGTTAAAATTCCTCCCGGGAGAAAATGTTCCAGCTCTCAAGCTACCTGTGGTTTTGCCAGCAGAGGAAAACCAGGAGTATTTCCCCCTTTACAGACCAGAAATGATGGTTCCCTTTAGTGAAACTCTGGCTGTCCATTGGCTGGTGCCTGCTGTAGCCTGATTGGCTTGGGAAGGGTGGAGGAAGGGACAAGCTGTGGAAATAAGAGAGGTAGATGAGTGCAGCCAAGGGCCTTCTGCTCCATTTCCACCAGGTTTACCACTTCCATCTTATGAGCTGTATCCTCAGATATGCTTCTCAGCGTTCAGACTAGGAAATAGGCTTCTTTCACTCATCACTGTGTCCTTAGTGGGGTCTTCAAACCTAGTAGGGCTAAGGACCTCACAATCTTTTTTTCTTGAATGCTCTCTTTGACAATTCACCACAAGAGAGGAGTGGTAGAGAGAATGGTTTCTTCTTTATGGCTGTATCAGCTCCTGCTTCGGAGAAACAGCAAGGAAATATAGCTAGGTCATCTCACACCTGGGCTACATAGCATCCCTTGCTCAGAGCAAGGCCTGCAGCAGAAATGAAATGGCAGAAGGGATGACAGCAAAGTATGCAGGATCGGGCTGCAACCTCAGGGTCAGAAATTAGAATTTCCTCTCTGAACAAGGACACTATGTCATCATCTACAGCATACCACCTCAATGTTACTAGGACGGCAGTGTAAATTCCTGTCCAAATAACTGCACAGTTAGCACATGACCAAGCCCGGTCTCTTAGGCATCACTGTCTGCTCTCAGCAACATTTTCTATAATGCCAATTTTCCTTAACGCACAGCAGGCTGGCTGCCCTGTCTAACATCTTCTGTGAGCCAACTGTCTCCCTCCAGGTCTAAGCAAACAACTTAAAGTGGCTTTTGCTGACATTGCTGTGCTCATGGCTCAGTCAGTCAGGAAACGTCAAGAAATGCCAGCTGACTTCGACCAGGTGTTGAAAGCCAACTGAGTCCAAAACAGAGTGTTGCAGTGATGTCTTAAGAGAAGGAAAAAGCATCAGATCATTCAACTGCAATGATATGTCTGCTAATAGAAGGTGTTTTGAAGGGATCATTGCATTTCCAGAAGCAATTAAAAAATGGGTGAATTTGAAGGCTTTCTTAGGGATTTTAAGTCAAACATCTTGCTCAGCTCAAAGCCTTAAGGACAGTTCTTAAGACTTTTTTCCCCCCATATCTTACTGGTTTATGGTTGGCTAGCTGATGTAAGCTATGATTCTGTCATAAAAGTTGAATGACTTATTATTTCTTCATTTAGTTCTGCCTATGGCAAAGACAAAGGGCCTTTTACTTCCACCAATATATTGTCTTAGCTGCTGAGAGTGGAGGCATGTTCCTGCAGGTGTTAATGACTGAGACCAACCATTGACCCTATGTTATAAATGTGGGGAGCACAATACTTCCTCTCTATCCTTGTTGGGATTTTGAGCTCTGAGAACAAGAGATGTTTTCTGAGAAGCTTTAGCAGACATGTGAGGAGTGGCTAACCTGGGCAAATGAGAACATCGTTCTTTAGATTATAAACCTGGTTTGCAACTGATGTGATGATGAAAAACCATTAAGAAATTGTCAACTCGTGAAAACCTAATGAAACCTTATGCTAGCCCAACTTATTACATACTATCCCCCTGCCCCAAGATAATGGCTATGTCTACACTGCCCTGAAATTTAAAAAAAACCAAAAAAACCCCCAAAAAACAAAACAAAAAAAAAACAACTTTTTTCAGGATAAGTATTTTGAAATAATTATCTTGAAAATTTTTGCTTCAGAAAATGCTATTTTGGGACAACAGCCTGGGGACTGCTCATCCCGAAATACTGTGGCTTTTTTTTCCCCCCAAAAAGAAAGTATACACCAGACTTTCTTTTTGAAAAAAAAGCAAGGCAATGGAAAAAAAAAAAAGCCTTTGCCATGTCCAGGGGTGGCCTTTTTCAAAAAGCTTCCTCAAAAAAGGCTTTTTATTTTGAAAAAGCTGGGAGGCTTACCTTTTTTAAAAAAGCACTCCAGGATCTCGAAATACTGGAACACTTTTTTGGGATCGCTAAATCTTGTTATATTTAGAAAAAAAATCCGTTTTTGAGATAGCTTTTTCGAAATAAGTCATCCCCAGACACGGCAAAGGCTTTTTTCTAAAAAGCCTTCCTATCTCTTCCATTGCCTTGCTATTTTTCAAAAAAGAAAGTCTGGTGTAAACTTTCTTTTTCAAAAAAAAAAAAAGCCACAGTATTTCGGGACAATGAGCAGTCCCCGGACTCTTGTCCCGAAATAGCATTTTTTGAAAAAAAAAAAGGTTTTTGAGATAATTATTTTGAAATGCTTACCCCGAAAAAAATTTTTTTTTGAAAATGCTGGGCAAAGTAGATGTGCCCAATTAGTTTATAAAACACTATCACTAAGATATTTTTGAATTGTTATGTACCTACGTCTGTTTGTCTGTCTAGTCTTTTAGTGCCCATTGAAGTCATTGTGCATGGTAGGATCAGACCAGATAGGAAAACAAACAAGGAGATGTCCGGCACTTTAAGGCTAACAAATTTATTTATGGCATGAGCTTTTATGGGAGAAAATCCCACTTCATCAGATGCTTTGAAGATTCCGCCATCTTCAAAACATCTGACAAAGTGGGATTTTTCTCCCACGAAAGCGCATGCAATAAATAAATTTGTTAGTCTTTAAGTGCCACAGAACTCCTTGTTTGTTTTGCTATCTGGTCTGATCCTACCATGCACATTGATTAACATGGCTGCCTATTTGGAACTAGACAGCAAGGTTGTCTTCTACTCTATGTTGTAGGTGTCTAGCATAACATGCTTGACTTCTTTAGAAACCACCAGAATAAATAAAAAACACATGAAAAGACCTTCCTTGCCTAGTGATATTAATCTTTTGCCTGACTTCTAACTTTAGCAGCACAGCCAGGAAATTGAGGACCCCACTAAATAATGTCATCCAAAGATCCTAACTAACATTGAATTTTCTTAGAGACACAAGGTGGGTCAGATAATCTATTACTGGACCAGCTTATGTGGGTGAGAGGGGAAGCACCATCAGAAGTTGTTCTACTAAAAGATATGACCTCAGCCGTCTTGTCTTTTTAATATCCTTGGACCGACACAGTTGCAACAACACTGCATACAGTAATTTTTTTTGGCATTTGAAGTGCAACTAACACATCAGAATTAATGGAAAATAGGATTTTTCACTGTGACCTCAAGCCTGCTATCCCTAATTTGATGTAATGGCACTGCATAAATTGAAATTAAAATGCCTTTTTAAGTGCTCAGTTGCGACAAAGAGGCCCACACAAAGCAGGGTTTCATCTTCATGTTATCACCTCTGAATGAGGATGGATCAAACAGCTTCATCTTTCGTTGCTGGAAAAGTAACAGAATCACTACAATTTTTTTGCAAACAAGAATGAAGAAAATTAAATAAAATGAAAAGCAAGCTGGGGACTAATTATTCTTTTCTAAATTACTTTGTATTATAAAATAGCCTCTTGAATGCATAATGTGCATCATTATCCCGGAATGTTTGCATAAGGAAGAAAGTGCTGCGATCACTCCATCATTTTCATCTCTGGTTATCATGGTGAAACGGAGGCTTACTGCCCCGGTTGTGTAATGAGCAGACCTTTGCCAAACTGACATTCCCAAGGATTTATCTGTTTCATTTACATTTTGGACCTCCTACCAGTGCCTCAAACTCTAGGCATTTCACATAAATTAACCTGTTCTGGTATAAAAAAATAAAGGCCAATAATATGGTAATATGCGTACAAGAATGGTAGTTCTCTCACCATAAATCTAGTCTGCCTAATAAATAAATAATAATAATGAAGAAGAAGCAAATTTATTGTAAAGGTTAGGGCACTCATCTGGAACTCTCTTTAGCCACAGATCTCTTGTATAACCATGTGCAAGTCATGCAGGGGTTGTTTCTGGTGAAAAAAAACCAAACCCACGGACCATGCCAGAATTCAGGTATATAGATGGGGGCTTGTCTAAATAGCCACATTGACATTCTGGGTTGGGCTCTGTCTAAAGCCCAGGGAAAGGGCTGGGTTTCAAAGCTTTACTCCCAATGTCTCCGTGCCTATTTTTAGTGTCATCTCATGAGCCTTGGGAGCCTGAGTTTGTAGACCTGGGCTCTGAGAGTCACTGCCACAAGGTTTGATTTTCAATGTGGACACTCCTTTAGCTGCTCTGCCTTAGTTCCTCCTCTTTAAAATCGGGACAATTGTATTTCCCTACACTTCAGAGGTGTTGTGTGAATTAAGACTGATGTTAGGCATTCAGATACTTCATTAATGGGTGTCATAACATACCAGGTTTTTGGACCATCTTTTTATTCTCAGTTTGTACAGCACATAGCACAGTGGGATCTTAGTCCATGACTAGGGCTCCTAAGGCACTACAGTAATTCAAATAATAATCAACAATAGCATCATGAATAGCTAATAATAACTCCAGGACAAAGGTCCTGATTAAAGCTGGAATCATTCCATAGACTTCCATGGACACTGCATCAGGCCTTTAGTGACTTGCCCCTGGATCACAGTTGTGGAGGTATCATGGTGAGAAATGGTCTTTTAAGTAAACACCAGTCTAAGCAAAGCTGCATTGATACTCTTTTTCTTAGTGAAAAATAGATTAGTTTGACTAAAATCCCCTGGCAATCAACCCTTGGCCCTGAGTATCTCTCCAACTACTATACCCACTCATACTGGGAAAAATACCTGAGAAAGCAGCAACCATTAGCTCCAACAGCATGTGATATCCACCAGATCCTGGGTGCCTCGCTACAAGTGCTTACTCCATCTTTCTTCTATCTGGAGTAATGGCTATTATTCATTGATAATGCCACATTCATTCATTCACTGATTCTTTAACATAGTGACCAAAGTCTGATGTAACTCCACAGTGTCACTAACCCTCCATTTTGAATTGTTTATGTCATTTTATATTGCCCACTGTAAGTTTTGCTGAAACTTCATCTGGATGTATGAACTTAGTTTGTATATGTGGATGACTGGTGTGTGTGTGTGATAAGAACAGTCTCCAACTCCAGCTTGTCCTGATGAGAAATTGCTGGCCCCATCTCAATGGCTAAAGAACAATGCAGACAAAGCCTGCAAAAGCTAGAAGACACCACCCTGGAACGAAAGGGATGAAAAAAACCCCATCAAGAACAACATCAGAGACACATCTGCCATAAATGATGACTTATGGTCATGCAGTACCCTGAAGCAGTGTGAAATAGCAGGATTCATGGAGTAAAAGACATAAAAGATGACTGAGACTGCATAGCTTTGAGTAATGTTCTGCACAGCATCCAAGAGTGTCAGTGCACAGCTGTGTGCCTGACATGCCTAGGGTTACCAGATACCAAAGCATGGAAAGGAGAACAGAGAAGTAGGAAAAGGAGGGCATTGGAGGACACATGGAGAAAGTGTAGTACTAATATAACATTCTTCTGTTTTTAGGGGGCCCTGGAATACTTCCACCTAAAAATAGGGTGTTCCAGGGGCATTCCAACCTACTTTAACCCCTGTAAATAAAAAGCCAGACAAAATCATGTATTTTTAAAACATTTGCTGGACAGAGGATGTGAAGGTAAAAAGGAGGACATGTCCTGTTTTTGTCTGACATCTGGTAACCCTACTCATGCCTGGCCTCCCTAGCCAGGTAGCTGCCATGAGCTGTGAACACCAGCCATGAATTCAAGTTACAATCACAAGCAACAGTCAGGACTGGTAACTATACCAGACCAACAATAGAATGTGTGTGCGTGTAGATAATAGATATTAGCATAATTTTGTTCTTCTCAAAACAAACATGGCATATTGCCTTGTCCTCCTGAATAAGATCCTGCTAGTTTTCTTTTCTTTTCTTTTTTCCTCTTCATTTTCTAAGCACAACAGGACCTGCCTGCACTCTTTCAAACAGTGGACCACAAGACACTGCTAAACACACCTCCATGACACAGCAGGAGTCATAGAAGTACCAATTGTTCCCTTACAGCAAAACTCAGTGCATAGTGATGGGTGACTGCTCCTTTTCCCCAAAGGTCCTCAGTTGTGGGTCTTACAGGTACCTGCGCACTCCCTGCTTCTCCTCAATATTTACCTTATTCCATTGGGATGTACCATCGGCTTTGTTGCCAACAGTAGAATGATGCCACACAACTACACAGCTCGTTCTTCACTGATGCAACTGTCCTGGTCCCCAGTAAGATGTCAGAAAACCCACAGGCATCAGCTTTTGGGTGAAGGCAACTGGTTCCAGTTGAACCCAAGCAAGACATAAGTGATCGTGGTCGGAAGGGGAGAAATGCTTTGAAGAACTAGCCAAAGTGTTTTCTCCACCTCCCATTAGAGGTGAACAGCCCCCATTTCTCAAAGCTGTGCAATGCCTCAGGGCCCTGTTTCACTCCCTCACCACGCTGGAATGATTAAGTAATATTGGTTTCCGAAAATGCCTTCTTTCATCTCCTGCTTGCCAGGAAACTTCATCCTTTCCTTACAGGAAAGGACCGGGCCACAGGCATTTGTCCCCTCCAGGTGGAGTACTGTAACTCACTAGTCTGAAGTGGAATGTGGAGAAGATGCGCGGCTCCAGGTGGGACAGAATATGGCTGCCCTACTTTTCCATGGCTCACGCTGCCATGAGCACACCAGACCCATGCTTAGATCCTTCCACAGTCAACTTCTGATGGTCGTTTAAGGCCTTGGACCTAGTTTTCAAAGCAATTAATGGATTAAGCCTCAGCTACATGCAAGACCCCAAATTTCAGTCAATGAATCTCCACAACTGCAGTGCTGCTTAGACATTGCAACTCACAAAGTTCAGAATGAGAGCTGGTGACAAAGCGTTTTCTGTGTAGGGGATTCAGCTAAGGAACAGTATTCCAGAGGAGACCAGGTAAATCCAGGGTCTGACTATTGTTGGGAGACAATGTAAAGCTTCCATCTTTAAGAAAACCTCTTCACCGTAAGTGACATTCACTTTTGGAGCATGCCTTTTATTCCTAAATCTCTCTCTACGCTTCCTCTGCTACCCTCTGAGCTTAGTTGTGACTCAGTAAAGGAAGCTGTGCCAGAGATTTCATGAAGTCCCCTAGAGACTTTGCTATTGACTTTATTTGGAAGGCAAATACTAATTTCAACAAATATTCACTTTGGCCATTTGAATACTTTTTCCTGGCCCCGTCATCATTGTAGCTTTTCAACCTCTCATTTTTCATGTATTTATTTTCGGAACACCCCACTAGGATTGGGCCAGGGCTATTATCCCCATTTTACAGAAGGGAAACAGAGGCATGGAGAGGCTAAGTGACTTTCCTTAAGTCACACAAGAAGTGACAGAGCAGTGATTCAAACCCAGGGCTTTCAAATCCTCAGCTCTTTTTAAGGTCACACAAAAATGCAAGAGGTAGATAGTTCTGTTTTTAACTCCACTATGGTCATTTGGCTGCTTATGTATATTATGTAGCTTGTAAGCACCTTGCTGCAGGCAGGGACCATCATCTTGTTACATGTTTGAGTGATGGCCTCCGTCTTGGAAGACGCACCAGAAACTGATCCAGCGGTTTCCGGAGCTAAAGCATGAGCTGTTACAGCTTGAGCTAAAAAGCCAAGCCTCCCTAACCGGGGACCTGTAGTGTACACTCACCATAGGGTTACATTTGTGCTGTGGCCTTTGTGGCCACAATGTGGCCTTTGTTCATGACTGGGGCTTGGCTGGTCCTAATAAAATAGTAACACTAGAGAACACCTACTGACATTGGAAACAGTGGATCCAAAGCTCTGGCTTTTAACCAGGACACTTGAGTTCTTGCATGAAAATTGTCAGATGAAATGCATCTGCTGGTCTAAGTGCAGTCTGCATTATGTTGTGACAAACATTACACAAACACTCACTAATATGATTTGTAACAATTAAGGATTAATGGGATGTTTTCATCCAGGGTGAGCTAGGCCAAACTGTTACGAATTGCCTCTTTAGCCTGAGCCCATGAAGAAAATTTGCTAAATTAGGATTAAAGTTACAGTCAAGACAGTGGGAATGGTGGAGACAGTTGCATTAGATTCTCTTGGATAGACAGATGCCTATAGTTTCCTAAGTGATAGCTTGAACAAAGAAATTCCTAATCATAGACAAGTTTAAGCAGAGAGAATGTCAAGTGCAAGAGAGTTGGAAACATACTCGCTGTAAGAGATTATTTTCCCATCTATGTTGGTATAACCCTCACATTTTATACTGCTGCACTTGACTTTGTTCAGGTAGGAGGGCCCAGAAACATCCAACAGTAGGATGTGATAGTTGATAGACAATCTGACCAGCTGTGTTTGAAGTTGTACGGCAGTCTTGGGGCCCTACATTTGACAGCTAAACCAATCAGCATGCCAGGAGGGAGGGGGAAGATTATAAATGTTGGAATGAAAGATGCACTTGGCAGCAGATCGACACAGAATCAAGAGATGTATTTGTGATGATGGTGTGTTCTCAACCCTGTGCCACTTCGGGTAGAGGGAGTGATACTGCATCTTTATTTACCATAGAAGTTCTCTATTATGATCAAGTTTGATCCTCTTCCTCGTGTTTTATGGACCCAAAGGAGAACTGGGTGCCGTTAATGGCTAGATAACTTATGTAATTTATATGCAACTGTCAGGTAACTGATTTAAACTGGGATTCTGCCCCAGATAAAGAGAGAACACGGGCAGATCTCAGTGAAATGAGGCCTCAGGACATTCTTACTTGACTTAGCTGGGCATAAGAGAAAAAATGATGTCCAGCAGAAATGTGTGGTAATGGTAGAGGAGAGTAAATATTATGATGGAACTTTGCATTTAAACCTATATGCATCTGAAACAGAAGGTGAAGTCAATATAAGGAATATGAGCAGGTTTATTGCCTGACAGCATGTTTAAAAGTTATCGTAAGTATTCCAAATAATAGTTAACAATGTTTGAGTCTATTTACAATGTTTTCTGTGTACATTAAATATTTGTTTACTAAGAAATTGCACAGAACCATCTCTTTGAGACTGAATGAGAACTGGTAGTAACGGCTACATTTCAACAAGTTACAAAGGGGTAGCAGTGTCAGTCTAGTTCAGCAACACAAGCAAGGAGTCCTGTGGCACTTTTAAAGACTAACAAATTTATTTATTGCACAAGCTTTTGTGGGAGAAAATCCCACTTTGTCAGATGCTTTGAAGATGGGGAATTTACAGAATGGGAGGAAAATAAATGCCTACATTTAGGGTTTTATGTGAGATAGCCGTGAGGTTTAGTTCTGTGTAATGTTTTCTGAAAAGCACTGAAAAGACAAAAGTTGGGTTTGTCCTTCAACAAAGAGGTAAGCTGAGGTGCAAGAAGGAGAATTTAACAGAAAAGCACAGAATATCACCATAGAATCCTGTTAAAAAAGTTCTCAGGATTTTCAAATCACTACTTTTTTTTTAAAGTCCTACAATTAAATTGCCCCTTTGATATATTTTAAAGGTTACTCCCAAGAGATTTTAGAATTCAAGATTATTGTGAAGAGTGAACTTTACAAATCTGCCATTAAGGTTTTTTAAAAACAAGTGTCAATGAAAACCTTTAGGTAGAATTTAAATATGGTTCTTCTGTTCTGTAATACCAAGAAACAACAATAGCATGGTGCTGGTGCTAATGTGTAGGAACCCAAAAATGAAATAACTCTGAATAGTAAGCAAAACTGACCGGTATGTCCGCCTTATTTACATACACTTGCAGTTCATTTTGTTGAAAGTAGAATGTGAATTTAAAGCACAATAGCCACTTCTGATTAATTGCAGGTGTGCATGCTTATTTTGGAGTGAAAATGCCTTTGTAGTATGCAGTTTACTCTTCCTTCAAAGGGTCACACTAAATTGGAACATGGCACTCTTAATAGAGAATAAGAATATTTGCATGGTATTCTACAGAAATAGTTCTTCTGGAATAGCTATGGTGAAATAATGCCAAGCAAAGACAAGACCTGAGGGTGTTGTCCTGCAAACTTCACAGAACTGCTTATTCTAGTAAGCAATCCAGCCATCAGTAACTGTTTACAAGATGAAAGCTGTGCAAAATGCAAATAGGAAGGAACCAAACTGTGATATCCTTCCTCCTGTCGAACAGTACCTTATCCCACAAGCAAAGCTTTGGAGTAAAGTGCTATTCATCATATTTACAGTATTGCCAACAGCAAGGGATCAAAAATCTTGAGTCAGCCTCTGCAAAAATCATGAGCTGGGCTTAAAAAACCTCAAGAGATTAAAAACATTAATATATTCTGGGTTCTATTTACTTACCACATGGTTTCTAAGCCTCTAGAGGTATGTCTGTGCTGCAACATTAACCCAGGATTAGTTGAAGTCAAGTTTAGCAGATCCTGGATTTGCTAATCTACAGTTTGAACCTCTATGCTCATTTATAACCTCACTTTAGGAATTATTGAATCCTGAGTCTCAGACAGGGGTTCCAGCACTACATTAGGGAGAGGTAGGATGGGGAATTCAACCAATCACAGCCAGGACTTCCTAGAGCCCTCCTAAAATGTTGCTGCTCTAATCCTTTGTTCATGGCGCATTGAAAGAAAATGACTGCCGACCAAATGCGAGTGTCCTAAAGACAAAGAAAGTCATCTTTTGGGATTGTGGGATTCTTTTGGCAGACTCCTGGCAAATGAGTCCAATGAGGCTGTGTCCACACTGTAAACCTATACAGTTTAAACCCTGAGTCCCAGCTTGATTCAGTCTTAGACCCTCCATACCTACAGAGTTCTCGGACCTGGGTCCAAGCCCTGGGTTAGTATGATTTGGGTTTAGATAGAAGGGGGATTAGGCTTGAGCCTGAGCATGAACCATGGGACATTGCAAGGTAGACATACTCTAGGGCAGTGGCTCTAACCTTTCCAGACTACTGTACTCCTTTTAGGAATTTGATTTGTCTTGCCTATCCCCAAGTTTAATCACACTTATAAACTACTTGCTTACAAAATCAGATTTAAAAAAGTGTCACAGAGCCTTACTGGTGAAAAATTGCCTCCTTTCTCTTTTTTTTAAACTATGTAATTATAAACAAAAATCAATTGGAATATAAATATTGTACTTGCATTTGAGTATATAAAGCAACATAAACAAGTCAGTGTCTGTATAACGTTTTAGTTTGTTCTGACCTTGCTAGTGCCTTTTTTGTAGGCTAGGCAAATATCTAGGTGAATTGATGTACTCTCTGGAAGATCTTTGTCTACCCCCAGGGGTATGCTTACTCCTGGCTGAGAAATGCCACTTTAAGGTGCACTCTGTGTTTTTAGGTTTTCTCTGTAATTACAAAGGCTGGAAGCTTACTTTTCTTTTAATGAAAGGTGAGATTCTCACTGTTTCACTTATTTCGAGGAGATGGGGTTGTAAGGAACACACTACTATCTTGAGATAAAATCATAAGAGCTGGGAACAAGTAAGTTTAACAATTTGGTCCTAACAGAGCACAAATAATGGGAATTAGGAGCCCAGTTCTGCAGTGTTAGTGCAGAGGTTCCCCTGAAATCACTTATGCATGCTAGAAAAATGGGTCCTCTACTAGACTTAAAAAAAAAATTCCAATATAATAATCCAGTAATAGAGTAATTTGTGTGTGTGTGTGTGTGTGTGTGTGTGTGTGTGTGTGTGTGTGTGT